>CM062815.1:113568718-114298718 GCA_031772625.1 Pinus tabuliformis | reverse complement strand
CTCCACGAGATCGATGCAGAAAATGTAACAATGAGATTGTTTGTGAAAACTTTTCGAGGTGAGGTCAGAAAGTGGTTTAGAGCATTGCTGGCTAGAACAATCAACTAATTGGAGGCACTTCAAAGACATTTTTTGGATCACTGGGAGGTAAAGAAGAACCCTCTTCAAATTCTTTCCGAATATGAAAACATCAAGAGGAATGCTGGGGAGAGTGTCCAAGATTATTATGTTAGATTCAATACTGTTTACAATGCAATTCCTGCTGATATAAAGTCACCTATGGGGCTATGTTTGATCAAGTTTCTGGATGGTTTCTATCCTGATATGGCCTATCAATTAAGAGACAGAGATCCGACCACTTTGGAAGACATGCAGAAAATTGTAGACAGCGTTGAAGCAAATTTGCTTGCCAAGAGAGCTAGAACAAAGGCTGAAAAGAAGGTAACGATAAAAGAAGAGACTTATACTTCATATCAAGTGCTCCGTAAGCTTGAGAAGATGTTTGATAGGCTCACGATTGCTGATAAGCCTGAAACACAAGTTAGAAATCCTAACTTTCGTGGCCAGCAGCAACCTTAATTCAGAATCAAGCAACGAGAGCAACGAGCACAAGACCAAGCAGCACAGAAGCAGGTAAAGACACCCTTACAGCAGAATTTTGTACATGGTCCGGAATCATATGATGAGGAGAACGTAATTGGAGGGGAGAATCATTTCTTTACACCTGATGATATGCCAATTTTTATCACTGAAGATGAGGAGTACTCAGAGAGCCCAGCTGTACAAAGGGATGAAAATTTCATCTTGGCAAATGAAACAGCTATTGAGGAAGAGTCCCATGAGTATCAGAGGGGTTACATGAATGCCTTGATAGCCTAGCAGTGACAATATTCACTCAGGAGTAGAGATGTACTCATTAATCCAATTCAGAAAAGGAAGGAGGCGACAACACCAAAGAATGATCCACCAGTTGTGCAGAAAAAGGGAAAAGAGACAGTTGATCCTACCACCAGCAAATGAAAGATCAAATCAGCCAAATATATCAAAGGAGAAAACTGAAAAGAAGGATGTTTCAGCTAAAGAGGTAGAGAAAACGTCATTTTTTAACTTAGAAAATGAAATTGCTAAGTTAAAAGCATCAATTCCTTTGACTGAGTTGATGAAGAATAACAACTATAAAGGTCAGGTGTCTAAAATTTTGAATTTAGATCCATTATCTGATATGGTAAACGTGGAGGATGATCAAATTAAGTTGATCTTTGGTCCAGCATTGGAAGTTCAGTCTCAAGATAGTGATGTAGCTCCTTTTTACATCAGCCTTAGGGTGCATCACTATGTGTTACACAACGCTATGTTTGATTCCGGAGCCTCTCATAATCTCGTGCCTAAGGCAATCATGGAGAAATTGGGTTTGGATATCACTAGAGAATATCATGATCTTTATTCTTTTGATTTTGCTAGAGTCAGATGCATTGGTCTTATTAAAGACTTGGTGGTGAGTTTGGATCAGATCCCAGCGAAAAATGATTTGATGGATGTGTTTGTGGCGGATATTCCTCCTAGATTTGGCATGCTTCTTTCTAGATCTTGGGGAGCAAAACTTAAAGGGACCTTGTAGCTTGATTTCTCCTATGCTACTATTCCCGTTTTCGGTCAGATGAGGAAATTATACCAGGAGCAAAATATGAAGTACATGATCACTAACAAGGAGAAACCGGTAAATCATCCAATCAATTATGTACATGCTGATTTAGAATCATTTGTTCTATATTCCGATAGCTTTAATGATGTAAATAGCCAAGTATTTGAAGTATAAGACATTACAAAGATCACTGAAAATTTCAGAGAAGTCTTGAAACAAGAAAGACAAAGGCTTGATAGTACCGCTGAGCAATCAGCCTTCCGACAACAGCAAAATAATGATGGACAACATGGAAAAGTAAAAGAGCAAACAGAATTTCAGCATTTGGAAGAGGACGAAGCTGGCTTGTGGAGCATGGATTTTGATGGCACAGTAGGAAGAGAAGGTGCTGGAATTGGCATTTGGATACGCAACCCTGTTTTCTCCCCAAACAAAGTGCCAAGCAATGTAAGGGTCTGTTCGTATAAATTGGCTTTTGACTGTTCAAATAATGAGGCTGAATATGAGGCTTTAATTGTTGGTTTGAAAATACTTAGAAAGTTAAATGCTAAAAAAATTTCAGTCTATGACAACCTCGAGTTAGTTATCAAGCAAGTGAAAGGGGAATACCAAGCTAAGCATCCTCGAATATGGGCCTACCGCAATGCGGTATTAGACATCTTGAGATTATTTTCAGATTACACTTTGACATGTGTCCCTCGTGTTCAAAATGTCATTGTAGATTCACTTGCAACAGCAGCAAGTAATTTGAAAATTCCGATGAATTCAAACAACAAGTTTGAAATTCATGTGAAACATTGCCCGGCTGTCCCCGACAATCAAAGGTATTGGCAGGTGTTTCAAGATGATAAAGAGATCGATGAATTTCTGCAAAATGAAGGTAAATTCAAAGACACTTCTATTGATGGGGAGTATGATGATGGTGAAGCAGACATAGAAGTTAATTAGATGGAAGTTTTGCAGCTCAAAGACAATATCATTCCTAAAGGTCTAATACCTTTAGAGGAGTTGTTCGATCAAGATGATGTAGCCTGAAAACCGAGCTTGCTGCCGACCGAGAAAGGAGTTGAGGATGTGAACATTGGATCAGCAAAAAATCCTAGAATGGTCAAGTTATCAAAGGCATTGCCTCCACAGGTAAAAGCGAAGTATATCAGTTTATTATCTTCATTTATTGATGTATTTGCATGGGATTATTCAGATTTGAAGGCATATGATATGAGCATAATTCAACATATAATCCCGATCAAGCCAAATCAAAGCCCTCTTGACAGAAGTTAAGAAGAATAAGTTCAAAGCTACTGCCCTCAATAGAGAAGGAAGTGAATCAATTGTACAAAGCTGGCATAATCCTCCCCGTAAGATTTTCAGATTGGATTTCAAATTTCATGCACGTGTGCAAGAAAACAGGTGAGATTCGATTATGTATTGATTTTAGAAATCTGAATAAAGTATCTTTGAAAGATAACTATCCATTTTCCAAGATGGATCACATACTTCAGCGAGTAGTTGGAGCATCTCGTATGTCGCTACTCGATAGTTATTCCGGTTATAACCAAATTCTGGTCCATGAGGATGACAGAGATAAAACAACGTTCACTAATCTGTGGGGAACTTTCCATTATGCCAAGATGCCTTTCGGTTTTTATTGAAGAATGTTGGTGCGACCTTTCAGCGGGCCATGGATATTGCATTTGCTAATGAAAAATATGTATTTTTAGTTGTTTATCTTGATGACTTGATAGTTTTTTCTAATTCATATGAAGAGCACCTTTATCATTTGAAGATTGTATTTCAGCGGTGTAGAAAATATGGTATATCTCTCAGTCCAAAGAAGAGTCTGTTTGCCATGGATGAAGGCAAGCTTCTTGGTCATATTATATCAAAGGAGGGCATCCGCATTGATCCAGTTCGAGTGGAAGCCATTCAACAAATTGATTTTCCCTGAAGTAAAAAGGAGATCCAATCATTCAACGGTAAGATGAATTTCTTACGTCGCATTGTGCCCAATCTTGCAGAATATTTAAGGGAAATCACAAACATGCTCAAGAAAGATAGTATAGTGAAGTGGATCGAGGAAGCAATAAAGTCTTTCAATTTAGTGAAATTGGCCCTTTCTTCAGCTCTGGTTTTGATCAGCCCGGACTATACTCAAGATTTCATTTTGTTTTCATTTTCCTCGGATCATACTATGGCAGCGGTCTTGATGCAGAAAAGAGACCAGCTCGAGAAACCAATTTTTTTTTTCAGCAGAATGATAAGAGATGCAGCTTTAAAGTATAATATTATTGAAAAGCAAGCTCTTGCTTTGGTAAAGGCATTGAAATATTTTCGAGTTTATATTCTGCATTCCCACATCCTTGCTTATGTCCCTAATGCTGCAGTTAAAGATGTCTTGGTGCAAACAGATCCAGAAGGGAGAAGAGGAAAATGGATTGCTGCCTTGTTGGAATATGACGTGGAGATCAAACCAACAAAGCTCATCAAAGGACAGGGGCTGGCCAAACTAATGGCTGAGTCAAATTTGCATGCCTTGGACATTAATCTCATTGTTGCTATGTCTGGGGAAGATAAAGAAAGTTCGCCTGCTTAGGTATCAAATTTTTTTCTTCTTTCTCCTTGGTATTCAGACATTATGTATGTGCTCCAAAATCTATCACCACCACCTAGAATGGCTAAGAATAAAAGTAGGACCCTGAAATTAAAGGCTGCCAAGTTTTGTATCATGAATAATGCACTCTATTGGAAAGATCCCGGTGGTGTCTTTCTCAATTGTTTAGTTGAAGAAGAGGCAAAACAGGTTATGGAAGACTTTCACAAGGGAGATTGTGGAGGTCATCTTTTCTGGAAGACAACAGCCAACAAAATTTTGAGAGCGGGATATTATTGGCCAACTCTCTTTGCTAATGTGTACAAAACTGTTACAAGCTACCATGAATGTCAGATTTTTCAAGGTAGAAGAAAATTGCAGCCTTTACCGCTCAAGCCGATCGAAGTAAGTGCTCCTTTTCAGTAGTGGGGTTTGGACTTCATTGGCGAGATTCATCCTACTTCTTCAGCGCAGCATAAGTGGATCCTCATAGTGACAGACTATTTTACCAAATGGATTGAGGTGATTCCCACTAGGCAGGCCATTAATTCGGTAATCATTTCATTTCTTGAAAACAATTTTTTGTCTCGTTTTGGCTGTGTAAACAAGCTGATCATTGATAATGCAAAAGATTTTAAATATAAAAGAATGATTGATTTTTGTAATAAATATCAAATTACTTTGGGGCACTCAACTGCATATTATCCACAAGGCAATGGATTGGCGGAATCCTCAAGTAAGTCCTTGGTCAATATTATCAAAAAGTTGCTGGAAACGAACAAGAAGAGTTGGCACAAAAAGCTGGTTAATTCACTTTGGGCAGACAAAGTAAGTCAAAAGAAATCTATGGGCATGTTCCCTTTCGAGCTCGTGTATGGTGTTGACACTGTATTCCAGACCTCTCTCGCAGTCTCGGTGGTTAAACTTTTGCAGGAAGCTGGCAGCGAGGATGATCATTTGCAACGAAGAATCAATAAAATCATCCATTTACAACAGACTAGAGAGGATGTTTTTCAGAACACTTTCAAGCTGCAAGAGAGAATCAAGAGGATATATGATCGGAAGGCAAAGGCGAACAAGTTTCAAATAGAAGATGTAGTGTTGAAATGGGATGCAAGAAACGAAGATAAAGGTAAACATGGAAAATTTGAGAATCTTTGGAAAGGACCTTTCAGAATTGCTGCATATCAGGGCCAAAATGCTTTCCTTCTGAAAGAAATGAATGGAGAAGATTGTCCAGGTGGGCCGGTCAACGGTCAGCTACTCAAACGACACTTTTTTTGAAATGTTTTCTGCTGTCATATGTATCACTGTACATACCAATTTGTTTAAATTTCATTGCAAGTGTGTGCTGTCATCATCCTATTAGTTTGGGGCCCGAGGTGAAGGCTATAAAATTGAGGTTTGATTTCAGTCTTGAAATTGTGTCAGTTTTGAGTCAGATTTCAGCCTTGAAATCGAGTCAAGAGTTTGGTTTTGGTTTGTCGAAGTTATTGACTCCATAGCCCAATGGACGAAGGCACTGCCTACTTTCCCAGAGATCTGTAGTTCTTGGCATCTCCAAGGAGCTACCATCCCCATTGGAGCTAATGTTAGTGTCGGCATCTTCATCTCTCGCCAGTGATCAAATTCTCTTGTTGCATTGCATGTTAGGCGTCTCACCCGATCAGCTACATTCCATTAGGGTCATGGATCATCTGAGGGTAGTGGCTTATTATACATTTTCCCTCATGTGCTGGCCTATTTTCATTCATCTAGATCATCTGCAGTCAATTTTTGTCGTTAAATTTGTAAAAGTTATTTTTAGGGTTTTAGGTCTCATTAGGCCTAGGGTTTTCGTCAATAAGGTATCAAAATGCTCAGTGACAGTCAACAGGCACATGGTGAGGTCAAATAAAGTTCCAGCAACAATAATTTCCATAACCACTCACTCAGTGATTGATTTTTCCTCAAAACCCTGTTTTGAGGAAAAACATAGTATTTTATGTTTTTATGTATAAATTTGATGCAATTTCAATTCTTTCATATGTAAACAACTTCAGTTGCAACCCTGGTCACCTTTCCAAGCTTCATTAACTCCATCCCCTGCAAGGCAAACAAAAAATCAAATCATTTAGTTCATCAAAGGAAAAAATGAAGTAAACTGCCCAAAAACAAAGTTTAAAAAAGCTCATTTGCATTTAAAGAAGAAAGATTGAGCAAGAGAAGGCCGTGTTGGAGAAAGGGAGCAAGTTTGTAGCAAAACTGTGCAAGTTCAGGGGCGCGATGCATTGGGTCATGGGCACAGTGCATAGAGCTAGCGTGGCGCATTGGGCCGCCCTCTACAGTGCAAAAAATACACTGGTGCTACACATAGAGCAGGTGCGTCGCATTGGGTTTGTGGCGCAGCGCATAGAGCTGCAAGCCCAATTACACCCATAAAATCTCTCAAATTTCCAAATTTTCTCAATCCTATGGTGTGCAAGTAAGTCAAGCCTTCTTCCCTTGCTAGTGAATGAGTTTCTCTTAAAGTTTATGGTGGTTTAGTGAGATAAAACTCAAACCCTACCTCCTTGCAATTTTTGTTCAAAAACAATTGCCTAGGGTTTGCATTTGTGTTTTTTCTGTCAAGTCCACTCCATCACTCTTTGACTCCTCCATTTATTTTCTAGTTTCATCCACTCATTCCCTAATTCCCATATTCATAAAATTCACTAAACCCATATCCCTAACTCCCACTATCCCAAACCCTAGTTACAAATTCCTAAACCCTAATTGTTGTCCCTAAGCCTACATACTATTCCCTAAACCCCCTATTTCCAAAAAAACTTGTCAATAACATTCCCAAAACCCCTCATACCCTCTCCCTCCACAATCCCTCATACATTCTCATCCTTGGTAGCAGAAAACTAAAAACACCATAAATCTCTTCATACTCATTAAGAAAACTCACACATTGGAAAACATGGAATCTGATCCTTCCTATGACCGAGATGAGGAGACACACAGTGATTCTCCTAGAGAAATGCATGCACCAAGAACACCTCACAAGGGTGGAAAACATATACAAGAGAAGCCTACTTCACTTGCCGAGCTGCAGGTCTGTCCTCTTGTTGTCACATGTTTTGAACACCAATCCTGTTATCAGTTCTGTGAGATGGTAGAGAGAGTCCAGTACCATCATGAGTTGGCCAGGTTGTTTGTGCTCCATCTTAAAAATGGCCAAGTCACTCTAGCAGGTGTGACATTCACCTTGACACTGGAATCTATTTCTCTAGCAACTGGCATTCCCAATGTCAGTGAGCAGTGGAATAAAAGGCAGCAGATTGACAGAGAACATTATGAGCCTTACATCAAGGCTGGTTATTTGAGACATCTCAACAGAGTTTTTCCCTTTTGGTATCTAAAAGACTCATATGCTCCCTTGATGAAACTCATAATCAAGTATTTCAGCTGTGAGGGCCGGTTTTCTCACCTGTATGCCTACCATATCAGATTGTTGATGCACTTCACTAGGGTGAGAATGATGAATCTCCCCTACTTTATTTGCTGGAACATTGAGAAGATGACCACCTTAGTGCACAAGAAGACTCCTCAGCAGCAGTATAACAACATATATCATTTTCCACTAATCAAGATTGTGGTCATGCATTAGCTTGGTTTACAGAATATCTCATGGGAGATTTCATTTCACATGAGGTCTTCATCGCTCCTCAAGTACCTCCAACATCTTTTCATGAAACAGGTGGACCTTCACATCAGTAGGAGCTTCATGAGACACAAACTGCTAGTGTGCCAGTGTTTGTCACCTACCAAAAGGGAACTAGAAGGTTGTTTGCAGCAACAAAGCAAGTATTATCTCCACATGGGGTGGAAGGGGTCTTGCTTCCTCCATCATCATAGCAGGTACAGGACAAGGGCAAGCAGCCATTACAGGATGAGGGGCCTTCAGGAGGGCAATGAAACTCATTTGGGCTCACAAAGCTCAAAGCTTAGAGAGATTATCCATGAGCAACAAGCTGACATTCAGTATTCGTCTCTCAACCTAGAAAGAACCAAGTGGATAGTCAAATATCTGGAGCAAAGAAACAAACAGCTAGAGGATAAGAAAACCATCATGGAGCTACGAAACATACGAGAAAACCAGCAAGCTGCCAACAGGAGGAAGGTCAAGTTCACAACACTTGAACAAGAAATCAATGCTGATCGTGAATCTTGGTTGGAGAGGAAAAATATCCTCTTGGAGAGGATGCTGGAGAAGGCCATCAATGAGAAAAATATGTTGAGAAACATGGCATACCACTACTTGTCAAGAAATATGGTGTTCCAAGCAAGAATTAGGAACTTGAAGGTCAAGTTGAAGAAGGCATCAAGGAGGCGAAAAGAGCAAAATAGACTTCAGATCTTGGCTGAGGCTTCCTTGGCCCAACACAACACTTAATAGAGTACACTCAGCCCAAATTTCAAAATTTTTTTGACACTTTTTGCAATTTTGGAATTTTTGCCTTACAAAACAGGCTTTTCTGCCCGATGCGCCGCGCCACCTGGCGCTCGCTTTTAATGGGGACCTCCTTTTAGGAAAAATCAAAATTTTTGGATTTGTCATGGAAAAATATGCATGCTCACAAATGGCCAAGAAATTTTGACAGGTTTTGAGCTTCCAAAAAGGTCAAAAACACCTCAAAAATGACCTTTCTGCCCCTTTTTTGACACATAGGAAGCAGTGTTGGGAGAACTCAGTTTTGGAGGGGAAAATGGAGGCCAAATTCAAAAATTCCACTTGTGCTGGAAAGTAGACAGGTAGAACTTTCCAGCAAGCCCACTTGGAACAAATTTGGACACCAAGAAGGCCTCCAAAATCAGCTGCAAAAATGCACTATGCATAGGGAAATCAGCGCGGCGCATTGGAGGAATTTTGCTCATTTTTGGTCAAAAACTCTGTTTTTCGCCTAGTTTTTTCACAGTTTGACTTTTTTCCTTCTAATTGTCAAACTCATGATGTAATTTAATGTGAAATGATGGATTTTGATGTAATTATGCTAAATTTTCACTCATAGAGGTAGATTCATCCATCAAAAGGTAGTTTGCAATTGAATGAATCAGTTTCCTAGTTTTTAGAGGCAAGCTGTTCCATTGCCTACTTTTTAGTTCTCAATTTAGATTTTGTTGGAACAACTCCTAATCTTATGAACTCGACCCCTAGAGGCTAGGATGAGTTGTTGGTTGCCTATATCTTGTAATTTTCAGTCATTAGGATGGTTGGACTTTTGGGAAAGCTTAGAGCTTAATTGTATACTCATTTCAGCAGTTTGGCTAAGGAATTGACCAGTGGTTTGCAGCACTTTATGGGATTCACGTGGCATCTTGCTTTGGTATTATGTTTTCTTCTGTAATTGTAAGTCTACATGTGTTTTATGTATTCCATCATCTCTCTTTATTTCATCTTAACTAAATCAAACAAGGATAAAGGTATAATACATTGAAAGTGCAATGCTCTACCTTGAGTTTGCTTATTTATCTATGTTTTCAGCTGTTTGAAAAGGATCCCTGAGTTTTTCATGCCCTTTTCAACTCCTCACTTATCTAAAATCTCTCCATCTCATTCAATTTGAAGTACCAAACCACTTGCCTACCTTGCCGCATACATATCTCTGCAAAACTGAGTCTCATTCCCCGGACCCAAATCTGCCTTTCACATTTGAGCCAAAAAAACATTATCAAACTCAATCAAACACCTCTGTACACATACCTAGCCTAAAATCAGTGATAAAATCAGTCATCTCAAGCTTTCATTGGCCATCTTTTCTGAGATTGACAAGGAGAGAGCCCTCTCCCGACCTGGTAGGGCTAGCTACCAGGTTAAGCATGGTTTGATGTTACCCTAGATCCTACCTTTCTTAGCCTAAGGTAGATTTAGGGGCTAACAGAGAAGACAAATCACTTACTTGAGATTCTTTGTAAAAATAATTGTAATTAGGGGAAATTGTTATAGCCTCACCTCTACCATGGAAACTTTGGATGAATTATTAAGATATCTTTTTTATTTTAAAATCACATGAGAATCGAAAGATTCTCATGATAATTTTCTTATTGTATTCGAAATTTATAAAGAAGAGAGCTATTTTCCCATGGGGGCAACAAATATTTGGGGAGATAGGATTGGGAAGGGGAAAAGCACCAAAGATTTGTAATGCTGATGTTTTGTTAATACAAATCTCGACCTTGTGGCATTATATATTTCTCTGAGTAGCTTGTTTGAAGTTTAATGCACCAACCCTTACTGAGGAGGAAGGACCCTCCTTCTTTGATCCAGGTTCGGGTGTGATGAAGGACCCTTCCAAGACCTTTTACTTTTGTGATGTGTTAAATTGCATTTTTAAAAGAACATTAATGAATACATTTGCATGCTGTAAAGAAGAGGAACATGTCAATCATAAACAACACAAAAACATAAGTCATTGATAATGGAGTTCATCCAGGAGGGACTACGTCTCTGAGCCCCAGTGTCAATATGGTGTAGGCCGCTGCATTAAGTGTTGTCAATAGTGATGATGTACATAGAGGTGATGTCGCTATCATACAAGGATAATGCCCTCACGCAGGAGTGGTGCCAAGAGATGTTCCACTACATGAACTCTCAGTCAAAAGACTCCTATAAGTATGACACAAACTCATGCATGATGAGCATCCCACCAACATGGCATAAAAGGGATTTCAAAGCAAACATGCATGGCCACACATGAGTATCCAATCAACATACAACAAAGGGTTCTCAAAACACAACATGACGAATCATGACAACAAGTACATCACATAGATGATTCTGCATCACATCAAGCAGGAATCATGAAGAAAAGCAAGAAACAAGATCCCACATCAAACATCAAACTAGGATCTGAGCAGCACAACGCATAAAGAAGAAGTACATGAACACAACATATACCACACAACCAAGGGCCATCTAAAGAAGCAGATGTCAAACTGTTGAAGCTGTTCAGATCATTGATCTCATGGCATTAATCGCATGACTGCTCACACATGGATGTTGACACCTGTCTTCCACTTAGAAAAGTGGCTGAAGAATAGACTGAGAGAACAATAAATCTAAATGCACCATCATATTTGTGACATCGAATAGTGAAAAATCGACTATCCAATTTTTGAATTCTGAGAAGTTGAGAATCTGGGGCTCAAGGAATATTTTAGATTCCCCCTAGATTCTGCTCGATGGGTGGACTGGAAATCTACAAATCCAAAGGCAAATCCGACTTCACCATTGCGATCCCTGTTTTCCAGCAATCATGGTTCCACCCTCATACTGAAAATGGCCGGAAAATACAGAACTCTGATGGAGACACAAACAACAACATTGCATTCGTTGTGTCGAGATGTGTTGAAACCATATAAAATTTGTCAAAATCTGACAAAGTGAAATTTCACCCCTCCTGCAAAATCTTGCCTAGAACTGCGTGCCAAGATTTTGCTCCCTCTGTCTCGAAATTTGTGCCCGCTCCTGGTTCCTCCATCTTGGGCCGTACTGGGTAAATGGACAGGTTTATATAAAATTTCTAGGGTGAAATTTACAATAGAAAGGTCGTTGGAATTGTGGCAAGATTACAGAGTTATAGGGAGGAGGTCGGGTGGTCAAACCCGACACCTCCATGTTTAAACCTTTATTTTTTTTACAAACCACATGCATATTATTTTGGGCGCATTAATTTTTGGACCAACAGTTTTCATGTGGTTGTATTATGGTAGGTTGGTAACGCATTAGTGGGGAGTGTTTGGTTTTGGGACCGCCCGCTTGGGGGCTGGCCACGTGGGCCAGGCGGGTTCGACCCCCGCCGGCCCCGTAATAGATACAGAATATTGTATGGGTTTCGAAGTGTGATACATGGGCCATATTAAATGTTTTCTGTGTGCGCCTGAGTGGTAGGCTGGCCATTTCGGCCGGGCGGGTTCGAACCCCGCCGCCCACGACTTACACGTGGTCTCATTTGGTGGGGTGTGGGCTGGGTCCACCGGAGGTGGCCCGCCCACCGCCCGGAGTTATGAAATTTACGAGAGTTTGGAGGAGGGTGGACCGGCGGGGGTCACGGCCTGTCGGTTCCGATTTTTTTTTTAAAATTTTGTAATGAGCTTGGTGGGTGCGATGACGGTGGCGGGGGTCATGGCCTGCCACCAATTTTTTTATATATACTTTTATTTATTTTTTTAAAAATAAATAGTCATTTTTGAAAATTTGAAAAAGGACCGAAGGAGGCAAATTAACCGGGCCACAAATTCACCTAGAATCCGGTGGCCGGGTTCTGTCCAAATTGTGGCCTCCTTAAGCCTGCCTAGTTAGCAAAAAGTCAACCCAACTTTGACTGCTTCTAACTTTCGCATACGGACTCGGTTTGACGAACCGTTCGCATCGCTGTGATCAAGACGACGCTATCTATGTTCTAGTCCTGGTTCGAGCATAATCCAAATACTTTGAATTTTGAGCTTTCCTGAGTCCTCTTTGTCCTGTGTGTCTCTGGAGCCACCTGGATCAATCCTCCCCACTAAGGAGATTTTGGTCCTCCAAAAGCATGAAAAAATAATCTACAACTTCTCTGTACCTTGTTTGCATCACAAGCGTCCTAAAAAGGTCTCACTTCCATCTCCTTCACCTTTGTTCTTCGGAGCCTTAAGTGATGAGCCGACACTTGCAACCTCTGCAACCTGTAGTACATTGTTTTGCAAATTATATGCTTGACTTCCATGACCAACTAATGATCCAAATGTCCCACACTTACCACGAGTTTATAACTCATACTCGGTGGTCAAGTTTACATCAAGATGGACGCAAGACCCCAGCTACAACAACAAGGCCAACATATCATTGTTGCTTCAACAAGTAATGGAAAACACATCATCACTGCAACACATGATTTACAAAGATAAGGCCAAACACTATTTTCTTTGACAAGTGATGGAAACACGAAATCACTTTCAGAGTTTAAAATGCAACTCAAAATAAGACCAAACATCATTGTTGCTAAACAAGTGATGGAAAACACATCATCACTTTTACATTTTAAAAAGAAACAAATGTTTTACAAAAGCATGACCATGAAATGACAACATGTCTAGAAACCATTTTTCACTTATCAATGTGAATGGGTCACCTCCTTGTGGCGATTTTGCTTGTCGAACAATTGTTTCACCTGGTTCATGCACCGACGCTTTGTCTTTAAGGCGCTGCTATGGATGAAGCTTCCAACAAGTGGCTCTTTGATGGCCACTTCTATTGCAATGACTGTAGTAGGTTTTCTTCCTCCATATCTACTTAACCTGTTTCTTTTCATGCTGTTGAGAGGGTCTTTCACGCCTCATCCTTTTGTGTGCTGCCATTCTTTTCCAACACTTAGAAAATGTATGGTTAAGTAATCCACAAAAGGTGCATGTTTTTCGATGCCATGTTTTACGTTCATTATTATCAACACGATCATAATCGAAATGAACATTCAAAGATCGAAATTGGTTATACCTTCCCTTGCTGTCTCTAGTGCAAGTATGGTGATGAGAGCTTGCCTCAGCTCTTTCCCTACAATGGAAACTGCCATGGGATGTGTTGAGCCTCAAAATTACTCTTTCCCTAGCAACTCTTCTCATTCCTTTTCTTTTTTTTGCCATGAAGAAGATGCATTCTTATCATCAATGACCGGTATATACTATCTTGAGGATGACATTTAGTGATTTAGATGTTATGCTTTTATGTTTTGTTGTTTGAATAAATTTTTGTATATTAGCTATGGAACATAGCCTATTCTGCAACTAATCAACTGTTCTGTAGCTACCTTCATGCTTTAACAGGTTCTAGGTGGCAGAAGGAGAAACTAGCTACATGGGCAACTTGGCAATCATCGTGACATGGACCCTGTCCTATTAACCTAGCCCAAATCGACAAATAAGATGGCATAAGACTACGGTCAATGAAGAAGTCAAACACAGAGATTGAAGGTAACAAGACTCTATTTCATGATTAATTACACGTTTCACAGTGATGGGAAGCATTACTCGGGACAACTACCTGTACCTATGGACTCCAACAGCCACCTGTACAACCGAATCCAACATCCACCATGTCTTGGATTTATGTCTCCAACAACTGAGGAAGAAATTCCGCACATTTGCCTTCTACGTGTTTTGCCATAACATATTTTTCTCCACAAACAGTTGTATGGTTTTTCCTATCAATACCTGTGTAAAGGACCGAAGAAGTGAGTAGTGATGATGATAGTTTTATTGAGAAGCCGAAGTTTTAAACTCTGTAATTCTTGGGCATTTTGTGTCCCTATTTTTAATATGAAGACCACATGTTTTACAGAAATCTAAATGATTTTTCTTGGAGTTGATTAAGCAAGCATAGCCTAATCAGTTGTAGAGGGCCCCTGCACTGAAGAAGGTTTCATTTCATTTGTTTTTCCTTTTCTAGTTAAATTGTAAATTCATCATTTCCTTTCACATGGTTCATAATCATTTCAGTAATAACAATATTTTTAATGCAATCTTCATCATTTTCTTACTAATAGCATTCATAATGCAGAGCAGCTTCTTTTTGCTTAAACTCTGTCTAGCTTTTTTATCAGTAGTTAGAAGTTGAAATTCAGTAGTGTAATTTAGTTTACTTCATTCACTGTTTTACTAGTCTTTAAATTCTCAATTAGACTGATCAACGCCATTTACTGTTCTTGCCATTTTATTTCTAGTTTACTGACTCATGGTGTTAATGAATGTTTTTGAAGAACCCTTCAAGTTGATAATTCATCCTAAACTAAGTGGTTGAACATTTCATTCACGCAATGAGTCTTTGCTGCATTCCTGTATTTATTTTCTCTTAGAATAATGAAGTACAGAATTCCTCAAATGTGATCACAAGGAGATTTTCTCTCCCAAAATTGAGAGGCAGAGTAACTAAGTATTTCATTTAGTTTTATTTCTGTAATTAATTAGACATGAGCTGCAAATTTCACTTTCAGATTTTAGTTCATGATTTGGAAATAATGGTAAAATAGGAATAGAAACTCTGTTTTCATTTCTTGCTTAAAATTTGCTTCCAAGTCTACCTTAAGCTCTTTTCTTTCTCAATTTTAGATTTTTAGCAGTCTTTACAAAAGTTAGACTTAAGATTTTGACAGTCACATTGTAAATCATTAAGGATTAAAGGACTAAAAAAACCCCCAAAATAACATAAAACACAAAAACAATGAAGTAAGAAGAGTCATCTAGCACAAAAAGTGCACTACACTTCATTAGTTTACGATACCCGGATTGATAATTTATGTAGAGCAATTTAGGACATTGAATTTAATAAACATTTTGGCACCGTTTCTGGGGAAGTGTAACTAGGTAGCCTTATCTCTTACATAAAACAAAACAAGAAAAAGCAAGGACATGCATAAAGAAAGAGACTCTAGGGGCAGATTTATAGCTAGGGGCAGAAGTTCAATTCCTACACCACCACCTACTCCACCAAGAACAAGAAAAGACTTTACCTCCATCCCAAACTCATACTCCCAGCCATAGGGCTCCTGGAATTCCAGGGGCAGAAATCCAATCAGAAGAATCTCCTACTTCATCTACCAAGACAGTCCTAGGGGAGAAAAATTTCGAATCTCCAACAACAGGAATAGTCTTTTTCACCTCCATAGGAGAGCACATTGTAGTTGAAGAATTAGGAATACTTAGTAAGGAAGAAGAAGTAGAATCTCTCTCCCATATTCCATTAATAGAAGAATCAGAGGAGGAGGAAGTAACCTTGCAGGTTGAACCCTATATTGACTCTGAAGGAACTATAATGGCAGAAGAACAACAAGATGGAGAATTCTCATTTTTTGGAGGAGGGGGTAAAGGGAGAGGTAGAGGAAATAATGGAGGAGGTAGAGGAAATAATGGAGGAGGCAAAGGAAATAGGGAAATAGATAATTCTTTTGGATTCCCTATAGTGGATGAGGAAATAAATGCCATAATGAAAAATATCTCACCTTCTGTCCTCCCAAACTTCTATGGGTTGAAAAGTGAGGACCCTGAAACATTTTTGTTTGAGTTTGAAGTCTTGTGTATAACTTATGACTATCTAGAAGACTCTCAAAAACTTAAATTGTTTCCTTCAACATTGAAAAGAGCTGCTTTGAAATGGTTCATGGGGTTAGTCACTCAATCCATTAGAACATGGAATGACATGGAAAAGGCATTTTTGGATAGGTACTTGGTTTATTGCATGCCTACCAATCATAAAGATGAAAGGTTCAAAATGATGCAAAGGGAGGATGAAAACTTAGAATATTTGATTGAGAGATTCAACTATAATTTGAAAAGAGCAAAGAAGAACAATTTAGATGAAGAAACCTTGAAATATCTTTTATTAAAAGCCATTAGAGATGAGTGGATAGATATCCTTAACATGATGGGGAAGGGAGATATCTCTCAACTTCCATTAAGTGATATAGGAGAACTATGTGTTCATCCCTCAAGAGGGAAATCTAAAACAGGGAAAGGGCCGAGATATCCTTCTCTTGTTAGAGTAAACAAATCTACAATTGGATCTGTAAGTAGGATAGAAATTGGCAATATGCTTGACGAATTTAAAATTGACATTCTAGGGAGCCTTAGTGAGCAATTAGACACCCTTAAAATACAAAACAAGCAGAAAAACGAGGTTGATGCTTTAGCTATTTTTTGTCCAAAATGCAGAAAAAAACACGCTCTAAGGGAATGCCCTTTAGCTACAAAAATTGTAGAAACTTGTATGATTTGCTTAGAAAGCCATGAGACCAAGGGTTGTCCTTCAATCCCAGGTCTTAAGGCTGTCTTTCAAGAGGAAACAGTCCCAAATTCTGCATAACCTCTTTGTTTTGTTACTAGAAGACCTTGGTTAGGGCCACAATATTAGAGATTTAACAATCAAATGTATCCTCAGCCCCCACCAAACTGGAATTCTTGGCAGCAACCTTGGCCTCAACCTCAATCTCAACCGTGGGCACAAGGAGTACAAAATAATTACGGGAGATTTTCTCAATATTACCAACATCCTCCATCATATCAGAATTATCCTCCCCCACATATTCAACAACAAAATCAGTAGCGACAACTTCAAAATCAGAACCCTCAACTTTCATTGCCATTTCCACAACAACCTCCACAACACAACCAAAATCCCCAACTCTTACTACCATTTCAGCGGAAACCAAATCAGCTACTTGCCCAACCTTTTCCAAACCCCAACAATAAAAACCCTTAGAATGCTTACATGGTAGGAGGAAAACAATTTCCAACTTACATGATTACTCCTCTAGATCTTAATGATGTTCAACTAAGATCTGGAAGGATATTAGAAAAGGAAAGACCTTCTGTAGGAACAAGATATTTATGAGGAAGATTCTCTAAAAGTCAATAAAAGTTTTGAGGGAACATCTCTCCAAAACCAAGACATTGAAAAAGGAAAACAAAAAGAATTAGTGAACACAACTCCTATCATTGAGCAACCAGCATCTACTTCTACACCTTCTTTTCCTGAAAGACTACAAATTGATAGAGGGGTAGAAAAATAGATCTTGTTGCCCAACTATGATTTTATATATGAATTGAAGAATGTATGTATCAAAATTCCTTTGCTACAAGCCATTAGAGAAATTCCAATTCTGGCCAAAATAATAAAGGAGTTGAGCATAAAAAAAAGGAAGAAAAGCAAAATAAACAAAAAGAATTCACCTGGTAGGAAAAATAGTAGATATAATGATGAGAAAAATTTCCTTACAAAAATATGTGGATCCAGAAAGTCCAATTGTCAAAACACATATTAATGGAATTGAAATTCCAAATACATTAATTGACTTAGGGGCAGCAATAAACATCATGAGTAAACAAACCATGGAGCAGCTTAAACTTCCTAATCTTCTCTACACACCTACCTTACTGCAACTAGCAGATAGATCGGTAATCAAACCAGATGGTGTACTACAATTCGTTTATCAGTTCAAGCATAAGTGTATAGTTCATAATAAAACCATGTACGCAGGGGATAGAAGAAGAATCAAATGTTTGAAGACCAATCATGCTCAAGGTACCTGTGGATCAACACCAAAAAATTAGCAAGTGGAAGGTAAAGGTTCCAAAGGTAAATGCAAAAAATTATTTCAAAAAGCAATTTGGAAACATAAGTTTGTATAGTATGTATAATCACATGTCTCCTTAATCAACCATCATTTGATTTGACCGCCATGATGTCTCCGCCATATCTTCCATATTTAATGAAAAACAACCTCAATGATTCTTTCATAGCAAATCTCCACTTCAAACTCCATAACCTGTACTCAAACGGTCCTCCACAACTACACATGTTAACGATAAAGACAATGATGTGACCTACTGATCTATGACTCTCTAAACCCTTACTGTCTATTTATTACATGTCAAATCTTAAGTTTTCCTCTCATATTCACGCAATCATTCCATATACACAGTCTTTCCATTTTTCATATACGTAGTCATTCCATTTCTTCAATACCACTCGTTTCATAGACAGTAAGAGTAATTTTGAAGGTTAATCGAAAACAGAGGATATGGGGCTTATTGTCAGAATAGAGCCCGTAGGGGTAAAGTATATGGAGGGGTATCCACAACTTGAAGGGATGATACAGAAGGCTGGATGGTTAAATTTTATTGAAAAACTTGACGTCTACCACAAGGAAATTACCAAGTCTTTTGCAAGATCATTTGATGGCACAAAAGTGGAGATAGGAGATATCAAATTTGTAGTCACAGAATCCTTCATAGCAGGAGCAACAGAGCTGCCAAGACAAGGAGAAAGATGGTTTAAAAACAAGGAATTTCATGATGAATCTTGGAAAGTGATCCTTAGAAACCCAAGTATGGGTGTTACAATATTTAGAAAGGGGATTCCTATTTCAGCGCTCAAGAACAAATGGAGTAATATGTTGTTAATATTGCAAAAATTCATTACATGTGAAGGAAGATTTGGGTCTATGTATGTTTACCATATACGCTTATTAATGATTTTTTTAGAAAATGGAACCATCAATCTTCCCTTCTTCCTTCTAAACAGTCTGAGAAGGATGGTAGTCCAAAAGAAAATTGAATCCATAGAAACAACTATGTATCATCATGGATTAGTGAAAATACTAGTTGAATTCCATTTGAGAAGTGTAGGGGATACATGGGAAGATTTCTTGGTAAGAAATTTTTTCCAGGATGCTCCAGATTCACCTGAGGGAAGTCATGTTATGAAAAGTAGGAGGAGAAAGATCAACATTAATATTCAAAACTCCTCACAAAAGAATGATGCAAAGACAGCTTCTAAACCAGAGGTTAGGAAGCAGACTAAACAGAAAGGAAAAATGAAAGAGATGGCTGAAGAAATCAATGAAGACATTCCTGAACCTTCATCACCACAAGAAGATGAATAACTACTCTCTGAAAGACTAACCAAGATCAAGGAGCAAATCAAGAAAAATAAGGAGATAGGAAAGAGGAAGAAGGACACAAAAGAAGAAACCATAAGCTTCCAAAAGCTAAGAAGGAGCTCTAGACTCCGAGGTAAGGTGAAGAGGGTAACATCAAAAGAAGCCCAGTTCATAAACTTAGAGGAAGAAACCCCAGTTCAATCTCCTGACAGTATTCCATCTGAACAAAGTCCACAAAACTCTCTTCCACATAATTTTGAAGGCAACCCAAGTGGAGCTTCTCTTGGCATAGATCCAGTACAACAGTAAATCTATGACTACATAGAGTCATTAGAGAAAAATAATACCTCGATAGATCCAGGATCCTCAACCAATCCAGGCAGCCTGTCATCCCACAGGAATCTCTAACTCTCTCTCAAACAAGAAATTTTTGAGTTAGATATTTTGAACAGGGACATTCAAAAAGAAAATGAAACCTTAAAAGAACAGAACAAGCTGGATAAAGCCATTCATGACAACACAATGCCACACTTGGGATTATGGTACAAGAAAAACAGGAAGCTGAAGAGGAAAAATAGGAAGCTGAGCAGAACACTTATTAGCCTCAAATACAAACTTCTTATGAACAAGCCAAGGATGGAAGCCAGTACAGAGAGAAGTAAGAAAAGGAAGTTGGATGTGTTGCCAGAAGTGTAAGGACATATGCAATAGGAGAAAGAAGTTCACATTTTTGAAAATTGCATGGGGACATGCAATGATGGGAAGCGTTATCCGGGACAGCTACCTATACCTACGGACTCCAATAGCCACCTGTACAACTGAATCCAACAGCGACCATGTCTTGGATTTATGTCTCTAGCAGCCGAGGACATGGGGACATGCAATGATTTTGCAGTGGGGGTATGTTGAGCCTCAATATTACTCTTTCACTAGCAACTCTTCTCATTCCTTTTCTTTGTTTTGCCATGAAGAAGATGCATTCTTATCATCAATGACCAATATATACTGTCTTGAGGAGGACATTTAGTGATTTACACGTTATGCTTTTAGGTTTTGCTGTTTGAATAAAATTTTGTATATTAGCTACGGAACACAACCTATTCTGCAGCTAATCGACTGTTCCGCAGCTACCTTCATGCTTTAACAGGTTCCAGGTGACAAAAGGAGAAACTAGCTACATGGGCAGCTTGGAAATCATCGTGACATGGACCCTGTCCTATTCACCTAGCCCAGATCGACAAAGAAGATGGCATAAGACTCAGGTCAATGAAGAAGTCAAACGTAGAGACCGAAGGTAACAAGACTTTGTTTCGTGATTAATTACACGTTTCACACTGATGGGAAGCGTTATCCGGGACAGCTACCTGTACCTACGGACTACAACAGCCACCTGTACAACCGAATCCAACAGTGACCATGTCTTGGATTTATGTCTCTAGCAGCCGAGGAAGAAATTCTGCACGTTTACCTTCTATGTGTTTTTCCATAGCATATTTTTCTCCACAAACAGTTGTATGTCTTTTCCTATAAATACCTATGTAAAGGACCGAAGAAGTGAGTAGTGATGATGATAGTTTTATTGTGAAGCCGAAGTTTTAAACTCTATAATTCTTGGGCTTTTGTGTCCCTGTTTTTAATATGAAGACCACATGTTTTATGGAAATATGAAGGAGTTTTCTTGGAGTTGATTAAGCAAGCGTAGCCTAATCAGTTGCAGAGGGCCCCTGCACTGAAGAAGGTTTCATTTCATTTTGTTTTTCCTTTTCTAGTTAAACTGTAAATTCATAATTTCCTTTCACAATGTTCATAACCATTTTAGTACTAACAATATTTTTAATGCAATCTTCATCATTTTCTTACTAATAGCATTCATAATGCAGAGTAGCTTCTTTTTGCTTAATCTCTTTCTAGTTTTTTTTATCAATAGTTAGAAGTTGAAATTGAGTAGTGTAATTTAGTTTACTTCATTCACTGTTTTACTAGTCTTTAAATTCTCAATTAGAATGATCAGTGCCATTTACTGTTCTTTCCATTTTATTTCTAGTTTACTAACTCATGGTGTTAATGAATGTTTCTGAAGAACCCTTCAAGTTGATCATTCATCCTAAACTAAGTGGTTGAACATTTCATTCATGCAACAAGTCTTTGCTGCATTCCTGTATTTATTTTCTCTTAGAATAATGAAGTACATAATTCCTCAAATGTCATCACAAGGAGATTTTCTCTCCCAAAATTGAGAGGCAGAGTAACTAAGTATTTCATTTAGTTTTATTTCTGTAATTAATTAGACATTAGTTGAAAATTTCACTTTTAGTTTTTAGTTCATGATTTGGAAATAATGGTAAAACAGGAATAGAAACTTTGTTTTCATTTCTTGCTTAAACTTTGCTTCCAAGTCTTCCTTAAGCTCTTTTCTTTCTCAATTTTAAATTTTTAGCAGTCTTTACAAAAGTTAGACTTAAGATTTGATAGTCACATTGTAAATCATTAGGGATTAAAGGACTAAAAAACCCCCAAAACAACATAAAACACTAAAACAATGAAGTAAGAAGGGTGATCTAGCACAAACAGTGCACTACACTTCATCAGTTTATGATACCCGGATTGATAATTTATGTAGAGCAATTTAGGACACTGAATTGACCAAACAAGATGATGGGGATGTTTTCCCATCATTCTCTTTCCTCGATGATTTCAACGATGTCTCAGAAGAATTTGACACCTTCGAGCATTCTCCTTTGGTGTATCTCGAACCTGCAAATTGAGGTCTCGGCATAACCTCAAATGGTTGGGTTATGTCTTGGTTATTAACACCAAGTTTTTCTTCCTCCTTGTGCCTTGTTCCTGTAAGGAGCCTCATGTTTGTACCTATAATTGGGATCTCCAAATCTCCAATAGAAATCATACTATGTGACGATGAAACTAAAAGGAAATCAACATATTTTACCTCCTCTATCGATTTTGAAAGAAATGATGAGGGTTTCTCATCATCTGTTGTTGGTGGTTCGCTAGCTGTCTCGGTGCATTCCCCGACTTCCTTTTTGACATACCCAAGTCCTACCTAATGGGGTAATTATTCTATTTTGATGGGGTTGACAATGCCTTGGCCACTAACGCCCAAGCATTTTCCTTCATACCCCATTCTCTTCAATAGTTTGGAGCCAATTCCTGTGGTATGATTTTCAAAAGCAGTGAAATCATCATCAAGATTCATACATGAATTCGAAGAATTACTTTTACCTCACATTGGTCACACTGCAACTTTTCCAAGGCCTTGTCCTTAGCTTGTAGTTGTTGTAGCAAACTATGCTTCTCTTCTTTCTCTTCTTGTAGACGCATCGTCAATTCAACATTCTCTGTTTGAAGATTTTGGTTGTTGTGCTTCAATTCTCCAGGGCCTCTTCCGTGGCTTGCAACTAAAGCTGCAATCACTCCTTTTCCTCTGTCTCTTTCTGTAGGGTTTCATACATTATTTCCACTCTTTTGGAAATTTTGAGTATGGTCTCGTACATCGCTTTTTCATCCTCTGTCGCTGCACGTCCCATTATTCACGCTTGCAATTCACATCCATGCAAAGACCACTTCGATACCACTTGATCTACGTCTGGGTGTGACGAAGGACCCTTCCAAGACCTTTTACTTTCATGATGTGTTAAATTGCAATTTTAAAAGAACATTAATGAATACATCTGCATACTGTAAATAAGAGGAACATGTCAATCATCAGCAACATAAAAACATAATTTGTTGATAACGGAGTTCGTCCACGAGGGACTACGTCTCTGGGCCCCGGTGTCAAGATGGTGCAGGCCGCTGCATTAAGTGTTGTCAATAGTGATGATGTACATAGAGGTGTTGTCGCTATCATACAAGGATAATTCCCTCACACAGGAGTGGTGCCAAGAGATGTTCCACTACAGGAACCCTCAGTCAAAAGACTCCTATAAGTATGACACAAACTCATGCATGATGAGCATCCCACCAACATGGCATAAAAGGGATTTCAAAGCAAACATGCATGACGACACATGAGTATCCTATCAACATACAACAAAGGGATCTCAAAGCACAACATGACGAATCATGACAACAAGTACATCACATCAAGCAGGAATCATGAAGCAAAGTAAGAAATAAGATCCCACATCAAACATCAAACTGGGATCTATGCAGCACAATGCATAAAGAAGAAGTACATGAACACAACATATACCTCACAACCAAGGGCCATCTGAAGAAGTGGATGTCAAACTGCTGAAGCTTTTCGAACCATCGATCTCACGGCATCAATCGCATGACTGCTCGTACATGGATGTTGACACCTGTATTCCACTTAGAAAAGTGGTTGAAGAGTAGAATGAGAGAATGAGAAATCTGAATGCACCATCAGATTTGTGACGTCGAATATTTCAAAATCGACTGTCCAATTTTTGAATTATGAGAAGTTGAGAATTTTGGGCTCAAGGAATCTTTTAGATTCCCCCTAGATTCCTCAAAGATTCTACTCCATGGGTGGACTGGAAATCTGCAACTCCAAAGGCGAATCTGACTTCGCCATTACAATCCTTGTTTTTGTAGCAATCATGGTTCCACCCTCATACTGAAAATGGCTGAAAAATGCAGAACTCTGATGGAGACACGGACAATGCCATTGCGTTCGTGGTGTCGAGAAGTGCTGAAACCATATAAAATTTGTCAAAATCTAACAAAGTGAAATTTCACCTCTCCTGCAAAATGCACCCTCGAATTGCGTGCTAAGATTCTGCCTCCTCTGTCTTGAAATTCGTGCCTGCTCCTGGTTCCTCCATCTTGGGCCACACTGGGTAAATGGATAGGGTTATATAAAATTTCTAGGATGAAGTTTACAATAAAAAGGTTGTTGGCATTGTGGTAAGATTACCGAGTTATAGGGAGGAGATCGAGTGGTCAAACCCGACCCCTCCATGTTTAAACCTTTATTGTTTTTACAAACCACATGCATATTATTTTGGGCGCATTAAGTTTTGGACCAATGGTTTTCATGTGGTCGTATTATGGTAGGTTGGTAACGCATTAATGGGGAGTGTTTGGTTTTGGGGCTACCAACCTAGGGGCCGGCCACGTGGGCCGGGCAGGTTCGACCCCCGCCGGCCCCGTAATAGATACGGAATGTTGTATGGGTTGCGGGGTGCGATACATGGGCCATATTAAATGTTTTGTGTGGGCGCCCGAGTGGTGGGCCAACCATTTTGGCTGGGGGGTTCGAACCCCGCCGCCCACGGCTTACATGTGGTCTCATTTGGTGGGGCATGGGCTAGGTCCATCGGAGGTGGCCCACCCACCGCCCAGAGTTATGAAATTTATGAGAGTTTAGAGGAGGGTGGACCGGTGAGGGTCACGACCTGTCAGTTTCGATTTTTTTTTTTTTTTTTTAATTTTGTAATGAGTTTGGTGGGTGCGACGACAGTGGCGGGGGTCATGGCCCGCCACCAATTTTTTTTTATAAATAGTTTTATTTATTTATTTTAAAATAAATAGTCGTTTTTGAAAATTTGAAAAAGGACCGAAGGAGGAAAATTAAGCGGGCCACAAATTCACCTAGAATCCGGCCTAGGTTGGCTAGAATCCAGTGGCCGGGTTCTATCCAAATTGTGGCGTCCTTAAGCATGCCCAGTCAACAAAAAATCAACCCAACTTTGATTGCTTCTAATTTTCACATATAGACTCGGTTTGACGAACCGTTCGTACCGCTGCAATTAGGACGATGAGATCTATGTTCTGATACTAGTTCAAGAATAATCCAAACACTTTGAATTTTGAGCTTTCCTGAGTCCTCTTTGTCTCGTGTGTCTCTGGAGCCACTTGGATCATTGTTAGTAGGGATCACTGGTTAATTAGTGCATATTAATTATTTGCATTAATCCTTCTCAGTTATGTGATTGTTGTTACAATCTATTTTATTTATGAGTTATTGATTGCAGAAATCCTTTGAAAGGTGTGATATCATATTCTTGGACTAGTCCCTCATACTAGTGTAGAAACAAGTTATTTACTTTCCTGTTACAAATTGGATTGCACTTTCTTTGAATATGTGTGCTTAGAATTTTATTGAGTGACGGGCGGATTGTAGGAGTATTGTTTCAGAGTAAGATTATTTGTGTAATAGTGTGGTTTATTATGCAATTGTGTGACTCTTTTCCAATTGTATTGAATTGTGTAACAACTTGAATGTTTGCTGAGAGTGAGTGTGCAACAACCTTGGTTTGAGATTCATTTCGCTAGTTAACATTTCCCCTGCATAGGATTTTCATGATAACCTGTTGATGTTGTGATCAACACCCTCCAAAATTTTTCCCACACTTGAATTTTGGAGCCTACTTAGGATCTTACGGTCTATCATCTTATGGTTACTCCATAGTCATTTGATGTTTTTTAAAGCCTTTAAGTCTTTGTCCTGGTTTTAAATTATCAAGTCACTTGCACACACATGATAATTCTTCGATGAGTTTATGAGTGTGCTTCCTTTGTGCAAACCTGAACAAGCACAACACAATCCATCAAGACAGTTAATGTTTGATTTTCAATTCATGACAACAACCATTGCACACTTTCGTTAGCAATGTCCCTCACTTTGTTTGTGTTTGCACTTTTCTTACGAATAATTTTGTCAACTATCACTTTTGGGCACTTTCGCTTTCACAAGTGTCACTTTCACATTTGTGGCTATCGCTTTTCCATTTTTTCACTTTAATAAGTGTTGTTTCCATGTCATCTTTGCTTTGGCACGTGTCACTTTCAAGATTGTTCTCATTTCACAAGTGTCGTCTTATGTTTTCCTCATCTCATAGGCGTCGCTCTTGTGATTTTCACTCCTACACATGTCACATGTTTACACATCACCAAAGTTAGTTCTGGTGCACTCTTCTACATTAGATGATCTTACATATAATTAGAATATGTGCTAGACACATCCTATAGCTTAGCGCACCTTTTGGTCACAATCGTCACAATTGTCACAACTTGTGTTCTAAGTGTCATAATGTGTCATTTCAACCATCGCACTTAGAAATAAGTGTCACTTTGTTATCGCTTCGAGGTGTGATTTTCATTCATCGTCCTATGTATTCGTCTGGTTTGTATTGCTGTTTTTATGTGTTTGATCCAAGATTAAGTCATGTCTAGATGCATATTCCTGTTTTACTTTGTTACTAAGTTCCTTTTAAGATAATCCCAAATTTTCTGCACAATATGACCCTTCTGAGGGTAACCACTTGATCCTCCTTGCCCATACTGACTCACTACACTGAGTTTTGGTCACTTCTGCCTTACATGACACATAAATCCTTGCTAGCTAACAAAGTGGACCTCTTCCCCCCTTTTTTCAAAGGAAAAACATGCAATGCAAAGACCCTCCTATCCTTCGAATGCAGTGAAAACCCTGCTAGGCAAAGTGGCTTCATTCCTAATGCCTCTCTCTATGAAAATCACACTCCAAACGGTCAAGCACCCACTATTAGGTCAAACTGCACTAGGCTAGGATGAAAAGTTCATTAAAAAGCAACAATGACCCCTTGGTTAAGAAAACTTCTCTTTCTTTCAAGCCTCCTCTTCCTTTTAGCGCATGACACACTCTTGATGGCTAAATCCTCCCCCTTCCCCCCTTCCAAATCCGTTATGCACCCAAACCTTACATAACTTATTCCTCTAGAGTGCATGGTGTCATAGGGAAGGCTGAAGAAAGCCACCTCTCTACCTTTAACCAATCAAACTATCCTCTCCTAGATGCCTCCTTTTCAATTGAGCGCATAGTGTAGTCCTGATGGCCGAACCTTTCACTTTCCCCCTTTCCCAATGTGCATATGCCTTCCTTAAACCCTTCCTTTGAGTGCATGGTGTAGTAGGGAAGGCTAAAAGATGTGTCCCCTCACCCTTTACTGGTAAATCTACGTTATTAAGCTTTCCTCTCTTTTCTTTGGAGTGCATGATGCAACCTTGATGCATGAAGCTTTCCCCCTTGTCCCTTCAACTTCCCTTGTGATGCAAGAAAGTGTTCCCTCTGTGGACAGAGGCAACCCTCTATCCCTAGAGTGGGTCTAGTCACAAATAAGGACATATCAACAATAGCTTTCCTTAAATAGTCATAGTTGGAGGCCTACCTCAACTGGTGGTCGATGGAGTTCCATTGCGCTGCTCCAGCTTCCGCTTCCTTCTCCTAACGAGTGATCAACCTGAAACAATGCAAAGGAAATGAAACAAAGCACGTAACCGGAAAACAACAATGATCTGTTTACTCACAAGGTCAAGAAGTCATGAGCTATTAAGTAAATTACATACAAGACATAGGAAAACATCATTGATTGTATTAATAATGAAATAAGAGTAAGCTTACAACCAAAGTCTTGACATCACAAGCCTTCTCAGAGGGATCCAACCAGCATGTTCCTCAAGCATTCACTCTTTGAAGATGGATCTCCCCACATACAAGTCTCTCTCACTCATAATTTTTACACAAGATTAAGGGCACTTCACAACCTTCCACAAGCTATCAACAATCCCACACTTGTCACACTCACACCAGCGATCTAGCAAACTCACAAACACTAACAGCACTACTCAACTAGCCAACTATCAGAAACTAGCAATGCATAGCAATGGTGAGAGTTTAGATAGGAGAAGGAGTCTCCATGAAAGGTGAAAGAGTGAGCTTATCCCAAAGGAAGGTAGCACAATTGATGGAATTGCCATGCCAGAGAAAGGAGGGTGATACAAACTATGCCAACAACCAGGTCTGGAGTCATCTAGAAGGCCGACTGTTGGAACAAATTTGCCCAATCTGGATCATTGCGGGGGCATAACTGAGCTTTAGCGTTGACATCGCTAGTGAGAAATGTAGCTAGTCAGATCATCACTAAAGATAATAAGTAACCTCGTGCTAGATCATAAAATTGGACCATCACGAGAACCAGATGTACTTCCACGCTTGCAGTGCATCTGGACTATTCACGAGCGCCTTTCAGCACGTATATTTAGTCCACAGACGCGATGAGGCAGATAACTTAGGAAAAAATGGGTCTGCTGGTAGCACAAGAGAGAATTTTTTCAATATGAGCATGTTTGACTTCACATGACACGGTAGATGGAATGGGTGACAAATTATTGTGTAACATATGCCCCCTAAAGTATGAAGCCCGAGAGAGTGGGAGGGGTAAAATGATTTAAGAAACTGACTGAGCTGGAACACCATATGGAAGAACCTGCATGAAAGTACAATTGATATCTCTGATGATGAAATACATGTAGTCTAGGCATGGGCGCAACCATCCAAAAGACATACGAAATAGGTCTGTGGTATGGACGCAACCATCCAGTTAATGAAACCATAATGATAAAGGTATGGTTGCAGCCATCCATCAATGAGTCATATAATCATAAACCAATCCAGACAGCTCGAACATGTGTAAGCTGAGTGTGGGGTCTTGAACCCAACCGACCATAGTACAAATTCTAGCATGCGAATAGATGTGCTGAGGTCGAGCATGATAGAAAGTTGCTTGATTACCAGTCAATGATGAAAACCATTAACAAGCACGAGAGAAACTACCAATAATGCCAATGGTTCTCAAGGTACTAGTTAGCAAAATCCACGAAGTGTGGAAAAGGAGCTAAAGTCGAACACTCGTGGAATCACCCAATCGATGACCAATGATGAAAGTCGACCGTCAGGTGCAAATAACTTGCCATTGAGGCATGCAAGCTCTAAGGTACCAAATGGGATCTTTAGATCAATCTCCTAGATAATGAGCTGATGTCGACAGGAGATGACCCGTCGCAGGAGGGCCATAATGTTTCCCCCATCAACGACACAAGATAAGGAACAAGTGGTAGATGGCGAAACAGAGTATCAGAGGAGAAGGCGAGGGTGTAAACTGCAGAAGGATTATACTCTTGAACATGTCGGCGACACGACTCCGGAGGGTGGCAGCATTTAGATACCAAGGGATCAGAGGCATGATGGAAACGACGTGAATCAGATGGAATGAGGCTAAACGACAACCCAAACCTGCAGAGGGCCAAATGACGATGTATGGATGTCCCAACCCGACAAGAAGCAAAAGTGTCGATGTTCAAGAGTGACTAGCCGCCATAGACAATCAATGATAAACCTACTGTTGAATCCAACCTAGTAATAATTTAACAAGCCATAGGAAGGAAAAGTTCGAGTCTCGTCATGGTGATGAGTCCAATGTCGTCAGGGTTTAATGAGTCCGACATAGGTAAAACTCGGAGTCTTTTTCATGTTTAGAGAGTTTGAAAAAGACACGGAAAAGAAAACTCCAGGGGGGTCCTTTTTGTAGATTTGTGTCTCTCGAGCCCGAAAAATTATAAAACAATACTCGAAAGAACCGCCCGACCATTACGATCGAGGAGTACTTTTCATAACTAGTGACTTCGACCCGAAAAGGTAGAAAAGCGGTCGGAATCACGTCATTTCATAACCAATAACGAGCTTGAAACGACAAAGGCTTGACAATCTTTTTGTGTTTACACGGTCGGAAAAGAGCTTAAAGGTAACTGCCTCTTATTTATTTTAATGATTCAAGAGGAACAACTCGGCTATCTTTTCATTTTTCAAGTTGGAAAAGAGCATTAAAGACGACTTTATGGATCAAGTGCACACGAAGCTGTCATAACTCCACTACCTGTAGCTCTGCACAAAGCACGTAAAACGTAAACCCATTCGATATAAAATGAACAATTTACGTAAAAAAATAGTTAAAAAACCATTCTTAATTAACCATGTGATAAAAAATGAAAAAAAAACCACATTTATAAAATATAATTTTTTAATTTTTCAAGAATTACTATAAAAAAGGGGTAATTCATTCATTTTTACCATTGGTACTGTTCATTTCACCTTGGAGCACCAAGTTGGCGAGCTAATTTCGGCCTCATTCATCCACCATTCATCCTGAAACTTCTTCCAGGTAGATAGACTTCGTCCTGTGCTTCAATTCAATGTTTTTTTCATGCATTTTGATGTTATATGTGTTAGTTTAGGTGGATTTTTTGAGTCGGGCTCCGCCGTTCGGTCATTGCGGGTATATCGCTCGGGTCCACGATGACCAAAAATATTTACACATAACGTTCTCCGATCATCACAGGAAAGTGATGTACTTCCGCGATGACCGCGAGAAAATAGAACTGGCAACCTCGCATCATCATGTCTGTTTTAAAAACAGACGCGATGGCGACGCAAAATTATGTTTTCATGCAAATTATGGATTAAAATTTGGAAACAAAGTGCTAATTCGTTTTTTCTCGTCATGCAGGCCATAATGGCATTTGTTTGGCAAGAACGAACGCATGATGATAATGATGTGGAAGCTTTTGCCGATGTTGGGTGCCAAAATGCATTACGTGCATGTGGATTGCTAAAATTCTTCCTTACTCCGCATCTCCGGTCTCAACCCGATTTACTGGAGCTACTGATCCGTGCCTGGAATCCCACAGATGGGAAATTCATTATCTAAGGCCGAGACATCGAGTTCGATGCCACAGACATATATTTCCTGACCGGGCTGTCCCGTCGTGGTGAGAGGCCCATTCTAGAGGGGCAGCGACCCGGGGGCGATTCCCTAGAGATGTTGATGGCTCAAGTGTGCCCATGGGCATGCAAAACGAGGAGTGGGAAGGTGGCAATCCTGACAGTGGAAGACGTAGTTCTTCGCACTATGCTATTCATGGTGACACGGGCAGCGGGCTCCCAAGCCCAACACGAGGCATCGAAGACCCATCTCCGGTTGGCTCTCGAATGTCTCAATCCAACCATGTTTAACTGGGCAGAGGCAGTGACGGCCAATATGAAGAGACAACTTACCAACTGTCGTCGAGGAGAGATGAAGCAGTTTGGCTATAGGTTGATCTTAGTCCCGCTCATGCTAGAGCGGGTGCCGACATTGCAGTTATAGGACATGGATTTGGATTTTCCAAGACCACGTGAGACTAGGGCCACACGGTGGGCACACGTCATGCCACGAGGAGGTGGCAGACGACTAGTGTTGTGGGGGACACTGTTTCGAGAGTGGTTGGAGCGCCAAACGATCTTCATTGAGGATTGGCCATATGCTGGCATGGACTTCTGCGGAGATCCTGACATGCAGCTGCCCGCTGGAGAGCAGTGGGATGATGGTGGTAAGACACTTGATCACATTATTTTTGCATTTTATTTTTTATGATGTTTTTTAGATTTTTCATGTATATGTCCTAATGATGAACTCTATGGTATTGCATATGTGGGACCAGTGAGACCCGTTGGGTTGGCTCCAGAGGCGTGCAGGGATGCATAGGGCATTGCAGCACTAGCCTTGGCTCCCCCAGCTGATGATTTGGTGGAGACAGTGGCCCGAAATCTTGAGGGCCTGACAGCGGGGATCCCAGATTACATGGGGATCGAGGAGGTCCCATAGCATTCCAGATTCACATAGTAGGAGTGGTACCTAGGGTGCACTGCCTATTGAAGCGGGTGGCATGAGCGGTGGTGTGCTATAGGGAGCATAACCCACCGCAGTAGATGCCTAGGTTTTATTTCCTGTTGATGATTTTTTGGGAGACATGTGTCTCGGATGTATGGAGAACACAAAATCTATTTGGACATGTACACTTATTTTTTGAGCGCCTCGGTGCACCACACGATATATATATATATATATATATTTTTTTCCCGTAGAAAAAGTCGTAATTTTATTCATATGAAAAAAATTACATTTTGTAGATGCTTAAGCATATGCAGATGACTGTCCCTGTATTCACAAGCGAACAGAGATTACAAAATAATAAAAAATAAATGTCGGCAGGCCTATGCTTTCCTGCCCTTCTTCTTCTCCACCCTTCGCCAGCCATCAGAGTTGGAGTTGGGTGTAGTGATAGCCAGTTGATTTTCCGTTGTATTTATTTGTTGTTCCTTATCAGATTCTGAGCCTTCAGATCCATGAGTTCGTTTGATGCCGCTTACTTCCAACTGTATTTCTTGTTGCTGTTTCATATTGTCAGGCCCCAATTGTGTGTCTAGGGCATTTCCTTCCTGTGTATATTCCTGTTCCATTTGTGTGTCAGGTTTTGATTGGTTCCCTTTAGGTTCTGTCTGCATATCCTCTTTTTCCCTCCAATCGGTGTGCTGCCATCCTTTCGGCTTTTTTTGTTGTTTCTTGTTCTCTTTAGGGTCCTTCTTTCCCAGTGGGTAGGTGTTTTGAAGATGCCCTGTTTGCATGCATCTTGAGCACCTGAATGCTGTATTTTCATAATCAAGCGGTTGTATCCTCTGTGTATTATTATAGTTCAATGTAATGTGATCAGGTAGCCCTAGACTTAGGTCCACTTCTACACATATTCTAGCATAGGTGAAAATTCCTTGGTTAACTCTTTCTCCATCTATTTTAAGGAGTTTCCCCAAAGAATTTCCAATGTCTGATAGAACTTTGTAGTGCCAGAAGTGGAGAGGGAGGTTGTGAAGCCTCACCCAAACAGGAACTGTTGATACTTTCATAGTATTTGCATCAAATTCGGGAAACCAGGGGGTGGTGAAGAGGCCAGCCTTGCCCCAGAACCAAGGCCCCTGATTGATAATATTGTCACGTTCTTGTTCTGTTGTAAAACTAACTATGAAGAAACCCTTTGAGCATAGGTGAATTTCGCAGTCAGGTGACCATGTTGAGAAGATCCAGTGATGCAGTGCATCTGATTTTGGCCAGAACCCATTAAATCTACATATAACAGCATGTGTGGCTAGATCAGTGTGTAGATTAGTTACCTCCGGCAAAGTTACTTGGATCGTTGGAGATTCCAGTGTTTGTTCCACAATATAGGGACCTGGTAGCTCTGGTGCTGGTGTTGGTTTGGGTTGAATGTTTTCCCCTTTACCTTTCACCGCGTCCTTGAAGGAGCCTGTGTTCTTTGAACTGGATCCAGAGCATCCTCCTCTCAGACGAAGGTTTATGATGATTGTTGAATCTGTGGTTATGTTGTATTCCTGGAGAGTGTAGTGGTCCTGTAGACTGCGCCCCTTGTAGATCATATTTTTCCCTTGTTCAGGGATGCCAAGAAGGGTTTGTATTCTGTTCCGTAGTTCTAGGATGCTACTGCCCCTCCATAATCTCAAGCAGTAACTTCTTCCTTCTGGTGCTTTCAAAAGGAGCTGTGTGAAGTCCGCTTCTCTGGGGTTTGAGCCCTTCTGAGGTTGCTGCCTGACGGTTGCATGTCCACAGATCTGGGTTCTTTTAAGGCTCCCTGTTCTTCTGGGCGTCTGATCTGGTGATTTAATGGCAGATCTGGGCAACTGATAACCTGCCGTGGATGGGATGCCCAATCCAGTTCTTTGCATTAACCCTGCAAGTGCATCTTGGGCAAGATTGGGTATGTAGGAAGGAAAAAACGAAGTTGCCCTTACCACAGTAATAGTACCTTGTAAATTGCGTGCTTTGTCTTCGTCTGCGTTCAGGGTTCTCTCCCTCCACACGGCCGCATCATAGGTTTGGAATCGTAGGTCTGGGCTGATCTCTTGTCTGTTCAGTTTGTCTCGGCACAGCTGATTCGATGAGGGGCCTTCCCGTTCTGATCTGTTAGAGGGTCGATTGGCTAGATCGGTTAGATCTAGACCGGATCTGTTATATTTGGACCAAATCATTGAGAGAGGGATCAGATCTACTTCATGCAGTCCCCCTTCTTTGATTGCTATGACCGTAACAGTGTGAGGACCTGCAGATCCCTTCCCTGTCACGTCCCAGAGTTCTTTTCTTCTTCCCCCCGTGACCTTGCTCCGCGCATCCTGTGTATGGCTCAATATGGCCTCTGAAAGTGTAGTGACAACAATTGTTATCCTTTTGAGGGTTTCGACGAAGACATCGAAGCCAACACGTTCCCTTCCTGCAAAAAAGCTCTTGAGGTTTTCATCGCAGACCATCTCCTTTTTATTTGCGGGATCCTGCAAGTTATTTTCCTTGATATACTCCCATATCTTCTTGATGGCCTTGGCCTTCTCTGCGCATCTAACAACCAGGGGTTGAGAACGGCACATCTGGTAACCATCTCTTTCTTTCAGAGGGCATGCGAATGTAGGGTAAAACGCCATGAGAGCCATCTCTTCAGATCCCAAATTTTCACTCCCGTAAGTCCAAGCTTTTTTCAAATGATATTGATTGTCTATATATATATATATATATACATATTCCTATGGTTTATTATTGCCAATGCATCAGTTAACATGTTTAATCTTCGTGGAATATGTTGATATGTGATAAAATAAAAATTCCTTTCTAACAATTTAACACGTAGATACAACCTTAAAATCCGATGGTCTCTGACAGAATATCACCCATTGAGCTGGTGGTTGACAAGCTGAGAATCCAGGTTCACAACCAATGTACGGATACCGAGATTGATCGCCTCAGCCAGCAACTCAATAACAACACTATATTCAGCGACATTGTTGTGGTACAACCTAAACAAACACCTTGAAGCTCTACTAACTCACCATGAGGATCGTAGATCACCCATGCCACAGAAGACAGGTTGCGGGCACTGCGGCAGGCACCATCAGCGAAACCAACGTAAGGTGCACCAGACATCTACACAAGAAGCAAAAGACACAATAAGCGGCAATACGCCTACACACCAAGCCAAAACATGAAAACACACACACACAACACACCTGCTAAAAACAAACATATGTACAAATCAGAGTGCATGAAATTCACACATAATATTTTTTCAAGTAAAGCCCGTTTCGGGGCTTATCCAGAGGGTTCCCTTCATAATCAATCAGCTCGTAGGCCCCTTTTTTCAAAACTAGCTTTACAATATAAGGCCCGTGCCACATGGGCTCGAATTTGCCTGCCCCCAGCTTATCATTTGCTTGATCGTAGAGTAGGACTAAATTTCCTTCAACAAAAGAACAAAGATGGACAATATGATCGAAGTGAGTTTTCACTCTCTTCTTCTGAGCTTCAATAGCTAGAGAGGCTAGTCGACAAGTCTCGTCCAGCCGTTCTAGGTAAAGAAGGAATTCTTCTACCAAAGTAGTGTTGGGGAGTAATTCGACGGCTAATTTCAAAGAAGGGATCTTGCACTCAATGGGAAGGGTAGCCTCCAGTCCGTAAACTAATTGGAATGGGGTGAAACCAGTGGCATCCTTCACAAAAGTTCGGTAGGCGCATAAGGCAGAGAAAAACATCAAGTGCCAGTTAGACTTGTGCATGCCAATGGTGCGTTGAAGCATCGTAACTAGAACCTTGTTGACGGCTTCTACTTGGCCATTGGCCTGAGGATAGTATGATGTCGAGCTATCATGCCACAAGCCTAGCTGGGTTGTTAACTCAGTCATCATGTGATTATGGAAATGCTTACCGTGATCAGTGACGATAGCTTGAGGGACTCCGAACTGTGAGATAACATGATTAAACAAAAAATGCGCTGCTGTGTGACCGTCTTCAGATAGTGTGGGCATCACCTCGGCCCATTTTGTGAAGTAATCAACGGCAACAATGATATACCCATGCTCCCCATTCGAGCAAGGGTTATAGGTCATATAATCAATGCCCCATTTGGCAAAGGGGCCGGCGGTAACAACAGGGTGCAATGGAGTAGGGGGCGCGCGCATCTTCCGCTAGTAGATTTGGCACTTGTGACAGGAGCGGATGGCAAGAATGCAATCCTTGAAGATGGAGGGCCAAAAGTAACCAACATGGAGGATATTTTGAGCAGTAGCAGACCCGGACATGTGACCACCACAGGCGCCAGAATGGTAGTCATTTAAAACTCGCTCAGCTTCCTCGAATGTCAAGCATCAGCGGAGAACAGAGTCGGCACCGAGACGGTACAGGGTGTCCCCAATGATACGGTAGGGCTGAGATTGATGGAAAATCCATCGCCGAGCATCCTTAGACACATTGGGACAAAAAGAGGACGTTTGTAGATAGACAATGATATCCCTGTACCAGGGATCGAGGGTGCTAATTAAGAACAAAGTTTCATCCGGAATATGGTCCTCTAACCAAGAGGGCACGGTAAGATATGGCAAAGAGAAAAGCAACTAAACAAAGACAAGGGATTTCTTAGACTTGGCAGTAGTGAATTCCAAGTCGAACTCTTGGAGGATAACAATCCACTTCGAGTACTTTCCCCGTAGCAATTGACGTGATAGGATGTACATCATCGGGTTGCAATCAGAAACCACTGTCGTGGTGCACAACAAGATATAATGGTGGAAACGTTGGATGGCACAAACGACGGCCAATGCCAACTTCTCGATGTAAGCATATCGAGTTTCCGTATCTAGTAGATTGCAGCTGAGATAATAAATGACATGCTCAGTGTCATCGTCATCATCTTGAACGAGAACCATGCCAATAGTGGTATCGGCAGCGGCCAAATACAGAGTGTAGTCACGATGATAATTAGGAGGACGCAACAACGGAGCAGAAACAAGGAGAACCTTGAGGTGCTTGAAGGACTCTTGAGCAGCGAAATACCAAAGAAAAAGGGTATCCCACTTCAATAACCGCGTATAGGCTTTGGTCACTTCGGCATAGTTCGAAATGAATCGTCGCAAAAAGTTCGCTTTGCCCTGCAAACTCTGCAATTGCTGCAAAGAAGTAGGGGGAGGGAGATTCAGAATGGCCTTGACTTTAAGGGGATCCAAACGGATACCCTCTCGGGAGACGATGAACCTGAGAAGTCTGCCTGACTCAATGCAGAAGACACACTTATGTGGATTAAGCCGGATGTGATAGTGTCGATAGCGGAGAAAAAATTTGCGAAGGTGAGTGGGATGGCCCTGGCGTTTTGTTGAATGAGCTGGTAGATCGTCCAGGTAAGGTTGCACAATGTGTCGAATATCATGGAATGCATAAGACATTGCGTGCTGGAAGGTGGCACCGATGTTTTTCAAACTTAAAGGGAGCTTTTTGTAGGTGAAAGTGCCCCACAGACAGATAAAGGCGGTCTTGTGCTGATCTGTTGGCGCGATATTAATCTGGTTATAACCAGAAAAACCGTCCATGAATGAATACATTTCACTCCTGGCACACTCATCAATGAGTTGGTCAATGAAGGGTGTGGGGAAGTTATCTTTGGGACAGGCCCGATTAATATCACGATAATCAACACAGACCCTGATCGTGCCCTGTTTTTAAGTCACAGGGACGATATTGGAGACCCAGTCTGTAAGTGGGATGGGGTAAAAAAAACAACCTTAAGGAGTGTTACACAGCAGTTTGTCACCGTTTGTCACCGTCCCTGTTCCCCCTCACCCTTACACTGGAGGACTCATTCCGGGACCTATGAGAAGTGACATGGCCTGAAATCACTTGCATCATATTCCTCTAAGTATGAGTTTCATATGCCCTGAAGACATCTCCTGCAAAATACCCACGAAAACAACTCTTTTTTCATTAGCACGGGTCCAAAGTTCACTGCCCATGCCAATGAAGGGGCGCGCCATTGGCGCTCTGTCTCAGAGTCGCACTCGCGCCAACCGAATTGAGTAAAGTTTTTAACCAACAAGCTCCCGAAGGTTCTCTTCAACCCATTCACCAACTGAATCTATGTTGAGCTAGGATGGTTTGGCTTCGAATCTCCATAGAAGGGAAAGTGGTTTGCCACCTTTCATGGAAGTTTCCAAGTGATAAAATCCAATCCCATGAATAATGTGTTTGATCTTATCTCTTTCTTCTCTATCTATAAAAGCTTGCCTCTATGCCTTGATCAAGCTAGTTACAATAGTTCTAGTTCCAACATAGTGATAGAGAGTTTGAAGCTACAAGAGCCTTCTTTGCACCCATAAGGCCAAATCTAAGTAAGGAGATTCTTGTCACCCAAAGAGAGAGAGGCTTGTTCCTCATCCCAACAAGCTTTGCAAGACTTGTGTAGCTGAATACCCAGCCAAAGGAGGATTTGACGTCAGAACAATGGTTGTATTCTTCTTTGTTATTTATTAATAATAGATGACTATCATTATGGTTCCACTCTCATTGTCTTATGTTTGGTGTTGAGTTATATCTTTTCTGACTGATATATAATTGCATCTATTGGATTTTATGCTTGTATTTGTGTTGTTCTTTGCATGTGCAGGTGTCCAATCACGGAGATCGTGGGGATCGTGACCGGCCGAAGCTAAGGAACGAGAGCGACGTCTCTTCTACGAATATTAGCGTTGGAATCCAAGTAGGTTCTCATCATCCACCTTTAATTTGCAATTAGGAACTTGCGTGATAGCATTGTTTGATTGTTGCTAGACCCGGTCTGGGCTAGTAGGGTTCGCCTCTATCCGCAGAGGGGATTTACCTCCACAACAATTTGGCGACTCCACTAGGGAAGTATTGTCTCTTTGGTTTCTCTTTTGGTTGCTTAGATAGCTTTCTGGGTTGGATTTCTTACTGTTTCTTGCTTCCTGGTTTGCCTAGATACTGTTTTCAAGCCCTGGGTTACTTGCTTTTGTTTCTGACTTAGCAGACTCGATTAGCACGCTTTTTAGCCTTACATTCGCGCTAATTGGCGTTAGTTGCTCAACAGAAAACTACGCCAATCCCATAAAAGCGTGAGTTGCAGCCTGACAGTCGCGCCAGGCCTGTCAACTTTTCCAGTTCGCTTGTCTTCAAGCCCTATGAGCTTGGATTTGTATTTTTCCGCATCTTTTTCAATTACTGGAGTGTGTTTGACCCTTGTTTGACTGGTTTTGGACCTTCATCCTTCGGGTGTTTGCCTTTTTCTGTCGATTTCACATTTTAGCCCTAGGGCATCAAGTGGCTTTGTGCATCGGGCCTTCCGTAGGAGTCTTGGGTTCTTTGATCGTCTAGTCGACTTTGTGATTACTTTTTGCACTTGCTCAGTAGTTGTTAGAGCCTTTTGTTGGTATTCAAGTGATTTGCTCCTTTTCCGCTTGGATTTCGCTTGACTTCGTTTAGGCTTGGATTACATAGCCCGTAGAGGTCTTTGTGTTTTCTTCTTGGTTTGAAGGACTATTTTGGTGTTTTGGGAATTCGATTGTGTGCTCATTGAGTGAAATTGATCTTTTGCTCGGTGTTAATATCTCTCAAAATTTGTTTAGTGCACTTTGCCATTGAAAATAAAACGAACAGTCTCTTTTGCGTTGAATTAGTTAATTGAAATTAGAAGCTTTTCATTGATTAAGCGATTTAAAACAAAGAAAAGTTTTGTTTATTTGTCATTAACTGCATTAGAGTGGTTCTTGATTGTTTGTGGTCATTTTGTTTGAAAAATTCTCAACTCTCTCGTAGTTAGTATTCATCGAACGAAATGATATTCTTTGGCATATAGTTTGCATTTAGGGAATTGTGAGATATTACATACGGTAGGACCTGGAAATTGAAACTTAATCAAAGATCAACCATAAAATGAACTGAATGAACTTAAAAACGCATTGGAACATAACGCTCACTGATTAGAGGTCTAGGTTAGAGACGTGCTCTGGCGTCGTTAAACCTAGTCACTGTTGTTTCACATTACGGTTGGGTGATTCCTCCTTTTGTGACTCGATAGTGGTCTAGCACGGACTTGAGCTCCCACGTACCATCGCGTATATAGGGGAGACCCCACTAGGTTATCATCCTTTATCCACAGGAAGCCGTGTCTACCGCCTTACAAGCCGTAACGCACCGAACACAGCATTCTGGAAGATTGACTGCCGTACGGGAAGTCCTTGGTTTTTCATATGACTACCAAGGTGTATATGCAGTTTTATGGATTTGTTTGGTAAACCTTTTTTGCCTAGTTCTCCAGAGTAGTCACTTTTGATCCTTTTCAGACTCCTTAAATGAAAAGGCTCATCTGAGCATTTGTCACTTCGGGCTCACTAAACATTCGAAGGAGACTAGAGTCATCTTTTTGTCCTTTTCTCGACTCTTAAAACATGAAAAGGTCAAGTTGTGTCCTTGCGTCTTAAAATTTATTTGGCCGCGATTAACATTACCCGGTTAGATCTTGTTTGCATTAGCTTGAGTAGGCTTCTTTTCGTTCTCTATGGCAACTTTTCCGGGGTTCACCAACCCAGGGACCCCCTCTGACGGGAACCCTGGTCATTTCGCTCCTTTTGAAAATGTTGGTGCTCCTTATATGGCAACGTTGTCCCTCCCAGGTTTAACTGTTGGGTTGCCAGTTTGGTTGTTCTCAACCTCTTTGGTCCCTGCCGTCTCACCTACTGATCAATCAGTCCCTCCACCTTAACAACATTATGTTGATTCTAAGGTGGACCTCTCCCCTTCTACGCCTACTTCTACGTCCTCATCTTCTACTTCGCCTGGTGAAAGTCTCGATTCGAGTAACCCGGTGGCTAAGAAGAAGAAGAAGAAGACGAAGAAGGCTCCCAAGGGAGAGGCTAGAAGTACAACTCTTACTCCGAGTACCCCTGAAGTCGGGCCACCTTCTGCTCCTCCGCGGAAGGTCAAGTTTCCTTGTCGATTATGCAAGGAGGACCATCTTCTTCGTGATTGTCCTGGCATTCCCAGTGTACTAGAAGTATGGTCTCGCGATCCAGCTCGCCCCTCATTGTCCTCTGAAGCTCACGGTGATGCTACCTTATCAGTTGGGAATGGTAAGGGAAAAGGGAAGATTCGAATCCCCTGTAGACTTTGTGAAGGCAATCATCCCCTTCACCTTTGTCCACTCATGGATAAAGTCTCCGGTGTCTTGGAAAGTCTTACAGCTCCTTCACCCCAACTTCCCATTGGTTATCAACGTCTCTCTGTAGCCGCAAATCATCCCCCTGCTGACAAAGAGATTGCTTCAAATTCTTCTCTTTTCCAGGCCCCTCTTCCCGAACCTGGCTGTCCCTAGCCTGTTCCAGACAAACCATTGGTCGGAAAGAGTGTCCACTCGAGTCCGCCGCTTGCTCACTCTCTTTCGGAAGAGAATCATGCCCATGTTCTTCTCATCTCTTCAGATTCTCCTGAGTCCCGAAATGACTCTCCTAACCCAGCTGCTCCCGAAGGTTCTCCTTCGGTTCCTTCAGCACAAGGGGCAATCATACGATTCCGCCACCAAGTAGTCTGGTCGCTTCCTTTGATTGGAACTGCCTGATCGTCGGTCGCCTTCCATCCCATGTGCCTTTCCAGATCATAGTACATGCCTGTGCTAAGGCAGTACCTGGCACTGTTTTGGATGAAGGGGCATCTGTCAGTCTTATGCCGTACACTACTTGGCAAGCTTTAGGTTCCCCGCAGCTTGGGCCAGTCACTCACAATCTGTTGGCCTTTGACGGAGGAGCCTGTCCATCTCTAGGAGTTCTCCCGAAGTTCCCTATTACTTTGGGAGGAAAAACCGTCTATATAGACGTCTTGGTTACCCAAGGTGTTTTAGACTTTAGTCTTCTCCTTGGTCGCGACTATGTTTACGCCATGGGGGCCCTCATTTCTTCGCTTTTCCGTGTGGTTTTCTTTCCACACGATGGAAGAATTGTGACTATCGATCAAGTGTCATTCGTTAGTCCCCCAATGCCTCCTGCGCCGTTGTCGTCCCCTCCTAGTTTTCATCCACTAGTTGCATCTCCCCCACCACAGATCAACTACGTGGCCACCTATCCCATGCCTAGATCCAGTGATGCCGCCATCGTGCATAGTGTCCTGGGGGCATTGGGCCCTGACTTCCAAGATGTTTCCCTTCCACCGGGCAATCTTGGAAGCCCCGACTTTCTATTCATTATGATGAATTTCGGGCGGAACATAGTTCCTTTCCTATGTCAAGCTCCTTAAAAAATGAAACTAGGCTTGGTCGGAGCATAGTTCCTTTCCTATGCCAAGCTCCTTAAAAAATGAAACTAGGCTTGGTTGGAGCATAGTTCGTTTCCGGTGTCACGCTCCTTAAAAAATGAAACTAGGTTTGGTGGAGCATAGTTCCTTTCCTGTGTTAAGCTCCTTAAAAAATGAAACTAGGTCTGCATGGAGCATAGTTCCTTGTCTTGTGTCAAGCTCGTTAAAAAATGAAACAAAGTGTCCGGAGCATAGTTCCTGATCTTGTGTCAAGCTCGTTAAAAAATGAAACAAGGGTTATGAGGATAGTTCTTTTACTGCGTCAACCTCATTAAAAAATGAACCAACTCCCTTTCCAAATCGAGTCTTTTGATTCAGATCTCGTAAAATACAAGTCGAGTCTTTCCTAGATCTCGAGAGTGAACCTTCATTCCATTCACTTTGTTGAATGCAATGAAGCTTGGGGGGCATGTACCTCATTTTGCGTTATTATGCTGGGGGCATGCGAAATTATAACAAGCATAGTTTTTCGTTTCAAGCTTGTGTAAACATGAAACCGAATCCAAGCACAATTCTCTATGGTTCAAGCTTGTGTAAAAATGAACCCATACCCGATTTACATCTCGTGATTTCCATTTTTATCCACTGAATTCTGCTAGATGAGCCTTGGTTGTTTTCATTCCATCACCACCATCTCTTTGGCTGATCATATGCTTTCACTTGGTTGTTTATCCTTTCCTGAGGAACCACAACGATGAGTGGTTTTATTAGCCAGCCTCTTGACCATTACATGTTTTGAGCAGTTCCACCATTGTCGGAACCAGTTGCTACCTTTTATACCACTCATTCCTCTAGGATGAGTCACCTTTAAGCTCTTTTCTAACTCGTAAAATATGAAAAGATTGCCGAGTATTTTTCCTTTTTTGACTCGTTAAATAGAATAAAAATGGAGGTTTGCTTTCAGCTCTTTTCCGACCGTTTAAAGATGAAAAGATTGCCGAGTTCCCTCTTGACTCGTTAAATGGAAATAAGAGACGGTTGTCTTTAAACTCTTTTCCGACCGTGTAAAAACGAAAAGATCGTCTGACCCTTGTCGTTTCGGGTTCGTTAATGGTGACGAAACGACGTGATTTCGGTCGCTTTTCTACTTTTTCAGGTCGATGTCACTACATATGAAAAGTACTCCTCGATCGTAATGATCGGGTGGTTCTTTCGAGCATTGTTTTATACTTTTTCGGGTTCGAGAGACACAACTTTACGAAAAAGGACCCCCCTGGAGTTCACTTTTCTGCTGTCTTTTCAGACTCTCTAAACAGGAAAAGATGCCCAGTTCTTCCTTTGTCAGGCTCGTTAAAACTTAATGACATCGAATTCTGTCGTAATGATGCCTTACAAGCATATGCTATCCCCGTCAATCTTGTTAAAAATAACTGGGGTACTCGCCAGAAATGGTGGGGAAAATGGACCCATAATTATTGTCGTGTCGGCAGTATGTCACTCTTGAACATGGCACTAGTCTGCATTCGTGTCTGGGTGGGAACATCTCATCTTGTTTTACACTAGCCTCCGTGGGTTTGGATGATCCTGTTTGATCTCTCATCTACTCATTGCCTCATCACCATGACCTTTGATCCGTTGATGTCAAATACTGCCAAGTCCGCTGTCGTGCCGTCGATATGTTCAAGAGAAGTTGACCTCTGCAGTATTACAACCTCCCTCTGATACCTCACATAATTCTGATTCACCACAACATTCTTCCTCTATCTCGTGTCAATGATGTGGGAAACACTATGGCCCACCTTTGATTAAGGTCACTTCTTGTCGACTTCATCTCATTATCCAGGAAGCTGATCTAGAGACTCCCTTCGGTGCCTTGGAGCCTGCATGCCTCAATGGCAGGTTCTTTGTGTTCGACGAGAGGTTTTCATCATTGGCCTCCGATCGAATGATTCTACGGGTGTTCGACGCCAGCTCATTAATTCACACACCGTAGATTGTACCTGTAGTACCTTGAGGGCCATTGTCATTATTGGTGGTACCTCTTGCGTCTGTTAACAGTTTTCATCATTGACTGGTAATCAGACGATGTTCATGCATGTTCGACTTCAACTCCTGTATTCACCTGCTTGGACTTGTACTCTGTTCGGGTCGAGATGGAGCCCAAGACCCGGGATTTTGTTTGTTGGAATCCAGGCTGCGATTTGTGGCTTATTATGATCATTACATGGCTCATTCACTAGATGGCTGTGACCATGCCTGAGTCTCTTTATCGATCCTCACTAGATGGCTGCGCCCATACCTTGGCTCTAGTTTATTGTGTACTCTGTTATGGATGGCTGCGCCCATACCACACCTATCATGTACTTGAGATATCAGTTGTACTTCTTTACGCAGGTTCTCCGGCGGCCGTGTTTTCAGTCACGCATGTTCTTGTAAAGCATTTCACCCCTCTCTCTCTCGGGCCTCGTGCTTTAGAGGGCATCTGTTACACAGCAATTTGTCACTATTTGTCACCGTGCTTGTTCCCCCTCACCCGTACACTGGAGGACTCATTCCGGGACCTGTGAGAAGTGACATGGCCTGAAATCACTTGCATCATATTCCTCTAAGTATGAGTTTCATATGCCCTGAAGACATCTCCTGCAAAATACCCATGAAAATAGCTCTTTTTTCATTAGCGCGGGTCCAAAGTTCACTGCCCGCGCCAATGAGGGAAATCCTCTAAAAGGGGCGCGCCATTGGCGCTCTGTCTCAGAGTTGCACTCGCGCCAACCGAATTGAGTAAAGTTTTTAACCAACAAGCTCCCGAAGGTTCTCTTCAACCCATTCACCAACTGAATCTATGTTGAGCTAGGATGGTTTGGCTTCAAATCTCCATAGAGGGAAAGTGGTTTGCCACCTTTCATGGAAGTTTCCATGTGATAAAAGCCAATCCCATGAATAATGTGGTTGATCCTATCTCTTTCTTCTCTATCTAAAAAGCTTGCCTCTATGCCTTGAGCAAGCTAGTTACAATAGTTCTAGTTCCAGCATAGTGATAGAGAGTTTGAAGCTGCAAGAGCCTTCTTTGCACCCATAAGGCCAAATCTAAGTAAGGAGATTCTTGTCACCCAAAGAGAGAGAGGCTTTTTCCTCATCCCAACAAGCTTTGCAAGACTTGTGTAGCTGACTACCCAGCCAAAGGAGGATTTGACGTCAGAACAATGGTTGTATTCTTCTTTGTTATTTATTAATAATAGATGACTATCATTATGGTTCCCCTCTCATTGTCTTATGTTTGATGTTGAGTTATATATTTTCTGACTGATATATAATTGCACCTATTGGATTTTATGCTTGTATTTGTGTTCTTTGCATGTGAAGGTGTCCAATCACGGAGATCGTGGGGATCGTGACCGACCGAAGCTAAGGAACGAGAGCGACGTCTCTTCTACGAATATTAGCGTTGGAATCCAAGTAGGTTCTCATCATCCACCTTTAATTTGCAATTAGGAACTTGCGTGATAGCATTGTTTGATTGTTGCTAGACCCGGTCTGGGCTAGTAGGGATCGCCTCTGTCCGCAGAGGGGATTTACCTCGATTCAGCTATATACTGATCTTTTTTGCGAATTCCATGATGTGTTTTCTTGGTCTTACGAAGAAATGCCCGACATCAATCCTAGCATCGTGGTGCATGAGATACCTACGTATTCGGGTGCTAAGCCTGTTCGACAGCGTCTACGCCCCGTGCACCCCCGAAAGGCTGCGACTATTAAAACGAAAGTTGAAAAGCTCCTTAAGGCTGGTTTTTTTTACCCCATCCCACTTACAGACTGGGTCTCCAATATCGTCCCTGTGACTAAAAAACGGGGCACGATCAGGGTCTGTGTTGATCACCGTGATATTAATCGGGCCTGTCCCAAAGATAACTTCCCCACACCCTTCATTTACCAGCTCATTGATGAGTGTGCCAGGAGTGAAATAATCTATTACACAGCAAGTTGTCACCGTTTGTCACTGTCCCTATTCCCCCTCACCCGTACACTGGAGGACTCATTCCGGGACCTGTGAGAAGTGACATGGCCTGAAATCACTTGCATCATATTCCTCTAAGTATGAGTTTCATATCCCCTGAAGACATCTCCTGCAAAATACCCATGAAAACAACTCTTTTTTCATTAGCGCGGGTCCACAGTTTACTGCCCACGCCAATGGGGGAAATCCTATAAAGAGGGCGCGCCATTGGCGCTCTGTCTCAGAGTCGCACTCACGCCAACCGAATTGAGTAAAGTTTTTAACCAACAAGCTCCCGAAGGTTCTCTTCAACCCATTCACCAACTGAATCTATGTTGAGCTAGGATGGTTTAGCTTCGAATCTCCATAGAAAGGAAAGTGGTTTGCCACCTTTCATGGAAGTTTCCAAGTGATAAAGCCAATCCCATGAATAATGTGGTTGATCCTATCTCTTTCTTCTTTATCTATAAAAGCTTGCCTCTATGCCTTGAGCAAGCTAGTTACAATAGTTCTAGTTCCAGTATAGTGATAGGGAATACCAGGAGTTCAAGAGTTTGAAGCTGCAAGAGCCTTCTTTGCACCCATAAGGCCAAATCTAAGTAAGGAGATTCTTGTCACCCAAAGAGAGAGAGGCTTGTTCCTCATCCCAACAAGCTTTACAAGACTTGTGTAGCTGACTACCCAACCAAAGGAGATTTGACGTCAGAACTATGGTTGTATTCTTCTTTGTTATTTATCAATAATAGATGAATATCATTATGGTTCCACTCTCATTTTCCTATGATTGATGTTGAGTTATATCTTTTCTGACTGATATATAATTGCATCTATTGGATTTTATGCTTGTTTTTGTGTTGTTCTTTGCATGTGCAGGTGTCCAATCACGAAGATCGTGGGGATCGTGACCGGCAAAGGAAAAGGAACGAGGGCGACATCTCTTCTACGAATATTAGCGTTGGAATCCAAGTAGGTTTTCATCATCCACCTTTAATTTGCAATTAGGAACTTGCGTGATAACATTGTTTGATTGTTGCTAGACCCAGTCTAGGCTAGTAGGGATCGCCTCTGTCCGCAGAGGGGATTTACCTCCACAACAATTTGGAGACTCCACTAGGGAGTTAGCTTGTTGTTTGATTTGTAAACTTTAGACGGAGCCTGAAGTACGGCCAGATAGCCTTCGAAACGCTATTGCTTTGCATTAGCGAAGTAGATCAAAGCCACTTCAGTCAATCTCCGGTTTGGTTTGCGGACTAAACAACTTGAGGTTTGTCTTGTCTCTTTGGTTTTCTCTTGTTTGGATTACTTAGATAGCTTTCTGGGTTGGATTTCTTGCCGTCTCTTGCTTCCTGGTCTGCCTGGATACTGTTAACCAAGCCTTGGACTGCTTGTTTTTATTTTTAAGCTAGCAAACTTGATTGGCGCTCTTTTTTGCATGACAGTCGCGCTAATTGGCGCCACTTGCCAGTGTACGGCCCACGCCAATCCTCAATTGGCACTATTTTTCTGCCTGACAGTTGCGCCAGGCCTATGAACTTTTCCAGTTTGCTTGTTTGCAACCTTCCAAGCTTGGGTTTTGTGTCTAGCTACACCTTTTTCAATCACTTTAGTGTGTCAGAGTCTTGTTTGACTGGTTTTGAGTTTTTTTGGAAAATTATTAATTTGATTTCCTTTGATCATTACTTGGAGGTTTGTCTCAGTCTTTTCACAATTTTGCATCTTTTTGCTTTTGTTTTTGCAAAAAATTTCCCCTCATTCGCCGGGGGGGGGGGGGGCTAAATTGTGTATGAGTGTTAATCACCTTTGAGTGTTTTTAGTTTATGATCTTTGGAACTCACACCCATTTTTCTTGATTTGCACTTGATTGGTTCTTAGATTACATTAGAATCATCGTGTGTTTGAGAATTCTCTTGCATAGATCACACTTGCATAATTAGAATTTTCATTTTTAGGATATGAATGAAAAGTGTGCATAGATTACATTTGCATACTTTGGGTGTTTGCCATTTTCTAAGATCAACCATAAAATGAAACTTAATCAAAGATCAACCATAAAATGAACTGAATGAACTTAAAAATCCATTGGAACATAACGCTCACTGGTTAGAGGTCTAGGCTAGAGACGTGCTCCGACGTCGTTAAACCTAGTCACTGTTGTTTCACATTACGGTTGGGTGATTCCTCCTTTTGTGACTCGATAGTGGTCTAGCACGGACTTGAGCTCCCACGTACCGTCGCGTATATAGGGGAGACCCCACTAGGTTATCATCCTTTATCCACAGAAGCCGTGTCTGCTGCCTTACAAGCCGTAATGCACCGAACACAGCATTCGGGAAGATTGACTGCCATACGGGAAGTCCTTGGTTTTTCATATGACTGCCAAGGTGTATATGCAGTTTTACGGATTTGTTTGGTAAACCTTTTTTGCCTAGTTCTCCAGAGTAGTCACTTTTGATCCTTTTCAAACTCCTTAAACGAAAAGGCTCATCTGAGAATTTGTCACTTTGGGCTCACTAAACATTCGAAGGAGACTAGAGTCATCTTTTTGTCCTTTTCTCGACTCTTAAAACATGAAAAGGTCAAGTTGTGTCCTTGCGTCTTAAAATTTATTTGGCCGCGATTAACATTACTCGGTTAGATCTTGTTTGCGTTAGCTTGAGTAGGCTTCTTTTCGTTCTCGATGGCAACTTTTCCGAGGTTCACCAACCCAGGGATCCCCTCTAACGGGAACCCTGGTCATTTCGCTCCTTTTGGAAATGTTGGTGCTCCTTATATGGCGACGTTGTCCCTCCCAGGGTTAACTGTTGGGTTGCCGGTTTGGTTGTTCTCAACCTCTTTGGTCCCTGCCGTCTCACCATCTAGTCAATCTGTCCCCCCACCTGAACAACATCACGTTGATTCTAAGTTGGATCTCTCCCCTTTTATGCCCACTTCTACATCCTCATCTTTTACTTCACCTGGTGAAAGTCTAGATTCAAGTAACCAGGTAGCTAAGAAGAAGAAGAAGAAGACGAAGAAGAAGAAGGCTCCTAAGGGAGAGGTTACAAGTGCAGCTACCCCCTCACGTACACCTGAAGTCGGGCCCCCTTCCGCTCCTCCGCGGAAGGTCAAGTTTCCTTGTCGATTGTGCAAGGAGGACCATCTTCTTCGCGATTGTCCTGGCATTCCCAGGGTACTAGAAGTATGGTCTCGCGATCCGGCCCGCCCCTCATCATCCTATGAAGCTCACGGCGATGCTACCTTATCAGTTGGTAATGGTAAGGGAAAAGTGAAGATTCGAATCCCCTGTAGACTTTGTGAAGGTAATCATCCCCTTCACCTTTGTCCACTCATGGATAAAGCCTCCGTTGTCTTGGAAAGTCTTACAGCTCCTTCACCCCAACTTCCCGTTGGTTATCAACGTCTCTCTGTAGCCGCAGATCATTCCCCTACTGACAAAGAGATTGATTCATATTCTTCTCTTGTCCAGCCTCCTCTTCCTGAACCTGGTTGTGCCCAACCTGTTCCAGACCAACCATTGGTCGGAAAGAGTGTCGACTCGAGTCCGCCGCTCGCTCACTCTGTTTCGGAAGAGAATCACGCCCATGTTCTTCTCGTCTCTTCAGATTCTCCTGAGTCCCGAAATGACTCTCCTAACCCAGCTGCTCCCGAAGGTTCTCCTTCGGTTCCTTTAGCACATGGGGGCAATCATACGATTCCCCCACCAAGTAGTCTGGTCGCTTCCTTTGATTGGAATCGCCTGATTGCCGGTCGCCTTTCATCCCATATGCCTTTCCAGATCATAGTACATGCCTGTGCTAAGGCAGTACCTGGCACTGTTTTGGATGAAGGGGCGTCTGTCAGTCTTATGCCGTACACTACTTGGCAAGCTTTAGGTTCCCCGCAGCTTGGGCCAGTCACTCAGAATCTATTGGCCTTCGACGGAGGAGCCTCTCCATCTCTAGGAGTTCTCCCGAAGTTCCCTATTACTTTGGGAGGCAAAACCGTCTATATAGACGTCTTGGTTACCCAAGGTGTTTTAGACTTTAGTCTTCTCCTTGGTCGCGACTATGTTTACGCCATGGGGGCCCTCGTTTCTTCACTTTTCCGTGTGGTTTGCTTTCCACACGATGGAAGAATTGTGACTATCGATCAAGTGTCATTCTTTAGTCCCCCAATGCCTCCTGCGCCGTTGTCGTCCCCTCCTAGTTTTCATCCACCAGTTGCATCTACCCCACCACAGATCAACTACGTGGCCACCTATCCCATGTCTGGATCCAGTGATGCTGCCATCGTGCATAGTGTCCTGGGGGCATTGGGCCCTGACTTCCAAGATGTTTCCCTTCCACCGGGAGTGGCAATCTTGGAAGCCCCGACTTTCTATTCATTATGATGAAGTTTGGCTGGAGCATAGTTCCTTTCCGGTGTCAAGCTCCTTAAAAAATGAAACTAGGTTTGGTGGAGCATAGTTCCTTTCCGGCGTCAAGCTCCTTAAAAAATGAAACTAGGTTTGGTGGAGCATAGTTCACTTTCCTATGTCAAGCTCCTTAAAAAATGAAATTGGGTCTGTTCAGAGCATAGTTCCTTTCCTGTGTCAAGCTCCTTAAAAAATGAAATTGGATCTAGCCGAGGATAGTTTTGATCTTGTGACGACCTCGTTAAAAAACGAAACAAGGTGGTCGAGCATAGTTCCTGATCTTGTGTCAAGCTCGTTAAAAAAATGAAACAAGGGTTATGAGGATAGTTCTTTCACTGTGTCAACCTCATTAAAAAATGAAACAACTCCTCCTTTTCCAAATCGAGTCTTTGATTAAGATCTCGTAAAATCCAAGTCGAGTCTTTCCAAGATCTCGAAAGTGAACCTTCATTCCATCCACTTTGTTGAATGGAATGAAGCTTGGGGGGCATGTACCTCGATTTGCGTTATTATGATGGGGGCATGCGAACTCATAACAAGAATAGTTTTTCGTTTCAAGCTTGTGTAAACTGTTGAGCCTCAACCTTGCACTCATTTACCTGTCCTCCCAACAGCTTTTCCCTATTCACTTCTCTCTTCTGACATCATTTCCTCCATCAACTTGTTCAATTCATTGCATTATATGTATTTTTAACATGATTTTTTGACTGTGCTAATGATTGACTGTTTGTTTAGAATTTTGGTACATGTTCAGCAATTCCGCAGCTGTTCTGCAATTCCGCAGCTACTCAGCAATTCCGCAGCTGTTCAGAGATTCCGCAGCCTTTTTGTTGTTTGCTATACTCCACGTGTCTTCTCCAGGAACGGGCCACATGGGCACGTTGGTATGGATGTATACATGGTTCGTATGCTATTGGTTGGGCCAAATCAGTCACGTATGCCCCCGGTCAACGCAGGAGTACCCACGGTCAAATAGTTAAGTTCCAGACGGTGGCACGGCTCTGCGTGAGCAACTGAGACACGGAACCACAGCTGGCACTTCCTCCACGCCACGAAGACAACAAGGGACAGGATCTAACCATAGATTTACTCCCCATGATGACCGTTTCCTCCAAACGTGCACGGAGTTGCTTGCGTGTTGCTGCGTAGTTAATTAGTTAAGACTGTAGTTGCTTAGTTTACGCAGAGGACAGTTTGTCCCTGTGCCTATAAATAAAGCGTTTGCCAACGCTTATAGATTAGCTTTTTGATATTGTAATTGCTATAATTATTTTGGTTATCAAACTCTGTTTTAGAAGACTGTTTCTACAACACTTTTTGACTGTATTTTGACATGCTGATTTAATATAAGAAGACTGTTTCTGCTCATCTCTGCGTAGCTGATCTTTAGCTAGTTGAGTGGATGGAGGGCCCCCATCTACCACAACCTATGTACAATAGCATTTAACTTTATTTTCCTGCCTTTCTTTGTTTTCATTTTCACATGTACAATAATGTATAGTTTGATTTCTGCAGTTTTTCATTTCTTTGAACATGTATAATAATGTACAGTTAGATTTCATGCCTTTACATTTCCAGCACTTTTCAGAACTGATCAGTTTGTTTATGCAGGTGTGTTAGGAGCCCGGGATAGTGTGTTTTTATTTCTTTTTATCACTAATGGTATTTGAAGTTGTCTTGTCTTAGCTGCTGATTTTTACCTTGCTTACTTAGTTTCATTGCTAGTTTACTTTATCAAGTTTTTGACAAGTTGCTTACTAACCTTTTGATGGTCTTCTCATCATAATTGTCTAACCTTTATTGGACCAAAATATCATTGAGTGGCAGCTTGGTTTGATTAGCTTTTTGACTCATATTACTGATTCCTTCTTAACTGTTTTTCACATGAACAATTGCAGCTAGAGGCAGAGTGTTAAGAAAGAATGAAGTGTTATGATTTGTCATTTAAGTTTTGCAGTTAAAGTAGTGTTTTTCACTTTCCATTGAGTTAACATAGATGCTATTTTTGTTCTTATCAGCAGCATAGATAGTGGACTAGTGCCATTAGTCACTTTGTTTAATGCTTTGCTTTCATTTGAAGTTTCAATTCCATTGCAAGTCACTTTTCAAGCTTTCTCTTTAAAAAGTTCTAGAAGCATTTAGAAACCACCATATGCACACACACGCACTCATTTGTTTATAAATCCATCACTCCATCTTAAGAAGTTAAATCAACCACAAACATCATCCAAAAACGACAAAAAGAACTAGGAAAGGTTACTTAAGTACATATTGTACATCTCACTTCATCAGCTTACGAGCCCCGGGTTGACAATTAATGATAGCAATTTAGACAACACTAAATTGACCAAACATTTTGGTGCCGTTGCCGGGGAAGTGAAATTAGGTAGCCAATTCTAAAAAAAAATTAAGAAAATTTCAAGAAAGGGAAATTGATAACTTCTCAAAGTATGCTCTCCTCTTGCACCTAAAGTGATCTGGAGGATTAGAAAAGAGAAAGTTATTGGTTTAATAGTTTCTTAAGTATGCTCTCTTCTTGCACCTAGAGTGACCTGGAAGATCAGAAAAAGAATTATTAGCCTGACTTGAAGAAAAAATAAAAAATGACATGCATAGAGCTAGAGATTCTAGGGGAAGGTTTTTAGCTAGAGCCAAGAGTTCGATTTTTACAAGTCCATCTACTTCAAGGGCTAGACAAGAGACACCTCCCTTATATCCAACTGACACTCCTAGCCCTAGGGTTCTCGGAATTCAAGAAGCAGGAGTCGACTCTCCCATACCTTCCATCGAGTCTGAAAGAGATCCTTTCCTTCTTTCTCCAGAGAGGCAAATTATAATTGAAGAAGTAGAAACACCTGAAGAAGAAGGAGGGAATCCTTCTCATACACCGTTAGTAGAAGAACCAGAAGACTCTGAAGTCTCTGGGGAAACTACCATGGCAGAGGAAGAAGCACCTGGATTTGGTAGAGGTATAGGTAGAGGAGGAGGAGGAAACAATGGAGGAGGTAGAGGTAATATTGGAGGAAATAGGGATGGGGATAACTCATTCGGATTCCCTATAGTTGATGAGGATTCCCGAGCCACCATGAAGAACATCTCACCATCTGTCCTCCCGAACTTTCATGGATCAAGGAATGAGGACCCTGAAACATTTTTATTTGAGTTTGAAGTCGTATGTAGAACTTATGACTATTTGGATGACACTCAAAAACTCAAATTGTTCCCTTCCACATTGAAAGGACAAGCTTTGAAATGGTTCATGGGGTTAGTCACTCAATCCATTAGGTCTTGGAATGATATGAAACAGACATTTTTGGATAGGTACCTGGACTATTGTATGCCCACCAATCACAAGGATGAGGTATTTAAAATGGTACAAAGAGAAGATGAGAATTTGGAGGAATTGATTGAAAGATTTCAGTATAATTTGAAAAGAGCAAAAATGAGTAACTTGGATGAAGAGACCTTGAAAGCCCTATTACTAAAAGCCATTAGAGATGAATGGATAGATCTTTTGAATATGATGGGGAAGGGAGATATATCTCAGCTTCCACTTTCTGATATAGCAGAATTATGTGTCCATCTCTCAAGGGGCAAATCAAAAACTCAAAAAGGGCCTAGAGATCCTTCTCTCCTCAGAGCAAATAAGTCTGCAACTGGATCAGTAAGTAGGGCTGAGATCGGCAATATGCTTGATGAATTCAAAACTGACATCTTAGGGAGTCTGAGTGAACAATTAGACACCCTTAAGATCCACAATAAACAGAAAGCAGAAGCTGAGGCCTTGGCCATATTTTGCCCAAAATGTAGGAAGAAACATGCTTTAAGGGAATGTCCCTTGGAAGCACAAGTTGTGGAAACATGTGTAATTTGCTCAGAAAACCATGAGACCAAGGATTGTCCTTCAATCCCTGGGCTCAAAGCAGTCTTTCAAGAAGATCCAAATACACTTGGATCTCTCTGTTTTGTTGCAAGGAGACCTTGGCAGGGGCAACAAAATCAAGGGTTTAACAACTCTATGAATTTTCAACCCCAACCAAATTGGAATCCTTGGCAACAACCTTGGCCTCAACCTCAAAATCCTTTTCAATCATGGATGCAAAGCATGCAAAATCCTTATGGGAGATTTGCTCAATTCTATCAATATCCTCCATCTTTTCAGAATCAGCAAGCTCCGCAACTTCCAAATCAAAGTCAACAACTATCATTACCATTCCCTCAACAACAACAACCTTCTCCACAAAATCAAAATTCTCAACTCTTGCTCCAATCCCAACAAAAGTCAAATCAACTTCCTTCTCAGCCATTGCCAAACCCCAATAATAGGAACCCTCAAAATGCTTACATGATGGAAGGTCAACCATTCCCTACCTATATGATTGTTCCTCTCAATGAAGTACAACTCAGATCGGGTAGAATCTTAGATCAACCTTCTATAAATGTTCAACAACCAAGCATTTCTGAGGAAGAATCTCTTAGAGCTAATAAGGGTTCTGAAGCATCCCTTCAACACCCAAACACTCAAAAAGAAAAAGAAAAAGAAAAAGAATCAACCCCCACAACTCCCATAGTTGAGCAACCTACATCTTCATCCACACCTCCTTTTCCTGAAAGGTTACAAATCGACAAAGGAGTGGAAAAGCAAATTTGGTTGCCTGACTATAATTTTCTAGATGAATTGAAGAATGTCTGTATCAAGATTCCCTTGTTACAAGCCATTAAAGAGATTCCCATTCTAGCAAAAACAATAAAGGAGTTGAGCCTTAAAAGACCAGGAAGGAAACCAAGAGATACCAGAAGGATCCACCTGGTAGGAAAAATTGCAGACATTATGATGGGAAAGATTACCATGTAGAAATATGTAGATCCCGGTAGTCCAATTGTCAAAACACATATCAATGGGGTAGAAATACCAAATACTCTGATTGATTTAGGGGCTACTATCAACATTATGAGTAGACAGACCATGGACCAGTTAAAACTTCCTAACCTTCTCTTTACACCTACTTTACTGCAGCTTGCAGATAGATCAATCATTAAACCTGATGGTGTATTGGAAGACATTCCAGTCTCCCTAGACTCTTGGGAATATCCAGTTGATTTTATGATTTTAACTCCCAAGAACAATCTAGGAGGACATCCTCTTATTTTAGGAAGACCTTGGCTGGCCACAGCTGATGCTTTCATAAGTTGTAGGTCTGGGGATATGTATATTTCTGATGGCAATTCAACAAAGAAGTTCAATCTGTATCCTCCAGCGAAAGCAATTACAGAAATAGGAGATAATGAGTGGGTTGATGATGAAGATACTATACAACCTGTCTTTACCATTTCTGAGATTAGTGAAGATAGTCAAATTCTGAATACATTAGAAAATTTTGAACCATCTTCAGAATATGACTCTACACAATTTCAGTTGGATTCTGACATAGAGTGTCTATCATCTAGACAAATGTCTCTTTTCTCTATGGAAGAATTTGGTAGTTCTGCCATTGAGATCTTTCCAGGAAAAACATTAAACATTAACAAAAACTTGGAAAAATCCCAACAGGAAGAGCTAACCAAAGTCTTGCAAAGACATTCTACTGCTTTTGCATGGGAGTATACCGACATGAAAGGTATTGACCCTAAGACTTGCATTCATCACATCTACATTGAGGAAAACAGTAGACCAATCAGACAACCTCAAAGAAGGATGAATCCAAATCTTAGGGAGATAGTGAAAGAAGAGCTCCAGAAGTTACTCAATGTAAACTTCATTTACCCTATTTCAGATAGCCAATGGGTTTCTCCCTTGGTTATAGTACCTAAAAAGAATGGTAAATGGAGGGTTTGCATTGATTACAGAGAATTAAACAAAGCAACCTTGAAGGATCACTTTCCTTTGCCCTTTATTGATCAAGTATTAGATACTTTAGCAGGTAAAAAGTTTTTCTCATTTTTGGATGGTTTTAGTGGTTACAATCAAATTCAGGTAGCACCTGAAGATCAAGACAAAACCACATTTACTTGTCCTTGGGGAAATTTTGCTTACCGAGTACTTCCTTTTGGATTATGCAATGCACCTGCTACATTTCAAAGGGCTGTACTAGGAATCTTTTTAGATCTAATTCATGATTGTGTAGAGGTCTATATGGATGATTTCACAGTTTATGGTAACACATTTGAAGAAGCATTAGAAAATTTGGAAAAAGTTCTAATTAGATGTAAAGAAACAAATCTTTCATTAAGTCATGAAAAGTGTTTTATGATGTTTACTGAAGGAATTGTTTTAGGACATCATATTTCAGGAGATGGAATTAAAGTTGATAGATCCAAAGTGGAAGTCATCTCCAAGTTACCTGTTCCAAATTGCCAGAAATATGTTAGAAGTTTTCTTGGGTTTACTGGGTATTATAGAAGATTTATTGAAAACTTCACCAAGATAGCATCTCCTCTCTTCAAATTACTTACCAAAGATTGTGAATTCAAATGGGATCCTGAATGTCAGTCTGCATTTGAAACTTTAAAGACTAGAATTTCTGAAGCACCCATTTTGAGAGGGCCAAATTGGAAACTCCCTTTCCACATTTCTACTGATGCTTCAGATACAGCTCTAGGAGCTGTCTTGGGACAAAAGGATTTGGTCCCTTATGCCATTTATTACACTAGTAAAAATTTGACTCCCACCGAGTTAAATTACACTGTGACTGAAAAAGAATTCTTAGCCGTTGTTCATGCAATCAACAAGTTTAGACACTACATAACCGGCTATGAAACTTTTGTCCATACTGATCACTTTGCAATTAGATATCTCATGAACAAACCTATTACTAATGGCAGAGTTACAAGATGGCTTTTACTTTTACAAGAATTCAACATTACTGTGTTAGATAGACCAGGAAAACAAAACACAGTAGCTGATTTCTTGTCTAGAATCCAAAACACTAACGAAGATTCTCCTGTAGAGGATAAGTTTCCAGATGAATACTTGTTTGCAGTAACTACCAAGACTCCTTGGTATGCAGATATTGCTAATTATCTAGTTACAGGGAAGCTACCTCTACACTTATTTCCTAATGAGAAAAGGAAAATCATTCAGGAGAGTTCACATTATTCTTGGATTTCTAATGAATTGTTCAAAACAGGGCCAGATTGTATGATCAGAAGATGTGTTCGGGAAGATGAAATGCCTGACATCCTTAAGGCATGTCATGATGAACCATGTGGCAGACACTTTGCTGACAAGAGGACAGCCTATAAAATCCTTTCTTTAGGATATTATTGGCCTTCTCTCTTTAAAGATGCAAAGCAGTATGTTAGAAGGTGTGACAGCTGCCAAAGAGTTGGGAGACCAACTCCTTCAAATGAAATGCCACTACAGCCACAAGTATGCATCGAACCCTTTGAGAAATGGGCTCTAGATTTCGTTGGACCTATTAATCCATCATCCAAGCAAAAGAAGTATATATTGGTTTGCACTGATTATGTTACTAAGTGGGTAGAAGCCAAGGCATTGCCTTCTGCCACTGAAAATTCAGTTGTTCAATTTCTTTTTGAGGATATTTTTACTCGTTTTGGTGTCCCAAGAGAAATTGTGACAGATCAGGGAAGCCAATTTACATCTAAATTGATGGAGAAGCTGATGGAGGAATACAAAATCAAGCACAGAACATCTACTCCATACCATCCGCAATCAAATGGTCAAGTGGAATCTACAAATAAAGTCCTTGAAGGCATTATCACCAAGACTGTTCATCTTCATAGAAGAGATTGGGCGGAAAGGCTTCCTGAAGCCTTATGGGCCTATAGAACTACATGGAGGAACACAACAGGACATTCTCCCTATGAACTTGTTTATGGGAAAGAAGTCCTGCTCCCCATTGAGTTCCAAATCAAGACCTTCAAAATGGCAGTTCAATTAGGGATGAGCCTATCAGAAGCCCAAAAGCACAGAATGGACCAGCTAAATGAGCTAGATGAAATAAGACAAGATGCAATTCTAAGGACCGATCTAGTTCAACACCAAAGAACTAAGTGGCATGATCGACACATCAAAGAAAGAAAGTTTCAGAAGGGAGATTGGGCACTATTATTTGATTCCAAGTTTAAGGACTTCAAAGGAAAATTTCAAACTCATTGGCTTGGGCCATATGAGATTGATGAATTCTTTAACAATGGAGCAGTTCGAGTGAACACCATTGACGAGCTTCAGACTCCTCTCATTGTGAATGGCCATAGATTGAAAGTCTACCACAAGCCACTCTCAAGGGAGGAATTTGTTAAGTTGTTCCAAGAAGATTCTGCAATGAGGCTAGTGGAGAAGAATTCTTCTCCTCCATCAGCCTGATCTTTGTTTCTTTCAGTTGAAAAAAAAAAAAAGAAAAAAAAAAGAAAAAAAAAAAAGAAGAAAAAAAAAAAAAAAGGAAAAAAGGAAAAAATCTCTTGTATAAGCCTGAAAACCAATCTTGGATTGGCGGTCTTATGCAGAAAATATGAAGTGAAAATCAGGGTCACCTGACACTTTATATTTTCCAAAAAAAAAAAAAAATCTCTCTTTCTCTGTCCATCTCATCCATCTCATCATTTTCATTCCACTTCATTTTCTTCCAGTCCATTCATTCCATCTCATTTTCACCAAATAAAGTCCCTCTCAGGACTATTCCATTTAGTCAAGTTGTTTTAATCCTCTTTGTGCAGGCAGAAAAGTGTTGCTGAAATTTCCACAGCTAGGAGCCAATTCCGCAGCTGATATCAAGATTCCGCAGCTAATACACTCTGTTCCTGCAACAAAAACAAACTCAGTTTCAAAAAGAAAATCTGCAGTCAAAAACAACAACATCATTAAAAGAGCAAGGACACATGGCAAATACAAAGGAAGCAATGAATCAAAGGTTAGCATCATAATTAGCAAAGGGATCAAAATACAGATACACGAAGGTATGTTCTAAATTTCTAACTAACAGTTATATCATTTATGTATGGTTTTCGGATTATGGTATGAGGCACTTAATGTAATGATTGACAAGATCCCCGTCCACTCCTCATCCATTATTCTGCGTAATCCACCTCACCACCTTCCTAACGTCTCCCTAATTGCTGTTGATTTGAACGTAATACGGCCTGCTCTCTCTCATTAATTCTTCGTACCAGAGTGACGTGTACTGTTGTACCACGGCTCTCCAATTAATCATTCGCAGCCAGGTGTACACAGCCACCCGACGTCCATGGGATTCAGCCGTTTCATCCTTTAACACCCTTCTACGCATGCATAACCCCATTTCTATTGCCGTTCACTCCCTCGATTTCATCGTTTTTCACTCTCGGTTTCATTCACTACTCTGTTTCACCGTGAACATACTCTGTTCTATTTTCCTCACCTCTCCGCTCAAAACCCTGACCACCAGTCTCGTAATTGCATCACGACCATTCTGTTGTAGCCGTAATACCCACTGCTGAGCATTCTGTTGTAGCCGTAATACCCACTGCTGAGCACTGTTTTTCCCGTATAGCTCTCTCTCCAGTATTCAAACAACGCTGTCAGAGCAGCAAGAGAGCTGGTAACCGAAATGGGCAAGTTATTAAGAGCAGAGCCGGAAGGTTCTAAGTTTCTAGACGGTTACCCACAAACTAAGAATGCCCTGCAGAAGGCCAAGTGGTTAAAATTTATTCAGAAGTTCAAAGGATATCACAAGGAAGTTACCAAGGCCTTTGCTCGGTCGTTTGATGGAAAAACAAATACTGTGGAGATTGGAGACCTACAATTCACTGTCACAGAGAGCAGCTTGGCTCAAGCAACTGCTTTGCCTCGTACTGGGGAACGTTGGTTCAAAAATCGAACTGTTGAAGGCCAAGAGTGGAAGAACATGTTGAAAAATCTAGGTATGGATACCACTATCTTCACCAAAGGAATACCTGTAAGTGTCATTAAAAAGGAATGGACTGCCTTACTTTTGCTAGTTCAGAAATTTTTAACATGTGAAGGCAGATTTGGTATAATGTATGTTTATCATACAAAGATAATGATGCATTTTATGGGTGAACATACCATCAATCTCCCTTATTTCTTGCTAGCTAGTCTAAGAAAAATGAGTGCCACTGTTCAGAAACACGTGGGAAACATTGAGCCCCACCTATATCACCATGGACTCATTAAAATCTTGATTGAGGAGCAGTTAAAAATTAGAAAGGATACATGGGAGAAATTCCTTGTTAGAAACCATTTTCAAGAGGCAGCAGAAGCCTCTAGTAGCTCTCCTAGGGTGCCAAAAAGAAGTAGAAGAAAAGGGAAAGAAATGGTTACCCAAGAAGAGACTGCTGCCCAAGACACTGCTGTAGAAGTTGAAGAAACTGCCCAAGAAATTGTTACAAAAACTCTTCAAGAAATTGCCCAAGAAACTGTTCAAGAAACTATTCAAAAGGAAAAGAAAAAGGGAAGCAGAACAAAAAGACAAAAGGGGAATAAAGGGAAAGCCATTTTGCAAGAGTCATACCCTTCACCTGAACCCTCAAGTGAAGAAGATACCCAAACATTAGCTCATAGGCTTGCTCAGCTTCATGAAACTGCCATCTTCAAAAAGAAACAAAAGCAAGAACAGCAAGAACCAAAAAGTACTAGCCCGCAAGTAAGAAGAAGTAGTAGACTTATAGAGAAGAAGAGTGTGACTAAAGAGAAACAGTCCCATTTCATTGATTTGGGCACACCTGAGAAGACTCCAATGCAGCTAGATATTGAGCTAAGTTCTCCAAGAGAAGAAAGTCCTTTCCAGCAAGAGAGAGAAAGCAGTTTTCAAGGATTTGAATTTAGGCCAAGACAAACACCTGACATTGACCCTGTCCAGCAGGAGGCATATGATTATTTGGAAACATTAGAGCAATCTTTTGCTGGTCCTAGTACTGTCTTGCCCCTTGAACAACAGGTTCAATCTCTGAAGCAAGAAGTATTTGAGCTAGAGGTCCTAAACCGCCACATCAAACAGGAAAATGAAGCATTGAAAGAACAGAGAAACGTGGACAAAATGATCCACGATAACACAATGCTTCATTTGGGTCTTTGGCAAAGAAAGAACAAGAAATTGAAGAGGAAATGCAAGAAATTAAGCAGGGCCTTGGTCAACTTGAAATTCAGGTGCTTGGTTAGGAAACCAAGAACAAATTTGGCAACAGGAAGGAAAAGGAGAAGGTTGGATGTCTTGGCAGAGGCATCTGAACATGTGAACTGAAAGATTATGACAAAATTTTGGTTGCATGAGGACATGCAACACCCTCGCAGTGGGGGTATGTTGAGCCTCAACCTTGCACTCATTTACCTGTCCTCCCAACAACTTTTCCCTATTCACTTCTCTCTTCTAACATCATTTCCTCCATCAACTTGTTCAATTCATTGCATTATATGTCTTTTTAACATGATTTGTTGACTGTGCTAATGATTGACTGTTTGTTTAGAATTTTGGTACATGTTCAGCAATTCCGCAGCTGTTCTGCAATTCCGCAGCTGTTCAGAGATTCCGCAGCCTTTTTGTTGTTTTCTATACTCCACGTGTCTTCTCCAGGAACGGGCCACATGGGCACGTTGGTATGGATGTATACATGGTTCGTATGCTATTGGTTGGGCCAAATCAGTCACGTATGCCCCCGGTCAACGCAGGAGTACCCACGGTCAAACAGTTAAGTTCCAGATGGTGGCACGGCTCTGCGTGAGCAACTGAGACACGGAACCACAGCTGGCACTTCCTCCACGCCATGAAGACAGCAAGGGACAGGATCTAACCATAGATTTACTCCCCATGATGACCGTTTCCTCCAAACATGCACGGAGTTGCCTGCGTGTTGCTGCGTAGTTAATTAGTTAAGACTGTAGTTGCTTAGTTTACGCAGAGGACAGTTTGTCCCTGTGCCTATAAATAAAGCGTTTGCCAACGCTTAGAGATTAGCTTTTTGATATTGTAATTGCTGTAATTATTTTGGTTATCAAACTCTGTTTTAGAAGACTGTTTCTACAGCACTTTTTGACTGTATTTTGACATGCTGATTTAATATAAGAAGACTGTTTCTGCTCATCTCTGCATAGCTGATCTTTAGCCGGTTGAGTGGATGGAGGGCCCCCATCTACCACAACCTATGTACAGTAGCATTTAACTTTATTTTCCTGCCTTTCTTTGTTTTCATTTTCACATGTACAATAATGTATAGTTTGATTTCTGCAGTTTTTCATTTCTTTGAACATGTATAATAATGTACAGTTTGATTTCATGCCTTTACATTTCCAGCACTTTTCAGAACTGATCAGTTTGTTTATGCAGGTGTGTTAGGAGCCCGGGATAGTGTGTTTTTATTTCTTTTTATCACTGATGGTATTTGAAGTTGTCTTGTCTTAGCTGCTGATTTTTACCTTGCTTACTTAGTTTCATTGCTAGTTTACTTTATCAAGTTTTTGACAAGTTGCTTACTAACCTTTTGATGGTCTTCTCATCATAATTGTCTAACCTTTATTGGACCAAAATATCATTGAGTGGCAGCTTGGTTTGATTAGCTTTTTGACTCATATTACTGATTCCTTCTTAACTGTTTTTCACATGAACAATTGCAGCTAGAGGCAGAGTGTTAAGAAAGAATGAAGTGTTATGATTTGTCATTTAAGTTTTGCAGTTAAAGTAGTGTTTTTCACTTTCCATTGAGTTAACATAGATGCTATTTTTGTTCTTATCAGCAGCATAGATAGTGGACTAGTGCCATTAGTCACTTTGTTTAATGCTTTGCTTTCATTTGAAGTTTCAATTCCATTGCAAGTCACTTTTCAAGCTTTCTCTTTAAAAAGTTCTAGAAGCATTTAGAAACCACCATATGCACACACACGCACTCATTTGTTTATAAATCCATCACTCCATCTTAAGAAGTTCAATCAACCACAAACATCATCCAAAAACGACAAAAAGAACTAGGAAAGGTTACTTAAGTACATACTGTACATCTCACTTCATCAGCTTACGAGCCCCGGGTTGACAATTAATGATAGCAATTTAGACAACACTAAATTGACCAAACATAAACATGAAACCGAATCCAAGAAAAGTTCTCCATGGTTCAAGCTTGTGTAAAAATGAACCCATACCCGATTTACATCTCGTGATTGCCATTTTTATCCGCTGAATTCTGCTAGATGAACCTTGGCTGTTTTCATTCCATCACCACCATCTCTTTGGCTGATCATATGCTTTCACTTGGTTGTTTATCCTTTCCTGAGGAACCGCAACGATGAGTGGTTTTATTAGCCAACCTCTTGACCATTACATGTTTTGAGCAGTTCCACCATTGCCGGAACCAGTTGCTACCTTTTATACCACTCGTTCCTCTAGGATGAGTCACCTTTAAGCTCTTTTCTAACTCGTAAAATATGAAAAGATTGCTGAGTATTTTTCCTTTTTTGACTCGTTAAATAGAATAAAAATGGAGGTCTGCTTTCAGCTCTTTTCCGACCGTTTAAAAATGAAAAGATTGCCGAGTTCCCTCTTGACTCGTTAAATGGAAATAAGAGACGGTCGTCTTTAAACTCTTTTCCGACCGTGTAAAAACAAAAATAGGACGTGTGTAGATAGACAATGATATCCCCGTACCAGGGATCGAGAGTGCTAATTAAGAACAAAGTTTCATCCGGAATATGGTCCTCTAACCAAGAGGGCACGGTAAGATATGGCAAAGAGAAAAGCAACTCAGCAAAGACAAGGGATTTCTTAGACTTGGCAGTAGTGAATTCCAAGTCGAACTCTTGGAGGATAACAATCCACTTCGAGTACTTTCCCCGCAGCAATTGACGTGATAGGATGTACGTCATCAGGTTGCAATCAGAAACCACTGTCGTGGTGCACAACAAGATATAATGGCGGAAACGTTGGACGGCACAAACGACGACCAATGCCAACTTCTCGATGTAAGCATATCGAGTTTCCGTATCTAGTAGATTGCAGCTGAGGTAATAAATGACATGCTCAGTGTCATCGTCATCATCTTGAACGAGAACCATGCCAATAGTGGTATTGGCAGCGGCCAAATACAGAGTGTAGTCATGATGATAATTAGGAGGACGCAACAACGGAGCAGAAACAAGGAGAACCTTGAGGTGCTTGAAGGACTCTTGAGCAGCGACATCCCAAAGAAAAAGGGTATCCCGCTTCAATAACCGCGTATAGCCTTTGGCCACTTCGGCATAGTTTGAAATGAATCGTTGCAAAAAGTTCGCTTTGCCCTGCAAACTCTGCAATTGCTGCAAAGAAGTAGGGACAGGGAGATTCAGAATGGCCTCGAATTTAAGGGGATCCAAACGGATACCCTTTCGGGAGACGATGAACCTGAGAAGTCTGCTTGACTCAACGTAGAAGACACACTTATGTGGATTAAGCCGGATGCGGTAGTGTCGATAACGGAGAAAAATTTTGCGAAGGTGAGCGGGATGGTCCTGGCGTTTTGTTGAATGAGCTGGTAGATCATCCAGGTAAGGTTGCACAATGTGTCGAATATCATGGAATATATAAGACATTGCGTGCTGGAAGGTGGCACCGACGTTTTTCAAACTTAAAGGGAGCTTTTTGTAGGTGAAAGTGCCCCACGGACAGATAAAGGCGGTCTTGTGCTGATCTGCTGGCGCAATATTAATCTGGTTATAACCAGAAAAACCGTCCATGAATGAATACATTTCAATCCTGGCACACTCATCAATGAGCTGGTCAATGAAGGGTGTGGGGAAGTTATCTTTGGGACAGGCCCGATTAATATCACGGTAATCAACACAGACCGTGATCGTGCCCTGTTTTTTAGTCACAGGGATGATATTGGAGACCCAGTCTGTAAGTGGGATGGGGTAAAAAAAACCATCCTTAAGGAGCTTTTCAACTTCCGTTTTAATAGCCGCAGCCTTTCGGGGGTGCACGGGGCGTAGACGCTGTCAAACAGGCTTAGCACCCGGATACGTAGGTATCTCATGCACCACGATGCTAGGATTGATGCTGGGCATTTCTTCGTAAGACCAAGAAAACACATCATGGAATTCACAAAAAAGATCAGTATAGAGCTGAATCTCCGTCGGAGTACAAGTCACTCCAACATGGATATGCTCGACAATCCTTGGTTTAACAGAGATGTCGATTGGCTGGGTTTGCGTGATGTTTCCCATGTTCCCTTCAGAAGACACTTGATAAACTTGAATGGGTGTCTGAAGGGGTTGGGATGGGAGACAAGGAGCAAACCGCTCGAGACAGGTAAGCATTTCCCGGTGGGTAGGGAGAAACGAGGAACGATGGTGATGATCAGACCAAGGGGGTTCCTCGAGAGACATGGTCTCGATAATGGCTTCATCAGAAGGAAATATTTCCTTTAAAGGGTTTGAAGAAGTGTTGTCTCCAAGCCAAGGGGAATGAGCGTATGAGTCGAGAGCTCTGCTCGAAGGAGCAGATTCAGGGGGGAGCCGATGCAGCAACAATTTCGACGTAGTTGAGCTCGGCAGGACTCAACGACATCTCATCGCCCCAAGATTCTATCTGATCAGTGGGGGGAAGAACCCAAGGATCAGAGCGAACAAAAATCATATTAATAGGAGCGATGTTGGGAGGTGGGAGTGAAAAAACACCCATAAGGGCAGGATCTTTAAAGAGTCCAACTCCCACACTCTCACATGGGATGGAGGTATGCTCCACAAAGGGCACATTGCCATCAAAAGAGGAGGCGAAAAAAGACAGCTGGTCTACTGTGACGATCTTCCCCTGATGAGGGAAATGAATGACACGAAATAGAGATGAAGCCACGACTCGCATGGCATATGTCCAGCTTCGTCCCAAAAGGAGGTTGTAAGTTAAATTGGCATCAACGACTTCAACTTCCACTTCGACCATCTTCCCTTCCAATGTAATAGGCAAGCATTGGAGTATACCATAAGGGCGAGACTCTCTCCCATCAAAGGCTTCCAAGGTCATCGGAGACTAGCTCAGAGTCAGAGAACCGATAGCCTTCCAGCAAGCAACGGACATTATGAAAGTCGAAGCGCCTTCATCAATGATGGTATGATGAATCGTTTTAGAATTGATGATGACCTGGATAAGGAAGGCAATTTGGTGAGGCAGTCTTGGTATATGGCTGTCGAGGTCAAAAGTGATCAAATCTGAGTCGGTCGGGTCAATGCCACCGATGGCCGATAGCAAGGACTTCCTCTGAGAGGGGCAACTCTGGAGAACTTCTAAAGCGGACATAGCTGACGGAGCCTGGGCTAAGTCCTCAATGATGCTATAGTGCTGAGAAGCACAAGCATTAGGGTTGTAAGAAGATTTCTGGAGTACACCTTTCGAAGGGGGTCGGATGGGCGTCTCAGTGCTTGGCTTCTTAATATGGAGGGGACTAGAACTGGACGAAGGAGCGCTAGAGGGGACCTTAGGCTCTTTCCCGACAGGTGACAGATACTCTTTTGCCCGAGTACTAATGTGGATGGGAATCGTCCCAACCATAAACACTTGGGAACCAAAGGGAGAAGAGGATTGAGATGGATCAGCCACCATTTGCGTTTGTTGCGAGGGAAAAGGCTCTTTGAGCACGACAGGAGTCCCGGGAGCACCTTTCAACAAACGACTAACTTCAGACCGCCTCGGGCAGTCTTTGGTATAGTGATCCTCGTCACAGATAAGGCAAGGATACTTGGGCTTGCGTTTGGCACCTTCCTCGGGTGGAGGTTTAGGGGAATCCTGCTTGGGTTGATCAGCTTTATTCTTTCCTTTTCCCTTCTTCTTTCCTTTCGAGGCTTTGTCCGCCGTGGTGGACTGGACGATGTTAACCTCGGAAGTATTACCAGAATTGGATACAGCCTGAGAATTATTTTCATTTGGAGCATTCGACTTTTGCTTCCCAGGGTTCACGGAAGATTTCTTAGAGGGTAGATTAACAGAACCAATGACGCCGTCAACAGATGGTGTTGGCGGGGCTTTGGAAGTTCCGAGCCTCGGGGCATCAGGCAAATAATCATATAGGGTACTGGACTGGGAGTAAACCAAGTCAAGGTACTGAGCATGCGCAATAGCCTACTCTTCAGTTACACATGCCCCCATAGCAATGTCCCGTGCTATCAGACCGACAAATGAGGTCGTGAACCAGTCGGTTAGAAGCTGATTGGGAATCCAAAACTTAATCAAACGACGACGCCGTCTCCATTCATGGATATGATCGGAGATATGCATAGCCGTTGTTTGTTTTAAGGATGTCAAGAGATGTGTGCCTGTTTCATATCGAATCGGCAATTGAAAATGAGTTAAAAATGCCATAGCCAACGAGTTAAAATCTTGAAAAGATCCGCGAGCTAACTCAATATACCATTTAGCAGCAGAGCCAGTGAGGGTCTGTTGAAAAAGGCGGAGCCAGATTGAATCATCATGCCACAAATTTGACAAACACCATAGATGATAAGTCATAACATGGGCTTGGGGATCTTCTCTAGCTTTACCATCAAATTTGGGACAATCATCGAGAATCTTAGTTGGAACCGGTGGCCAATACGGATTATGAAGAATAGGATCATTAGTCAGTTTGGACACATCCGGTAACTCCAACATTTCTAAAAAGGGTAATTGAGGGTTAAAGGACATCTGAGGCCGCGGGTAGGAGGTGGCACCAGAGTTCCAGCCAGCTGCTTGTTGCCCCCATCTATTTTGTCCAGATGGACTTGGCCTAGGAGGGTTCTGTCCGTAGGGATTTTTTCCATAGGGGTTATAGCTATAACTGGATGGCTGACCTTGGATTTTCCCCCCAGCATTCCATTGATTACCAACTTGGCCTGCAGGAGCAACATACGGTTGCTGGTAATTCTGATAAGGACTTACCTGCAGTTGTTGATAATTTTGGTACGGGGCAAATTGGGTTTGCCCTTGGGATTGCTGGAAACCATAAGGTGGCTGGGTTCCAAACTAAGCCTGGGAGCCAGGCTGCATTTGATAAGCAGGTTGAGCTTGAGATCCAACCTACATTTGAAGACCGGATTGGGTCTGGAGCCCAGACTGGGGCTGAAAACCGGGTGGAGCTTGAGAAGCAACAATCATTTGAGTGCCCGATTGAGCAGGCCCAGATGGATGTCCTTGAGAGAATTGAGGTTGAGCTACCTAGCCAGAAGGTTGACCTAGTTGAGATTGAGCTTGACCCATATGCCCAGAAGGTTGAGCTTGCTGGGTATTGGGTTGTCCTTGCACAACTGAGGGCTATCTTGATGGACCAGATGGCTGAGTAGACTGGAAAATTGGTTACCTGATTGGATTTGAGGCTGACCAACTTGTCCAGATGGTTGACCAGACTGGACAGTGGGTTGGCCTTGCTGAACGTAAGGTTGACCGACTTGCCCAGAAGGGTAGCCTTGCTGGACACTAGGTTGGCCTTGTTGCATGTAAGGTTGTCCTGGATTACTAGAAGGTTGCCCAAAATAGGTAAAAGATGAACCACCAGAGGCCAAAGGTTGTCCCTGGAAGGGTTGTCCTTGTGGGCCTCCAGGTTGCCCTGGATAAGGCTGTCCGTAATACTGCTACCCATAGGAGGGTTGCGTGTAAGACGACTGACTTTGATAAGGTGGTCCTTGAAAATTGGCAGGGGTACTTGGCCACCATGATAACCGGTGGTACCCCAAGCAACGAATAACGGGACCGTAACCTCAACCGCAAGCTGAGATGGTAAAGGTTCGGGGTAATAGATATGAGCTCCTCGAGAATCGTAATAATGAAATGGATCTTGGGGGTTCGGATTCTGAAGAGCATGCAAATATTGATCGTATGCCCCCCTGCTGGAATGGAACCAGAAGAAGGTGGGGCATTTAGTGTAGGATCCACAACTCCGGGTGTAGATGCCGACAGGCCACTATTTGCCGATCTGGATGAAGGTCCAGCAATAGTGGTCACAACTGAGGATGCAATGATGGCACCAACAACTGGGGTTGAAGAAGCCACACAGACAGTTGGAATAGTCGGGACTGAAGTGACAGACACATTGTGAATTTGAGGAATAAAAGACTCCGAGGTCGGAGTAATGGTATGAGACCACATAGAACTCGTAAGGGAGGTCCTAGAACCCATAACATCCCTCAAAGCCTTATAGCGTAAAGGCAGCGTGACACCGAGAGGGGTGACACGGAAGGGTGTAGTCTCCGTTGAGATAGGAATTTCACTGCTCGTCACAACGGATTCTTCACTCGTAATGGGGGATGTGTCATCCATGTTAGAAGAAGACATTGGGACCGAAACACTAGGAGGAGTACCAGGAATATCTTCTTTGGAAGGCTCCCAAATAGGGTTCCAATGAATATCGTAGGACTTGTCTTCTGGAGCGCAAGAGTTAATCGGTTGGATACTCGGAATAACAGGGAGAGTATCACTAACAACCGGTATCTCAGGAGAAATAGCAGAGGGAGACCCTTGGTCACTTGGAATGGGAGACGAGATCGGTGATTCTGCCAGGATGATGATTCAAAAACCCTAGGAAATCTAACAAGAAAGAACCCTACTCAAGCTAACGCAAACAAGATCTAACAGGGTAAATGTGAATGTGGCCGAATAAATTTTAAGACACAGGAATAGAACTTGACCTTTTCATCTTTAAAGAGTCGAGAAAAGGATAAAAAGATGACTCTAGTCACCTTTGAATATTTAATGAGCCTGAAGTGACAAGTGCTTAGATGGACCTTTTCTTTTAGGGAGTTCGAAAAGGAACAAAAGTGACTACTCTGGAGAACTAGGCAAAAGGTTTACCAGACAACTCGTAAAACTGCATATACACCTTGGCAGTCATATGAAAACCAAGGACTTTCCGTATGGCAGTCAATCTTCCCGAATGCTGTGTTCGGTGCGTTACGGTTTGTAAGGTGGCAAACATGGCTTCGTAGGGATAAAGGATGATAACCTAGTGGGGTCTCCCAACACATACTTGACGGCACATGGGATCACAATTCCGTACTAGACCACTATTGAGTCACAGAAGGAGGAATCACCCAACCTTGAGTGGAAACAAAAGTGACTAGGTTTAACGACGCCAGAGCACGTCTCTAGCCTAGACCTCTAAATAGTGTGCGTTATGTTCTAATGCTTTTTTAGATTTATTCAGTTCATTTTAGAGTTGATCTTGGATTATGTTTCAGTTTTCGGGCCTTACCGTATGTATACAACAAATCCTAGGATGCAGCTAGAATGAATGAAAAATCCTTTTTCTTCAATGAACAGCTACCTACGGGAGGGTAGAGAGATCATTCCCAAACTAAGAAAACCAAGACAAAAAAGGCAGTCACTCAATGCATACAGACAACAATCCTTAAAGTGCATGGATACTACTAATGAGAGATCTTATCATTCGCTTTCCAACATGCAAACTTGAAATGAAAATTCACTTTCACTTTCATACACTAGATGAATGCAATCCTTTTGATTTTGATGTCTTTAAATCTAGAAGAAACAAATAAGCAACAAGCAAGTGTGGAAAAAACCGGTTGATCCAAACAATTGTGATCTATGTTCGGTAGCGAAAAGAAATCAAATCAATGCCAAAGATTGGTTCAATAACAATCACTAAACAATCAACCAAAAGCAAGCAAAGGGGAAGGCTCAATCAAACCAACAAAAAGCTGCAAACGAACCTTGGGCAAACAAGCAACCAAGCCAACCGATTCAAGAAACTTGAAATAATGAACTAGGTCACATAGGCAAAAAAGCAAGATTCATTCAACAGAGCTGACAAAGAAGTGCCTCAACCATAAACAGTGAAAAACAAGCTACTAAGCAGGTGAGAAAAGCAAGGGACCAGCAGGACTGATGGACTCAGGAGGCAGAATTGAGAAAATCAATTCTACAACAATCAATGCGGGTAATACACAAGTAACAAGCACTGATAAAGAACTAGCCGTAGCAACATAGTGATGTCAGCACGAAAGTACACGACTTTTCCATGATGGTCGGATTTTCAGAACCGTCGTGACTCTGAGGCATAATTACGCGATGCACAGGATATTACAAAAGGGTGAGCACGATGACAACGTGAATGTTAAATTTAAATCCGCGATGATGTTCAAAACAATGACAGGTGAACCAAAACTCCCAAATCAAAAGCAGTCAATCTTTCAACCAAATAGAGGTACTTCCTAGATCAAGCCAGGAAACTCAAAAGACTGGTAACTAATCCCCAAACTTCAAAAGAGACCAAAACAAAAATCAAAACAAGAGCAAACAAAGGAAGAACAAAGGCCAAACTCCCCAGCGGAATCACCAATTTGTGATGCAGGAAAGTGTTCCCTCTGCGGACAGAGGCAACCCCTCTAGCCCTAGAGTGGGTCTAGTCACAAACAAGGACAAATCAACAATAGCTTTCCTTAAATAGTCATAGTTGGAGGCCTACCTCAACTGGTGGTCGATGGAGTTCCGTTGCACTGCTCCAACTTTCGCTTCCTTCTCCTAACGAGTGATCAACCTGAAACAATGCAAAGGAAATGCAACAAAGAACGTAACCGGAAAACAACAATGATCTGTTTACTCACAAGGTCAAGAAGTCATGAGCTATCAAGTAAATTACATACAAGACATAGAAAAACATCATTGATTGTATTAATAATGAAATAAGAGTAAGCTTACAACCAAAGTCTTGACGTCACAATCCTTCTAAAAGGGATCCAGCCAGCATGTTCCTCAAGCATTCACTCTTTGAAGATGGATCTACCCACATACAAGTCTCTCTCACTCATAAGTTTTACACAAGATTAATGGCACTTCACAACCTTCCACAAGCTATCAACAATCCCACACTTGTCACACTCACACCAGCTATCTAGCAAACTCACAAACACTAACAGCACTGCTCAACTAGCCAACTATCAGAAACTAGAAATGCATAGAAATGGTGAGAGTTTAAATAGGAGAAGGAGTCTCCATGAAAGGTGGAAGAGTGAGCTTATCCCAAAGGAAGGTAGCACAATTGATGGAACTTCCATGCCAGAGAAAGGAGGGCGATACAAACTATGCCAACAACCAGGTCTGGAGTCATCTGGAAGGCCGATTGTTGGAACAAATTCGCCCAATCTGGATCATCGCGGGGGCATAACTAAGCTTTAGCGCTGACATCACTAGTGAGCAATGTAGCCAGTTAGATCATCGCTAAAGATAATAAGTAACCTCGCGCTGGATCATAAAATCGGACCATCGCGGGAATCAGATGTACTTCTGTGATGGCAGCGCATTTGGACTGTTCATGAACACCTTTGCGCGTATATTTAGTCCACAGACGCGATGAGGCAGATAACTTAGGAAAAAATGGATTTGTTGGCAGCACAAGAGAGCATTTGTTCAATATGAGCATGTTTGACTTGGACACATGACACAATAGATGGACTAGGAGTGAAGAAAGTTACAAATTACTGTGTAACATCCCCCATTGCATTGGACCAAGGAGATCTCCTCTTCATAGTGCATGGAGTATTAAAAATGAATGGTGGAACCTTCCCAAGCCACTAATGAGTTTTACTATTCCCTCTTAATTAAGCCTTCTTCTTTTAACCCTCTCACGGTCTTATCACAAGAATATCATTCCATGAGCTAGATAATGATAGAATAGATGTTTTTAAGGTTGATATTGCCTTGTCATGAATTATTTTTATTGGCATGAGTATCTTCCAAGCATGACAAGGTGATTCTCAAGAGAGGATAACATGGAGAAAGAATGAAGAAATACCAACAAAGAAGAAGCATCGAGAGAGCTATCATGAGGACATGAAGCAGATCATGGACCAAGACAGAATTAAGACATTGCAAGATGACTTACAGGATTCTAATATTTATCAAGGACCCTTTGGAGGGTGAAAATGAGAAACAAGGTGGATATTTCAAGAAGATGAAGCATAGATCATATATATCATCAAGAATGCAAGATGAAGCAGCATAAAAGACAACATACATTAGACCAAGAATTAAAAAGGAGAAAACAAGTTTTGCATCATACCTTGTGGTCTAGGTTGCGAAGGCCTTTTAGATCCAACAAATTAGCCTGCTTCAACATCTTCCCCTTCTTTTTTATAAACCACCTTTAACCTAGGTAGTGAAGGGGATTGATTGGTGGAATGATCATGTTCAAAAATGGTGCAACTATTAAGTGGGCATTCCCTTAAGGAATGATTCTTTCAACATCGAGAGCATAAAATGGTCAATGCTTGCTCAACTTCCATTTTTTTTTTATTTTCCTGTAGTACATCAAACTGAGAAGACATTGAACTCATGATGTCTATTTTAAAGTTCTCTAACAAATTCCCAATTTCTACATGAGCCTCTCCAATATTTGCTGACTTCAAAAACCTGACAGAGGTATCATGTGTCATGGTTTGATTTCTAATAGATCCTTTGGAGCTCCTTCTACAAAGATGAGCAATGCCATCAAAACAATATTTGGATATATTTCCTTTTCCCAAATGATTCAACATATTAAGGAAATAACCCCTCATTCCATTAATCAAAATTGTTTTAACTATCTCCTTGTCCAAATTGTTGTGCTGAGACCTTTGCAAATTATGCTAAAGCTGTTCAACATATTCCTCCAAATTTTCATCTGGTGTTTGAGTAATGCCAAATATTTCATCCTTTAAGTCCCTAGAATGGTAGTAATCCTGGTATTTCTCTAGAAAAAACTTTCTTCATTACATCCCAGGTACCAATAGACCCCCCACCGAGTCCCATACACCATTTCAATGCTGCCCCTTTTAATGTAGCTGGAAACAACTTCAGTTTTTTCTCCCTAGTGGTGTAGTCATAACTTCTACAAAGGACATCAAAGTAAAAAAAGAATGTGCCAAGATCTTCTGAGACCATAACTTGAAAAGTGGGAAGTGAAGATAAGGGTATATTCTTCATCAGAGCCTACCCTTGAAGATTCCCAATGGGGAAATCAAATGTGCTAATTGAACTTCCTACCATAAGGTTTTGTTGAAAATTTGGAGCAACTGTTACAAATGGTCCCCTTGGTGAAGGAGATTGTTCTTCCCTTGATGACAAAATTTGTTCTTCCTTTGGTGATGGGAGATTTCAGGCTGCTCAAGTTTTTCAATTGTTTTAGGCTACTCAAATAACTCTAATGATCAAAACAAATCCTCATTATTCTCTGTATCAACGAGCTATTTCTCTGCACTACCAAAGTCTAAAGTATGATGACCAAACATTTTTTCTTCGAGAATCAATACTTAGTCAATTAAGTCTGTATCCCCATAACCTTCCTTCAGAATTTGATCCTACCCTCTTGCTATTACAGAGGGACTAGAGACCCTAGGACTTGTTTTTGAAGATTCCTCAAACTTCATCTCTTTACCTAATACAAATGTATCAAGAGACACTAGTTTCTGAGGGGAAATCTTAATAGGCTCTCTCCTTTTTATCACCTTCCCCCGACTATAGGACTCTACTTCAACCTTCAAAATAATTTCCTATATATAAGTGGTCCTTTCCAAATATAGATTCTTCTTCTTCCTTCCACATCCTCTTCCACCTGCATGGTTAGTATGTTTGGGGGTACCATATTTTTCTTCTTCACTACTCATGCAAAGCAAATCACAATTAATTAGGCCATGCCCACTTCAGTATGTCGAAGGTATAAGTAGGTTCTTACCTCTCGTATTACTTCCTGAAAAACTCAGAATGAGGAGCACATCTACCACACTTCCAATCAATGCATGTAAATAAGCTAGTCACACATATGTACCTTAATAGCCTCCTTGACAATGACGCCAAAAATGTGGGTGAAAATAATTGCTCCTTTAAATTGGAGCAACATATCCACTGTTACATCTAATTATTAATCCGGGTAATAGATGCAAAAAGATGACAATTCCATGGCCCAATAGTGATGTGGCACAACAAATCACAGTAATCATGACGTGGCAGGCCCTAATTGGCTGACACATAATAACACATGGTAGAATGTGACAAGACATTAGGATCTATGCTAAGGATTGGTTTTGTGAAGGTTTTCAGTGTTAATATTTTTTAATGGTTTTCATATTTTTATGGAGGTGGGGCCATTGACCACTGCGCAATGCCTAATGATAAGGGAACAAGATCTTGCAAACATCAAGCAAAAATAGATTGGAAAAGTAGCAAGTCGTAAAGAATTGGATGAAGATTATCCCATACAAGGGTAACACAATCAAATAATAGTCCTAGCTATCACCCACCACCCATCAGCCAAGGAACAAAACATTGTGAATGTTGTCTAGCAATGAGGGGTGATCAACAAGGTAGTGTTCATCGCCCTTGGTTGCAGGTGCTATACCATTAAGCGCTAAAATCTTAGCTTATTGGCCATTGGTAGTTGGGGAATAAAGGGTGTAAATAAGGCTTACAAATGAAGAAGTGGTAAGCCAATGGAGAGGTATTTCTCAGTCACAACCTTGGTTATGTTAGGCTAAGGAGAAAAAAATTAGGGCTTTATTGACCATTAGATTAGAAGGTTGCAGCAATGCAAAGAATTACATTGAGACCCTAAGATCCAAGATATAATGCACTTAGTTCTGAGCCAACGATCACGTACAACATGAGTGTGTTAACCCTCTAGGTTGAGGGGCTACATGATGAGAGGTTTTACGCGTAGGATGTGCACTTTTAATCAAGGAATCAATCCATAGTCTTAATTGAACAATGAGATAAGTGTAGGTTTTAACCCTTTAAACCATCCTTATACCCAAAAAAGATGCACTTTTCATATTTACTATCCTACTTGGTTTGTTTCTCCTTTGGAACATGTACATATGCATCACATCCAAATACCCTCAGATGTGAAAGGGAGGGTTTCTTACCAGTCCATACCTCTTGTGGAGTCTTATCCCCCAATGCTGATGAAGGTGATCTATTGACCAGGTAACATGCTATCTCCACCGCCTCTGCCCAGAATTCATGTCCTAACCCGGCACCACTGAGCATGCTTCTTTCCCTTTCCATCAACGTCTTGTTCATTATTTCTACAACTCCATTTTGCTGAGTTGTATATGGAGTAGTCTTCTTCCATGCTATACCACACTTCCTACAGAATTCTTCAAATTCCTTACCACAAAACTCTCCACTATTATCTGCCCTCAACACCTTTATCTTCTCTTTTTGGTTTTCCACAAGAGCTTTACATTCTTTAAACCTGTCAAAGACTTTAGATTTCTTCTTAAGGAACTATATCCATGTATTCCTTGAGAAGTCATCTATAAATGATACATAGTACACAGACATACCCAGTGATGGAAGCTTCACAGGTCCAAACACATCACTGTGCACAAGCTCTAATATCTGTTTCGCCCTCTTACCACCAGAGGGGAAACTCACCTGATTCGGCTTCCCATATACAAAATTTTCACAGAAATCAAAATCCAGAGAGCTATTACGCATACCTTCTACCATACCTTTACCATGAAGTATTCGAAGGCCATTCTCTCCAATATGTCCAAGCCTTTGATGCCATAGCATGGTCTTCTCTCCAGAGACCACTAGATTTTCTACTCCACTTTCAGCAACCATGGAACTGTTGAACCCATCAACAACAGTGCTACCTTGTAGCTTGTACCGAGTTCTAATTAGAACTCCCCGCATCAATACTAGTGCCCCCTTAACCATGTTGCATGTATCCTTCTCGAACACTGTTTTTACACCTGCATCATCTAGCTTGCTTACAAAAATCAGTTTTTTGGCTAATGCAGGAATATGTAGAACACCTGGAAGTGTTCTAACCCTTCCACCTTGCAACTTCAACTTTACTTTTCCACGACCAATGATTCTAGCCTTCCTGTCATCCCCCAAGAAGACATCACCACCATCATATTTCTCATACTTGCAGAACCACTCTCTATGGGGAGTGAAGTGAAAGGATGCACCTGAGTCAATCAACCATGCCTCATGATCTACATGTGTACTTGAAGAAGCCAAGTACACATCCCCACCTTCATCTGAGGTGGTTTTCGCCTCTACAAAAGGAGCATCATCAGATCCCTTTCCTTTATCAGGAGATTTAGATTTACATTCCCTTTTGTAGTGCCCTTCCTTTCCGCATTTCTAGCACACCACCTTTACAGGTTTTCCTGGAGATTTAGATCTCCCTATGGATTTAGAATTCCCACTCGATGACTTATTTTTGTTTCTGTTATGGGACCACCCTCGTATAGACAAGGCATCACCATTCTGGCTCTCCATATTTTTCTGTCTCATCTCCTCTGTCAGCAAGGATGCGACTATTTCATAAAAATGCAAGGCAGTTGTATTGCTACCTATTGCAATAACTAGACTATCCCATGAATTTGGTAGAGAACACAAAAAACTGATGTACTTATTGTTATCACTGAAAAGATTTCAAAGGAAAAGGGTAAGGTAAGGGAGAATTGGTCTTGGTTATTCTCATGCTCCTTTCATGCATAAGAATCACATGGCAAAGCTCAGGTTCAACATACATTAGAGTTTTCCATTTAAACTCAAGTAAGGCAGTTAGCACTCAAGAAGAAGAATGTAGCTTTGAGGAAGTCAGAAAAGAAATTGATGTCTACCAACCTTGAGATTGCCCAATTCAAGGAAAGGGATTACTTACAAGGTATAAACATCAAGCAAAGGAGACAACATGGTCAGCAGAAGGATTCGAAGACAAGCATAAGAATGGAAAGCATAAAAAGGGGCAACTTTCTCTCCTTGTTTTTAACCAGTCAACTTCTAGGAGCGTTTCCGAGCAGTTAAAAAACTCATCTCTAAAAGTGAAAGAGGTTTTCATTCCTAAGATAATTAAGTACAAAAACCTCTTCCACTTTCTCCAAATACATTATGATCTGAGAGAAATTAATGACCAAAGTTGCGCTACGAAACTGCTGTAGGTGCAGTTTTTCATCTCCTGTTTTACACCTGTTTTTCAAAGACACATTCTGGGCAGTAGGAAATATGTTTCAAAAAAAAAAGAGAGGTTTTTGTTAAGCATGGATTGGTTCACAAAAGCCTCCTTCAGTTTTTCCAAATACAACTTTTTTGAGAAGATATGAACTCTGTCCCAAGACTTATGTTTCAGCCAGAACAGTTGCAATGTGGTTGCTATCAGTGATGTTTCTCAGCACAGGTAAAGGGATGTTGCTGCAAAGGTGTAATCAGATCACTTGAGAATGTTTGAGCCCTAATAAAAAAGGAAATACAAGAAATGAAGACATATACACGTGCTCAAACTTGCGCTGCGAAATCACTGAAGCAACGTTTTTGAGGAAAAAAACTGTTTTAGGTGGTTAAATTCCAGGAGGTCTCTAGAGAAACTGAAAGCATATTTTTGGAAATTGAAAGAGGTTTTTATTCCTAACACATCGAACTAGAAAAACCTGTTTCATTTTCTTAAAATTGATTATGATATGGGAGAAACGGGTGACTAAAACTTGCACTACGAAACTGCTGTAGGTGCAAGTTTTTCACAGGCATATTTCTCTGTTTAACACAGGTTTTTCAGAGACACATTTTGGGAGGTAGGGAAGGTTTTGCAAAACCCCAAGAGAGGTTTTTGTTCAGAATGGATTGGTTCAAAAAAGCCTCCTTCAGTTTTTCCAAATACATTTTTTACGAGAAGTTATGAGCTCTGTCCCAAGACCTATTTTTCAGACCAGAACAGAGCAAGGGACAGTTTCCTAGTTTCTAGGAACAACAAAAGGATGACTCATCAAGGGCCAGCTGGAAGGTTATGGGCTTCATCAAATTCGACTTCTTGGATTTTTATGTGTCAAAAGGAGTGTTTAATGCTTAGATAAGGTTGTTGTAATCATGATAAGGAGTTACACTCCTAGTTGTATTAGGTCTCTAGGACTGCTAGTTAGGTGTCATTTGCATTTAATAGTTAGTTTTAAGTGTCAATAGGTGTCAGGTCAGGTAGAATTCGAATTTTACTCATCCTAGAGGAGGAATCTAAGTTATGTAAAGAGCTCTATATATAGCAGAAGAGCTGATGTACAAGGGGTTGGAAAATGTTAGAGAAAAAGACTACTTTTGTAAATGCTATGCAGGGATTGATATATACAGAAGCAGTTGGACTTTTCTGAAGCTGAGATTCTTAGTGTACTTCAGTGAGCTTCATCTTTTATCTTTGAAATGCTTTATTTCCATAGTCTTAATGCTTATTACTCAGGATTCATGAAGGATTTTTTATGTTCAGAATATGTGATGTTGTCCTTTCCTTAATTCTTACAGTGGTATGGATGTATAATCACTCAGAATTCACTGAATGTGCTCTAACTTCCTGTATACATTCATAAACTGTGTGGTCCCATATGAGTTTATGTTCTGAATGTTTAAATGCTGAATTCCCTGACTTCCATGTAGGTATTAAACTCTGATCTATCACTTTAAATTCTTTCCTTTTGAATACCTTGATGTATCATTACTCAGAATTCATGCCCACATGCTCTGACTCCTATGAACTTCAAGTTATTGAGACTTTCTTGAATGTGTCACTCTTTCATTGAAGTATATACAAGCCTCAGTTTCATAACAAGAGCTATTTGTTGTCCTTATCTCTGTCACTGACTCCATAGCCCAATGGTAGCAAGTCTCCATCTTCCAATCTACAAACATATAAAATCCAAACCATAGAGTTAGCCATCTATCCATATCTTTAATTAATATCATTAACCCTTTGAGAGAACCCTCTCAGGCTAAGGAGGCTAAGCCTTAGCTAAAAGATTGGTTTGAAATAGTTACACTAAGATAGTCTGATCAACAACCTATCAGGGTCCTATTTTGGTGATAACATTTTGGTGCGTCTGCTGGGAGCCTGAAGTCTATTCATTCCCGAAATTTAGAGGCTGAACTTCTGAAGGTAGCAGGAGCTCAGACATCTTTTTGAGGCTGCAAAACTACCTTGGCGACTCCACACATCAAATAATAAATTGGAAGGTGACTCCACTGCTAGAAGATCAGTAGATTGATGAAGTTACAAGATGAATTCCACTGCAAGAATGAATGCCAGGTATGCTCCTATGAATCGGTCTCATATCCCTGGTTTTCCAAATCCTATGCCAAAGGTTGATTGGTTAGAGGATCTTCCAATATTCAAAGATGAAAAGAAAGACAATGCTGCTCTTCATTTGGTTAGGTTTCATATGCATGTGCACAATCTTAAGGTTCATTTCCCTGAAGATTGTCTCATGAAGATGTTTATGACCACTTTAGAAGGAAAAGCATGGTCTTGGTATAAAAGTTTGGAAAATGGTTCAATATATTCGCTTGCTAGTTTTCATGATGAATTCTATGAGATGTATAAATAATGTTATCCTTCCTTATCGCTGCTTAAAGATTGATGTAGGCATTCTTTAAGTCTTATTCAGTACTTGGAGGATTGTTATGATGATGATGAATTTATGGATGAAGAAATTTTAGAGGCTCTTCATAACAATGCATTTCAACACCAAGAAGAAAGTATAACATCTCATGAAACGCAGCGTGAAGATCAGCAGGGGTTTACTTATGAAAACCATGTTACATCCTTTGATATAAATGAGAAGATGTAGCAAACTTGCCAAGATTTTGATCACAATGAGTATGAAATTGATTGCAAACACCAAGAAGAAGTACCGGAAGATAGCTTTTATAACCCTCAGGCAGAGGAAAAGGTTGTTCATTTTTGTAATTCCTTGCAGCAGCTTGCATCAAAGAATGATCTTTATAATGAAGAAAATTACATTGTTTGTGGGCATCATGCAGAAAGGCAGTTGGATAGCACATCAAAGGGGTCTTGTGTGGTTGAGAATCAGTTGTCTGATGATTTAGAGTGTTATGATGGTCATCAAAATAATCATGTCTTCTTTGAACCTATAAGTGAATACATGGCAAAGCTTTGCACACCAGTATTTCATTTTCATTTGCATTATGAAGATCAGGTACATTATAAGTTGATTTGGTCATCTCACTATCATGGTTATTTTGAGGTTGAATGCAGTCAAGAGCCTCCAATATCAGAAAGAACAATTGATTGGCTTTATTGGAAATATCATGTTGCTTGACCTAAAGTGGAAATTGGAGCTAGTAGGTAGGTAGGAAAATGCAAATAAACTCAGGGTAGGTTGACTGAGCATCTATTTAAGTAGGTGCAGTTTGAATTCTTCTTAAAAAAAATTATTCAAGGCTTGAGGAGCAGATTGGGCAGAAGTTCAAAGTTTTCTTCTAGAGGATGGATAGCGGCACTGGAGCTACAAGTTCTTAATGTACCACAAGGGCACACTATCCCTAGTGGAGCCACTGTTATCACTGTAAAACTTCCTTAAAAAAATTTGGACAACTTACATGGTTTCTCAATTCTTGTATCAGTCATGGTGTTAAAGGGTCTCTAGGTCATTTCATGCTTTAAGGGTTAGGTCATAAGGTTAGAAGTCTTTTAAGATCATATCTCTTTTCCAAATAATGTTTGACAGCCTCATTCCATGTTTTAGAAGTATTACCAGGTGTTTATAAGTCATATCTCACATCTTTTTGGAGAAATTTTGAAAGTAGCTACGAAATCACTGAACTAGGAGTTTTCGTAGCGCGCTACAAAACCCATGTAGCAGCCTGTTTCAGCAGAAAAAACTCTGCTTTCTGCGTTTACTAGTAAATTTCCAGAAGGGGTTCTGAGCAGCTGAAAACTTAATTTTGAAAACTGAAAGAGGCTTTTATTCCTAACATACCAAAATACAAAAACCTCTTTCATTTTCTTCAAATACATTCTGAGGTGGGAGGAATTTATGATCAAACTTGCGCTACGAAACTGCTGTAGGTGCAAGTTTTCCACAGGCATATTTCTCTGTTTTACACCTGTTTCTTCAAAATCAGTTTCTGGTCACATGAAAGGGTATTTTGGAATTCTGAAGGAGTTTTATCTTCATAAACTCTCCTACTATAATAACCTCTCTCAATTTATTCATAAGTGTTTTCAGTTGGGAGATACTAAGCTTTCATTGAGACCCTACTTTCAGAAAACGGATTTTTCCTGTTTGCCACGTTTTTTTCAAGGACCGTTTCTAGACAGCTGGAGAAATGTTTTAAAAAACCAGGAGAGGTTTTTGTTCTGGACAACATGGGCTAGAAAAACATCCTTCAGTTTCGTAAAATGTGTCATGGATGAAGAGATAAAGGCTCTGTCCCACGTGCCAATTTTCAAGGATCTAAACCTAAAAACAGGGAAACATGTTCCCTAATTTCTAGGGTTTGTCATCAGCAGTTCGGTGACCACGTGGGAGGCTTCATCAAATTCGACTTCTTGAGGTTGCAAGTTTTCAAATAATGCTTTAAATGCTTAGATAAGGTTGTTGAATCATGACAAGGAGTTACACTCCTAGTTGTATTCGGTCTCTAGGACTGCTAGTTAGGTGTCATTTGCATTTAATAATTAGTTTTATGTATCAATAGGTGTCATAGTAGGATGAATTCGAATTTCCCTCATGCTGGAGGAGGAATCTCAGTTATGTAAAGAGCTCTATATATTGAAGAAGATCTAATGTAATCAGGGTTGGAAATTTTATGGAAAAGCTTGTATTTGACCTATGTAAGACTCATTTTCAGTAATGCATGCTTGACTTTAGTTCTTAGGATTCATGAAGGATTTTTTATGTTCAGAATATGTGATGTTGTCCTTTTATTAATTCTTACAGTGGTATGGATGTATAATCACTCAGAATTCACTGAATGTGCTTTGACTTCCTGTATACATTTATGAACTGTGTGGTCCCATATGAGTTTATGTTCTGAATGTTTAAATGCTGAATGCCTTGACTTCTATGTAAGGTTGAGTTCATTGTTATATTGAGGTGTTGTTGACTCCATAAGCCCAATGGATGTTTACTGATCATGTTCAACCATTCATATTTTTCACTTGTTTCATAGAGTTAGCCATCTAATCTTTATCAAAATCATTAACCTTTGAGAGAGCCCTCTCAGGTTGAGGAGGCTAAGCCTCAGCCAAAAGTTGGTTTGAAAGAGTTACATAAGGTCTTCCTGATCAGCAGCCTATCAGGGGCATGATTTTTTGATAACACTTATGTTCATCTAAAATTTTAATATCAACATATAATAACTAACTTACCATAGTATTAAATGAATTTAGATGCTCCGTAACTGAGTCTCCATCTTTCATCCTTAGGTTATACAACTTTTTCCGTAGGAACAATTTATTCACCAGAGACTTAGATTCGTACAAATTCCCTATCTTTTCCCACAAAGCCTTAGCCATAGCTTCCCCTGATACATTCAACAATACTGAATCTAAGACACACAATTGTATTGTGCTCTTTGCCTTCCAATCTAACTTCTTCCATTCTTCATCGGACACTCCCGTTGGTTTAGTACCTGGATCTACCGTGGTCCACTGATCTTTATCCACCAACAAATCCTCCATCTTGAGTTTCCACAACTCAAAACTCTGACCATTAAATTTCTCGATCTCCATTTTTCCACTGCTCTACATCTTCTTTCACCACCAGAATCGATCTCACAGATCTCCCACTGAATAGGGTCCACCATAGGCCCGAGCGAAACCCCTCAGCAACAAAGGCGTCCCCTTGAAGCCAAAACAACTCCGATACCAAATGTAGGATTTAACCCTTTAAACCATCCTTATACCCAATAAATATACACTTTTCAGATTTACTATCATCCCATAAAAGGGTAACACAATCAAATAATAGTCCTAGCTATCACCCACCACCCATCAGCCAAGGAACAAAACATTGTGAATGTTTTCTAGCAATGAGTGGTGATCAACAAGGTAGTGTTCATCGCCCTTGGTTGCAGGTGCTATACCATTAAGCGCTAAAATCTTAGCTTATTTGCCATTGGTAGTTGGGGAATAAAGGGTGTAAATAAGGCTTACAAATGAAGAAGTGGTAAGCCAATGGAGAGGTATCTCTTGGTCACAACCTTGGTTATGTTAGGCTAAGGAGAAAACACTTAGGGCCCTATTGACCATTAGATTAGAAGATTTCAGTAATGCAAAGAATTACACTGAGACCCTAAGATCCAAGATACAATGCACTTAGTTCGGAGCCATCGGCCACGTACAACATGAGTGTGTTAACCCTCTAGGTTGAGGGGCTACATGATAGGAGGTTTTGCACGTAGGATGTGCGCTTTTAACCGAGGAATCAATCCACAGTCTTAATTGAACAATGAGATAAGTTGAAGTAAGTTGAAAAGGAGCCAAAGATATTGAAATAAAGATTGATCCACAGGCTTTATTGAGATTCAAATGTGATGACATAATCAAACAACTTGAGCTATTGATACAATAAAAAAAAATCCGTGGGTAAATACCATGGACTAATACCCATGGTAATTGAAGGAGAAATACTATAAAAGAAGAAGAAAAAATGCGCGAAGGTTGAATGTTTTGATAATAATTTAAAACCGAGTGAGAAAGAGTGTTGGTAATGTAAAGGGTTGAGCTATGAAGTGTATAGATGGAAGGAAGAGAGAAAATTTGAATTGTTGTGCTAAGTATGTATGTATTGTTCCAGAATATCTAGCTAGAAGAGAGATATAGTAGTACAAATTATGAAGTTTAATTTGAGAAGAGAGTGGAGGTCTATGTTTGAAATTAATGAAAGAGGGACCTTCCAGGAAAAGTAGGTTGGTGCCTTCATATTAGGGAGTGGGTGCTTCTTTCAGGTTAGTGCTTGAAAAGAGTAGAAGGTTGGTGCCCTCAACAAGTTGGTTCTTGCAAATTGTGGGAGTAGGTGCTTCCAGTAAGTGGGTTCTTACAAATCAAGGGAAAATTGTCTCCTTCTAGTTTGTGCCAGTAAATCTAATGTAACAACAGGTTGGAGCTTTCATTTGCATAAAGAGCATAAAGAAGATTTGTGGTTTTCTCCCTTTATGGGTTTCCATGTAAAAATGTGTCTCATGTTTGTTTGTTGTTTTATTTATGGTATTGTGGTGTTATTTTTTAGTTATAACATAAATAATTTTAAACATTGTTAAACAATACATGATACCGATTCACCCTCTTTCAATATGATCCTGGTGGTGAACCTTTGAATTATCCTCCTTTTGACAAACCCTTTTCCTTTTTTCGTATATTTTCTTACACATTTTTCACTTCATCTCTGAATTACAAGTAATTCATGCCATGCAAACCAAAATCCAAAGGCGATTATCAATTCTAAACTCAATGTCTATATTTGCTTTATGTAATTGGTTTAAACTATATTATAACTACCGAAAGATGCACATTCTACAGCTAACTGAAATTTCTGTAGCCAAAGCCTAATTTCTACAGGATTGCATGAGTTAGAAGACAACCAGGACACATGAATAATTTCCAAATGTCATCTACATGAATGTCCACCTATTGGTCGCAACTGGAATCTCATGGGATAAGCTAGAAGTTAACGTGGCTATGGAATATTTGTTTTGTGCAGAGTACCAAGGGGTCGATTCTACCATCAAGCAAGTGTGGAAAATATCAGGAGAGCGAGATCTAGAAGTCTGTAAAATCTCTCTCATGATTTTCTCCTTCAATAGCAAATCATGAGAGAAAATTTTCTATTTTGATTTAAAAACTTGGATGTCAAACTCAGAACTTATTTCTCGGAATTAGTTTCTTAAGTTATTAACTCATAAGACATTATAAAATGCTTCGTTCTAGAAGCAAAATACAATCAAGTATTGATTAAGTTCATATTGTTGTTATTACTCTCTAAAGAAGACTCTGTTTTAAGTAATACAAGCACTCTATTTCATGGCACAATTTTGATTGTGTTGACAAGTCAAATTTCGTGATTTAAATTCCTAGTATCTCACGCTCATTAGGAGGCCCCCCTGTGGAGTTGTGAGAGATGGTATAGTTATTTCTTTTTATAATTTTGTTTCCATTCCTTAGACTTTGCAGTTAGATTAACATTGATTCAATTCAGTTCTTTAAATTGTTAGATGTTTTTAGATACCCTATTTTAAATTCCATTTTTTCTTATTTGTCTTTGGTTCATGAAAAATCAAGCGCTTGACAGTAAAACAAAAACTCTAAAAATATTTCCTTTATGATTAGTCTCAGATTTAAACTTTATATGCTATGATTAGTTTTGATTATGAATGTGCACATCAATAATATTTGAAGGTTTTCACAGTTGAAATCTTGTCATCAATTCATTGCTTTTCAATCACTGCTTTATAGAATAGTTTCATTTCCAAGTTTTATAGGATAGTTCTACTTTCCAATTCATAGATATATTTTTCCTTGTCAATCCTTTAGAATAGACTCATGTCAAGTTTCAATAGATCAGATGTAGAATAGAACTATTTCAAAAGATTTCTAGAATAAATTTCCTTTTTCAAGTCAATTAGATTAGATTTCCTTTCATTAATCAATAGAATAGATTTCAATTTCTTGTTCAATAGAATATATTTCAATTTATATTCACTAGAGTAGTTTTTTCCTTGAGCAACAACATAGTTTACTTTGAAGTTTATTTACATTGAAGTTTGAAATGGCCTTTTTAGACATAACATGTGTGTATGCTTAATGAGACCTATTCCTAAATAGATTTGATTCCAATTTGTAATTAGTTTATTCTTCTTTAAATGAAAAAGATGTCCTATCATTTATGGTGCACGTATACTTCACAAGTTCACAAAACCTGGTCAATAATTTAATGAAGTAATTTAACCAACAATTAAATTAACCAACATTTTTGGCGTTGTTAACGGGGAAGTGTACATAGGTGTATGCATTTCATAATAGATGCATAATTAATTCATATTAAATCAATTATGATGCATAGATAGAGAATGAGATTATAGGGGTAGATTTATAAGTAGAGGATGTAGTTCAATACCAATATCACCAACCACCCCCGCTAGACCACGTAGTGCCACACCACCTTCCCTTACATGCATTCCATCATTTGCAGGTAGAAAAAGACTCCGTGAAGTGCATAAGACAAAATTTCAACATAGGGATTCACCAATATCATCTACAGAAGTTGTATTTGAAGAACCTACTATTGAAAATGCAACAGGATGATGGAGCTTAGTGAAAAGATGTCACCTTCACTAAGTGGGCCCTCAGGCTATTTTTGGCGCAAAGTCTATTTTTAGACATATGGATCATGGTCTATGAGTTGCAAGATGCTATTTGTGGATGCTTGGTCATGTTGGTAAAAATAGATGGACTTCTATTTTTAGACATATGGGCGGAGTCTATTTTTAGGCTGCCAGTCTAAAAATAGAACAGTCGAATATTATTAGCTCTTAATAATATTTGGACTATAAACATTATCTTATCCTCTTGAAGCACTTCAGTTCAAGCTACGGATGTGGCACATGCAACTGCCAGAAGGAAATACACTTTTCTTATGGGTTAGTTGAGCTATTGCATGATGGACTTCAGTTAGAACTCAAGTGATTGAGTTTGGTGGAGTTGATTGAGGAGTTGATGGAGTTGTGTTCAGTTTGACTTAGTTGAACTAGTTGTATTTAGTCTAACTGCCAAATACACTAGTCATGAGTGATGTGAATTAATTATTAATTAATTCACTAATTATTAACTCATAAATCAACTAAAGAATACATCAGTTAACTCAGTGCATGGACAATTCAGTGGAGACAGGTGTTAGAGGTGGAGACTACTATTAGTTGTGACTATAGCTGTGCATGAGCTTTGCACAATCATTGATGGATATTGCTAATGAGGATTGCACAGTACAAGCCAAAGGAAAATGAGCTTGGATTATTCCTATTCTCAACTTGGATTGCGCAGTAGAGGCAGGCAAACAGTGGAGGAGATTTGAACCTGTGACTTGATTCAGATCTGAGCTAGTTTGTGTGTAACAGGTGGAGATAGTACTGAGTACTTGTGAGGAGTATTGTACTATGTATTGCTACATGTTCTCTATCATTATAATATACAGATAGTTCTGGGTTTTTAGCTGTACGCTTTCCCCATTACATACTGTGTTGATATATGTGATTGGTGTTTCAATGTGCACATGCGATTGTTTCTTTAATTCTGCAAATTGATGATCAACGTAGAGGAGGTTATGTATTATGCATGCATTCCGCAAATAGTGTATAATCAGGATAATATGTGTGAATAAGTGTTATATTATTCAAAATTTCTACATGGTATCAGAGCGAAGTTGATCATCAGATCTATTATTCAGAAAGTGATTACATTTTATTTCTTCAGGTAGAGTTTGTAATCGGGCTAGGTAGCCTCTGGATTCATCCTTCTTTTGGAAGGTGAGATATCCGGTAAAAGCCCATATAGTCAATCTCTGTATGAGAAATACTTTGTTCTCACGAATTTTAGATCAAAAGTGGTTGAGTTTTGAGCTGGTGGAATTCCAATTTGCAGCAGTGTTTTCTTGGTGTCGAAGTTGAAATGTCTTTCAACGGATTGCGATTGGAGTATGCCCTTGAAGGCAGCTCGAATTATATTGCATGTAAAGATAGGATGGAGGCGGTGTTAGATGACAATGGGTTGAAGGAGTTCATAGATGCTGAGGTCCCAAAACCTACTGATGCTGCTCACGTTGAGGCTTGGCAAAAGAAGACAGCAAAGTGTCGAAGGATTCTGTTGGAGGGTGTGAAGGATCACATTGTATCCAACATGCATGGAAAGGCTTCTCCATACTTGATGTGGAAAGCGTTGATAGATTTATTCCAAAGCAAGAGCAACCAGAGGAAGTTGGCTCTCAAGGATAAACTCAGAAACATTAAGTGTGAGAAAGGAGACAGTATGCCCAAGTATCTCACGAATTTCACTCAATTCCGGGATGAGCTGGGAAGTGTGGGGGTGACTGTTGATGATGAGGACCTGGTGAGCTTGGCTCTCCTTGGTCTTCTGAAGAGTTGGAATTCCTATCAGGACTCTGTCAATGGTCGGGAGAAATTGCCAGGATGGGAGAGACTTTGGTCTGATCTTGTGCAAGAGGAGATAAGGCGGAATACCAGGGACAGATCTTCATCAAAGGCATCTGATGAAGAAAATTGCGCTTTGGCTGCCAAAGCAAAGAAGGGGAAGAACAAGAAAGCTTCTCATTCCAGTGCGAAAGGTAAGAAGCAAGACATGTCAAAGGTGAAGTGCTTTCACTGTCACCAACACGAACATTATGCCACAAATTGTCCGCAGAAGAAGAAAAATAAGCAAGCTGTTGGATCTGCAGCGGGAGAGGCCTTAGCCACGTACTTTGAGCTAGATTTTTCACTGATCGCATGCTTGGTATCAAGTGTGATGGGATCGGTATGGTTCTTGGACAGTGGTGCATTTTTTCACATGACAGGAGATCGAGATTTGTTTTCTGATCTGGATGAGAAAGATCTTGGAGTGCACATCGAGATGGGCAATGATGGTAGATACAGTGCGACCGGTATCGGTACCATTTCCTTTGAGAGGGAGTCTGGTAAACCCTTCGTATTGAATGAAGTGATGCATGTTCTAGGATTGAAGAAGAATCTTATCTCTTTGGCGATGTTAGAAGACAAGGGATATGATGTTGTTTTCAGCGAGGGAAAGGATTTCCTGCATAGTAAGAAAATTGGAGAAACCTGGAAGATAGGGGTTCAAGTCAGGAACCTTTATCAATTACATGTAGATGGCTGCGCAACAATGGCATGCAAGGCAGAAGGATTGGTGAGCTGGGATGATGGCGAGCTATGGCACAGGAGATTGGGCCACCTTCACCATGGAGCCTTGAAGATACTACAACAGATTTCTACTGGGCTTCCTAAAGGCACTCTTGTGCAGTCAGATCAGTGAAAGGGGTGTACTTTGGGAAAATTTGTGAAAGCCACCTTTCACGAGAAGGATAGTCGCGCCACGACGATCCTTGAGAGAATTCACATAGACGTGTGTGGACCTTTCTCAGTAGCTTCGACAACAAATCACAAGTACTATGTGATCTTTGTTGATGATTTCTCTCGAAAGTGCAGGATCTTCTTCATGCAGAAGAAGAGCGAGACATACTCAAAGTTCTGTGAGTTCAAAGCACTGGTCGAGAAGGAATCGGGGAAGAAGGTGAAAGCTCTTATGAGTGACAATGGTGGTGAATTCATATCTGGTGAGTTCAAGGACTTCTGTAGTGCAAAAGGGATTCGAAGAGAGCTCATAGCTCCCCATAACCCACATCAGAATGAGGTTGCTGAGCGGAAGAACAGAACGATCGTGGGTGCTACACGGGCGATGTTGCATGATCAGAGCCTACCCCTTCACTTGTGGGTGGAGGCATGCAATACTACAGTATCTGTGCAGAACCGTTGTCCTCACAAGATACTTGGCATGAGTACACTCGAGGAGGCTTATTTTGGTAAGAGACCTGATATTTCTCATTTGAGGATTTTTGGTTCTCTTGTTTACATGCATGTGACGAAGGATGCCAGGAAGAAGCTGGAGCCGACCATAGAGGTTGGGATATTTGTGGGGTACACTGATACGCCCCACAACTATCGTGTGTATTCGCCAGACAGTCACAAGACTGTTGTGCAACGGGATATCAAATTTCAGGAGGAGAAAGCCATGAAGTGTTCGCTTGAGAGGGAGCCACACTTGCATGCAGATGAGGAGTTATTAGTTCCTAAGGATGAGCTTCAAGACGTGGATCAGCCACAAGATGAAGTTCATGTAGTGGAAGAGACCACTCATGCATCGCCAACCATCAGAGGGCGAAAGCGCACTACATAAGCTGAGCGACTAGCTCAAGATGCAGAGAAGGTTGTAGGACCACCTACAGCTCAGCGCAGACAGAGACAGTCACCTGATTGGTACACTCGATACATGGCTCTTGTGAGCAAATGTGTCGTGACTGAGCCATCCTCTTTTGAGGAAGCTGTGGAGGACCCCGTACGGGTAAATGCCATGTGGGAAGAGTATGATTTGATTGTCAGAAACAGTGCATGGGAGATTGTCCCAAGATCGGAGGGGAAATCAGTGGTGGGTTTGAGATGGATCTACAAAGTGAAGCAGGTAGCTGACGAGAGTGTGGAGAAGTATAAGGCAAGATTTGTTACCCGAGGCTTCTCACAGATAGAGGGGATCGATTATGAGGAGACCTTTGCACCTATCGCAAGGTATTCTTCCATACAGACGATTCTTGCTCTCTCAGTGCAGATGGGGTGGCACATTCATCAGATGGATGTGAAGACTGCGTTCCTCAACGGAGTCATTGAGGAGGAGGTGTACATAGAGCAGCCTGAAGGTTTCGAGATCTTCAGCAGCGAGTCGCATGTGTGCAGGCTCAAGAGAGCGCTGTATGGGTTGAAACAAGCACCTCGTGCTTGGTACACATGGATAGACAGTTATTTCACCGGACTTGGATTCTCCAAGAGTGAGGCGGATCCTAACCTATACCAGATTGTGGTGGAGGGTAAGTTGCTTATCATTGTACTTTATGTAGATGATTTGATTTTGACAGGAGATGAGCTATTGATACTTTCATGCAAGGAGGCTCTTGCTAGAGAGTTTGAGATGAGGGACTTGGGCCTCCTTAATTATTTCTTGGGATTGGAAATTTGGCAGCGCAGTGATGGACTATTTGTTTCTCAGGGTAAGTATGCCCGTGAGACACTGGAGAAGTTCAACATGCATGGCTACAAGCCTATTGATACTCCTCTTCCTGGAGGTTGGAGGATGCTACTTCAGCGGAGGTAGTGGATGCCACTGTTTATCGACAGTTGGTGGGGTCGCTTATGTATCTGGTCAATACACGACCCGGTATATGCTATGCTGTTAACCAGCTTTCACAAGCTATGGTTAAGCCAACCAAGCTCTTCTGGAAGGCAGGCAAGCATGTATTGCGTTATCTCAGAGGCACATCGGGATATGGATTGTGGTACAGACAGGAGGATGAGGTGAAGCTATGTGGCTTCACAGATGCAGATTGGGCAGGAATCCCAACGGACAGAAAGAGCACATTTGGAGGGATCTTCAGTATCGGGTCGACAACAGTTTCTTGGTACAACAGGAAGCGGAGATCCGTGGCAATCAGTTCAAAAAAGGCCGAGTATATGGCAACAAGTTTGGCTGCATGCGAGGCTATATGGATGAGGAAGATCCTGGTTGGGTTGTTCGGGTCACACTTGGAGCCTACTGTGATTTATTGTGATAACCAGAGTTGCATTAAACTCTTGGAAAATCCAGTATCTCATGATAGATCCAAGAACATTGACATCAGGTACCATCATATGAGAGATTGTGTGCAGCGGAGAATCATGTTACTTTCATACATTCCAACGAAGGATCAGGATGTTGATATCTTGACGAAGCGCTCACCAGGAGCAAATTCGAATATCATAGAGGCAGGATAGGGGTTATAGATAATCCATATCTTGTTGAGAGGGAGTGTTGAAAATGCAACAAGATGATGGAGCTTAGTGAAAAGAAGTCTCCTTCACTAAGTGGGCCCACAGGCTATTTTTGGCGCAAAGTCTATTTTTAGACTATGTCTATTTTTAGACTATGTCTATTTTTAGACATATGGATCATGGTCTATGAGTTGCAGGATGATATTTGTGGATGATTGGTCATGTTGGTAAAAATAGATGGACTTCTAATTTTAGACATATGGGCAGAGTTTATTTTTAGACTGCCAGTCTAAAAATAGAACAGTCGAATATTATTAGCTCTTAATAATATTTGGACTATAAACATTATCTTATCCTCTTGCAGCACTTCAGTTCGAGCTATGGATGTGGCACATGCAACTGCCAGAAGGAAATACACTTTTCTTATGGGTTAGTTGAGCTATTGCATGATGGAATTCAATTAGAACTCAAGTGATTGAGTTTGGTGGAGTTGATTGAGGAGTTGTGTTCAGTTTGACTTAGTTGAACTAGTTGTATTTAGTCTAACTGCCAAATACACTAGTCATGAGTGATGTGAATTAATTATTAACTCATAAATCAACTAAATAATACATCAGTTAACTCAGTGCATGGACAGTTCAGTGGAGACAGGTGTTAGAGGTGGAGACTACTACTAGTTGTGACTATAGCTGTGCATGAGATTTGCACAATCATTGATGGAGATTGCCAATGAGGATTGCTCAGTACAAGCCAAAGGAAAATGAGCTTGGATTATTCTTATTCTCAACTTGGATTGTGCAGTAGAGGTAGGCAAAGAGTGGAGGAGATTTGAACCTGTGACTTGATTCAGATCTGAGCTAGTTTGTGTGTAACAGGTGGAGATAGTACTGAGTACTTGTGAGGAGTATTGTACTATGTATTGTTACATGTTCTCTATCATTATAATATACAAATAATTCGGGGTTTTCATCTGTATGCTTTCCCCATTACATACTGTGTTGATATGTGTGATTGATGTTTCAATGTAGGCATGCGATTGTTTCTTTAATTCTGCAAATTGATGATCAACGTAGAGGAGGTTATGTATTATGCATGCATTCCGCAAATAGTGTATAATCAAGATAATCTCTGTGAATAAGTGTTATATTTTTCAAAATTTCTACACCTACATCCCCAATTAAAGGAGTCACATTTATTTACTCAACAAGTGAACAACTAAAAGGAAAAGAGTTATAAGTACCTAGTGAGGAGGAATAAGTTGAAGAGGAAAATCTTTCTGAATAACCATTGGTAGAAGAACCAGAGAAAGAAGAGGTAAAAATCCTATCATTGAACCTTATATTAGTCTTCAATAGTAGGTGAAGAAGGATAAGTACACAATGGAGAGGATATACCAAGAATTGGTGGAGGAAGAGGTAGAATAGGAGGGGGTCAAGGTGGTAGGGGTGGAAGGGGAGATGAGGGAGATTTTCCTGAAGAGGATCCTTTTTGGTTCCCTATTTTAGATAGGGATACCATTTCCACCATGAAAAATATTTCCCCTTCTATCCTCCCTAACTTCCATGGGCTTAGAAATGAGGATCCAAAAACATTTCTTTTTGAGTTTGAAGTATTGTGCAGATCATATGACTATCTACTTGATACTCAAAAATTGAAATTATTTCCTACTACTCTAAAAGATGGGGCTCTTAAATGGTTCATGGGTCTAGGAACACATTCTATTAGGACATGGGATGATATGAAAAGAATATTCCTAGAAAAATACAAATATTATTGCATACACCATGACCTTAAGGATGAAGTTTTTAATATGTCCCAAAAAGAGGATGAAAGCCTCAAAGATTTGGTGGAGAGATTTGTCTACAATGTCAAAAGAGATAAATTGCATAATTTAGAAGAAGACACATTAAAAATATCTTGCTAAAAGCCATAAGGGATGAATGGATTGATCTTCTCAACCTAATGGGTAAAGGAGATGTTTCTCAATTGTCATTTCAAGAAATTTGTGAGTTATGAAAAAACATCGCAAGAGGAAAACCAAAATATGGAAAGAATCTAAGAGATCTAATTATGTGAAGGGTAAGCAAATCTACATCTGGTACGGTAAGTAGAGAAGAATTAGGTAATTTTCTTGATAATTTTAAAACTGATATTCTTGGAAATATTAGTGAACAACTAGATATGCTAAGGATTCAAAACAAGCAAAAAGCTGAAAATGTCGCATTATCTATTTTCTGTCCTAGATGTAGGAAAAAGAATGCATTAAAAAAATGTCCTATTGATAGTGTTCAAATATGTGTTATATGTGAAAAAAATCATGCTACAAAGGAGTTCCCCTCAATACTTAGACTTAAAGTTGTTTTCCAAGAAGAAGCTGGGACAGTTCAAACTGAACCACTTTGTTATGTTGCTCACATAAGAGCTTGATGGGACAGTTCAAACTGAACCACTTCGTTATGTTGCTCACATAAGAGCTTGATGGCCTCGAAAAATAGGTATGGAACACATTCCCAATGTACAATATCATTCTTATGCACAACCACAAAGTAATTGGAATACACATTAACCATGGAAAACTTGGCCATCTCAACCACAAAACCCATCCTGGTCACAAGGTTGGCAAGGTTCTTATGGTAGGAATCCCTAGTATCCTCAAACTTTCCAACAACCATATCCTCAATACCAACCTCAATATTGTTCTCCTTCCCAACCGAAACAACCTAGTCAACCACAATTCCAACCTCAGTTGACTTCAAGTCAACCCCTTCCATTACCATCCACTTCATTTCTTCAGAAATCTAACCAAGTACCTGCACAACCACTAAGAAATCTAAATAATAAAAGACCTCAACAACCCAATTATAATGTTGAATCTCAAAAATTTCAAGCTTGTATGGTAAATCCTCTATGTTTGAATGATGTCCAACTTAGATCCGGTCGAGTTTTGAAAAAGAAAACACCACCAATTATCATCCAAGAATACAAGGAAGATAAATTTCCTGAAAAGGATGCATCTCCTGATCAAGAAAAGACCCCTTCAGAGGAAGATATTCCTACACAATTGGATGACAACCAAATAAAATCAACTCCTACAATTCATATAGTTGAACACCCTCACATTTCCTTACAAAATCCTTCCTTTCCCAAGAGACTTCAAATTGACAAAGGAATAGAAAGGAAAATAATTTTTCCTGATTATAACATGTGAGGATAATTGAAAAATATTTGCATTAAAATTCCTTTGATTCAAGCTATAAAGGAGATGCCCATTTTTGCAAAAACAATAAAGGAGTTGTGTATTAAGAAACGAGGAAGGGAAAGAAAAGACATTAAAAATATTCAATTGGTAGTAAAAATTTAGATATTATCATGGGGAAGCCAATCATTGAAAAATATTTAGATCAAGGTAGTCCCATTGTTAAAATACACATCAATGGTATTAAAATTCCAAACACTTTGATTGATTTAGGTGCAACTATTAATATCATGAGTAAGAATAATATGGATCAATTAAGTTGAGGGGATTTTTGAGGTCTAAAATGGGCCTCCTAAGAAAAATATACAACCAAAATAAACTTTATAAGAACCAATAGGATTCAATATGATGATATCAACCATGGGGGATGATTCACCATTTCTGGAATAAAAGAGTAAAAAGATTAAAAAATAAAAATAAAAAATTAATAACACTATTTTTTCAACTTATCTCCCTATGGGTTTACTCAAATTGATCGGGAACACTCGTTGGATGTAAAATCTGATTTCTCATTCAATGAGTACCCATGTTGTATATTTTCAATGGACCTTGCTACATGAAAAATGAGAAATACATGAAAAAGTGTGATTACAATCACATTTTTCATGTATTTCTCATTTTTTGTGTAGTAGGGTCCATCAAAAGTATGCAACATGGATACTCATTGAATGAGAAATCAAAATTTGTATCCAACGAGTGTTTCCGGTCAATTTGAGTAAACCCATAGGGAGATAATTTGAAAAAACAAGTTTAAAAAGTAGTTTTTTCTTTTTTCCCTTTAAAATTTGATGATGTAATCTAATCTTATTTTATTATTTCCACTATTATTTTATAATTTCCTTAGGAGGCCCATTTTAGACCTCAAAATTCCCCTAATCAAGATACCTAATCTTCAATATACCCCAACTTTATTGCAATTAATAGATATATATACGTTATTAAACCTAATGGTATATAAGAAGATGTATCAATATCCCTAGATTCATGGAGCACCATGTTGAATTAATGATATTAACTCCCAAAAACAATCTAGGAGGTCACTGATTGATCCTTGGTAGACCGTGGCTAGCTACAACTAATGCATTCATACATTTTAGATCTAGTGACATGTTCATTTCTGATGGTAACTCTACTGATAAAATCACATTATATCCACCTGTAGAAATAATCACTGAAGTAGAGAATGAAGTTTGGATTGAAGAAGATGATAATGAATACTTTGAAAACATTAAATCAACATTGACTATTTCATAGAATGATGAAGAGGATCAATTAGTAAATTTAATGAACACTCATGATTTTCTTCATATTGTGAGCAAAATTATTGTGTAAACATGCAGGATCAAAGTTTTCAAGAAGATTGTGGAATTGAATATTTTTCATCTAGAAAATCCAAAATATCGTTAAATTCTATGGAAAAGTTTGGCTTCTTTATTAGATATTTTATCCAGGTAAAACATTAAACATTAACAATAAGTTGGAAGCATTTCAGAAGAGGAAATCGATAAAGATTCTACAAAAGCATTCCTCTGCATTTGCATGGGAATACATTGACATGAATGGGATTGATCCAAATACATGTATGCATCATATTTATATTCAAGAAAATGCCAAACTAGTGAGACAACCTCAAATAAGGATGAATTCTAACCTGAGGGAAATTGTTAACGAGGAATTAGAAAAATTTCTTAATGGAATTTCATTTATCCAGTTTTAGATAGTTAATGGGTTTCACCCTTGGTGATAGTATCTAAGATGAATGGAAAGTGGAGAGTATGCATAGATTATCGAGAACTAAACAAATATACTCTAAAAGATCATTTCCCACTACCTTTCATTGATAAAGTATTAGATACTTAGCAAGGAAGAAATATTCTTCATTTCTTGATGGTTTCAGTGGATACAATCAAATTCAACTGGCACCTGAAGATCAAGACAAATCAAATTTTACATGTCCATGGGGTACATATGCTTACATGATACTTCCTTTTGGTTTATGTAATGTGCTTGGTACGTTTCAACGAGCAATTTTAGGTATCTTTTCAAACTTGATCCATGATTGTTTAGAAGTCTATATGGATGATTTTACTATCTATGGAAATAATTTTGAAGAGGTTATGGAAAAATTATAAAAAGTTCTCATTAGATGCAAAGAAGCAAATTTTTCATTGAGTCATGAAAAGTGCTTTATGATGTTTAACGAAGGAATTGTTTTGGGCCATCATATTTCAGGTGCTGGAATCAAGGTGGATGCAACCAAGGTAGAAGTTATCTCCAAAATTTCAGTACCTACTTGTCAAAGAGATGTTAGAAGTTTTCTTGGTTTCACATGGTATTATAGAAGGTTTATAGAAAACATCACAAAAATAGTTTCATCACTTTTCAAACTTCCTATAAAATATTGTGAGTTTTAGTGGAATTATGATTGCCAAAAAGCTTCTGAAATAGTGAAACATAAAATTTTTGAGGCACAAATTTTAAGAGGGCCAAATTGGTCCCTCCCACTCCATATTTCTAGTGATGCTTCAGATACCACTTTTGGAGCTATATTAGGACAAAAAGACTTAAATCCTTATGCTATTTATTATACAAGTAAAAATTTGACTCCCACGGAGTTAAATCACACAGTGACATAAAATGAGTTTTTAGCTGTTGTTCATGCCATTAACAAATTTAGAAATTATATCATGGGTTATGAAACTTTCATTCATAGAGACCATTATGCTATTATATATTTAATGAATAACCCAATTACTAATGGAAGAATTACTAGATGGCTTTTGTTGTTACAAGAATTCAATATTACCATTTTGGATAGGCCTAGAAAGGAAAACAAAATTGTTGATTTCCTTTCCAAAACGTAAAATGATAATATTGATACTCTAGTGGTAGATAATTTTCCTGACGAATATCCTTTTGTGGTATATACTAAAACTCCTTGGTCTATATCTATATATATATATATATATATATATATATATATATATATATATATATATATATATATATATATATATATTGCTAATTATTTGGTAACATGGAATTTTCCTCCACAATTATCAATGAGAGAAAAATAAAAAGTTATCAATGCCAGTGCACCTACTCTTGGATAGAAGGAGAATTGTACCAAATAAGACCTAATCTAATCATTTGAATATGTGTTCGAGAGGATGAAGTACCAGAGATACTAAAAGCATGCCATGATGAACCTTGTGGAGGACACTTTGCTGATAGAAGAATTGCAGATAAAATAATTCTTTTGGTATATTATTAGCCTTCTCTTTTTAGAGATGCCAAGGAATATGTCAAAATATGTGACAACTACCAAAGAATGGAAAACCCATTCAGTCAAACGAGGTGCCTCTACAACCTCAGGTACTCCTAGAGCCTTTTAAAAAATGAGCTCTAGATTTTGTTGGACCCATCAATCCTCCATCTAGACAAAAGAAGTATATATTTGTTTGTACTTATTATATTATAAAATGGGTAAAAGCTAAACCACTTACCTTTTCTACTGAAAATGTTGTAGTTTTATTTCTTTTTGAGGATATTTTCACTCATTTTAGTGTACCAAGGAAAATTGTGACAGATTAACGTGCTTAATTCACATGTAAGTTCGTGCAATATATTATGGAGCAATAAATGATCAAACACCGCAAATTTGCTTCGTGCCATCCACAAGCCAATGGGCAAGTGGAATTCACCAACAAAGTATTTGAAGCTATAATGACCAATAATGTGCAGTTGCATATGTAGGAATTTACAGGGTAAGTTCCTCAGACAGAACACCAAAGGACACCGCTCACAAATAGATCACAGATCAATACACCAGTATTCTTGATGTGGTTAAAACCCTCAAAGAGGGAAATAGTCCACGACTTGAGCCAACGCGACCACTTCAGGAAATTTATTAATAAAAGAATGAAAATTTACATAAGCTTCTCTCATGAATAGTTAACCTACAAATGACCCTCCATGCTCTTTAAATAGGGATCATGGACCAATCGGGTGTTAAGCCACTGATCAAGTGTCGGTAATTCCGAGAGAATGAACCTTCAGACACTTCATGTCTAGAACATATTGTGACCGTCAGATTGTAAGTTACAAAAGTACATAGTAAAGAAACACAATTTACCTAACTCTATACTAGACCAAGTTATACTTAACTATTTCCTATGTGTCGAAATATCCTAACATCCCCCCTTATTGTAACCCCTTATTGTTATTAGTACAACCCACTTATTATATTGATATACCCATGTAGTGCCCATATTGTTACTATTGTGCCACATAGAAGCCCACTATTGTTATTGTTGTGCCCTACAATATTATTGTTATGTAGACTTTGATTGTATTGGGACCACTTAGACTCCTATATATAGAAAGGAGGTATTTTCATTTGTATCATCCAAGAATTGTTCATTTATGTAATGTAAAGGAGGTTGCCCCCTCGAAGAGGCTGAATTCTAAGGCGTGGATCTCTCTTTTCTATCTTTTTGTGAACTGGTTTCATAACATTTGGTATCAGAGCTTTGGATTCTAGGGTTTCGCTGCTCCAAACAGCTCATCGTGGAATTTTCGCTATAACCTTTTGTCTGTGACGTTTCAGAAGTCGCAAAAAAAACCCATTTGAGAAGAATTGGCGCTGAACCTTGGGTCCAAATTTCAGAGGTTTTCGCGTGATATCGTCGGAGATATGATCTGAGGAAGTTGGTCTTTTTCCAGACTCCTGAATTACACTCAAAACAGGTGACCTGGGGAAAATCGTCATAACTTTCTTTCTGAGCATCGGAATTGAATTTCGTAAGAAGGTACAGAAAGAGGACGGACTGTAGTTTTCTTTTATATATTTTTTAGAGTCAAAGGTTGAAACAGAGACACGTGGCACTTCATACAAGTTCCCTCTACTGAACTAGTCTATAATCAGGTCACTGCGGGAGATTGTGCATATCTCTTTCTTGGAGAATCCAATTTGGTTCAGACTAGTGGCATTGGAAAGAGGACATAGAAGGCTACAACAATTCACAATTTCAGAACTTAAAGATCTGAAAGTACAGAGTTACAGTCATTTCAAGGTCAAGCTCTTAAAATCAAGAAAAAGCAAGATGAGGAAGTTTGATGGCAAGGATCCGGTAAATTGGATACTTCAGATGGAGCAATATTTTGATCTACATGGTGTACAACTGTTACAAAAGGTATGTATTTCATCTTCATATTTAGAACCAGATCAATTTTTATGGTATGAAGGGCTTTGTTCTCGTAAAAAACTTGTTACGTGGTCAATTTTCACGGAGGAAATGATAGCACATTATGAGGATACAAAGAGCAACACCTTCTTTAGAGCAACACCACAAAAATTGGAAAGAGTAAAAGGGCTTTGTGACATAATGGAAAGCAAAATTATGGAAACCAGGAAGCATACCCCTCACAGCTATAAAGATGAAAGTGTTGTTTCTCCTAGCCTTCCACAACCTACAAGGGTTACACCACAACAATTGGAAGAAAAAAGAGAAAAAGGGCTTTGTTACAATTGTGATAGAAAATGCACTAAAGGTCATAGGTGTGCTGAGAAGAAATTATTTTACATAGAATATGAAGAGGAGGAAGAAAAGGATCAAGAAACATCAAAAGAAGAGGATATACGCCAGGACACCACCCCAGAGAAAGAAGAAATGAATCAGACCATTTCTTGTAAAGCATTGGCAAGAATTACCACTCCTCAAACTATCAAGATAAAAGGACATATCAAGAAGAAAAATGTGCAAGAAGTGAAATATCACATCGAGAAAGAAGAAATGAATCCAACCATATCTTGTAATTCATTGTTCGAAATTACCACTCCTCAAACTATCAAGATAGAAGGACATATCAAGAAGAAAAATGTTCAAGAAGTGAAAGATCACATCGAGCATCAAGAAATGAATCCGACCATATCTTGTAAAGGATTGGAAGAAATTACCACTCCTCAAGCTCTAGAGATAGAAGGACATATCAAGAAGAAAAAGCTTCAAGCAGTGAAATATCACATCGAGCATCAACAACAAGTTCTCCAACTTTTAAAGGATAACGCCACTTCGGTGCAAAATCAAACGAAACAACAGGTAGATAAAAATCGTAGTGAAAAATGTTTTGATGTAGGTGATTGGGTATTTTTACTGCTACATCTCAAGCAAGCTATTTATGAGAAGGAAATGTTGGCAATACTACATGCACTTAAAAAATGGCGACCTTACCGAATGGGAAGACTCTTCAAGGATGAGGATGTGGAAGCATTCTTTTGTGCTATTTATATTATCCAACCAGATTGGATAAACAAAGCAAGGGATGAATGGAAGAAGGACGAAGAAGTATGGCCATTTATTCAAAAGTTGCAAAAGATCCCAATTCAAACAATATTGCCAGAAATTGAAGAAGAAGGAAAAATCATATTGGAACTTGGAGCAGTCATAGAAACAAGAACCCAACAACTACGAAATCGATCAATTTTAGAGTATCTCATCAAGTGGAAGAACTTACCCGCTGAAGATTCCACATGGGAGGACAATAATTTTATACAGAAGCATCAAGAACTACTCAAGCATTGAGGACAACGCTTTTTGAAGGAGAGGGGCATGTTAGGCCCCTATACTACTAGTGTAACCCCTTATTGTTATTAGTACAACCCACTTATTATATTGATATAGCCATGTAGTGCCCATATTGTTACTATTGTGCCACATAGAAGCCCACTATTGTTATTGTTGTGCCCTACAATATTATTGTTATGTAGGCTTTGATTGTATTGGGACCACTTAGACTCCTATATATAGAAAGGAGGTATTTTCATTTGTATCATCCAAGAATTGTTCATTTATGTAATGTAAAGGAGGTTGCCCCCTCGAAGAGGCTGAATTCTAAGGCGTGGATCTCTCTTTTCTATCTTTTTGTGAGCTGGTTTCATAACAAACAACTTGGGATAGGATTGAAGGATGTAAAAATATGACACAATAGAAGAAGGAAGGAGGCACTAGAGCCTATCCCCCCTTAGTGACAACTTCTTGAACTCCAACCATAAATCGAATTTTAGTAAACTTCGCCTCTGTGAGAGCCTTTGTAAAGATGTTTGCAACTTGATCATCTGCTGAACAATATTGCACTTCAAGAACATGGTCATGAATGAGCTTTCTAATGAAGTGCATGTGTAGTTCAGTGTGTTTGCTGCACTGATGTTGGACTTGATCTTTGCATGGTTGAATGGCACTTTGATTATCACACCAAAGTGTAGTCAGATGCTGCTGCTGAAAGCCAAACTTTGACAGGATCTGACTGAGCCACATGGCTTCCTTACTAGCTTCTATGGCACCACGATACTCTGCTTCTGCTGAAGAAAGAGAAATGGAACTTTGTTTCTTCCAAGCCCATGTAATAGGTCTTGAACCAAGACTGAACACATAACTTGCAGTAGACTTCTGATCATCAGGGTCACCAGCCTAATCGGAATCCGTGAAACCAACCAATAGAGGAGATGCTTTTGCACTGTAATGAATCGCAAACTGATTCACTATACCTCGAACATAACAAAGTATTCTTTTAGCTGCTTTCTAATGAATTTCATGTGGGTTTTTCATAAACCGAACAATAAGGCCAACAAAAAAGGAAAGGTGAGGATGAGTATGGGTTAGATACAAAAGTTTTCCTACAAGTTGAAGGTATAAGGTAGCATCAACTTCAGGGGAAGTACAAGTGACTGAAAGTTTGGTTCGAGATTGAAATGGAGAAGGGGCTGGCTTACAGTCTTCCATGTGAAAATGGTGTAGAAGATCACATGCATACTTGGACTGGGAAAGGGAATTACCTTCCTTGGATTGCAAGACTTGAAGACCAAGAAAATAATGCAAGTGTCCTAAGTCTGTCATTTCAAACTTCTTTTTAAGGCTAGACTTCACATGGTTTATAAGGTTTGGATCACTACTAGTAAGGATAAGATCATCAACATAAAGAACAAGAATGATAAGAGACTTTCCCACTTTCTTGGTGTAGATAATATTGTCATAATGACTCCTAGAAAAGGCAGTTTCTAAAAGAAAGATATCCATTTTGGCATACCAAGCCCGAGGGGCTTGCTTGAGACCATAAAGGGATTTCTTAAGCCAACATACAAGACTGGAGTCTGTTTGTATAAAGCTAGTAGGTTGTTCCATATAGATTTCTTCATGCAAGTCCCCACGCAAGAAGGTAGATTTGACATCCATCTGATGGACTTCCCATTTGAAAGTGGCAACAAGGGAAAGAACAAGGCGAATATAGTTCATTTTTGCAATAGGGGAGAAGGTTTCAGTATAGTTAATGCCTTCAACTTGTGAAAAACCCTTAGCAACAAGACGAGCTTTATGTTTTGTTAGCTACCTATACCAATAGGTTTCATTTTTCATGATTGGTAGGGGAAGTGCCAAATATGCTCTACTTTGGTGATGCAAAGATCTCATATTTTTGTGGAAAACACCTATCTACAGTTGATTAATACTGTCCTACTTCTAAATGGGTGATCCAACAGTCTAAACTAGGCCATGCCATATTTCAATTTCTGTTGTAGATTAAAGAAAGAAATCTGTCCAAACTGTTCAATCTTGGCAGATTAGTAGTTAGGTAGAGAATGAAGGTTCCCAACTGCTTAATCTGGGGTCTTGGAAGTAATAAGGCTAGCCTTAGATAGAAAATCAAAAGAAAATGCAAAAAGAAAAGAAAGAGAGCAATTGAGGGTTTGCCAATATAAGTGCACCCTCCCTAAAGTAATAAAAAATGCTAGGCAATAGAATGGGTAGGTAGAGGGGGTTGCAGAAGCATGATTTCTTTCATATCACTGGCCTAAGCAAAGGAAACACATGGTAGCCAATGCAGATCTTCCTATGCAGCAATTTTGTAGCAACAAAGTGAAGCATGTCTAATTTCCCAATCATTCCCTATCAAACTTCTTTCTAACATCCCATTATCACCTTTTTTCATAACAGCAATCAAACTTATTTGTTGATTCTTGTTATATAGAAGAGCCACATTTCTTGTGTAAAAATCTTTTCGTTTTGATCTACTCTCATAACTAAGTTTGTTCCCTAAAAACTTAGTGTTTGCTTCCTCTCTTCCATATCTCCCATCCAATAATAACTACTAACTCTATCATTACTTAACTCCCTATGTTCCCCTTTTCCCTATTATTATATCACTATTGTATATAAAAACCCCAAAAAATGTATATACCCCTTCCCTTAGGCAATATAGCCTTATAGCTCCAAAAGGTCAGAGCGCAAAGAAATTGAAGCGCTAAAGGCAAAATAGCGCTAAAACCATGTCTCAGGATTAAATCAAGACCTGCTTGGTTTAACAGCCCTAAGCACGTTTTATTAATCAAATGTCCAAAATCCGTTTTGTCCACAAAACATTGCAAAATCCCAAAAACCCGCCGATGGCTAAAGTTCCGCCCTGGTGCGCATTCCCAGAAAAAATAATTGTTTATTATCCGCTCCCCGTCGTATTGTCCGATTAGATCTGCTCCCCATCGGCCGTTGGATCTGGGCCCTCCCATCCGATGGTCCTCTGCAATATTGGGCTGCCTCCGGTGGCGGTACTTTAGCACCCGAAAATGTCAGAATGATGACGTAGGGCGCTGGACACGCATCACAATTTAATTGTATCGGGTGGCCTCCTGCCAAAACCGCGCCCGTACGTTAAGCGATCCGATATTACCGCTTACCGCCTTCTGTTTACCGCCCACCAAGTCAACCCTACGTCACCTCCACGCCATTGCCGAGTCAGCACCACATCAGCGCCCGACCCGCCATCGCTCCGAGCTGTCTGCCACGTCCCCCGTCCACGTGGACCACTCACAGTCCGCCACGTCATCATTCCGTACCATGACCCCACCTATGACGTCATGCTGACGTCATCCGAAAAAAGCGCGCCAAAGGCCAAATTTTCTATATTTTTGCCCAAAATCACGTTTTTTCACATTTTTCACCAAAAAACTACTGTGCCTCCTGCATGAAATTTCACGACGTTCTCGCCGCCAACCTGCAGAAACTGATTCAAAGCCGTGGCCGCCCAGAATTCAGCTTGGATAAGCCTCCACCCATCGCGCCGTGACCAGGTATTTACCAATTCTTCCTGCACCTGGTTCAGTTGGTTCTTCGCTGTAAAAAACGCCCGGAACTGCCTTTTTTCCTAAAACTCAAGCTTCCTCGTCTTGCAAGTGATTCAATTTCTTCCAAGAGTGACCAATTGTGCCCCTTTTTACACCAGAACTGCCCTGTTTTCGTTGAAAATCCTTTTTACCTCAATTCGCCGCGCAAAGTCGCATTTGCCTACAATCCTAAGTGAAATTCTGCTTGAAAAGCACCAAACACATGGAGACACCGGTAGCTCTAAACATTCCACCTTTAAATGCCCCACATAGAGAGCTAGAATGGTTGCCCCTGGCTTATAGAGACTACCAGATGGCAGAAGTAATCCCAGATTACAGCAGATACCATATTCATTTAATCAATGAGCTAAAAGCCAAACATCTCAATGGAACTGATATTCTAGGGATTTGGGACTCCTATTTGCCCATTTTCAATCTTCCTCAAGTCAATGTCCTCCCAGATTTAATCCATCGATGCAGTGCCAACTATGATCCATGTCAGAGAGCTGTCCTCAGTCCCTCAGGCTCAGTCTTGTTCTATGTCACCCCTGAGGCTATAAATCAAATGTTGCACTTTCATACTACAAAGCCATTGACTCCTCTATCCATGATGCACTTGATAGAACAAGGAGGCAAGTTGTCCAGTGCCCAAATCGTAAAGATTAATCAACTATTCATTCAATCAGGCTCTCAAACTGTGAGGTCTCCTCCTATTGGAAATGTATATCTCAATGAGTTGGGCAGGATTCTTGTGGATATGATCAGTTATATCCTGGGTTATAGGTCAACTGAGGATGTTGATGAAACCATTCTGGTTATGATGTCTGTCTTCTCCCTTGGAAAGCCTCCTTCGGTTAATTATGATTATGCTACATTCATTGCCAACAAAATTCACGAGCAATTGATGAATTTAGAGAGGGAAAGGATGTTTAGATACATTTCTTACATCTATCACTTGTTCCTATTTAATCAGCCTGACAGCTTCCCTATTACTCTCAAGAAGTTTGATGCCCAGGGGAACCAAAGGTCTGTGGTATTTTGGTCTTCAATCTTTCATCACACATGTTTTTCACCATATAGCTACTGTGAATTCATAGACCTTTTCATCCATCCAGCCATGTCCTTGCTGTTGAGTTCTCCTCCTCCAAGATTGACAGATGAGATGCAAAGAATCCTCCAGCTCTCAAAGGCCTACAGCATTGGGGATTGGTACTTTTACCAACACCATACAATGATCATGATATATGGTTGTGAGTTAGCCCCATACAGGCTACCAAGATATGTCCCTATGAAACTTTTTGCTTTAGAATATTTCAGACAATTTGGAAATGCAGACATGATCCATTTCCACAGCAAAAATAAAAAGGCACAGCTCAAAGTCAAAAACCAGCTAGGCCCATTTATTTATAACAAAAGAGAAGAGGCATGGCAAGAAGCAAATAAGATCCTGAAGTGCCTCGAGTTGCAAACCAGTTTCCTCTGGTTACCCTATGACCCCAATCACTTCATTAGTCTTAGAAGGGTCAAATATAAATTGGCTAGCTATGATCATCTCAAGTTACCACATATTGAAAAATATGCAAATCAATTAGAATGGAAAGAGGGCACCCTAGAAGAGGCAAGTTCTAAAGAGGAAATAGCACAAAAAGCAACAAAGAAACTTGAGAAGGAAGCTGACTTGGAATATTGTGGACAAGTTTCTTCTTTTCATCATACTCAACTTGGAGCAGCTGCCTCATCTTCTACAGCTCCCCAGCAAGCAGCTCAAACCACTACTCTAGCAGCTGGCACTGATAAGGGGAAAGAAATGGAGCAGGATCAGACACTCCCAACAGCAGAACAACAGAAAGAACAGACAGAACAACAAGAAGAAATGGCTGAGGCCCTTGTATCCACAGAGAAACAAGTTCAAGAAAATGTGCCTCCAAGGCAGGAAATAGCAGTGGAGACTTCGGTGCTCCAAACCCCGATGAATGAAGAGAGAGCCAGGAAGAGGGACAGACAGCAAGAAACCCCCCTTACTACATCAGCAAGTCAACAAGGGGAGAAAAGGCAAAGACTAAACCCTTTTTCTGAAGAAGAGATGCCTATTGGACCATCCATGGGTATGGGCCCCCCTAGTATGGAAGCATCAGCCAGTTCCTTCCAGCAGGAACAAGAGAGACCACTTGGAGGAGAGGTCAGCTCCTCAAGCCAGCAAAGAAGGGCAGAGTCTGGAATCAAAAAACAATTTATGGATATAAAAGCTAGGAATGAGCCAGTCAGAATCCAGCTTTACAATCATTTGCTCAAGATGGCTCCCACCAATCAACAGAGGCTCATGTCAGCATATGACATTGCAGAGGGGAAGATGACTATGAGCCATTTCATGCCTGCCATTCTGGAGCCACAGTCAGCTGCAGATTACATCAGAACCAACCTAGAAATGTTTGCAAAAGACATCCACCCAATGGAACAAATAGAGCTACATAAGCAAATGGGTGAGATGGTCTACTCTACTCTTGCAGATAAAACACTTCTAGCACACAAACTGCAAAATTCTCTCCATAATACTACTTCCCAACTAGAATTGGAGAAAGCTTCTTCTCAAGCCAAAGACAATAGGATTAAGTCTTTGGAAGATATCATCATAGAGCTTGGGCATGACCCAAGTGATCCCAAAGTTGTGCAGGCACTAATGAAGAAGAAATATGAAGATATATTAGCTTTGAGGAAGATGGTCAAACTTCCAGCAACCCTTCACCCCCAAACAGAAAATGTTGCTCAGCAGAGAAAGGATCAAGATGTAGTGGCCATGCTGTTGACATTACACAAACAATTGGTAGAAACAGAAGGACGATTGGTAGCAACAGAGGGTGCATTAGAGGCAGCCCTGAAACAAAAACAAGGAGAGCAGATACCTCAGCCCTCTCAGCCAGTAATAAGTCTTGAGGAGCCTCCTCAAATTATAAGTCCTCCCCTGGTGCAAACAACAGAAGCAAGTGCCTCAATTGCTGGGCCTCAAGCCACAGAAAAGGAAGCAGCAGCAGAGCAAGTCCTAGGCCTCGGTATGCGAGATATGATGAAGGAGCTGCAAGCTCTTGAAACCCAAATGATTGAGCTGAAGGATGCCAAAGAAAAGCTGGCCCAGCTGGACGAGAAATATGACAAATCTAAGCAGCAAGTGGCAGAAAAGACCAGGGAAGTTAGGACACTAGAAAGAAGGATCAAAGAGCTTGAAAAGGAGCTCACCATGAGCAAGGTCATAACTGAGGTCAAGAAGATCCTGTGGGCTAAGATTGGCCAGTCAATCACAGATCAGTGGCAATACATAGAGACAATTCATGAGCAAATGGATCTACTGAACAAGGCTCATGCTGAAAGTCAAAGGGCCAGAGCTTCTCTGGGAAGTATGCCTGATATTGCTACCAGGATGATCAATGTCCTGAATAATAGAACTGGCCTTCAATTGGCAACAATGGGTATCAGGGATAGGACTGATACAATTTTGTTAATCAAAAGGGTGCTCACCCTCCGGAACTATTTGCAGACATTAGAAAGAAAGTGCCAAGATATTCAAGTAGAGGTCAATGCTTTTGCCACCAAAATCACAGCATTACATGGCAGAGGGCTTCCCAGCCTAGTGACCAGTGCAGGAAGACTGTTGTCCCATGAACAGTATGCTAAAAGGGTCAACAATTATGCAGCTAATCAGTTGACAACTACAACAAGCAGTCCAGAAGGAGTTGGGTCACCATCAGGGCAAGAGATTTATGATAAATTAGAGAATTTATTCTTCATTGAACATGAAATTAAGCACCTTTTTGAAGTGCCCCCTAATTATTATAAGTATACAGAGGCAGATGAGACCCTAATCAAGATGCAGAGACATCAAATGCCCACTGAAGAGTGGTGGACGAATATGATTAAAACTTTTCTTTAAATCAAGTCTAAATTTTGGTCTAAAAGTTTTTCACAACAACAGGAAAATAGTTGAATGAGGTGGACAGTGGCTATGCACAGCTTGAGCATCACAGATGAGCTGTCCGAATACAGCAGTGCCCTGACGCGGTAGCATAAAGGCAAAAGCAATCGAAATCGCCGCAAGGAGCTCAGATGGCCCATAAACCCAAAAGTCAAGAATTTCTGACAAACAGCAAGCAGCTGTTGTATATTTATTTAAGTAGCTTTTAATTTTGTAAGAAATATCTTAGAAAGTTGGTAAGAGCAGTTATTGTGCAATAACTCATTGCTGAGATATTTTTGTGATATTTTGTATATATGCACCCCCGCATAGCTTATTGGGGGTTGTTGTTGCTCAGTTGTTCAAGAGAACTCGGCTGTATATCCTTTGAAAGATATAATGCAAAGGAGCTGTTGGTTTCCAAAAGAATGAGTTTGGCTTGGACATGATGTGATGAAACTATTGACTGCTGCAGGATTCTCGTGTTATGGCGTGATACAATAAGTGTTTTCTAACTGTATTTGTGTTTCATTTCTTGCATAATCTATTTATGATGTTTGGTGATTAATCTTGGTAGAAAAGAAAAAGAATAGTTCAGGATTTGTCCATTGAGAACACCCTAAACTCAATCTTTACTACTAAATATGTTTTCTCCAGGGTTAGTTGCGACTATGGAATTCTTAAATGCTCCTATTTGCTCTAATCACATGATAAGTCTGTATTCAGTAATTCTCACTTGCTGCTGATTAGGATTTGTCCGTTATTCCCTGTTACATTGTGAAAGAACTCTTAACTGCCTTTTTCTGGTGTGATTTATACTGTTTCTTGTCTAAAAAAAAAAATCAAAGTTTGTATCATGAATACCCATCTAGCCCTGTAGTGAACCCCTCTTTATCACAGATATCAAATGCTATTCATTTCTGGACTCCACATGCCCAATGGATTGAACTCTCTTTGATACTTGCTTGCCCTTCTTTGAACAATAGCCGACAACCAAAATTCAAACAAAACTCTCACCTCATAACTAGCCTAAAATCTTCAAAAAACAAAGTTAAAACTAAAAAGAGAGAGCCCTCTCTGATTACAGGTAGGCTAGAACCTGTAATCCAAAGCTTGGTTAGTGGTTACCCCGGCCGTATTCCCTCAGGAGTCAAAGGGAACAACCTGGGTGTTAACATAAATGGCGACTCCGCTGGGGACCTGAGTGAAATTCATAAGCCCCTGTCTGATTCTTAAAACTGTAGATAAAGCCTAAGTGATAGCCATACAGCCTCAGAAACTGCCTTTGCTTTCCATTTGCAGGATTATATAAAGGTTGCCTCAGTCAATCTTTATTCAGTCTTAAGTTCCATACAGTTGTGCTATACTTGATCAGTCCTTTTCAAAGATTAATATTTCTTAGAAAATTCTCCCAAAGAAAATCATAGAAGCTGGCTCCTAAGAAGAAAACTCGTTATACAAGATCTAACCCGGATCCAGATCCATCACCTGAGTTCCAAAATCCAAACCTGATTCCAAGAATCATTAAGAAACAAAAATCGGAAGAGACTTTATCAGATTCAAGTTCTGAGGCAGGATTTCAAACTAATATTCCAACCCCTGCTAAGGTTTCTTTACATCCTCATACCACCGTTCCACACTCTCCCAGTTCTTCATCCACTTCACAAGGTGTCCTTTCAACCCCTCCATCAACTGCACATACCCTTCTCATCCCCTTTCCTCCACTTGTCCCATTCGTTCCTGTTATCCCTATTGTCCCACCAAACATGGCTAATAGATATGCTCCACTGCAGTTACCTGCCAATCCAGGGCCTATGCCTCAAGATTATCAAACCAAGATTTCATATTTTGATGGTACTGGCTCTTATTCAGCCCTTCAACATACTAAGAAAATGCAGGATTATTTTGAAAATTATGAGATAGATGATGATGGGGTTAGAATGAAAATTTTTGTGCAAAGTCTAACCGGAGATGTAAGATCATGGTTTAGGTCACTTCCAGCAAACTCCATAGCTGACCCCGAAGCCCTGTATCAAACCTTTATCAACAAATGGGAGAAGAAAAAGGATCCACTCCATATTTTATCTGAATACAATGCTATCAAAAGAGGTCCCCAAGAAACTGTCTTGGACTATTGTGCTCGATTCAACAATGTGTACAATGCTATTCCCCAAAATCTGAGACCCCCACCTGATCTGGCCCTATACACCTTTCCTGATGGGTTTGATTCAGATATGGCATACCAATTGAGAGAAAGAGCTCCCCGAATTTTAGTTGAGATGCAAGATATAGCAGTTAGTGTAGAAGCCAACCTGATAGCTAAGAGAAATAGGACCAGAACTGAAAGAAAAACTACCTTCAAAGAAGAGCCTTCAGGCTGGGATCAGAAATTAGATGCAATAATCACTGGTATGCATAGATTAGGTGACAGAGTAGAATCAGTTGAGAGGAAATCATCATGGGAGGCACCACAGAATAATCCTATCAGGAATCCCAATTTTAGAAGAAATCAAAATCCTAATGTTGGCAAGGCCAGCCCTAAACTAGAGATTAGGCCTCCGTTCCAAGAAAACTATGCTGAAGCATCCACTTCTAGTGAGAAGATAGATGATACCCACATTAATTTGATGGGCCTGAACGATGATCAGCAAGTTTTTCTGAGTCAAGAAGATCATAAGGATGATGACATTAATCAGTTCCAAACTAAATCAGGTGAATCATTTGATTTCAAACAAGGCTATGATACAACTGTTTTTGAAGTTCATAAACAATACAAATTGAGAAGCAGAACTATAAACGTGACACAGCCTGAGAAAACAAAAGATAGCCAACAGCCCAGGAAGGTTATTATCACAGAGCCAATTGACAAAACAGATTCAATTACAAATGAAGTAACAGTTGAAGAGGTAACTGAAGCATTTCCCTCAAATCAACAGCCATTGGCTACACCGCCTTTACAGCACAATCCAAGTAACACTTCTCAAAAGTTGAGCAAAAAAGATAAACCTCAAGATCAGATAGAAAGTCAAGAAGAAACCTCTAAAAAGTCAATTGACAAAGAAAAAGTTGTTAACCAGAACACCAAGATTCAATCTGAAAAACCTTTCGACTTAGAAGCTGAAATTGGTAAATTAAAGATAGCCATTCCTCTTTCAGAGCTAGCTAAACATAACATTTACAAAAAACAAATCAAGAAGTCCCTTCAACTGACCCACAACAAAGATGATGTCATTGTGTTGGATGACACCCCAGAATTGCTTTTCAGTCCAGAAGTTGATGGAAAGACAGGAGGTACTGGAATCTTACCTTTTTATGTCAGCTTGCATATTCATGATAAGATATTACACAATGCAATGTTTGATTCAGGCGCCTCTCATAACCTTATGCCTAAGTCAGTAATGGAGAGATTGAATCTAGACATCACAAGACCATATAAGGACCTATTTTCATTTGACTCCAACCAAGTTAAGTGTTTAGGCTTGATAAAAGATCTATGTGTTTCCCTTGTCCAGTACCCAAATAAAACAATTTTAATGGATGTTGTAGTTGCTGATATCCCACCTAAATATGGAATGTTGTTATCAAGATCATGGGGAGCTAAACTCCAAGGTTCCCTACAATTGGACATGTCATATGCCACCATCTCTGTCTTTGGGCAACCAAAGAGGCTATACAGAGAATCACTCATGAAATACATGGTGAGCAGTGAAGAAAAACCTCAAAATTTCCCTATTTATGCAGTCCATTCAGACATGGATTCCTTCATTCTGTTCAATGATGATATAAGTCCAATAAGTGATGACAAATCTGTCATACTTGAACAAGATTTGCATATGAATGAGCAATCAAGTTCCCAAGAAATCGAGGTTGAGCAATCAATTGATGAGACCGTTCTAGAAGACAAACCAGATGAAAAACAAGACCCCCAGCTTTTAATTCCAAGTCATAAAGAGGCTGTTAAACCTCCCCTAAATCAAGAAATCCTTTGGTTTCTTGAGTTTGATGGATTAGTCAACAAATCAGGGGCAGGAGCTGGAGTATGGATTCATAACAAACAAAGCAATCATGCATAAGGTCAAGCTTATAGGCTTAATTTCAGATGTATTAATAATGTGGCAGAGTATGGGGCTCTTTTGCTAGGGCCTCAAACTGGTAAAATCCTTACAGGCCACAAAATTTTCAATCCTGGGAGATTCAGACCTCATTATTCAACAAGTGAAAGGAAATTTTGTCACCAATGACAAAAGACTAAGATCATATAGGTCTACTGCTATTGAAATACTCAAGGCCTTCACTGAATTTCAAATGACCAAAATATCTAGAACCCACAACCTTCATGCACATAGTTTAGCTACATTTTCCAGTACATGCAAATTTCCTTTTGAACCCAACCATTGTTTTACAGCTGAGATAAAACACAGACCTTCTATCCCAAACAATGTCAAAGATTGGCAAGTATTTGAGGATGACACACAGATAAATAGTTTCTTGACCTTGCAGCATGAATTTTCAGGTTTACACATTGATGTTGATTCTGTGAAAGACACACAACCACTAAGTGAACAGGACCAAACAACTATATCGCCCAAAACAACAAATCAAATACTTTGTCCAACAACCTTTGACAAGGTAAATATACAAGAACTCAAACAATTACATTTTGATGAAATAGCTGGTACAGAGGTTGAAGTCATACAACTAAAAGACAATTTTCTACCAACGGGCCTAACTCCTTTGGAGGACATTTTTGACTCAAATGATGTTCCTAGGAAACCAAAAATGCAACCCCTTAATGCTGCCATTGAATAATGCAACATTGGAACTACTGAAAAACCCAAGATAATAAAATTGTCTGCATCTTTACCTCCCGACCAGAAGCCCAAATACATTGACCTCTTTAAAGAATTCCAAGATGTGTTTGCATGGAGTTATGAGGATTTGAAATCCTATGACACCTCTGTTATTCAACACACCATCCCTCTCAAGCCTAATCAAAATCCATTCAAGCAAAAATTAAGAAGAATCAATCCTATGCTTCTCCCTTCAATTGAGAAAGAGGTACAAAAAATGTTTAAAGCCGGTATCATAGCACCAATAAGGTTTTCAGACTGGATTTCAAATTTGGTCCCCACAAGAAAGAAAACTGGTGAGATTAGGCTTTGTGTTGATCTAAGGAATTTGAATCAAGTGTCCCTCAAAGACAATTATCCCTTACCCAAAATGGATCACATTCTCCAAAGAGTGGTGGGGGCTTCAAGAATCTCATTACTTGATGGATTTTCAGGCTTTAATCAGATCCTAGTCCACCCTGATGATCAGGATAAAACGGCATTCACAACCCCATGGGGAACTTTCAAGTATGTCAAAATGCCTTTTGGGTTGAAAAATGCAGGAGCTACATTTCAGAGAGCAATGGATATTGCTTTTGCTAAAGAGATTCGTGATTTCCTTGTTATTTACTTAGATGACCTCACACCTTTCTCAAAGTCTGACCAAGAACATCTGAAAAACTTGAGACAAATATTCATAACATGTAGGAAATATGGAATTTCCTTAAATCCTAAGAAGTCTCTATTTCGTTTGGAAGAGGGTAAGCTATTGGGTCATATCATTTCAAAGGATGGCATTAGAATTGACCCAGACAGAATACAGGCCATCTTGCAAATGCCCCATCCAAGAAATATTAAAGAATTACAAGCCTTCTTGGGAAAGATCAACTTTTTAAGGAGATTTATCCCAAACTTAGCATAATTGATCAGATTACTAAACAACATGCTAAAAAAGGATTCAAAAGTGAAGTGGACAGTAGAAGCAAATCAAGCTTTTGAAGGTATTAAATTGGCCCTTACCCAAACCCTAGTATTAACAAATCCTCAATTTGACAGAGAATTTATCATTTTCTCTTTTGCCTCCCAGCATACCATTGCTGCTGTCTTATTGCAGAAAGATGATCAGGGGGATGAAAAACCGATTGCTTTCTTCAGTAGAGCCCTTAGAGATGCACCTCTGAAATATCAGATCATGGAAAAGCAAGCTTATGCTTTGGTCAAGGCCATCAAAGACTTTAGGATTTACATCCTATACTCCAATGTTATTGCTTATGTACCAAATGCCATTGTGAAAGACATATTGACTCAAGAAAGTTTAGAGGGCAGGAGAGGAAAATGGATTGCTAACATTTTAGAATTTGACATTGAAATAAGACCTACAAAATTGATAAAAGGGCAAGGTTTGGCTAAATTGATGTCTGAAGCAAACTTCCAAGCCTTGGATATTAACCAACTGGACAATGAACCGGAGCTGGCGACTCCAAAGATCAGTGCAGCCTTTGAAAAATCCCTTTGGTATTCTGATATCTGTTATGTATTGCAAAACCTGTGTGCTCCCCCAGGATTGTCCAGAACCAAATCTAGATTTTTAAAAATGAAAGCTTCAAGATTTTGTGTTATAGATGGTAATTTACTATGGAAAAATCATGAAGGTATATTGCTGAATTGTTTGAATATGGATGAGACTAACAATGTTATGAAAGAATTTCGTGCAGGTGATTGTGGTGGACATTTGTATTGGAAGTCCACTGTGGATAAGATATTAAGGGCAGGTTACTATTGACCCACTCTGTTCTCTGATGTTAAAAATTTTACCACTTCATGTCACAAGTGTCAAATGTTTGAGGGAAAAAGAAAGTTACTACCACTTCCCTTAAAGCCTATTGCAACAGAAAGGCCCTTTCAGCAATGGGGCTTGGACTTCATTGGGGAAATTCATCCTTCATCTTCAGGCCAACATAAATGGATCCTAATAGCCACAGATTATTTTACTAAATGGATTGAGGCTGTTCCATGAAGACAAGCAAATAATTCTACTATCATTCAGTTCCTTGAAACTAATATTCTTTCCAAATTTGGTTGTCCTGACAAGATTATCACAGACAATGCTGCTGCTTTCAGATCCAAGAAGATGGTGAACTTTTGCCACAAGTTCCGTATTACTTTGGGCCATTCTACTGCATACTACCCTCAAGGCAATGGTTTAGCTGAATCATCTAATAAAAGTCTTATCAACATCATTAAGAAGATATTGGAAGAGAATAAGAAAAATTGGCATAAGAAGCTTGTAAATGCCTTATGGGCAGACATGCTAACAACTAAAAGATCTATTGGGGTCAACCCATATGAGTTGGTTTATGGAATGGAAGCCAAATTCCCTTCATCATTAGGGGTTCCTGTCATGAAGCTGCTTCAAGAAAGTCAGGCTGAACCAAATAACATGCAAAGAAGAATCAACTAGATAATTTGTTTACAGCAAACCAGAGATCAAGTGTACAACAGAGTTCAAGTCCTACAAGAGAATCTGAAGAAAGCCTTTGATAGAAGATCAAAGGCCGAAGATTTTTTCATTGGTGATAAAGTGCTTAAATGGGATTCAAGAAGAGAAGACAAAGGAAAGCTTGGTAAATTTGACTCCCTTTGGAGGGGACCCTTTGTAATTCAAGCAGTACAAGGAAATAACACTTATTTCTTGAAGAATTTGGATGATACTGAAGTAAAAGAGGGCCCTGTGAATGAGTGGATGTTAAAGCATTATTTTGACTACTTTCCATGTATATAACATGGCTTTGTCCTGTACATTATCAATTGTATATAGTATTTTCTTTCAGTATATAGATACTGCAGCTTCACAAGTTTTGTAAATAAGCGGGAAAAGGATTTTTACTTCAGAAGTTCCACAATTGTGGAAGATTCCAGTTTTGAAATCCAAGGAGAAAGCTTTCAAGTTTTGATAAGAAGTCAAGAGCCAAGGAAGTCTGACCTGCTGTTCTTGGTCTTTCAAGTAGAAAAACCATCCCCAAGTGGAGCCACTGTTAGCTACCTATACCAATAGGTTTCATTTTTCATGATTGGCAGGGGAAGTGCCAAATATGCTCTACTTTGGTGATGCAAAGATCTCATATTTTTGTGGAAAACACCTATCTACAGTTGATTGATACTGTCCTACTTCTAAATGGGTGATCCAACAGTCTAAACTGGGCCATGCCATATTTCAATTTCTGTTGTAGATTAGAGAAAGAAATCTGTCCAAACTGTTCAATCTTGGCAGATTAGTAGTTAGGTAGAGAATGAAGGTTCCCAACTGCTTAATCTGGGGTCTTGGAAGTAATAAGGCTAGCCTTAGATAAAAAATCAAAAAAAATGCAAAAAGAAAAGAAAGAGAGCAATTGAGGGTTTGCCAGTATAAGTGCACCCTCCCTGAAGTAATAAAAAATGCTAGGCAATAGAATGGGTAGGTAGAGGGGGTTGCAGAAGCATGATTTCTTTCATATCACTGGCCTAAGCAAAGGAAACACATGGTAGCCAATGCAGATCTTCCTATGCAGCAATTTTGTAGCAACAAAGTGAAGCATGTCTAATTTCCCAATCATTCCCTATCAAACTTCTTTCTAACATCCCATTATCACCTTTGTTCATAACAGAAATCAAACTTATTTGTTGATTCTTGTTATATAGAAGAGCCACATTTCTTGTGTAAAAATCTTTTCGTTTTGATCTACTCTCATAACTAAGTTTGTTCCCTAAAAACTTAGTGTTTGCTTCCTCTCTTCCATATCTCCCATCCAATACTAACTACTAACTCTATCATTACTTAACTCCCTATTTTCCCCTTTTCCCTATTATTATATCACTATTGTATATAAAAACCCCAAAAAATGTATATACCCCTTCCCCTAGGCAATATAGCCTTATAGCTCCAAAAGGTGAGAGCGCAAAGAAATTGAAGCACTAAAGGCAAAATAGCGCTAAAACCATGTCTCGAGATTAAATCAAGACCTGCTTGGTTTAACAGCCCTAAGCGCGTTTTATTAATCAAATGTCCAAAATCCGTTTTGTCCACAAAACATTGCAAAAACCCAAAAACCCGCCGATGGCTAAAGTTCCACCCTGGCGCGCATTCCTAGAAAAAATAATTGTTTATTATCCGCTTCCCGCCGTATTGTCCGATCAGATCTGCTCCCCGTCGGCCGTCGGATCTGGGCCCTCCCATCCGACGGTCCTCTGGAATATCAGGCTACCTCCGGTGGCGGTACTTTAGCGCCCAAAAATGTTAGAATGATGACGTAGGGCGCTGGACACGCGTCACAATTTAATTGTATCGGGCGACCTCCTGCCAAAACCACGCCCGTACGTTAAGCGGTCCGATATTACCGCTTACCGCCTTCTGTTTACCGCCTGCCAAGTCAACCCTACGTCACCTCCACGCCATTTCCGAGTCAGCACCACATCAGCGCTCGACCCGCCATCGCTCCGAGCTGTTTGCCACGTCCCCCGACCACGTGGACCACTCACAGACCGCCACATCATCATTCTGTACCATGACCCCACCTATGACGTCATCCGAAAAAAGCGCGCCAAAGGCCAAATTTTCTATATTTTTGCCCAAAATCACGTTTTTTCGCATTTTTCACCAAAAAACTACGATGCCTCCTGCATGAAATTTCACGACGTTCTCACCGCCAACCTGCAGAAACTGATTCAAAGCCGTGGCCGCCTAGAATTCAGCTTGGATAAGCCTCCACCCATCGCGCCGTGACCAGGTATTTACCAATTCTTCCTGCACCTGGTTCAGTTGGTTCTTCGCTGTAAAGAACGCCCGGAACTGCCTTTTTTACTAAAACTCAAGCTTCCTCGTCCTGCAAGTGATTCAATTTCTCCCAAGAGTGACCAATTGTGCCCCTTTTTACATCAGAACTGCCATGTTTTCGTTGAAAATCCTTTTTACCTCAATTCGCCGCGCAAAGTCGCATTTGCCTACAATTCTAAGTGAAATTCTGCTTGAAAAGCACCAAACACATGGAGACACCGGTAGCTCTAAACGTTCCACCTTTAAATGCCCCACATAGAGAGCTAGAATGGCTTCCCCTGGCTGATAGAGACTACCAGATGGCAGAAGTAATCCCAGATTACAGCAGATACCATATTCATTTAATCAATGAGCTAAAAGCCAAACATCTCAATGGAACTGATATTCTAGGGATTTGGGACTCCTATTTGCCCATTTTCAATCTTCCTCAAGTCAATGTCCTCCCAGATTTAATCCATCGATGCGGTGCCAACTATGATCCATGTTAGAGAGCTGTCCTCAGTCCCTCAGGCTCAATCTTGTTCTATGTCACCCCTGAGGCTATAAATCAAATGCTGCACTTTCATACTACAAAGCCATTGACTCCTCTATCCATGATGCACTTGATAGATCAAGGAGGCAAGCTGTCCAGTGCCCAAATCGTAAAGATTAATCAACTATTCATTCAATCAGGCTCTCAAATTGTGAGGTCTCCTCCTATTGGAAATGTATATCTCAATGAGTTGGGCAGGATTCTTGTGGATATGATCAGTTATATCTTGGGTTACTGGTCAACTGAGGATGTTGATGAAACCATTCTGGTTATGATGTCTGTCTTCTCCCTTGGAAAGCCTCCTTCGGTTCACTATGATTATGCTACATTCATTGCCAACAAAATTCACGAGCAATTGATGAATTTAGAGAGGGAAAGGATGTTTAGATACACTTCTTACATCTATCACTTGTTCCTATTTAATCAGCCTGACAGCTTCCCTATTACTCTCAAGAAGTTTGATGCCAGGGGAACCAAAGGTCTGTGGTATTTTGGTCTTCAATCTTTCATCACACATCTTTTTCACCATATAGCTACTGTGAATTCATAGACCTTTTCATCCATCCAACCATGTCCTTGCTGTTGAGTTATCCTCCTCCAAGATTTACAGATGAGATGCGAAGAATCCTCCAGCTCTCAAAGGCCTACAACATTGGGGATTGGTACTTTTACCAACACCATACAGTGATCAGGATATATGGTTGTGAGTTAGCCCCATATAGGCTACCAAGATATGTCCCTATGAGACTTTTTGCTTTAGAATATTTCAGACAATTTGGAAATGCGGACATGATCCATTTCAACAGCAAAAATAAAAAGGCACAGCTCAAAGTCAAAAACCATCTAGGCCCATTTATTTATAACAAAAGAGAAGAGGCATGGCAAGAAGCAGATAAGATCCTGAAGTGCCTCGAGTTGCAAACCAGTTTCCTCTGGTTACCCTATGACCCCAATCACTTCATTAGTCTTAGAAGGGTCAAATATAAATTAGCTAGCTATGATCATCTCAGGTTACCACATATTGAAAAATATGCAAATCAATTAGAATGGAAAGAGGGCACCCTAGAAGAGGCAAGTTCTAAAGAGGAAATAGCACAAAAAGCAACAAAGAAACTTGAGAAGGAAGCTGACTTGGAATATTGTGGACAAGTTTCTTCTTTTCATCATACTCAACTTGGAGCAGCTGCCTCATCTTCTACAGCTCCCCAACAAGCAGCTCAAAACACTACTCTAGCAGCTGGCACAAATAAGGGGAAAGAAATGGAGCAGGATCAGACACTCCCAACAGCAGAACAACAGAAAGAATAGACAGAACAACAAGAAGAAATGGCTGAGGCCCCTGTATCCACAGAGCAACAGGTTCAAGAAAATGTGCCTCCAAGGCAGGAAATAGCAGTGGAGACCTCGGTGCTCCAAACCCCGATGAATGAAGAGAGAGCCAGGAAGAGGGACAGACAGCAAGAAACCCCCCTTACTACATCAGCAAGTCAACAAGGGGAGAAAAGGCAAAGACTAAACCCTTTTTCTGAAGAAGAGATGCCTATTGGACCATCCATGGGTATGGGCCCCCCTAGTATGGAAGCATCAGCCAGTTCCTTCCAGCAGGAACAAGAGAGACCACTTGGAGGAGAGGTCAGCTCCTCAAGCCAGCAAAGAAGGGCAGAGTCTGGAATCCAAAAACAATTTATGGATATAAAAGCTAGGAATGAGCTAGTCAGAATCCAACTTTACAATCATTTGCTCAAGATGGCTCCCACCAATCAACAGAGGCTCATGTCAGCATATGACATTGCAGAGGGGAAGATGACTATGAGCCATTTTATGCCTGCCATGCTGCAGCCACAGTTAGCTGCAGATTACATCAGAACCAACCTAGAAGTGTTTGCAAAAGACATCCACCCAATGGACCAAATAGACGTACATAAGCAAATGGGTGAGATGGTCTACTCTACTCTTGCAGATAAAACACTTCTAGCACACAAACTGCAAAATTCTCTCCATAATACTACTGCCCAACTAGAATTGGAGAAAGCTTCTTCTCAAGCCAAAGACAATAGGATTAAGTCTTTGGAGGATATCATTATAGAGCTTGGGCATGACCCAAGTGATCCCAAAGCTGTGCAGGCGCTAATGAAGAAAAAATATGAAGATATATTAGCTTTGAGGAAGATGGTCAAACTCCAGCAACCCTTCACCCTCAAACAGAAAATGTTGCTCAGCAGAGAAAGGATCAAGATGTAGTGGCCATGCTGTTGACATTACACAAACAATTGGTAGAAACAAAAGGACGATTGGTAGCAACAGAGGGTGCATTAGAGGCAGCCCTGAAACAAAAACAAGGAGAGCAGATACCTCAGCCCTCTCAGCCAGTAATAAATCTTGAGGAGCCTCCTCAAATTATAAGTCCTCCCCTGGTGCAAACAACAGAAGCAAGTGCCTCAATTGCTGGGCCTCAAGCCACAGAAAAGGAAGCAGCAGCAGAGCAAGTCCTAGGCCTCGGTATGCGAGATATGATGAAGGAGCTGCAAGCTCTTGAAACCCAAATGATTGAGCTGAAGGATGCCAAAGAAAAGCTGGCCCAACTAGACGAGAAATATGACAAATCTAAGCAGCAAGTGGCAGAAAAGACCAGGGAAGTTAGGACACTAGAAAGAAGGATCAAAGAGCTTGAAAAGGAGCTCACCATGAGCAAGGTCATAACTGAGGTCAAGAAGATCCTGTGGGCTAAGATTGGCCAGTGAATCACAGATCAGTGGCAATACATAGAGACAATTCATGAGCAAATGGATCTACTGAACAAGGCTCATGCTGAAAGTCAAAGGGCCAGAGCTTCTCTGGGAAGTATGCCTGATATTGCTACCGGGATGATTAATGTCCTGAATAATAGAACTAGCCTTCAATTGGCAACAATGGGTATCAGGGATAGGACTGATACAATTTTGTTAATCAAAAGGGTGCTCACCCTCCAGAACTATTTGCAGACATTAGAAAGAAAGTGCCAAGATATTCAAGTAGAGGTCAATGCTTTTGCCACCAAAATCACAGCATTACATGGCAGAGGGCTTCCCAGCCTAGTGACCAGTGCAGGAAGACTGTTGTCCCATGAACAGTATGCTAAAAGGGTCAACAATTATGCAGCTAATCAGTTGACAACTACAACAAGCAGTCCAGAAGGAGTTGGGTCACCATCAGGGCAAGAGATTTATGATAAATTAGAGAATTTATTCTTCATTGAACATGAAATTAAGCACCTTTTTGAAGTTCCCCCTAATTATTATAAGTATACAGAGGCAGATGAGACCCTAATCAAGATGCAGAGACATCAAATGCCCACTAAAGAGTGGTGGACGAATATGATTAAAACTTTGCTTTAAATCAAGACTAAATTTTGGTCTAAAAGTTTTTCACAACAACAGGAAAACAGTTGAATGAGGTGGACAGTGGCTATGCACAGCTTGAGCATCACAGATGAGCTGTCTGAATACAGCAGTGCCCTGACGCGGTAGCATAAAGGCAAAAGCAATCGAAATCGCCGCAAGGAGCTCAGATGACCCATAAACCCAAAAGTCAAGAATTTCTGACAAACAGCAAGCAGCTGTTGTATATTTATTTAAGTAGCTTTTAATTTTGTAAGAAATATCTTAGAAAGTTGGTAAGAGCAGTTATTGTGCAATAACTCATTGCTGAGATATTTTTGTGATATTTTGTATATATGCACCCTCGCATAGCTTATTGGGGGTTGTTGTTGCTCAGTTGTTCAAGAGAACTCGGCTGTATATCCTCTGAAAGATATAATGCAAAGGAGCTGTTGGTTTCCAAAAGAATGAGTTTGGCTTGGATGTGATGTGATGAAACTATTGACTGCTACAGGATTCTCGTGTTATGGCGTGATACAATAAGTGTTTTCTAACTGTATTTGTGTTTCATTTCTTGCATAATCTATTTATGATGTTTGGTTATTAATCTTGGTAGAAAAGAAAAAGAATAGTTCATGATTTGTCCATTAAGAACACCCTAAACTCAATCTTTACTACTAAATATGTTTTCTCTACGGTTAGCTGCGACTATGGAATTCTTAAATGCTCCTATTTGCTCTAATCACATAATAAGTCTGTATTCAGTAATTCTCACTTGCTGCTGATTAGGATTTGTCCGTTATTCCCTGTTACACTGTGAAAGAACTCTTAACTACCTTTTTCTGGTGTGATTTATACTGTTTCTTGTCTAAAAAAAAAATCAAAGTTTGTATCATGAATACCCATCTGGCCCTGCAGTGAACCTCTCTTTATCACAGATATCAAATGCTATTCATTTCTGGACTCCACATGCCCAATGGATTGAACTCTCTTTGATACTTGCTTGCCCTTCTTTGAACAATAGCCGGCAACCAAAATTCAAACAAAACTCTCACCTCATAACTAGCCTAAAATCTTCAAAAAACAAAGTTAAAACTAAAAAGAGAGAGCCCTCTCTGATTACAGGTAGGATAGAACCTGTAATCCAAAGCTTGGTTAGTTGGTACCCCGGCCGTATTCCCTCAGGAGTCAAAGGGAACAACCTGGGTGTTAACATGTTTATCAACTTTTCCATCTGGTCCATACTTGGTTCTATAAACCCATTTGCATCTAATAAGTTTTCGTCCCTTTGGAAGAGGAACAATATCCCATGTATCATTTTCCAATAATGAACGATATTCTTCATTCATAGTTGCGTCCCAATCTGGATGGCCTGAAGCTTCTGCAAAGGTGTCAGGATCATAATTCACTGAAGCTTGAGCTAGTAAAGAAGAGGCTCTATCAAACTGAGAACGTGTACGTTGTTGATATATAGGATCACCGACAAGAGCACCTGTTGCATCTCGAGTAGCACAGACCCATTTTGGAAGCTGAGGAGCTGAAGGAGGATTGTCATCCTCACTGTCATCATCTGAAGAAGAAGTATTTTCAGAAGTAGAAGGGATAGAGAGAGGTGGCACATCCGTCGAACTAGGCTCGTAGGTCGATATATTTCTAGCAAAATTTACATCTCTTTTAATGATAACATTTTTGGAATTAAGTGGAATAAGTCTATATCCTTTGACATCTTCAAAATATCCAACAAAAATACATTTTTCACTCTTAGGTTGTAGAGCTTTATGTTTTTCATCTGGAATATGAGCCCATGCTTCACTTCCAAAAACACGAAAGTGACTTACATCTGGTTTAATTGAGCTCCATGCTTCTTCTGGAGTGATATTCTTTAAAACCTTAGTGGGAGTGTGATTTACTATGTAATTTGCACAGTTAATTGCTTCATCCCAGAAATTAAGACTAAGTCCTTGTTCGGCATGGAATCCCCCCATAGCATGTTTTGGGGCTCAAAGCCCAAGTTTTGGTCAAAGGTTTTGTAAAGACTCCGCGAATTGCGGGTGCGGAGCGCGAAGTATAGGTTAAGTCATAGGGTTGTCTACCCTAAAGTATTATAATGTAATGTAAAGTCATGTTAGCCTACCCATGGTTCACGGACCAGGGGATTGTATAAATAGAACGAGGATCTAAGTTGTAAAAAGAGCGAACTAGGAAGAGAGAGAATATGAATGGTTCGAGCATAGAGGAAGAGTCTAAGTGTATTGGGTCGTAGTGGTAGGAAGAGGCTCTATAGTTGAGTGTGTAGAGGCCTAGTAGAGTTCACAGCTGAGTGTGCGGACCCCTACAGCTGAGTGTGTAGGGAAGTGTCGAGTCTGTAATCTTGATCGAAGAATAATAAAGAGAAGTTGATTCCTATTTCTACGTATCTGCTTGTGCATTACCTTCTTTACATGTATACTATTTTATTTATTGCACGCACTGATATGATTGCCGAATATACTGTGATAATCATTAGTCTTACACAAATAAGTTAAGTAATTGGGTAACTACAGATGGAATAGCAAGGAACTTGGGTATTATACGGGTTGTGCCCCGAGTAGGGCTACGCGGAAGCAACATCATAGGTTGCGAGGGAATAGAAAATGCGTGTAGCAACGAGCGCACAAGGTCAAACTGCGGACCTCCAGAAACTCATCAGACATACGCAGGGTGCGAAACCTGGTTCTAGCACCCTCCCATGCTACTTCGAGTGAGACCCCAGTTCGCACTCTGAGGACTGTTGATGAAAGGGCCAGTAGTACCGAGATTTGCTTGGCTAAATCACCTCTGAACTTGGGTCAGGCCCATACAAGCCAACAAATGGTTCCGTTGTCGGGACCGAGATCTGCATAAGGGATGTTTGATGTCGTGCCATTGGAATCCAACAAAGAAAGAAATTGAAGAGTGGTTGGACAAGAAGATTCACGAGTTCGCAGCGTAGGAAAATAGAAATCCGTGAGTATCTAAGGAACAATGGTTGGAGCGCTACTTATATATGGAAATCCATGAAATTTTCTTTGCATCCTTTCCTTCTGAGCTGTATGAGTGGATCGCAAAGTTAGCAGACAACCAGGGAAGGTGTAGGCTCGACAAACCAATAGTGTGGACTCCAGAATTAGTGCGTAGATTAGAAGCGTCAGGAGATAAGATTGCACGAGCTGTGGACCATTGGCTTGACCAAATAATAGGAGGATTTATCACTGAGTTTATGGTAGACACGACTATCAGCTATAGTGAGGCGGAGTGACGTTTCCTCAAGGGACCGCGAGGTAAGTATATTAAATCTTTGAACACTTGGATTAAGATGCTATTGTGTGAAAAGCGGGTTATGAAAATAAATTAATGTTTGGGGCTATGCGAAGCGGGAATATCTACAAAAGTGGAAGTAGTGAAGAGTTGGAAACCAACCCTTTAATTTCACCCTCGTGGGAAAGCGAGGAAGAGCTCGCGAAAGTTTCTCTGAGAAGCACGGTCAGTCTGATAAGGCAGCGTATTCTGCGTTTACCACCTCCACCCACACCACCACCAATCTCACCCTCCTCACCTCCATCTCCACCCACCCCACCTATGCCACCACCGCAGTTCAGTATGGTGAGTGCGATCAAACTACCGGTATTCAGAGGAATGGGGAATGAGGATCCGAACCAATTCTGGTTTGTGGTAAGAGCAGTATGGGAAGCACAAGGCGTCGTGGATGACAATATTAAAAAGGCTACGCTAGTGTGCGCGCTGTAGGATCACGCATTAACATGGTATATCAAGCACTCTAATGACCACCCAAACGTAGGAATTGCAGAGATATAGGTTGCGCTGAACAGGGAATTTAGCAGGCCAAAATCAGAAACACAATCAGTCATCGGGTTTAAGGAGATCACGATGCTCCTGGGCAAGACCCCCTGGGATCTAGACCAAAGGCCGAAGAGTACGATTCGTGAGGCCAATATGATGTTGATAGATGGACAACATCGCACATGGTTTGTAGCATCTCTGACACCGCACTTAAGAACGACGCTGTCACAGCAAAAAATTTCCACCGAGGCCGAAGCGTTGGATATGGAAATGAGATTAGATGAGACCCCTATGCAAGACCCTAGTTTGGGAGTCCAACAAATCCATGTGGAATTGCAAAATCTATGTCTGGAAATGAAAAATTTGAAATAGGATATGGCACCTCGGCCGGAGACATGCAAGGAGGTATGGTGCATAAAATGCAAAGGCCAAGGGCATGACAAGGACCACTGTCCAGTGTTTGTGAACTACTTGGCAGGGGGGGCGATGTTATTAAGACCGGAGGCACAGGTAGGGCCAAGTGTGATGTCTGTATTATGGTGCATGATCTGTCAGATAGGAGGAAAGTGCACTACGAACAATTTTCATCTGCTGCAGAAGTATACACAGACGTCCCAGCAATTGTTTTGTAATTTCTGCAGGTCGGTAGGTCATGATGAACGCACCTGCCGAAGCTATGAACTAATGATGGATCGAACTCCTTCCTACAGGGTGTAGACTAAAACACGAGATCTCGATCCCAATGCAGGGATGGCACATTCTGGATTTTAGGGGCGCAGTCGAGGGCGAGGCAGAATGGGACCAGGAAGGGGTCGTGGACAACTAATTTGTTACAATTGCGGAGGGAAAGGGCACTATGCCCACAATTGTACAAACCCGACAAGGACATCATGTTGGTACTATACTCAGTTTGATCATGAGGTAGAAGATTGCCCCTCGCTAATAGTGAGGATCTGCGAAAAAGGGGTACTCCAGCCCCCTCCAACTCAGAATTTGCAGATGATGAGGTTTGAGTCGCGCGAAGAAGACCCGAATGTAAACATGATGCTTAGGAGCGGTATGACTATGGGAGATCATAAAGGGAAGTAGCCAGAAGAAAGTGCATGGGTTCACAAGGCTCCTACAAAGGAACCCGAATTTGATTTAGAATGTGTGAAGGAGACATTCATGGAAGTTAAGAAGAGCTTCACGGAGGCCTCCACTTCAGGTAGTAAGGATCAACTAGAACCAAGGATGGATCCTTCAATGCTCACTACCTTTCTGGAGACATGCATGAAACTACTACACGATAGTAAGGAAGTCAAAGGACTATAGGAACTTATCAGTAGGTGTGTGGGGTCAGGAGAACTGCGCGTGGTTCAGAAACTTGGAAAGCATGCATTGCTCACAAGAATGGAAATGAGGTTGACTGCGCAAATCAACGAGTATGAAATGGATTAGGTAATCTTGGATCTGGGTTCAGACACGAATGTACTACCAAATAAAACATGGGAACGCATGGGCAGACTTGCGCTATGATGGTCTCCAATTCAGTTACGAATGGCGAACCAACAGAAGATTTTTCCCATGGGAAGATTGCAAGGGGTAACGATAGATATTGAAGGTGCGAGCGCGTAGGCAGATTTTGAAGCGATAGAAATTGTCGATGATAGTAATCCCTATCCTGCACTACTAGGAATAAACTGGGCCACCGACATGAATGGAGTCATAAATCTGAAGAAGCGCAAAATGATCTTTGAGAAAAAATCACTATGTGTAGTAGTACCACTAGATCTAGCCGATGGAGTGCGATACACTGAACTGGTGCGCGACGATGATAGTGATGACGATCTCAATTGTATTTACAAGATAAATGCGTGAGAACAGGATTGAGTGAATCCGAATGCAGATGGAAGAATTTCTTGGGAACACGAAAGCTCCTACACTTCAGATTCAGATGAAGAAGTAGAACGATGGTAGAATCAACTGCACGAAGTAAAAACACTTAATTGTAACATGATGATTAGATCACTGCGTTGCATGAGAATAGAGGCAAGGGAGTTGCCGACATATGATGGATTGACAATGGTGGATGAATTCCTGAGAAAATTTGAAATCGCAGTACCAGAACAATAGCGGTTCGATGTGCTGAAATGGACACTGCACGCAACACCCGCACGATGGTGGGGTACACATCAAGGAAAATTTGAGGACTAGCGCAGATGCAGAAGGATGATGCGCCTATGTTTTGGAAAACCCCAGCTCCGAACGAAAGCCAATCAGCGGGGGTGGAACAACTTGCTTGCCCACCTTTCCCGATGGGTATAGACATATGCTTTACAGCCTGCACAAGTGCGCACCACCCCTAGAATAGAGAACTAGAACAATCCACAGTAGTAGGAAAGGCGACACATTGTACCATTCTCCACGATGAAGCATTTGATAGAGTGTGCAGAGTACTGAACAAAGTTCACCAGGCAAGGTGAACTGATTGGGACCTGCACGTGCCATTGGTTTGATGGGCCTATAGGACCATGTGCAAAACCCTGAACGCGAATACGATTCCAAATGTGTGGAACAGAATGGAGATTGTAATTGCTGAAGAGAATACAAAAAGGAATCTGCATGTGCTGGCTTCCACAGTGGTGACAGTGTGCAGTGACTAGGAGGAAGAAATCACACATCTACGCAAGGTCGAACATATAAGGATTCAGGAAGCCATTCGACGAGTGAACCTTAGACTTCGCGAACTCAAAAAGGACTAGGTACGATTGAGGAATAAAAGCATTTTGATGGACACTGAGATCAAGAGGCTGGGAAACGAGATCACGCAAGCATGTCTCGTCAATAAACCAAGGATGACAAAGCAAGATACAGATCATTGTCACCAAGAGTTTATGGCTCTGCTGCCATGGCTACGACCGCACCTCAACAAACATAGTAACCAGGGGAGCACACTACATACAGTAGAATGCGTGGCATCGGCTGTTGCGAAGGTAATTGAGGCATTTCTGCGAACTATGCCGAAAGGCGAGTTGAAGTCTCGCATAGGTGGTACGACCACCTGAATAGTCGAAGGGAGCACAGCCTCAGCACTCCAAGCAGTTGAAAGAGAGTGTGGGATTATAAAAGAGTCCATTTTGGAGCTACGCGATGAGGAAGGTGCGCGTAGAATCAACATGTCATAGCGGTCGCGACCGCGCACGGGAGGCTGCACTGCCACACGGGTAGGATGGGAAGTGACCATTGGGGTCACTATTCATGACAAGATGTATGATTTAAGGCAAAAGGGAGTGGGTGGTAGGCATTTAAGACACAAATTAAGGGCAATATTTGGGGCAATCTGCCGCCAAGAAAGCATTCATGGCCTAGAATTGGGAGGAACGGTCGAATTTGAATTCAAAAAGCACTATAAAACTCCAGGGGCTAACCACGAGACAACACTTGTTTATTTGAAATTTGAGCCATTGATTAGAGCATAGAGTGTTGAGTGCCGAGCAAGATTTGAGCCCCGAAGTTTGCAAACACCCACAGACAACTCAAACAGGATAATAACTACTAGGAGAGGTTTGGGCTCGGTAGAAGGAACCATTGATGAGGCTGCGCAGAACCCATGGTACATGATGTTCCTAGAGACACTAGGGGCACAGTGGAAATCCTGAAATCGCCTCAGACGTCGAGGCGGGACCAGTTCGCATGTCCCCGAGGAATCATCGGTTCAGTAAACTCTCAATGGAAGAAAAGGGAAAGGCTGTCACCATTGAGACAGACGAGGAGGAGGAGGACCTACAGGCTCTCATCGATGAGATAGAGGAAGCAGAAGACATGGAAGAGGACATCTAGGTGGTGCACTCTGCAGCGAAATTTCCTGAGTACGTCCCTCCGTAGAAAGGGAAAACTAAGATACCAAAGGACGGATGCCACTAAGAGTGCACTCTAGACCCTGCTCCTCCCCGATGGAATTGTATTTGAGGAATCGCACCTGGGTTGTGTACCCACAATGAAGTTTGAATATTGGGACCTCACGGACAACGAGAAGTTCCCACACTTAGAAATAGAGAGCCTCATGAAGCAGAGCATGGAGGGGCCAGTCACAACATTAGAGCCACGGAAATGGCTGCGCAGTGTGGAGAAGGTCATATTACTTCATGTGCTGTGGATTCCATACTTTCACTGCATGCCTATCACAATTTTCGTCATCAGGCAACTACTTTTCTTGGTGCACGATGGGTACTTATGGCTGGAGGAGCCTATTCCCATCACGGCGGATCTCATCCATAGAATTTCCCGGCTCCCCTGTAAGGGAAAGGACCCCGCAATGATAGCAGGAAAAAGCAAAGATTTGGCACTCGCGGAAGCCATGAAGAAAACATACAAACTTGAGAAGAAAAAGAGGGGCTACACAATTAATAGCATCAAAGATAAAGGGGTGTGCGTAGCCACCCAACTCCTGGCCGCGAAGGTAATGAGAAAATGCTGCGGCGATGAGGTACCCGTGTCGGTAGTTGCGCTGGCCGAACAATGCATAGAGGGGGTCCAATTCAACTGGGCTGAGTTCCTTTGTGAGGAGTTCTTGACCAACCGCAAGGAAGCCCAGGAGTAGGGCAAGACCTTCCACTACACATGGTTTCTCTTATCCATTTTACTGGTAACAGGGGAACTGCCTGAGGACAGTAAGTTCCCTAGCATTGAACAGGACTTACAGAGGCCGCAAAGTATGCGTCGCTCTGGGCCACTAAGGACACAAAGAGGATTCACGAGACAAAGATCTTCTAGGTGCTCATGGAGGCGAGCATCCTGATGTGGCTCAATAGATGGTTGCGCCTGTCCCCCACAGTGCACAATAGTCTGTGGAGCTTGGCAGACTTCAAGGCGGACATGCATAATGTTTACATCAAGGCGCGTAAGGATCTGACGCAAATATGGACCAAGCTCCCCTTCATCGCCATTAATGATGCAATCCTTTTAGTGTTAGAATCATGGCCCCCGAGTGGCACGCCTTGGATCTGGTGGCGCTGGATAGAATAACAACACATAAACAAATGGACGAAGCCAAGTTGCATGCCATGAAGTTGGCCGAGAAAAGGCGCAATGAAAAAGTGGTTGTGGAGGTAAGGGCTATCCGCGAGGCAGCAAGGGCAGCCGTGGTGCAAGCAAAGGCCACCGAAGAAGTAGCAGTAGCGTAGGCAATAGGGGCCACCACAACGCAGGACGAGGAGGGCTAGGACTTGTCTATAGGACAGGAAGCAGAGGACACAGAAGAAAGTGCGGACCCAGGCACGACTTCCAACTAGCTGAAAAGGCCGCTTGTCACAGAGAGATCAGGTCCACGGAAAAAGGTCAAGGAATCCAAATTGGCCATCGACCCAATCACGTTAGCAGAAGGTGACCTATATGACATTGGCGACACAGTTCACGAGGTCATCAAGGATGCGCTCCAGGAAGCCATGTCGGAGCAGCAGATTGTGTTGGGGGTCTTAAGGGTGCAGTTGCAGGAACTACAGGTGCGGCCCCCATAGGAAGGAATTGTAGCCACCTATGGTGCAACAGGCACATCAACAATGGAGCAGCTGCTACGCGCAAAGATGGCCAACACCATAGTGCTACCGGAAGGAGTGTTAAGAGTAGAAAACGAAGACAACAGAGCCGCGGTGAGCAGGATCAAGGGACTTGGCCTTAATTTGGTTGCCTTTCCATGAGACACATTGTATTAAATGCAGGATGGCATAATAGTAGAACTCTGCACCAGGGAGGGCCGTGTGATTCAGGTGATGAGTGAGCAAAAGATCAACATTGAATAGCTTAGCTTGCAGCATGATGAACTGGTGTCACAGAACTAGTAGATCGTGAAGACAGTTGATGAAGCATGCCGGCGAGTCCCAAAGTTGTCCATCGTTGCAGACCTACCAACAGAGATGCAGATCCACTATCTGGCAAGTGGAGTCTGAAGCGCGCGTGAGGAAACAATGTGAGTGCAGCTGGAGCTGAACCTCCAGATTGCTGAGTTGCAGCTGAAGGCGTAGCCTTCCACTCCTCCGGAAGTTAGAGAGCAGTGCGTTAGTGCTATTCAAATAGGACTGGAAGAAATTGGACGGGCAGTGTAGGACTGTACCGGTATGTTGGACCAAGCCTTTGACGTCCTCACATCCTTGCAGGAGGACCCCAACATACAGTGCCTAGAAACAGAGGTGCGTGAACTATAGGAGCAGTATGATAATGTAAGGGGAATTGCGCAGACAGTCATCCTCACCCAATGACTAGCAAAGATGTAGCAAGCAAGGGCACTGAAAGAACAGGTGGATGCCGCAAGATAGAAATAGGCACTTCTCAAGGTGTGCGTCTAGCCATGGATTGATGATGCCTTCACCATTACGAAAATATTGAGGGAAAGCTCACACAGATGCAGGGACTCTATGCGCTAAGGCAGGTAGCTGATCCTCACCAAGAAGCATCAGAAGAGCGCATGCAGCAGGTCCAACAAACCGCAGAACAGTGCGCCACGGACCTCCAAACAGGACAAGGCTAGTTGGAGGGGCTCCGCGCCAAGGTCTCTGCATCAGCAGAGTGACTTGGGATGAGTCATGATGATTGTGTTGGGGGCTTGTTGGGCATGGAATCCCCCCACAACATGTTTTGGGGCTCAAAGCCCAAGTTTTCGTCAAAGGTTTTCTAAAGACTCTGCGAATTGCGGGCGCGGAGCACGAAGTATAGGTTAAGTCATAGGGCTATTCACCCTAAATTATTATAATGTAATTGTTGTGGAGGTAAATCCTCTCTGCAGACAGAGACGATCCCTACTAGCCCAGACCGGGTCTAGCAACAATCACACAATGCTATCACGCAAGTCCCTAATTGCAAATACAAAGTGGATGGTGAGAACCTACTTGGATTCCAATGCTAGTGTTCGTAGAAGAGATGCCGCCCTCGTTCCTTTGCATTGGCCGATCACGATCCCCACGATCTCCGTGATTGGACACCTGCACATGCAAAGAACAACATGAAAACAAGCATAAAATCTAGTAGATGCAATTATATGTCGGTCAGAAAAGATATAACTCAACATCAAACATAAGACAATGAGAGTGGAACCATAATGATAGTCATCTATTATTAATAAATAACAAAGAAGAATACAACCATTGTTCTGACGTCAAATCCTGCTTTGGCTGGGTAGTCAGCTACACAAGTCTTGCAAAGCTTGTTGGGATGAGGAACAAGCCTCTCTCTCTTTGGGTGACAAGAATCTCCTTACTTAGATTTGGCCTTATGGGTGCAAAGAAGGCTCTTGCAGCTTCAAACTCTCTATCACTATGCTGGGACTAGAACTATTGTAACTAGCTTGCTCAAGGCATAGAGGCAAGCTTTTATAGATAGAGAAGAAAGAGATAGGATCAACCACATTATTCATGGGATTGGCTTTATCACTTGGAAACTTCCATGAAAGGTGGCAAACCACTTTCCCTTCTATGGAGATTCGAAGCCAAACCATCCTAGCTCAACATAGATTCAGTTGGTGAATGGGTTGAAGAGAACCTTCGGGAGCTTGTTGGTTAAAAACTTTACTCAATTCGGTTGGCGCAAGTGCGACTCTGAGACAGAGCGCCAATGGCGCACCCTCTTTATAGGATTTCCCCCATTGGCACGGGCAGTAAACTGTGGACCCGCGCTAATGAAAAAAGAGCTATTTTCATGGGTATTTTGCAGGAGATGTCTTCAGGGCATGTGAAGCTCATACTTAGAGGAATATGATGCAAGTGGTTTCAGGTCATGTCACTTCTCACAGGTCCCGGAATGAGTCCTCTAGTGTGCGGGTGAGGGTTAATAGGGACGGTGACAAACGGTGACAAATTGCTGTGTAACAGTAATGTAAAGTATGTCAGCCTACCCATGGTCCGCGGACCATGGGATTGTATAAATAGAGCGAGGCTCTAAGTTGTAAAAGAGTGAACTAGGAAGAGAGAGAATACGAATGGTTCGAGCATAAAGGAAGAGTCTAAGTGTATTGGGTCGTAGTGGTAGAAAGAGGCTATGCAGCTGAGTGCGCAGAGGCCTAGTAGAGTCCGTAGTTGAGTGCATGGACCCCTACAGATGAGTGCGCAGGGCGGTGTCGAGTCTGTAATCTTGATCAAAGAATAATAAAGAGAAGTTGGTTCCTGTTTCTGTGTATCTGCTTGTGCATTGCCTTCTTTACATTTATATTATTTTATTTATTGCGCGCACTGATATGATTGTCAAATATACTGTGATAATCATTAGCCTTACACAAATAAGTTAAGTAATCAGGTAATTACAGATTGAATAGCAAGGAACTTGGGTATTATACGGGTTGTACCCCGAGTAGGGCTGTGCGGAAGCAACATTGTAGGTTGCGAGGGAATAGAAAGTGCGCGTAGCAACAAGCGCACAAGGTCAAACCGCGGACCTCCATAAACTCATCAGACATCCATAGGGTGTGAAACCTGTTTCTAGCACCTTCCCATACTACTTCGGGTGAGACCTTAGTCTGCACTGAGCGGATTGGTGACAAGAATCTCCTTACTTAGATTTGGCCTTATGGGTGCAAAGAAGGCTCTTGCAGCTTCAAACTCTCTATCACTATGCTGGGACTAGAACTATTGTAACTAGCTTGCTCAAGGCATAGAGGCAAGCTTTTATAGATAGAGAAGAAAGAGATAGGATCAACCACATTATTCATGGGATTGGCTTTATCACTTGGAAACTTCCATGAAAGGTGGCAAACCACTTTCCCTTCTATGGAGATTCGAAGCCAAACCATCCTAGCTCAACATAGATTCAGTTGGTGAATGGGTTGAAGAGAACCTTCGGGAGCTTGTTGGTTAAAAACTTTACTCAATTCGGTTGGCGCAAGTGCGACTCTGAGACAGAGCGCCAATGGCACACCCTCTTTATAGGATTTCCCCCATTGGCACGGGCAGTAAACTGTGGACCCGCGCTAATGAAAAAAGAGCTATTTTCATGGGTATTTTGCAGGAGATGTCTTCAGGGCATGTGAAGCTCATACTTAGAGGAATATGATGCAAGTGGTTTCAGGTCATGTCACTTCTCACAGGTCCCGGACTGAGTCCTCTAGTGTGCGGGTGAGGGGTAATAGGGACGGTGACAAATTGCTGTGTAACAGTAATGTAAAGTATGTCAGCCTACCCATGGTCCGCGGACCATGGGATTGTATAAATAGAGCGAGGCTCTAAGTTGTAAAAGAGTGAACTAGGAAGAGAGAGAATACGAATGGTTCGAGCATAAAGGAAGAGTCTAAGTGTATTGGGTCGTAGTGGTAGAAAGAGGCTATGCAGCTGAGTGCGCAGAGGCCTAGTAGAGTCCGTAGTTGAGTGCATGGACCCCTACAGATGAGTGCGCAGGGTGGTGTCGAGTCTGTAATCTTGATCAAAGAATAATAAAGAGAAGTTGGTTCCTGTTTCTGTGTATCTGCTTGTGCATTGCCTTCTTTACATTTATATTATTTTATTTATTGCGCGCACTGATATGATTGTCAAATATACTGTGATAATCATTAGCCTTACACAAATAAGTTAAGTAATCAGGTAATTACAGATTGAATAGCAAGGAACTTGGGTATTATACGGGTTGTACCCCGAGTAGGGCTGTGCGGAAGCAACATTGTAGGTTGCGAGGGAATAGAAAGTGCGCGTAGCAACAAGCGCACAAGGTCAAACCATGGACCTCCATAAACTCATCAGACATCCATAGGGTGTGAAACCTATTTCTAGCACCTTCCCATACTACTTCGGGTGAGACCTTAGTCTGCACTGAGCGGATTGTTGCCGAAAGGGCTAGTAGTACTGGGATTTGCTTGGCTAAATCACCTCTGAACCTAGATCAAGCCCATACAAGCCAACAGTCCTTTAGATTGAAGCATACAATTAACCATTTCCTTTAAGGTGTGATTCTTCCTTTCATCTACACCATTTTGTTGTGGAGTATATGGAATAGTATGTTGCATTTGATGTTAAGAAATTTACTGCATAACATAAATAATTACTGAGAGGAATAAATATAAAAATAACTAGCAACAACCATAAACACAAACACAAATGTTTATCAGGGAAAACCCCAAATCCGGGAAAAAACCCAACCTAATAAGATCTCATTAGCATTGGCCAAAACCTTGGCCAATCTGACCAAGTGAGCCTTCACCGCTCACCTCCAGGTCTTGCATTACAATGAAGTTCTCCCAGCCTTTTATAAGCTCCATTACATATAATACTACGGGTAGAATACTATGGGTGCACAATGCCATGTGCCCCAAAACCATCACTATTTAACCTCGTCAACTTTGACTTTATCTCGTGTTAAGTTTACCTAACAATTCCCCCCTTAAACTTGACTTGGGGTTCCTTGACTAACTCCAGCCAAACCTGCTAAGTGAGACAATCCCGCTCACTCTAGCTCTTACCCCCCTCAGAGTTTTTACCTGGGGTATTGTTAACCCGACATCCCCTATCACCTAGGTCTAACCTAGAATTTACCGGTGATCACCGAGGGGTACACATGCCTTACCAGGTCTTACAGTAGTATGCCCATTTACATGCAATAATTTGACTTCATTATATGTATTTTTTGTTTATTGCTGTTGCGATTCTGATCTATCCTCTATCAATTTGATTTGCTCAAAAACTTTTATCAAACCGCTCCAACTATGAGCCCGACAAGAACCTCATAGATTCCAGCACCGGTGGCCTCACGTAGCAGAAAACGAACAATTTTCGAAGCCGCATGAACAATTTTCTTCTGCTGACCTGCATGCAGCCCATGCCTACTCCATCTTTCAACACGGCATAGAACACACAAGAAATATCCCTTATCGATTCCCTACAAAAAAAGCTCCGAACAAAATCAGCCTTGAATTTTAATATTACCAAAGGTATCTCTCAACCTTCTTTAAATAGCCGCATGAATCTCGAACAATTCGTCAGCATGTTCCAAACCAGTAAATATCGCAAATGCATTGCGATCCCTGGCAGTTATGACACTATCTTTCGCACATTCTCCTCGAGGTTCTTCCACGTATGATTGTTCCACCATTATTTTCCAGACCCAGATCTATAAAAAGGTTGCATTGATCTCATCAGGCACTATAAACCCCTGGCATCAAAGAATCCCTTTGAAGCCAATATCTGGCTCTGATACCAGTTGTTAAGAAATTTACTGCATAACATAAATAATTACTGAGAGGAATAAATATAAAAATAACCAGCAACAACCATAAACACATAAACACAAATGTTTATCCGGGAAAACCCCAAATCCGGGGAAAAACCCAACCTAATAAGATCTCATTAGCATTGGCCAAAACCCTGGCCAATCTGACCAAGTGAGCCTTCACCGCTCACCTCCAGGTCTTGCATTACAATGAAGTCCTTCCAGCCTTTTATAAGCTCCATTACATATAATACCACGGGCAGAATACTATGGGTGCACAATACCATGTGCCCCAAAACCATCATTGTTTAACCTCATCAACTTTGACTTTATCCTGTGTCAAGTTTACCTAACATTTGAATTCCATTCTCAGTGCAAAAGTTGATGAATTTGTTGTTAACATATTCTCCACCATTATCAGATCTTAGCTTAAGAATTTGATGTCTAGATTGTTTTTCAACAAAGGCCTTAAAGGCCAAGAATATGTTAAATACACTCTTGAGTTTTAAGAAGTATACCCAAGTGCGTCTAGAGAAATCATCAATGAAGTTAAGAAATACTTGTAGTCGGAGAATGAAACAACTGGAAGTGGACCATATAAATCACTATGCAAAAGCTGTAAAGGGACTGAGGCATGCCAAGAGGCACGTTTTTCAAAACTATCCCGATGATGTTTTACGAGTACACATCCAGAACAAACACCATCTCTGCAAGATACCATTGGAAGACCTGTCACCATATTTTCTTTACATAGATTTTGAAGGGAGCGATAATTTAAGTGACCAAATCGCTCATGCCAAAGTTTGCTCACTTCATCATTATGAGCAACAAATACTGAGGGAAGATTTGATGACCCAAAGTTGTTAAACTTATACAACCTTGTAGAATCATTAGTAATGCCAATAGCTAAAATCTGTTTAGGATATCTTAGGTCCTTAATTACAACATCGTGAGGTGAAAATTCAACGATTTTACCTTCACCTGAATGAGTTATCTGATATACAGATAGAAGGTTGCAGGATAAGCTTGGAACACATAATACATCATTAAATTGACCATTGTCTAGATGAACAGTTCCAGTCCCTACAACACTAAGAGATATATGATCACCAACATATATATTTTTGGTGTTACAATCATTTAATTAAGAAAACATGACTTTGTTTTTGGCCATGTGATAAGAAGCTCCAGAATCAATGAGCCACTCATGAGAATGAGAAGAAGAAGATACATTTAGTGCATAACTAGACCGAGATGCTTGACAACCACATGCAGAAAGTGCTATTCCTAAAGATGAAGTTGAAGTAGAAGAGTGCTCCAAATGGATGTTATGCTTCTTCATTGCCGCTTCCAAGGCTTCCATCTTTTTAAAGCATTTGGATTCTAAGTGGCCATCTCGATTACAAAAGTGGCAATGTCTATCAGTCTTCTTCCCTTTGTTTTTATTTACCTTATCATTTTGTTGAAATGATTTTTCATTTTGAGGCTGAAATTGCTTAGGACCCTTGTTTGGTTTAGGACCATTCCTTTTAGGATACTGCTTCTTAGGATTCTTTGAATTTGGTTGCTACTGGGTAGCTAAGGCTTTCTTAGAAGAGTTTCCAAGATTAAGAAAACCAAGATATAAGATATCCCTTATTAAAGAATCACAAAAGGCTTCAAAAGAGGGGGACTTGTAGTCTTGTCCTTTAGAAATAAAGGCTTCTCTACTAAAATGGAAGGTGGAAACAAACACAGAGTATGTTGGTCCCAACTTAGTAAGAATGGAATAGATAATGCTACCATCTTCTTTCTTAACCTTAACACCTTCCAAGAGAAGTCTAAGGGTCTTGAACTTGGACAAAAAATCTTCAATGGAAGAAAAATTATTGGGGTGCAATGTAAGCAACTCATTTTCAAGTTGATGGGCTCTAATTTCACTTTTAATTCCAAAAACTTTAGTGAGTTGTTTCATTGCTTCATTAGGAGTATCAAGTTCTGCGATATGGAATCTAAGGTTTGGAGAAATAGACATCCCTATCAACCAACGTGCTTGATCTTGCCTATTTTCCCATTTGGCTATCTTATCTTCATCTTGAGGTTTGGTTTCTTGGCTTGAGGCTATTCTGTAAAGACCTTTACTTCTAAGTAAATCCATAATGTAGGACCACCATTGGAAGTAGTTGGTGCTGTCAAGAATAACTTGGTATGGACTTTCCATTTTAACAGCAACTGAAGTTGGAGATGCTGAAACTAAGTGTTCTAAGGGAAAGATTTCGAAAAATTAGGCTAATTAAAAAAAAAAACATCTCTGAAAACAGCTTCCGGATGAAGAAGTTATGGCTTTTTGAAGAAAAGTTGTTGAAGATACTGATGAAGTGCCTGAATGTGCGGAAATGAATGGTAATGTTATATTTTAAAAAAAATCCCCCCCTTTCCAAACATAGATCTAATTAGCTTACTTAAAAAAAAAATATGTGACTCACTTTTATAAATAAGTGAAAGTCACTTTTACAATGGTACTTTATGAGCTACCCACTAAATTGTAACTTAAATAAAAGATAAAGAGACTTTAGAATTATAAGTGACTCACTTTTTATAATGAGTGAGAACACTTTTACATAAAGTAACTTTAAAACATAAACTACATGTGCTTTTTGAAAAAGTAACTCAACAAAAAGAAATACTTGAACCCAAGACCTCTATTCTCATAAAGTAACTTTGGATCAAGTGAGCTAGTTTAAAAGGTTAGTAATTTTTGGAAAAAAGGAAGGTTTTTGTTTTTTTTGTCAAGTCCATGAAGCTTTGGGGTGCATGGTTACTTTAGAAAACTCTTTTTTTCCTACCTAACAAAAACCACAAAACCCAACACGAACATAAAAAAAAAAACAAACCTTATGGTTTGAAGTTAGTTTTACTCGGAAACTAAAAATTTTCCTCAATGTTTCTGATTTTCTGAGATCACACTAAGGCACGGTGGAAAAGAGCATACGCATGAGAACAATCCTTCCTTTCTATTTCTGATTTGCCTAGATCACACAAAGTCACGAGGCAAAGAACATACATAGAAATGAAATGTATAGATCTGCTAATTAAAAAAAAAAGAGATAAATAAACTGAAATAAACAGAGAGAAAATAACTAATAACTGCAAATAAACACTGTATACCCCCAGATCTTAAAAATGACGTTGCTAGGGCTACCGGAAACCTTTTCACATGAAACGAAAGGGGTTCCTCACTGGAACAGATGCTCATAACACAATAGAGCAGTCCTTCAGCCCGAAAGCAGTCAGAAATAATAAATCTAGGAAACGACAGTCAGATGTAGTTCTACCGACTTCAGATTTGGATTACTAATGGATGCGGCCCTCAAATTGCTCTGATACCATGTAGGAATTTATAGGGTAAGTTCCTGAGATAGAACACCAAAGGAAACCGCTAACAAACAGATCACAGATCAATATACCAATATTCTTGACGTGGTTAAAACCCTCAAAAAGGGAAACAGTCCATGGCCTGAGCCAACACGACCACTTCAGGCAATTTATTAATAAAATAATGAAAATTTACATAAGCTTCTCTCATGAATGGTTAACCTACGAATGATCCTCCATGCTCTTTAAATATAGATCATGGACCAATCAGGTGTTAAGCCACAGATCAAGTGTTGGTAATACCGAGGTGAGAATGAACCATCGAATCACTTCATGTCTAGAACATATTGTGACCATCGAATTGTAAGTTACAAAAGTACATAGTAAAGAAAAACACTTTGTTGAAAAATGTGCAACAAGAAATGCTAAATTTAGAAAATGATAAAAATAGATCTGCTAAAAATAGCATGTCTAAAAATAGCAGTTTGGCCAATGAGCATTTTGGCCACCTTGGGTGAGAGCTGAAATTGCTAAAAATAGAAACTTCTAAAAATAACATTTCTGGGTCCCTTCCTATTTTTAGCAGTCCCTGGTCTAACTATAGGAAGTAAAAACGAATTTGGTCTTACCAACAGTTTAAAATATATATTAATTAATCTCCATGAGTTAATTAGTTATGGAAAATTAAACTTGAAGTCTTTGTGAGATCATGCAATTATTTTCTCTCTTGATTTAGGAATTTATCCCTTGATTAAAGGAGATAAGGTTCAGTTCTATATTGAGAGGATCAGTTGACTTAGTTCTAACTAGTCAAGTCCAGTTAGATTATTTAACAAGTTGTTAAATTTTCTATATTTAGTTTGTTAATGCTTGCATGCATGTGACAACTGATAACTGAGTATTTTCTCATGAATAACTGATGCATGGAAGTTCAGACAAAGACCCAGTTGAGATCAGATGAGGGACAGTGTACTATCAGATGCTAGGATATTTCTAGTAAGTATTCCTTGCATGAGGAAGAAATCTATTTTCTTCTATGACTACGTAGGTGGACCTGAGGTGACAACAGGTATGATTAGGCCAATTTTCAGCCTATATAATGAGGCCTAGGTAGTCCATGATTTTCATCTTCTGATTGAAGATCATCAGGATCTTCTGATTACAGAGAGAGCAGGATAGCTATTGAGCTAATTCTTTTTGTATGTTGTTGAGGATCTCCACTTGATTGATAATACAATGTTGGGGTTTTATGCTAGTTCTTTCCCCAATGATATATTCTGTGTTATGTGTGATTGATTCCTTCCTATCAGTTATATGTGTTCATGCTTGATGTTGCTCATGGTTGATTAGCTTCCGTAAAGTTTATGGTAGATGTAGATCTAGTATTATGCTTTAGTACATTGCATATATCAGTTTCATTTGCAGGTGAAATTTCTACATGATATCAGTGAGCTAGTTGATTTGTAGAGAAAATTCTACATGGTATCAGAGCTAGCTGATTTGTAGAAAAATTCTACAAAATTCTACATTGTATCGGAGCACAGGTGATCAAGGAAGAACAATATAGAAGAAGGAATTCGAAGTTTATTATTCGGGATATAGATCTCAAGTTCTTATCACATCCATTTCACCAATGGCATTCTATGGTTTGAGGCTTGAGTATGCCCTTGATGGCAGCTCAAACTATATAGCTTGGAAGGATCACATGGAGGTAGTATTGGAAGATAACGGCCTTAAGGACTTCATTGATCAAGAAGTCCCTAAGCCTACTGATGCTACTCAACTGGCGGAATGGAAGAAGTGTGTGGCTAGAGCTAGGAGAATTCTCTTGGAGGGAGTGCGAGATCACATTGTCTCGAGACTCCATGGGAGGGAGACTCCACATGCAATGTGGAAAACATTGAAAGATTTATATCAGAATAGTAGTGATCAGAGGAAGCTGGCACTGAAGGACAAACTTCGAAAGATCAAGTGTGAAAAGGATGAGACGATCTCTATGTATCTGACAAAGCTCATCACATGCAGGGATGAGCTTGCAAGTGTAGGGTTCGTGACAACTGGTGATGATATGGTGAGTCTAACACTCCTTGGCCTTCCTAAGAGCTGGCATAGCTACCAGGAATCGGTTAATGGAAGGGAGAAACTGCCAGATTGGGAACGACTATGGTCGGATTTGATGTAGGAGGAGAAAAGACGGAGCATCAGAGACGGTTCTTCATCCTTGGAGGATGAGGAAAACTGTGCCTTAGCGAGTAAGGCAAAGAAGGAGAAGGAGAAGGTTTCTCTTTCCGAATCTAGTTCTTCCAATGGTGGGAAGAAGGTTGACAAACCGACAGTGCAATGCTTTTGTTGTCATGAGGTGGGCCATTATGCTGCAAATTGTCCACAGAGGAAATCCAAGAAGGGATCTGGGGAAGGATCTGAAGGTGAGGCACTTGCTTCACAGTTTGAGTTGGATTTCACACTATTTGCATGCATGGTTTCATCCATGGTGGGAAGTGGTTGGTTTCTTGACAATGGAGCTTCTTTCCACATGACCGATGATAAGAGTTTGTTCAGTACTTTGGAGGAGAAAGATCTCCAGATACTCATAGCGATGGGTAAGGATGAGAAGTATAGTATCTCAGGTGTAGGCACAATTATTTTTTAGACGGAGCATGGAGCTCACCTTACCTTGATCGATGTCAAGTATGTACCAGGACTGAAGAGAAACTTGGTTTCGATCGCGATGCTGGAAGACAGAGGCTATGATGTAGTCTTCAGTAAGGGAAAAGTTTTCCTTAAACACATCATCACTAGATACGTGAAGCAGATTGGTTCATGGGTCAAGAACCTATATGCTCTTGAGATTCAAGATGCATGCAAAGCCTTCAGCAGCAAGGCAACTAATGGAGACTTGGTGGTTGAGAGGGAGGGTGTATTACCTCTCAACATGTAGTGCCAAAAGAAGTCTCAGACGATTGTGGAAGAGCCATGATTGGTGCAGCAGCTTCAGGAGGTTGTGGAGCAGCCACAACAAGGGAAGCTGAGAGGAGATCGAGTAGAGATATCAACTCATGCAGAGACCTCCAATAGGGGGAAAATTCGAGCCAGGTGGGCTGAGGGATCACATGCAGCCATACCTCTAGGTAGGAGGTGGGGCGATATAGAGTGATCGTCCCAAGGAGGAGCGATAGGATCCTTGAGGTACCCAACCTCTTGGATGAGACCTTGCTATGGGACTCCCGATGTGGAGTAGCAGGAACTGACTGATTGGGTAGAGACAGACGCAGATGCAGCAGCGAGAGAGCTACAGTGCATGGAATCCCGAGATAGCGCAAAGCATGCAAGCTGCAGCAATGCGAGAGGCACAAGTGTGTTGCACAGTGCAATATAGCACAGAGAAGGGTTCAATGGTGCGAGATGCATGGGGATGTTGCGGTAGCACAGAGGTAAGATATGGAGCACTTGTCAGTAGCAGGTAGAGCTTCAACATCAAAGTATGTTTCTAGCCCTACAGAGTGGTTAGTTGGGATTTTTTTTGTTCCAAGTGTTGCTGGAACAACTGCACTTGGTAGATGTGTTGCATGCAGAACATTCCAGAGTTATAGGATCGGGTTCGAGAGGAAACCTTTCTTGTTGAGATGGAGTGTTGAAAAATGTGCAACAAGAAATGCTAAATTTAGAAAGTGCTAAAAATAGATCTGCTAAAAATAGAATGTTTGAAAATAACAGTTTGGCCAATGAGCATTTTGGCCACCTTGGGTGAGAGGTGAAACTGCTAAAAATAAAAACTTCTAAAAATAGCATTTTTGGGTCCCTTCCTATTTCTAGCAGTTCTTGGTCTAACTATAGGAAGTAAAAATGAATTTGGTCTTACCAGAAGTGTAAAATATTAATTAATTAATCTCCATGAGTTAATTAGTTATGGAAAATTAAACTTGAGTTAATTAGTTATGGAAAATTAAACTTGAAGTCTTTGTGAGATCATGCAATTATTTCCTCTCTTGATTTAGGAATTTATCCCTTGATTAAAGGAGATAAGGTTCAGTTCTATATTGAGAGGATCATTTGACTTAGTTCTAAATAGTTAAGTCCAATTAGATTATTTAACAAGTTGTTAAATTTTCTATATTCAGTTTGTTAATTCTTGCATACATGTGACAACTGATAACTGATTATTTTCTCATGAATAATTGATGCATGGATGTTCAGACAATGACCTAGTTGAGATCAGATGAGGGACAATGTACTATCAGATGCTAGGATATTTTTAGTAAGTATTCCTTGCATGAGTAATAAATATATTTTCTTCTATGACTATGTAGGTGGACCTGAGGTGACAACAGGTATGATTAGGCCAATTTTCAACCTATATAATGAGGCCTAGGTAGTCCATGATTTTCATCTTCTGATTGAAGATCATCAGGATCTTCTGATTACAGAGAGAGCAGGATAACTATTGAGCCGATTCTTTTTGTATGTTGTTGAGGATCTCCACTTGATTGATAATACAATGTTGGGGTTTTATGCTGGTGCTTTCCCTAGTGATATATTCTGTGTTATGTGTGATTGATTCCTTCTTATTAGTTATATGTGTTCATGCTTGATGTTGCTCATGGTTGATTAGCTTTCACAAAGTTTATGGTAGATGTAGATCTAGTATTATGCTTTAGTACATTGCATATATCAATTTGATTTGCAGGTGAAATTTCTACATGATATCAGTGAGATAGCTGATTTGTAGAGAAAATTCTACATGGTATCAGAGCTAGCTGATTTGTACAAAAATTCTACAAAATCTACACACTTTACCTATCTCTACACTAGACCAAGTTATACTTAACTATTTCCTATGTGTCGGAATATCCTAACAACATAGAAGGAACTGGGAAGATAGGCTTAGAGAGGAACTTCAGGCGTACCACACCACATGGATAAACACCATTGGACATACTCCCTATGAGTTTGTCTATGGGAATAAAGTTTTTCTTGCTATTGAGTTCCAAGTGGAGACCTTCAAGACAAAAACAAAGTTGAGGCTTGATCTCTCTGAAGCACAGAAACAAATAATGGCACAATTGAATGAACTTGATGAGATCTGATAAGATTCCATACAAAGAACAAGTATAATTCAACAACAGAGGGCCAAGTGGAATGAAAAATTCATCAATAAAAAAATTCAACCTAGGTGATTGGTATCTTCTCTTTGATTTAAATTTAAATATTTTCAAGGAAAGTTTCAAATACATTGGCTTGGTCCCTATGAAATAGAAACTATTTTTGATAATGGGGTAGTTGGAATCAAGACTATTGATGAACAATGAATCACCTTCCTTGTCAATGAACATAGATTGAAGCTCTATCCCAAGCCTTTGAGAAAAGAAGAATTTGTTTGACATCTACAAGAGAATTCTAATCTAAAGTTGGGGATGGAAGGATATTCTTCTCCTCACTTACCAAAATAAGTGTAATTTCTTTTTGTTAAAAAAATAATAATGAAAAAAGAAAAGAAAAGTAAAAAAAATAATAACAAAAGGAAAAAAAAGAGAAAAAAATATATAACAAAAGCATAGTTATGAAAACCAACATTGTTGGCATTCCTATGTAGAAAATATTAGCTGAAAACCAAGGGATCCTTGAAAACTTGGATTTTCACATTCCCTTTCCTTTTTCCCATTTTCTATTATCCCTTTCTTTCTTTGTAAATAAAATTTTTAAGTTCAAATAAATGTCTTCGAATTCATTGTTTCTCTTTTAAAAGAGAAAACTTCCAGCAATCATCATAATCATCAAGAATTATCAACATCCAACAAAAACAAGTTTCAAAGCCACAATCAACAATGTTGAAGACAAAATTGTAGAATTTGCAACATCCCGTAGTTGATTTCACATTTTGTAGCTAGTTTCTTCCAAGAATACATTATGGACCTACAAGAAAAAGAGAAATTAGTCAACAAGAGGTATGCATTATAAGGTAACTATAGAAATGTTGAATCAATTTTAATTTAAAAAAATTATAGATTTATGAGCTAATGGATTTATTAAATATTACTGACACACCTTTGAAATAATGACCCTCAATTATGACTTTATAAATATCCCATATCCCATCACTCATACTACATATGTCATTCAATCGTACCTAAAATATCCCTCATCGCATGTGAAGAATATGAACCCTGCAGAATTGCAGAGATTAAGCTGTAGAATACAGTGAAAGATCAAGAGAATTTGGAGAGAATTCAAGCTTTGTTTCAAGGGAAAGGGAGAGAATAAGTGAGGAAAATTCCGGGAGCTGGAACAGAAGAGATGAAGGAAGCGACCCGATGAAGGTTAGGGTTTGCAGCCAGCACCCTGAAGCCTGAAGCTTCCGTCCCCGTGAGTTGGAGCCTATGCAACTTTCTGGCCGCTGATGTTGTACGACTGACACCGTTCCAACATTGCCATTTCTCCATAGTGGGCAGGCTCATTCCTTTTCGGTTTCCTCACCTCCCTCTATCATTTCACACTACATGCTCCTAGTCTCAACAGCGACGAGCATAATTTTTTTTACAACGGTAGTTGGCGCAGGACTTTTGGGGCGGTTATGGAGGACTTAGTAGATTATTTAGATGACACATTAGAGGACACCCCCATTTGTACAAATCCACATGCAAACTCGTCGGTCTTGTATTAGTACAACAACAAGATTTCTGATGAGATAGAGACACTACTCTCATTCTCAGGACCCTCGTGTTCAGTAACCACTCACCCAGAGGTCACCACCTCCTGGCTGGCTTTCTCAACCCCTCCTCTACTGCCGTTGACCAAAAATCTTGTGGTTCACTTTGAAGGCCCCAATCTTGCCAGCTCGTCTTCAGCTTTTGCTTCATTCCCACCATCAGCAAGCTCTCACAACCCCTCTATGGCTCCCCCGGCGAATCCTCATTTCCCTCAGCTGGGATCCCCTCGGCTTTGATTTCCTCGCCCCCCGCATCAAGCAGCTTCACTATGATTCTGCCAATATCTGGAGCTTTTTCCGGAGGGTCTTCCTCTAAGCCTATGAACCTTAACCCTCCCATAAACCCTCCTTCGAGAGGTCCTCCACAGGCTCATTTTGATGCAGGGTTCAGGCCAAGCAAGAAGCAGAGGTGTGTAAGACCTAAAGCACAAGAAGCATTTCTCAGCTTGGGTGAGGACATCCATATGGGAGATTCTATGGAAACAACAGATAGGGTTCTGGTAGGCAGAGTACAAGGAAGAAATTATACAGCGGCCAGGTTGAAGCAATGGACGACCGAAGTATGGGGACATCATCTGGCCGACCTCCCCTTTGTACAAACCTTTGTCAGGGGATGGTTTGCATTAAGATTTGCAAGGGTAGAGCACACAAATTGGGTCCTTTCATCAGTATGGCATATTGAACAAGCTCCTGTCCTTTTGCGCAGATGGAATCCCCTCTTTGATCCAGAGAGAGAGCATCTTGGAGCAGGCCCTCTCTGGGTGCATCTACCAGGACTTCCCCTACAGTTCTGGTCTGAGGATGTATTTAGGCGCATTGGGAATACCCTAGGCACATACCTGGATCATGACAAAGCCTATCTGTCAACTGGTATGATGGCTTATGCAAGGATCTTGGTACACTTAGATACCAGGGAGGGATTACAAGAGCACATTACTCTCCAATGGAGAAATTTAACAAGGTTGTAGATTTTGGATTACAAAGGGGTGCCCTTCCGATGCAGAAGATGCCATAAGGTTGGTCACCTCTTTCGGGACTGCCCTCTCAACAATAGGGCAAAGGCTGGAGAGACTGGCAAGGCAACACCATCAAGGAATCATCAATCACAAGAGGAGCTTCCACCCTCTGGAGAGGCAGAGACCCATGCTAACCCTGAAGCAGCCAAGGAGACACCTACCAAGGAGGCCTCGAAGAAGCGCGCCAAAACACCTCATCGGCCTCCCTCTCCTCCACTCACTAGGGCTAGGGCGGCTGCTGGGGCTGCGGTTTCTTTGGGTAAGAGCTCTTCCATCCCCTGTACTTCCCATAATTACGCTCTGTCTAAAAGTATTTCTCTCTCTGCAATTGCTAATTTTAAGGTCAATGAAGGTCTTTCTCAATCTCCCATCTCTGTGACTTGTCCCCTCCTTTCCCCTCCCCCTCTGACTCTATTATCCCTCCTTCCCTCCCGGAGCTCCCCCCCACCCTTTCCCATGCTCCTGAGACAGCCCCTCCCCCCCGTTACCCGACTCGATCCAAGGCGAAGTCTCTTGTCCCAGACCTTTTAGGTATAGGTCTCGATTCGACCCCCTTTCCTCCAAAGCTTCCTTGTGGTCGTCCCTCTTCACTGTCCAAAGAAAAAATGCAAGCCGGGGAGGATATAGCTTCAGGGAGACAAAACACCATCCAAAGGGCTCTTAGAGCATTGAATGCCCTAGCAGAATGTCGCCGATGAAGGTTCTTTCTTTCAACTGTAGAGGGCTAGCTAGGCCTGATAAAAAATTAGCTTTTCGAAGATTGGTCATGGCTGACCCAGTCGATGTAATTTTCCTGCAAGAAACCTTGGGTAGTGTTGAAGCTATCTCCCGCTTGCTTGAATTGATGCTCCCAGGCTGGTCTTTTTAGGCCCTAGATGCATTCAGAAGATCAGGAGGCATTTCTCTAGGATTTAATACCTGGTCCATCAACCTTATTAATTGCTGGGGCGACCCTGGGCATATTGGGGCAGATCTATTCTTAGCTGACCTGGGCACTGAGATCAGGCTTATTAATGTGTATGGGCCATGCCATCATAGGCCTAAATTTTTGGAAAATCTTCTGAGCTCTGATATTTTTCGGAAGGACCACTTAATTCTAGGAGGGGACCTCAACTTCTCCTTAGGCCACTCAGAATCCTGGGGTCATCATGCCCAGTCTGACCCCCAATCAGATTTCTTTGAGAACATCTTGGAAGCTCATAGCCTGGTGGACATTCCATTAGCAAAATTGCATCCCACCTGGAGGAATAACAGAGCTGGGGAAGACATCCTAGCCAGAAGACTTGATCATTTCCTTCTTAAGGAAGGCCTTCTAAGCATAGGGCTCAATCTCAGACAGTGGGTGGGTTCTGGAGGACTATCAGATCATCTACCTATCTACTTTGAAATCAGAGGGAGGATTGATAAGCCTAAGGGTCCTTTTAAATTCAACTCTTCCTGGCTAAAAGATGCATCCTATGCTCACTTGGTCACGAACTTCTGGAAGGCCCATCCCCTGATGCTAGAGGGAACGTTGCAGAGGGTTTTGTGCATAACTTAAAAGAATTGAAGAAACTCTCTAAAATATGGGCACATAATAAGAGAGTTTAGGATGACAAAACCCTAAGGGAGACTGAAGCTAAGATTGTTGATTTTGAGAATAATCAGGGAGGAGTTTTCACCTCACCTAAACATAAGGATAAGCTCACATCCTTATATGCTTCTAGAGGCAAAATATTAAAGGATAGAGAAGAGTCATGGAGATTGCGAAGCAGGGCAATTTGGCTACTTGAGGGTGATGATAACACAAAATTCTATCATAAATTTGCAAATGGGCGGAAAGCATCCAATACCATTTGGAAACTCCTAAATGAGAATGGGAACCCTATAAATACCTTCCCTCAACTTTCATCTTTGGCAACATCTCACTTTAAGCAGATTTACAGAGCACCCAACAATGCCACCCTAGCTGAAATCATTCGAGTAGCTTAGCTCTTTCCCCGTTTTGTGGATCAAGAGGAGGCATTGGAGTTGGTAAAGGAAGTCTCTATGGGAGAGCTGGAGGCCACCCTCAAATGTTTCAAGAGAGACAAGAGCCCAGGACCGGACGGCTGGCCAATGGAATTCTATCTAGCTTTCTTTGAGACATTAGGTCTAGATCTCCTCAAGGTCGTTGAGGATTCTAGGAGCAATGGCAAGATGCATGAAGCCTTCAACTCCACTTTTATTTCCCTCATACCCAAATCTGACAACCTGACCTCGTTTGATGATTTTCGGCCAATTTCTCTGTGTAATTGTATCTACAAAATCATAGCCAAGATCATAGCCAATCGACTGTAGCCTATCCTATCCTCCCATATCTCACCTGAGCAATTTTCCTTCCTTCAAGATAGACAGATCCATGAGGTGGTTGGAACAACACAGGAGGTACTGCACACTCTTCAGACTAAGAAAATGAAAGGTATGATACTCAAGGTTGATCTCTCAAAAGCTTTTGACAGAGTAAGCTGGCTCTACTTAAGAATGCTTTTAACACATATAGGGTTCCCTTTTGACTTCATCAAATGGATTATGTGTTGTATCTCTAATATACCTTTCAGTGTGTTGGTAAATGGAGTGGCTTCTCCATTTTTTCACTCAAAAAGAGGCCTTAGACAGGGATGCCCCTTATCCCCATTGCTCTTCCTGCTCATCATGGAAGGACTCAGCAGGCTCATCAAAGAAGAACATTTCAGAGGTAGACTCCATGGGATCAAAATCACAGAAGGATGCATTCTGACTCATTTGTTATTTGTGGATGATGTCTTGATCTTCCTCAATGGAGGTATAGGGGATCTGACTACCCTGAAGAACTCTTTCTCCTTGTTTCAAACTGCTACAGGCATGATTGTCAATAGTAACAAGTCCATAATGATAGCTCCTGGTTGCTCGCCTCATGATATTCATTATGCCCTCCAATGGTTCAAATTCACCTTGCTAAGAATGGAGGAAGGGCTTAGATACTTGGGATACAAGTTAAAACCCCTGGGATATAGAATAGCAATCTGGATATGGCTAATAACAAAACTGGAAAAAAGGATTAATATTTGGTATCATAAGTACTTATCCAGGCAGACAAATTAACACTTATAAAAGAAGTACTAGAGGCTACTCCGGTGTACTGGATGGCTCTAGCTTGGATACCGAGGGGCATTCTCTCTAGGATACAAACCCTTTGCAGTCGGTTTCTCTGGAAGGGCAAACATCCTGGCAAAATTTTTGCCTGGGTTAAATGGGATGCTCTCTCTATTCCAAAGAAATGGGGAGGCTGGGGTATCAAGAAGCTGGAGGAATTTTCCACAGCCTTAGCAGCAAAGCTTGGCTGGCAACTCATCACCTCAAACAATCTGTGGACAAGGGTGGCCACCTCCAAATACATTGCACCTCTTAATGTGATGGACTGGCTAAGACAACCCTCAAGATTTAACATAGGGATATCAGTAATCTGGAAGGCAGTGCTAAAATCTCTTGAGATCATTAGATCTGGCCTCACATGGAGAATTCAAGATGGAAACGCTGTGAGGATCGGGGAGGATCCCTGGATTGGTTGTAGAAATGCCCACAGACTACCCCTCGAGCTTAAAGCCTACCTCAATGAAGCGGGAATTACTCATATTAGCCATATTGCGGACCCTGAACATACCTCTTTGTTTCAACAAGCCTGGAAATCAGCTCAAAGCTTGCTTATTCCTCAGCAATGGGAGTAGATTTGGGTCTACTACACAATGGCCTTAATAGAAGCTCATATCAGAATTATAGAAGGGGAGGACAAGATAATATGGGCACTCACAAAGTCTGGGAAATACTCTCCTAAGGAGGGTTATCTAGTCCTAGCTGAAGCGCATAAACCACAAGATATCGAGTACTGGTGGAAACATTTATGGAAGCTCAAAGCCCCCCCTAGGACTCGACTTCTCATGTGGACAATTCTTAAAAACAAGACCCCTACAGGTGATAACCTCCTTAAGCATGCACAACATGGTCCATTCTAGTGTTGTCTGTGCAAGTGCAACAATGAAACCATGGACCACCTTTTTCTGGAATGCCAGGTCGCTAAGGACCTCTGGAGCTCGACCTCATCGACTATTTCCCCCCAGATCAGATGGCAGGGTTTGTCTATTCAGGAGGCCTGGACAAATTGGTGGACTAGAGTAGCCCCAACTAAAACTAGAAATCTCCCCCTTCTTATATGTTGGGCACTCTGGATAGCTCGCAACAATCTCATCTTTCAAAATATTTCACCTCACTGGGCCTCCATTTCGGCTCGCATTGTGCATGACTACAACACCATTCCTGATGAGGAAGACATCCATCGGCCCCGAACCATTGTCCCTGAAACCATCAACCATCTGCTTCCCTGGGCTTTCTTTGATGGATCTGCACAAGAGTTTGGTGGGGGTGGGGCCTTATTGTTTTTATCTGATTCCTATTTCTATAAACTGTAAATGGGCTTGGGAAGAGGCACAAACAACTATGCTGAACTATCCACAGCCAAATTCCTCATACAATTCGCACTGGAAAAACACTGTAGAGACCTTCAGTTATTTGGTGACTCAAAAGTTGTCTGTGATTGGATAAATAAAAAATCAACTTGTTCTGCTTTCTCTCTGAGACAGATCTTGGACGAGGCACATCGACTTATCACTCATTTTGACTCATTTGTATGCCATCACATTTATAGGGAATGAAATTCAGCTGCCGATCTCTTATCCAAAGAAGCTGCGGTCAGGCCTCCCGACACCTGGATGATCCAGGAATAGAGGGATGACTCTCATTACCAGTTTTATCATCGACCGTTCATAGATATAACAGACTAAATGGCTCACAGGGAGCTTGGTTATATGTTTTTATTGCTATCATCTGTAAATATTCATATATGTTTTTAAATTATCAAATATACAACTGACATGTACTCTTTGCTAAGAGTAATTTTGATTTAAATTTTTGCTGAACTCTACTAGAAGAACTGTGCCTCCCTGCACGGATATAAGGCACCATTTTTGCTACTCTGGATCATTTTTTTTTGGCAGGCACTCTGTCTCTCCTACAACATATGTAATATGCATATACAACATGTAATTTTCTCTCATAGAATTAAAATTACAATTTTCCAAAGGGAAAAAAATATGAATCCTGCAAATTATAACGATCCTACAAAATGAAATCTAAAAAAATCATGGTAAATTATGAATCCAAGAGGGAGAGTTCTACTTTAACAATACCACCACATTCAAGCATCCATATAATTTTAACCCTTCCACTACCAAGTTTCATCCATTTCATCGTTCATTTCTCCATCAAAACCCTCTTAAAAGAGATATTCGAGAGGTAAAGCTTCTATATCAAGAGGATGCGTGTCATTGTTCGATATGCCCCAAATGAATTAAATTTTCTCAATGCCTACCCACAGGTCCGAGAACAATTACAAAAAATAAGGTCGCTTAAGTTCTTCATGAAATTGAAGTGACTAGGGCATTTGCTTGAGCTTTTAATGGTATAGAAGATGAAATTGGAGACATAAAGTGTAAGATAACAAAGTCTTTTGTAGCAGAGGCGACAAAGCTTCCAAGAAGTGGCGAGAGTTGGTTTAATAACTAGAAATTCAAGGATGAACAATGGAAAACATTCCTTCATAACCTAGGTATGGATGTTGCAGCCTTTAAAAAGGGAATTCTTGTCTCTGCCATTAAGTCCAAATGGAGAAATTTGTCACTGGTTCTTCAAAAATTCTTTACTTGTGACAAGAGATTTGGAACATTACTCTTTTATAATTCTAGGTTTATGATTCACTTTATCAAGGGTAAAGAGTTGAATTTTCCATATTGCCTAATGTGGAGTCTCAAGAAAATGACATTCAACAAGAACATCAACCTAGATTTTTATCACCATGGATTAATAAAAATCCTCATGGAGGCACATTTAAGAACCATTGGTGACAATTGGAAGAGTTCCTTATAAGAAATTATTTCATGGAAATTCTTGACAAAGAGGAGGTAAAAAAGATTAGAGGAAGCTAATGTAGGGTTTCTCTAAATCCTAACCCTAATCTTGAAAAAGAAGAACATGGAAATTTGGTCATAGAAGCTACAACAACAAAGATGGAGGTTTCAAACATTAAGGATGCAAAAGATAATGTTCCACTCAAAGAATTCATGAGGCATGTCAAATTCTCAAGAGGCATACCAAAGAAGAAACACAAAATTAAGAGAAACAGAATAATGGATTGGGAGATATTAGAAGAAAGAGAACTAGAAAAAAGGAAGAGCAAACAAAGACATCAAGAGGAAACAAAGGATAGTCACAAAAACAGGGAAGCAAAAGAAAAGGTAGTCAAAGGATGAAGGAAACTGAACAACAATTAAGAAGAAGCAAGAGGATTACTGGGAATATAAGCAAGCAAATAAATCAAGAGCCACCAATGACCATAAACCTTGATGTAGCCAACAATCTTGAAACAAAGATGACAACCGAGCCTGCATATAGCCAAAGTCCTGCAAGGAAGACCCCAAAAATTGACTTCACTCAGTAGTAAGTTTATGACTATCTAGACACCTTAGAAAAAAAGACACATCAAGGTAATTCCTTTCTTGGAACCAAGATTTCATGAAGATATTTTACATAATGATTCAGTGTCTGATCTACTTGAGCAAGAAAAAAATACTACTTCTCATAAAGATCAAGAGACTATCAATGCCTTAAATCAAGAAATTTATGAGCTAGAAATTCTGAATAGGCATGCAAAGGACGAAAATGAAGTAAAAAAATATTAGAATGAAACTATGTTGCAAGAAGAACCAAAAAATCAATGAAAATAATAAGGTTTATAGGCAAAATATTAGAGGATTATAGGGAAAGGTTTTGATGAAGAACGATAGTGGTCATTGGCTGTAAAGACCAAAAGAAAAAAGACCAATCTAGATTTCTTGGTATAGGCATCAGAGGCAATCCTTTGAGGGTATCTCTCCAAGTTTTGAAATTTTGTGCATAAGGACATGCAACACCTTCAACGTGGGGGAATGTTGAACCTTTGAATTGTCCTCCTTTTGAAAAACCCTTTTCCTTTGTATGTATATTTTGTTATGCATTTTTCGCTTCATTTATGAATTGCAAGTCATTCAGGTCATGCAAACCACAGTCCAAAGTTAATTATCAATTCCCAGCTCAATGTCTATGTTTTATTTATGAAATTGGTTCAAACTATGCTATAACTACCAAAAGATGCACATTCTACAGCTAACTGAAAATTCTGTAGCCAAATCCTAACTTATAGAGGCTTGCACATGTTAGTGTCAGTCTTTGAAGCCTTCCATCAGTGATCAAATATGCTCTTACAAAGTGGTTTTAGGATGTCAAAGTCAAATTTTGTCATTTCAGTGAGTCTTCAAGTAAAATTTGGTCACTAGGTATTAGGTCTAGGGTTTGTTTTCACTCCTTTCAAAGTTGTCCAAATGTCAGTCCATGTCACCATTCAGCTGAGTGTACCATCATTCAGAGAGTTTTCATCATCATTTCAGGTTCCCATGGGTCATTTTACACCTTGTTCGTGCTTTAGTTGTACTTGGGTAAGGCTCATTTCCCTCTCCTAGGGTTTTGAAGGTAATTTCTCTTGGATGGTCAAATCATCAACAAAAATTGTATCCTGATGTTCATACACCTTCCCCTATCCTTAATGTACCTTATTAAACACTTCCCATCACTGATATCCCCCAAATTCGTCATTTTCCCACAAACCCTAGCTTCTTGTTACAATTTGACAATTTTCTAGGCTAGCCTTGTGTTTTTCCCTTTTGGACCCCTTCCCCTCACTCAATATTTGAAATTCCACTTTCCCCTGTTTCCCAACATCTCTCCCTACTTCCAAAAACTTTCTCAAGAATTTATAAGCCCCTTATCCCCTTCATTTTACTTCATTTCGACAAATCCCCTGTTCCACACATCAGGATAGGTTTTACTCAAATGATGTTTTTGAGTAGGAAAAAATGAATATGGAAAAAGTGAGAGAGGTTTTTGTCCAAAATAGTCCAAGGAAGAAAAAAATCCTTCACTTTTTACACAAGTTTCATGGTTTTAGAGAAATTTCGAAAATATAGTTGCCTTAGGAGAATTGCTGCATCTCTGGAGTGACCTTGGGAAAATCAAGATTTCTCCTAGATTGGTTGGCCAAATGACTTTATTGATGAGAGAAATGATAACTAGACACAAAGATATTTCCAATGAGCTATCATGAGCTCAATTTGGATTTGAGGAAGACCTTCAAAAGTTGACTGCAACAACAATCTGCATTTAGGCAGCCTCATTTTGCACATTTTGACCAGTCTTGGGAGATTTGACTTTTGATAGGGAAAATGAACTCCAAATTGAAAAATTAAAGATGTTTTGGAAATTAGACTCAATAATATTTCTAACAAGCTATCCTTCACCTAATTTAGACACCGGAAAGGCCTCCAAAATTGGTCTGCAAAAGGGCACTGCGCATCAAATTTTGCAACACAGGAAATTTCAATTGATGTGCTGCGCATTGGATTGGCTCACTATTTTCCAAATGGATTGTAGTTTTGGATTCACCATGAAAAAAAATCAAACCTAGAAAATTTCATCAAATTTGAAGGAGATCTTGGCCACCAAAATGACAAAAAACACTCAAAAAGTGCCCTCTCTGCCACTTTTTGGACAGACAGGAACTAGTCTCGGGAGAATCCACTTTTGAGGGGGGAAAATGACCTCCAAATCAAAAAATCCAAAGGGTTTCAGAAACTAGACATCTAGGTCTTTCCAACAAGCTATCTTGGGCCTGATTTGGATGAGTGGAAGGCCTCCAAAAGTAGCCTTGAAGCGGCGTTGTGCATCAGGCTCAGGGCGCTGCTCATCAGGCAAATGTTTGTCAATTTTGCCTAAAACTAAAATTGCGTCCAGTTTCTTCAGTGGTTGAATTTTCTTCTTGTTTAGGTAAATGTATGCATGGTAAATGATGTATTTGATGTAAGTATTGATGAAAATCACCTCATAAGGTAGATACATCAAGTTCCAAGTGGTTTTGAGCTGTAATGAATTGGTTCCCTAAGTTTTAGAGGCAAGCTGTTCCACTGCCTACTTTTGTGTTCCTAGTTTAGATATGGTTGAAACCACCCCTTTTCTCATGGATTTGACCCTGATAGCTAGCATGAGTGGTTTCCTTGCCTACATTATGTAATTTCTTAGTCATTTGTAAAGGTTGGACTTTGGCAGAAGTGTTGGACTCACTGAACATTTTGTATCAGCAGTTTGGAAAGGAATAAAACCAGGTTTCATAGCTATTTTTGTGGATTCTTGTGACAGTGAGTTTATGTATTGTTTCTTCTTTGTAATGAGTTTTTTGTGATGTTTTATATGTATCCAAATCTCTCTCTTTCTTCTAAACTAAATGAGTCAAGGTGAATAGACAAAATACACTAATTTACAGTGCTTTGTCTTGGGAATGCATTTGGTTTTCAATGTTTTCACTATTTGAAGAGGATTCATAATTTCTTATGCCCTCCTCAACTCCTCAGCTATCTTACTCTACCATATCAATCCATTGCTAGTACATAAAACCTTGTCTACCTTGCCCCACAGGACATGACTGTATCCCTGAGTTTATTTCCCGGACCCAAGTTGCCTTCTCCAATTGATCTAGCAACCAAAATTTAAAATCAAACAAAATTCTTTGATCCAAAATACCTAGCCTAAAATCAGCATTCATTTCAGTCATCTCAAGCCCTAGTTGACATATCTTAATTGAGATTGACAAGGAGAGAGCCCTCTCTCGACCTGGTAGGGCTAGCTATCAGGTTAAGTGTGGTTTGATGTTACCCTAGACCTACCTTCCTTTAGCCTGAGGTAGATTTAGGCCCTAAAATAGTGGCGACCATACTAGGGCAAGTAGTTTTATGTTCCTCAGCAAAATGTAATCAAGTTCAGATCTGATTGTTGATGGTGAACAACGATCAAACATTGGAAGGCTGAAATCATTCACCTGGCGATTCCAAAATCAGTTTCGACATCAAATACAAGGACTCCATTGGAGGATGAACCTGACCAGCAAAATCATGAAAGGAAAATATGGAAACATTAGGTATTCAAGTTGGAATTTCATCCAAGACATTTTGTTCTTTGTTATTAATTATTTCTTCTCTTTTCCCGAGAATGTCAAGAAGGATTTGCAAAGTATATTGTATTTGAGAAAAGATCCTCGACCTGCATTTGATTCCTTTCCTTTGAATATTGTGAATACCAAAGATTTGCATGCCTTTGAGCTTGATCAAGACCCTTTTTCTGAAGCTTGTGATGACAATCTTCAAACTGATGAGCCTCAAGAGACCAAGATTGATTCTACACCTTCTGTACATACCCCTATACCTTGTAAAATTCCAGATCGATACAAACCTCTGATTTTACCTCCTATATCCCATGCTTTCCCTAAAAATCATGACCTATATCTACCAATATTTGATGGTGACTATAACGACATCACTGCTGAGAGACATGTACTGAATTTTGAGTCTTTTCTTGACCTTTTTGAAGTAGATGAAGAGGATGTCAGTATTAGGCTTTTTGCTCTTTCTTTGCAAGGCAAAGTCAAGAGTTGGTTCAAAACCTTGCCTGATGCGAGCATCTCAGATTTCTAGTAGTTCGTCAAATTTTTCCTCGATAGGTGCGTGGTCAGACAGAACCCACTGAAAAGACTGGATTTCTTCTAGAAGAATATAACTAGCTGAAAAGACTGCCAGGGGAGACAATACAACAGTTTTCTGCCAGATTTAACCAAGTCTATTTTTCGATGCCGGTTAATATAATACCTCCTCCTAGATCCGCTCTCTTGCACTACCTAGAAGTATTTGATCTAGAAATGGAGTTTCAGCTGAGGGAAAGGAACCTTGCAACACTTGAAGAGATGTAGAACAATGCAGTAGATGTAGAGGCTAATTTGCTGATCAGAAGGGCAAAGTTGAAGGAAAAAGAGATGAAGAGCATAGATCCAGAGGAATCGACATCTTTAGAAGTAAAGCTCGACATTTTGGTAAGTGCAGTGGAAGAGATGATGCAAAGGATCACCAAAAGGAATGAGTATAATGTTCAAGCCCATGGCTCGCTGATTGAAGAGGAACAAGTTGCTGATCCAACACTTTTTCTTTCTTATCCCAGTTGTCATAGACCTAATAATGATTGTTTCATAGATCATCTTGGAGAAGAGAGATCTGTTGATATGACATGTATGCTTGATGATGTGTTTTATACTGATGATTTTCCTCAGTTTGATCAGTATGATGATGATTATGTCCTCCAAACAGAAGCTAGTCTTGCAGACAAATCAGTAGCTGGTTTGTGGGAGGAGGAAGTTCACTTTCATCAGCTCGAATACAGTGATCAACCGTTGCATATCAGCCATGGAAGTGAGGAGGAAAGTGTAGAAAATTTTCAAGTAAGTGAAGGATATTTGACTTTTTGTTTTGCTTCGTTTTAGTTCATCAGAGACAACTTTCATGCAATCAGAAATCAACTGTTGACAAGTCTTGATCTGGACCATCTTGAGGGCAATGAAATCCTTGTTCAAGACTTTTCATATCTAGAGTTGTAGCCCCCAAATGCCTTTGATTGTCAAGTTGCAAATGAAGACTTGGAAGCTAACATATGATCAAATGATGCAAGATGATTCCGTACCTTTTTGTTTTGAATCATTTCAGTTTTTGAAGGGAAATTTGCATAGTATATCTTCAAATGAGCAGCCTGTAAAAAATCATGCAATCTCATTAGAACCAATAGAAAATGGGTTACAACAGTATTTTCAAGTTTTTCATGATCCAATAGCTAATGTGTTGGATGATGTCTGCAGTCAAAGTCCTTCTCTATTAGCTACTCGTGAGCTTGAAACCTGTACTGATACAAACTTGATCTAGCAGCTGGTTTCTTTGTCATTATCAGCAGGAGTCTCATCACAAAGCTTAGATGAAAGTTTTCATTCATGGTACGAGGAGAAGCAAATTAATCCATTGGATGAGTTAAGCCCTAGTGCATATGAATTTCAATATCCTTATGCAGTCTTTTTGGAGGCAGATAGAGAATCTATATTATTCAATTTGGGAAAATTTGGATATGTTTACAAGTTTTCATGGGAGTTTCCTTTCAGTAGTTCTCTCTTATGGTTCATAAGAAAGCACTGCGAAGAATTCAAACAACAGCCAGAATACTTACTTGGTTGCATTGGTTGTTTCATTTCACTTGATCAGCTGATGAATGGAATAGTTAGAGTAGGTTTTATTGAATAAGCTCCATTTTGAGCATATTTTCCAATTGGTCAGTTGTGTTTTAGTCTTGAGTCATTTTTTTTGTTTTAGTCAGTTTCAAGATAGTTTCGACTGAGTGTCTAGTTTCAGCTTTTGAGAGTCTTGTTCCAGTTTTGAGTTAGTAAGTTCTTAGACATTTCAGTTATGAGTTTTGAGTCTTGAGTCTTGTGTTTTTGTTGCCAAGATATTGATTCCATATTGCCCAATGGATAAGGCATTGGTCTTCTCTCCCAAAGATCTAAGGTTCTTGGCACCTCCAAGGAGCTACCATCCCCATTGGAGCCAATGTTAGTGTCAGTATTTGAAGCCTTCCGTCAATGATCAAATATGCTCTTACAAAGTGTTTTTAGGATGTCAAAGTCAAATTTTGTCATTTCAGTGAGTCTTCAAGTAAAATTTGGACACTAGGTATTAGGTCTAGGGTTTGTTTTCACTCCTTTCAAAGTTGTCCAAATGTCGGTCCATGTCACCATTCAGCTGAGTGTACCATCATTTCAGGTTCCCATGGGTAATTTTACACCTTGTTCGTGCTTTAGTTGTACTTGGGTAAGGCTCATTTCCCTCTCCTAGGGTTTTGAAGGTAATTTCTCTTGGATGGTCAAATCATCAACAAAACTTGTATCCTAGTGTTCATACACCTTCCCCTATCCTTAATGTACGTTATTAAACACTTCCCATCACTGATATCCCTCAAATTCGTCATTTTCCCACAAACCCTAGCTTCTTGCTACAATTTGACAATTTTCTAGGCTAGCCCTGTGTTTTTCCCTTTTGGACCCCTTCCCCTCACTCAATATTTGAAATTCCACTTTCCCCTATTTCCTAAAATCTCTCCATACTTCCAAAAAATTTCTCAATAATTTAGAAGCCCCATATCCCCTTCATTTCACTTCATTTCGACAAATCCCCTGTTCCACACATCGGGATGGGTTTTACTCAAATTATGTTTCTGAGCAAGAAAAAATGAATTTGGAAAAAGTGAGAGAGGCTTTTGTCCAAAATAGTCCTAGGAAGAAAACCTCCTTCACGTTTTACACAGGTGTCATGGTTTTATAGAAATTTCAAAAATATAGTTGCCTCAGGAGAATTGCTGCACCTTTGGCGTGACCTTGGGAAAATCAATATTTCTCCTAGCTTGGTTGGCCCAATGAATTTATTGATGAGTGAAATGATAACTAAACAAAGAGCTTTCCAATGAGCTATCATGAGCTCAATTTGGAGTTGAGGAAGACCTTCAAAAGTTGACTACAACAACATCCCGCATTTAGGCAGCCTCATTTTGCACATTTTGACCAGTCTTGGTAGATTTGACTTTTGACAAGGCAAATGAACTCCAAATTGAAAAATTAAAGATGTTTTGGAAAGTAGACTCAATAAGATTTCCAATGAGCTATCTTGCACCCAATTCGAACACCGGAAAGGCCTCAAAAGTGGGTCTGAAAAAGGGCGTTGCGCATCAAATTTTGCAGCACAGGAAATTTTAGTCGGTGGCGTTGCACATTGGATTGGCTCACTCTTTTGCCAAATTGCTTGTAGTTTTGGATTTAGCATGAAAAAGCAATCAAACCCAGAAAATTTCATCAAATTTGGAGGAGATCTTGGCCACCAAAATGACAAAAAACACTCAAAAAGTTCCCTCTCTGCCACTTTTTGGACAGGCAGGAACTAGTCTTGGGAAAATCCACTTTTGAGGGGGCAAATGACCTCCAAATCAGAAAATCCAAAGTGTTTTAGAAACTAGATAGGTAGGTATTTCCAAAAAGCTATCTTGGGCCTGACTTGGATGAGTGTAAGGCCTCCAAAAGTAGCCTTGAAGCAGCGTTGTGCATCGGGCTCAGGGCGCTGCTCATCAGGCAAATTTTTGTCAATTTTGCCTAAAACTCAAAATTTCGCCCAGTTTCTTTGGTGGTTGAATTTTCTTCTTGTTTAGGTAAATGTATGCATGGTAAGTAATGTATTTGATGTAAGTATTGATGAAAATCACCTCATAGGGTAGATACATCAAGTTCCAAGTGGTTTTGAGCTGTAATGAATTGGTTCCCTAAGTTTTAGAGGCAAGCTGTTCCACTGCCTACTTTTGTGTTCCTAGCTTAGATATGGTTGAAACCACCCCTTTTCTCACGGATTCGACCTTGATAGCTAGCATGAGTGGTTTCCTTGCCTATATTATGTAATTTCTTAGTCATTTGTAAAGGTTGGACTTTGGCAGAAATGTTGGACTCATTGAACATTTTGTATCAGCAGTTTGGCAAGGAATAAAACTAGGTTTCACAACTATTTTTGTGGGATTATTGTGACAACGAGTTTATGTATTGTTTCTTATTTGTAATGAGTTTTTCTGATGTTTTATATGTATCCACATCTCTCTCTTTCTTCTAAACTAAATGAGTCAAGGTGAATAGACAAAATACACTAATTTATAGTGCTTTGTCTTGGGAATGCATTTGGTTTTCAATGTTTTCACTGTTTGAAGAGGATTCATAATTTCTTATTCCCTCCTCAACTCCTCAGCTGTCTTACTCTACCATATCAGTCCATTTCTAGTACATAAATCCTTGTCTACCTTGCCCCACAGGACATGACTGTATCCCTAAGTTGATTTCTTGGACCCAAGCTGCCTTCTCCAATTGATCCAGCAACCAAAATTTAAAATCAAACAAAATTCTCTGATCCAAAATGCCTAGCCTAAAATCAGCATTCGTTTCAGTCATCTCAAGCCCTCATTGCCATATCTTAATTGAGATTGGCAAGGAGAAATCCCTCTCCTGACCTGGTAGGGCTAGCTACCAGGTTAAGCGTGGTTTGATGTTACCCTAGACCTGCTTTCCTTCAGCCTAAGGTAGATTTAGGCCCTAACAGCATGGTTTAGAAGACAACTAGGACACATGAATAATTTCCAAATGTCATCTACATGGACATCCACCTATTGGTTGCAGTTGGAAGCTCATTGGATGAGCATATCTCATTGGTTAATGTAGAAGTCAACATGGCTATGGAATAGTGGTTTTGTGTAGAGTACCAAGTGACCGAATCTACCATCAAGCGAGCATGGGAAATATTAGGTGAGTTAGATCTAAAAGTCTATAATCTTAGCTAATGATGTGCCAATAAAAACTCTCTCATGATTCACTCCTTCAATAGCAAATCATGAGAGAGAATTTCCTATTTTTATTTAAAAATTAGATGTCAAACTCAAAAATTATTTCTCGACATTAGTTTCTTAAGTTGTTAATTAATAGGAAAATATAAAATGATTCTTTTTGGAAGCGAAAGACAGTCAAGTATTAATTCAATTCATATTGTTTTTATTACTCTCTCGAGAAGTCTCCGTTTTAAGTAATACAAGCACTCTGTTTCATGGCGCAATTGTGATTGTGTTGACAAGTCAAATCTCGTGATCTGAATTCCTAATATCTCGCGCTCACCAGGAGGGCCCCCTGTGGAGTTGTGAGAGATATATAGTTATATATTTTCATAATTTTTATTCCATTCCTTACACTTTACAATTAGATTAACATTTTCTTCAATTCAGTTCTTTAAATAGTTAGATGTTTTAGATGCTCTGTTTTCAATTTAAGTCTTGCTTATTTGTCTTTGGTTCATGACAGGTCGAGCACTCGAAAATAAAATAAAAAATCTAAGAAAATTTCCTTTATGCTTAGTCTCAAATTTATAGTTTATATTCTATGATTAGTTCTAGGTATGAATGCACACATCAATAATCTTTTAAGGCTTTCACATTTGAAACCTTGCCAACATTTCATTGCTTTTCAATCATTGCTTTCTAGAATAATTTCATTTCCAAGTTTTATAGAATATTTCTACTTTCCAATTGATAGATAGATTTCCTTTCCAATCCTTTTGAATAGATTCATTTCAAGTTTCAATAAATCAGATTTAGCATATAACTATTTTAAAATCTTTCTAGAATAAATTTCCTCTTTCAAGTCAATTAGATTAGATTTCATTTCATTGTTCAATAGAATATATTTCCATTTCTTGTTAAATAGAATAGATTTCCATTCTTCTTCAATAGAATAGATTTCAATTTATGTTCACTAGAGTAGTTTTATCCTTGAGCAACAACATTGTTTACATAGAAGTTTATTTACGTTGGAGTTTGTAATGGGCTTTTTAGATAGAACATGTGCATATTCTTAATGAGATATAGTCATAAATAAATTTGATTCCCATTTGTAATTAGTTTAATCTTCTTTAAATGAAAATATATGTCCTAGCATATATGGTGCACATACACTTCACAAGTTCACAAACCTTGGTCGATAATTTAATGAAGTAATTTAACCAACAATTAAATTACCCAACACCTGGTTTCTAACATAAAGTTGTACTTATCCTACATGAGTTTGTGACTAAAGCCCCACATAAGTCAAAATTAATTATTTTGACATTATATTATAATCTCACATTGCATAATTTCATGTCCATTCATCCTTTTCTACAAAATATTGTGTCTCTCCATAGGATTATGCTACTACGACATTATTATGCACTACATAAGTATTTTTTCTATAAATGTGTTTTGTTTATAAAATTATATGGCCTATATCATCACATATAAAAATAATACTAACAAATATCTTCCATGTTAAAAGAGAGGTTGCAATATGTATATCTAAAGGTGATGCAGAAATGGCTAGGATCTAACCAACAATCCTAACCAAGGGAAATAAATCCCTTTTTTATGCCAACTTCAGACTTAGTGGGAGAGCCTGCAAGGGTCTAAAACAAAAATTTATAAAAAAACACTAGATTCAAGCCTTTATATAACACACATATGCATTGGCCAACCATACAATATATGCCCCTGAATCGTGATTGTGGAATAAGATACTATATAAGAGTGCTAGGAGAGCATTGCCTTTTCCTTTATCATGAGCCCATTTTATCTCGTAGCCCCCTTCCTTATTATAAGGCTCCTTTCATCATAGGGACATTGCTTCATGACCAAAACATATAACCAACACAATAAACCTTGGCCCTCGGTGTTTTAACATCATGATTACATGTGACCTTCCCTCGTGATCGAGGTACTTGGAACCCCGGTCCTTGACTTTTTCATTTATTGTGCACTTCCCAAATGCCCAGGGAAAATATTGTAATACACGTCACCCTATCTCTTTTCAAATGAGCTCAACCTTTAACTACACTTTGTAACCATGGCATATAACAACCACACATGAGTGACAAACCTCGACTTATTTTATTAACACATCAACTCAGTGATTTGACCATCCACGTCACCTTGACCTTTTCTTTCACTTTGCACTTTGAAACCTCCCCGGGAGACAAAATATGGGATGTGAAATTCTCTATTAATTGTTGACCCCAACCTCCATTAAATGAAAACTTCACTCTTTGACTTCCTCTGCTCCTTTGACCTTGTAGGACGTGAATTATTTCCGTTAATCATCATTTCATTTTCCGTCAAGTGTTGTTCCCAAAACTTTAAGTCTATCAGACCTCAAACATCACCTGATGCATTGCAGGTCCACGTCACCCTGATGCCTTGTCATCCTATGCTTCCTAATATAAGCATACTTATTCAATCACCCGAGGTAATAAACTTCGGGGGACAAAAATATTTTTTGTCAAGCATCAGTCTTTGCCTCTGTTAGATGATGGATTCTCATAGGCTCAATAAAATAAGTCTTGCCTTCTTGTAGTTCTGGTTTCCCCCTCTCTTCGTAACACTCTTCGACGCCTTCTCATCTAATGTATCTCCTTGTTTTTTCTGTGCCACTGATCGCTTCTAGTTTGAACCCTAATTTAATTAGACCATTGATCAAGGATCGATTACAACCTTCATGCCTCCATACTATTATCTTGATATAAAATGATTCTAGATGATCAATATTCACCTTCTCCTTACAACAACAATCACTTTATATCGCTCCCCCTTATATATCATAGTTAATGATCACACCAAGGATCATTAATCAATGCTTGTGTGCATTCACCACGAATAAGGATCTAATTCCTCTATGTTTACTTTATGTTCTCGAACGCTCTCCCTAATGATCTTATCACATGAATGTGAATCAGACAAAGGATTAAATTTATAATTAATGAAACACTTACTAAGTTATTCGATCAATGTATATTCCTAGAGGGTTGCAAGAGGCTCAGTCTACACAATTTTCCTAGTACACCCGAAACAAATTATTTCTCTATCAATTTACACGCTCTGTATAAAATTACATTAGGCCTATCCTTGGCCTCATTTACATTAATCAACCCTTGATTTGGCCTCGACCCTCTCAACCTTTACAACTCAATATCTACTCTTTCCTCTTACACACTTCCTATCTACCTCTTAGCTATTTTTCATACAAAAAGGATTATGAACTATCATCAGTTCAAATCCATGAATAAAACAACAAATTCCTATTCTAGGAACCTCTAGATCCACATATCTTTCAAGAGATCTAACCTAACCTCAAATATCTCTAACCTTCACTCAAAATTCTCGAGATTGCTTCTTAGAAGAAAATATAGTTACAACATCCTCACTCCTATATGCAATATTTCTAGATTTCCTAAAAAACATAGGAAATACAAATAATTAAATAATCACACTCAATTAAGGAACCGATTCCCTTGGTAAATGAAGGACCCTTAGGTTTAGCGAAAATGTATTTTGACTTGGAAAGATGCTCCTGCATCATACTCCCAAGGTGACAAAATTTCATGGTCTCTTGACCATGTGATTTCATAGATTGATAAATTCCTCTAGGGTCCCAAATTTTAGTTTGTAGATGCTTATCTGCTCCTGCTACCTTGTTGTCGTTCTGTTTCCTTTAGTTCTTTAGGTTTCTACACTTTATGTTGCTGCTTCCCATTTTCTTTGTTGATGAAAAGTTCTCCAGTCAACTGCACTTCCTTGCTATCTATCTTCCTTAGTCTCCTGTAACTTTTCCTGGATGTTTTCCTCATCAACATCCACAATTCATCAATTTCATTATAAATCTTTTTCCTTGGCTGAAATTCATTGTTGTTACTATTTATAGGGTGCTTCATATCCTCCTCTATTATAAGAGTTATAAGAATCTTACTCAATTATGATTTACATACCTCCATGTTAACTCGTTGTTTACACTTTACAGTCTTCTCGTCATTGTTTTTGAACAAAATTTCCTTTTCCTCTCTCTGATTTTGCAAGCTAAATATGTGGTGTTTGGTTTTCTAACCTTTCTTCCAAAAAAATCAACTCCTTGTACAATTCAAAAAAATCACTTTGAATTGTACCTATGACCTCCATGCAATGTTCATTGGTTGGATCTTCTATCAACCACACCTCCAATATCTTTATCCGGTCATTTATGCTTATTTCCTCTGGCATGAGACTTTTAATTAACATTGGAGTCTCCTTAAGCATGTCTTCATGAGGTATTCCTTCATCTTCTACACTTGCATAATATCCATGATATTATGATGGTTCATCCTCCTTTAGAACATAAGTTAAGGCATGTTCTCATTCAACAACCTCCCTATCAAATCTATCATCTTCAACGTCAATAAACACATGCTCAATTAAAAATATCTCTATCTCAACCATCTCTTCTAGAAGTCTTAATTCTTCATCAACCTGTACAAGCACATTATTTAAGTGTTGATCATCAACTACCAAACTTGCAATCTTTAAAAAGTGTCAAATTAAAAAATATAAGGTTCCTCTTTAATTACCACATCTTCCTGCGGATCCTAACTAATCCCATAGTTCATGAGGCTATCTATTAATTCCTCCTTGATATTTCTAGCTTCTTCTACATCAAGTAATAAACCTAGTTAAAAAAAACCATTTCATACTCAACTTCTCTGAGTTCTTCCTTCAACCTATCATACATCCTCCTCCTTATATTCCTTTGTAATGGATTCTAACTCACCTTCTTATTCATTATCCAATTGTATCTTGGTCTTCTTGCTTTTCATGTAACAACTATTTCACATGATTGAGTTATGCTCTTAGCTCAACCATCTCCTTCTCGAATTCCTCATCACTTATCCTCTTTATGCCAACTTCTTTGGAATTCTTCTTCATCTGATTGTGGATTCTCCTCTTTGAACCCTTGACTTGACTCTTAGTAGCCATTCTTTCTTTGTTTTGTGAATTGTCCTTGTCCACTTGTGAGCTGAAACAAGCCTTCTTCATCTTTGCAAAAAGTCTATCACTTTTCATCAATACCAACTCATCCTCTTGGTATCCTCTCTTCTTCTGGTTCTATGTAGTATAACCTCTTCTCCTTATTCTTGAGCAGGTCTGCTCCTATGCTTTCAGAGATGTGGGACTTTACATCTTCATCTTCTTACCTCTCGAGAACTTTGTGGTACTCTCTTCAATAATTTCATCTTGTTTATGAGGTTCTATCACAATTGGTCCTTCTAAGAGCTATGCTTTCTCTTCTTCCTCTATCACAGTTTTACTTGATTGTCATAAATGCTACCAGTATTTGCTCTTCGAAAACAAAATTCTTCATGATCAGAGTTATCATAAAACCATCATATGCATTTTTATAATACCTGTACCAAGAACTTATGTTCAACTATCTTCTGCTTTATCCTCTCCTTCAAACTAATTCTCCTCCAAAAACACATATGATTTGTAATCTTCAAAACAATCCTCATTAAGAGAGTATCGACTCTTTCAACCTTCCTGAAATCATCTTTAATTTACAAAATAACTTTAGTTCTTTTGTTGGCTCTGCTTCACTGTTACAGTCCTTCAATTTCTTCAGAAAATTTTGTTCTACCTTCCTCCCAATATCTCCAGTGTTTTTTCTCAAAATTTCACCCTGTGTTCATAAATCTTCAAACTCAAAATGAATTACAAAAAAAAGAAGAAAATTTAACCCTTTTAGAATCCTCTAAATCTGATCTTGTTGTAACGCCTTACTCCACTATCTAAGCCAACTTCTTTACTGATATCTCCTTTGTTGGGTTACTTCCAATACTACCACTATTTCTTTAATCATTAAAAAAAGAAGTTTTAAAACCGCTTTTATACCACTTTTGATGTAGGCATGGCTAGCATCTGACCAACAATCAAAATTTTGAATATAACAAGTGCTTTATGCCACCCAAGCAAGGGAAATAAATCCCTTTTTATTCCAACTTCAGATTGAGTGGGAGGAGCCACAAGTGTATAACACAAAACTTTATAAAAAACCATCAGATTCAAGCCTTTATATAACACACTTACGCATGGGCCAACCATACAATATATGTACTTGAATCATGACTATGGAGCATGACACTATATAGGATCCTAGGGAGAGAATTACCTTTTCCTTTATTGCAGGCGCATTTGATCTCATAACCCCCTTCCTTATTAGTAATATGTTCTCATCAGTGGGACATTACTTCATGACCATGGTATATAGCCAACACAATAAGCCTTGGTCCTCAATGTTCTAACTTCATGATTACATGTGACATTACCTCATGACCTGAGTCCTCGGAACTCCAATCCTTGACCTTTTCAATTCTTGCACACTTCCCAAATGCTTGGGGAAAATATTTCGGGACACGTCACCCCACCTCTTTTCAAATGAGCTCAACCTTCGACCACACTTTGTAGCTGTGGCATACAACCAACACACTTAAGACACAAACCCTAACCTTTTTTATTAACACGTCACTTCAATGCTTTAACCATCGACATCATCCCGACCTTTTCTTTCACTACGTTATTTTAAACCTCCTGGGGAGATAGACTCCAGGACATGAAATTATCTATTAATCATTGACCCCAACCTTCCTCAAATGATGACTTTGAACTTTGTATTCCTCTACTCCTTTGACCTTCTAAGATGTCAATTCTTTCTATCAATCATCGTTTTGTTTTCTGTCAAGTGTTGTCTCTGGTGCTTTAAGTTTGTCAAACCTCACATATCACTCTATACATTGGAGGTCCACATCACCCCGATGCCTCCGTTGGGTGTGTGTTATATTCTCTCCATAACTACCCCATGCGCGAGGGGGCGGTAGTCCCCCCTGTACACTATGCCAGGTGTAGCAGGGGGGGAGGTTGCCTCCCCTGTTGGGGGGTGGTAGCTGCATTGCACTAGGTCTGAGGTAGCGCCCTGTGAAATTTTTTTGGACCCTATATTAGGTGGGTAGACCTACCTATGGTTTTGTGCATGGATTTCGCACATGGTTTTGGGCATGATGGTTTTTTGTCCATGGTATTTTGTAGATCTAGTCAAGGGAACTATGGTTATGTTCTAATCCATGGTTAATGGATTGGGGTTTATGGATGCTTCAACATGTATATATATGTATTGTAACATTGAAAGGAATATAATGAAAAATCAATCTGGTAGTCCCGGTTTTGGGATCCAGGGGAAAATCTTTGTGTATATATGTTTTATGTTTTATGCTCTTGCCATTGTTTATTTTCTGTTTTTAGAATTCGTATGCAAGTAATTTTTGTACGGGGTTAAAACCTACATTTGGTATCAGAGCTGTTTTGGCTTCAAAGGGACGCCTTTGTTGCTGAGGGGTTTTGCTCGGGCCTATAGTAGACCTTGTTCAGTGGAAGATCTGCGAGATAAATTCTTGTGGTAAAAGAAGATGGAAAGCAATGGAAATATAGACATCGAGAAATTTAATGGTTAGAGTTTTGAGTTGTGGAAACTCAAGATGGAGGATTTGCTAGTGGATAAAGTTCAGTGGATTGTGGTAGATCCGGGTACTAAACCAACGACAATGTTAGTTGAAGACTAGGAGAAGTTGGATCAGAAGGCAAACAGCACAATACAATTGTGCGTATTAGATTCAATATTGTTGAATGTATCAGGGGAAGCTTCAGCGAAGGCTTTATAAGACAATTTAGGGACTTTGTACCAATCTAAGTCTTTGGTGAATAAACTGTTCCTACGGAAAAAGCTGTATAACCTGAGGATGAAAGATGGAGACTCAGTGACAAAGCATATGAATGCCTTTATTACTGTGGTAAACCAGTTATTATCTATTGATTTTAAAATTTTAGATGAAGATAAGCGCATGAGTTTGTTGTGTTCTCTACCAGAGTCATGGGATAGTTTGGTTGTTGCAATAGGTAGCAATGCAACTACCTTGCAGTTTGATGAAATAGTTTCATCCTTGCTATCAGAGGAGATGAGATGGAAAAATATGGATGGCCATAATGGTGATGCCTTGTCTGTACAAGGATGGTCCCAGAACAGAAAAAAAAAGTCCTCGAGTGGGAGATATAAATCTAGAGGGAGATCTAAATCTCCAGGAAAACTTGTAAAGGTGTGCTGGAAATGCAGAAAGGAAGGGAACTTCAAAAGGGACTATAAAAGTAAAGCTCCTAAGAAATGAAATGGATCTGATTATGCTCTTTCTACAGAGGTGAAAACCACCTCAGATGAAGGTGGGGATGTGTACTTGGCTTATTCCCTACTTGACGAGGAGCCATAACCAGCTAAAGTACCTCTCCTTGGTTAAAGAGTATCGCTAACGCTCGAATAGCTTTATGAATAGTCTAGCTTAATGGCTGAATGACTAGTCTGGCTGAATGACTAGTCTCGCTGGCTGAATTCATAGTGGTGTGGGAAGACTTCCTTCTGTGTAGAGAGGATGTGGGAAGACCCCTATCTCCCTCTTCAAGTACACATGTAGATCATGAGGCATAGTTGATTGACTCAGTTGCATCCTTCCATTTCGCTCCCCATAGAGAGTGGTTCTACGAGTATGAGAAATATAATGGTGGTGATGTCTTCTTAGGGGATGAAAAGAAGGATAGAAAAATTGGTCACGAAAAATTCAAGTTGAAGTTGCAGGGCGGAAGGATTAGAACACTTCTGGGTGTTCTTCATATTCTTGCATTGCCCAGAAATCTGATTTCTATAAGCAAGTTGGATGATGCAGGTGTAAAAACAATGTTTGAGAAAGATACCTACAAGATGGTTTGGGGAGCACTGGTATTGATGCGGGGAGTTTTGATTGGAATTCCGTACAAGCTTCAGGGTAGCACTGTTATTGATGGGTGCAACATTTCTGTGGTTCCTGAAAGTGGAGCAAAAAATCTAGTGGTCTCTGGAGAAAAGACCATGCTATGGCATTAAAGGCTTGGACCTATTGGAGATAAGGGCTTCATGGTAATGGTATGGTAGAAGGTATGTCTAATTGCTCTCTGGATTTTGAATTCTATAAAAATTGTGTATATGGGAAGCATAATCGGGTGAGTTTCCCCTCTGGTGCTAAGAGGGCGAAACAGATATTAGATCTTGTGCACGGTGATGTGTTTGGACCTGTGTCAGTTCCGTCACGGGTAAGTCTGTGTACTATGTATCATTTATAGATGACTTTTCAAGGAATAAATCGATATATTTCCCCAAGAAGAAACCTAAAGTCTTTGACAGGTTTAAAGAATTTAAGGATTTGGTGGAAAACTAGACAGAGAATAAGATAAAGGTGTTGAGTACATATAACGGTGGAGTGTTTTGCATGAATGAATTTGAAGAGTTATGTAAGAAGTGTGGTATAGCATGGAAGAATACTACTCCATACACACCTCAACAACATGGAGTTTCATAAAGAATGAACAAGACGTTGATGGAAAAGGAAAGAAGCATGCTCAGTGGTATGGGGTTAGGATAGGAATTCTGGGCAGAGGTGGTCGAGACTGCATGTTACCTGGTCAACAGATCACCTTCATCAGTGTTGGAAAATAAGACTCCATAATAGGTATGGATTGGTAAGAAACCTTCTCTTTCACATCTAAGGGTATTTGGATGTGATGCATATGTACATGTTCCAAAGGAGAAAAGAACAAAGTTGGATATTAAATTTGAAAGGTGCATCTTTATTGGGTATAAGGATGGTTTAAAAGGTTATAGAACCCAGAAACAAGGAAGGTTGTGTACAATAGAGATGTGGTGTTTAGAGAGGTGAAATATATTATTAAACATGAAGTCCTATCAAATGAACTTGAGAAGATAGAGTTTGAGCCAAAGGAGGAAGAATCAAACTCTACAAAAGAAAAGAAATTAGAAGATGAAGAGACACAAACTCTAGTTGTGAGAAGATCAATTCGAGAAAGAAGGAAGCCAGAAAGGTATATTCCATCTGCTTTCTGTGCAAATTTTGCTTTATCTATTACTGATGATGATCCCAAAAGTATGAGGTAAGTACTAGATTCAGAGGATGAAAAACTTTGAAAAGAGGCCATGGTTGATGAAATGACATCTTTGCACAAAAATGAGGCTTGGGATCTAGTGGAGTTTTGACTGTAAGGAAACCCATTGGCAGCAAAAGGGTGTTTAAGAAGAAGATGAATGCAAAAGGAAAGGTGAAGAAATACAAAGCTCAATTAGTAGCAAAAGGTTATTCCCAAGTGTCGGGAATTGATTTTGGTGATATTTTTTCTCCTATTGCTAAGGTAGCTTCTATTAGATTAGTTTTATCTGTTTCTACTGCTTTTTATTTTGAGGTAGAACAGATGGATGTGAAGACAACATTTCTTCATAGGGATCTGGAAGAAGAGATCTACATGAAGAAACCTGAAGGCTTTGCAGTGAAGGGTAAGAAAGACCTGATATGCATGTTAAAAAAGTCTCTATACGGGTTAAAATTGTCACCAAGGATGTGGTATCAAAAGTTTGAAACATATATACGGGGACTTGGCTTCACCAGAAGCAAAGTAGATCACTGTGTGTATTTTAAATTAATTGGTGACCGTGTTATTTATTTGTTCTTGTATGTGGATGATATATTTCTGATTGGAAATAACAAAGAAATTATCCAGGAAGTGAAGATCCAATTGTCCTCCAAATTTGACATGAAAGATCTTGGTGCTGCGAACTATATTTTGGGCATGGAAATTAAACGAGATCGAGAAAAGAGGAAGATCTGGTTAAACCAGAGGAAGTATGTTGAGACAATATTGCAGAGGTTTAATATGCAGGATAGTAAACCAATGAAGGTTCCTATTCTTGTAGGTGTAAAGTTATTGACTGAACAATGTCTGAAGACACAAGAAGAGGAAGAGGACATGTCCCATGTTCCATATGAAAGTGCAGTCGGTAGCCTGATGTATGCAATGGTCTATACTAGACTAGACATTACACATGTAGTGGGAGTATTGAGCAGGTTTATGTCAAAACCAAGGAAGGAACATTGGACAATAGTGAAGTGGGTTTTCAGGTATTTGCATGGCACTAGTGATTATGGTTTGTGCTACCAAGGAAGACCAGGATTGGACAGAGTTTTGGACATCCATGACTTTTTTAATATAGACTATGCTAGAGATTTGGATCAGAGAAGATCTACAAGTGGGTATGTGTTTAACCTATTTGGAGGTGCAGTCAGTTGGGTGAGTAAGAGACTGTTTGTAGTGGCCCTTCCAACTACAGAGGAAGAATACACAACATCCACTCATGGAAGCAAGGAAGCAGTTTGGTTGCAGAGATTGTGTTCAAGTATGGTGTTAGTACAACGAGTTGTAAGGATAGACTATGATAGCCAAAGTGTAATTTTATTGGCAAAGAACTCTGCTTATCATTTAAAGACAAAGCACATTGATGTTTAGTATCACTTTGTGAGGGATATGGTTGAGGACAAAAATGTGTTGCTGGTAAAGGTGGACACTTTGATTTGAAGAATACTGTAGATGCATTGAGCACTAAGAATTTCTCTTGGTGTAGAGAAACAATGGGTGTTGTAGGGTTGGATAAATTATTAAGCTCTCCTGTGGAAAGAGAACAACAAGTGGGAGAATGTTGGATGTGTGTTATATTCTTTCCAAGACTACCCCATGTGCGGGGGGGTTGGTAGCCCCCCCTGTACATTGCGCCAAGTATAGCAGGGGGGAGGCCCCCCCTACACGGGGTCTAGGGAAGCGCCTTGGAATTTTTTTTGGACCCTATATTAGGTGGGCAGACCTACCTATGGTTTTGTGCATGGATTTCACACATGGTTTTGGGCATGATGGTTTTCTGTCCATGGTATTTTGTAGATCTGGTCAAGGGAACTATGGTTATGTTCTAATCCAGGGTTAATGGATTGGGGTTTATGGATGCTTCAACATGTATATATATGTATTGTAACATTGAAAGGAATATAATGAAAAATCAATCTGGTAGTCCCAATTTTGGGATCCAGGTGAAGATATCTGTGTATATCCGTTTTATGTTTTATGCTCTTGCCATTGTTTATTTTCCGTTTTTCAAATTTGTATTCAGGTAATTTCTGTACGGGGTTAAAACCTATAGCCTCGCCATCCCAAACTTCCCAATATAAGTGTACTTATTTAATCGCTCGATATAACATACTCCAGGGGACGAAATTATTTTTTGTCGAACATCAATCTTGACCTCTATTAGATGATGGATTCCTGCATGCTTAATAAACTAATTCTCACCTTCTCGCACCTTTAGTTTCCCTCTCTCTCTGTAACACTCTTCAACGCATTCTCATCTAATGGATCTCCTTGCTTCTGTTGTGCCACTTTGATTGCTTCCACTGTACACCTTAATTTAATTAGATCATTGATCTAACTTGTTAATCAACAATCGATAACAACCTTCATGCCTCCAGACTGTTATCTTGACATAACATGATCCTGGATGATTAGTATTGATCCAGATTTAAACAGGAACGCAACAAATTACAGAGATAACCATATACACAAAGATGCAGCGGAAATAATACTTCATTTCATTAATGGAAAATACTGACATATGCTTACAAACAGAAATGGCACTAAACTAGCTAGGGCGATGGTAGCTTATCTCTGAGAAGAGATGTGATGGCTACATGCCTCTGAACTGTTCTGAACTGTATTACAATGAGGCTCGAAGGCCTATTTATTGTTGAGAAACAATGGAAAACCCTTCACATACCGAAACCTAACCCTAGAAGATGAAACGCCAAATTGTGGGCCCCGTTTGGGTAAATTGGTACATCAATTTCCCGGGGTCGTAACTTTGGCATACGATCTCCGTTTGACGCGTACGATAGCTCGTTAGAAAGATCTATCCGAGTACTACCACTTTGGGAGGCAACATAGGGCTCGGTCGCCCCAGAATTCCAAAAAAACGTCGTTTAGGGCCTCAAAACGGCTCCGGAAGTTCAGGACCCGAAAAACTGCTAAAAATAGTAAACTGTGCTACAATTAAGGAAACTGAAAATGCTGAGAAAGACAATGGTGGGGGTCCAGGTGGACCTGGCAGGTGGCCACCAATATCCACCTGGATCATTCCTCCCCCCTTAGGAAGCAATGGTCCCCATTGCGTTGAGCTCCTCCATGAGATGAGGAAACCTCTGCTGAACTTGTTCCCTGGTGAGCCACTTGCCCTGCTGAAGGAGTTGGCCTGCTTTGACAACTCGATACAGTTGGATATGCTGTTGGCGAGTGTTCTTGATCTGTGTGTCCATGATCCGATCAGTTGCAGCTTGTTCCATGCAATCGGGATTTAATTCTGTGGGTTTGAGCTGTTCTGCAATGTCGGATGTGTCTAGCAATGGTGGAAAGTATGGCCGAAGGCGGTCCACATTGAACACTGGGTGCAGGCCAAGGAATGGGGGAATGCTGAGCTCAAATGCATTGTCTCCCATAGCCTTAGTAATGGTGTAAGGACCATATCGAAGTGGTCTCAATTTCCGATAGGCTCCAGTAAGGCGTTCCTTTTGCAAATGCAACCAGACTTTGTCGCCCACCTGAAACTTGTGTGGCACCCGGTGTTGATCATGTCGCTGCTTGTACTTGGCATTTGATTTCTCAAGAATGTCATGGACCTGCTGGCGAATATGTTGGATGCGCTCAATGAAGCTGGTGGCCTTATCTGTTTCGGACTGGACATGAGCTGAATTCATGTGAGTAGCTGCAAGTGGCATGGCCACATCAATGGGGCATAGTGGCTGGAATCCTAAACCCACCTGAAAAGGGCTATGGCCAGTGGAGCTGTGAAGAGCTCGGTTGTAGCTGTGCTGAACATAGGGGAGGCTCTCGTCCCATGTGCGTGGATGCTTTGAGTTATACATGCGCAGAATGTGCACAATCATCCTGTTGACAACCTCTGTCTGGCCATCAGTTTGAGGATGGAAGGCTGTGGACTTCGTGAGTTTGGTGTCCAGCATTGACCAGAGACTGGACCAAAATGTGCTGAGAAACCGATTGTCCCGATCTGAGATGATAGACTGTGGGATCCCAAAGTGCACCCACACTCGTTCAAAGAAGAGTTTAGCAGTGGCTTCTGCTGTGATATTCTTCTTGCAGGCCATCATAATGGCCATCTTTGAGAACCTGTCGACGACCACAAAAACACAGTCATTTCCATGCTTAGTGGAAGGAAGGCCTGACATGTAATCCATGGAGATGGATTCCCAAGGTCGACTAGGGGTAGGCAACGGGGTATAGAGGCCTTGCTTCTTAATGGTCGGTTTGGCAATGGCACAGGTAGTACATGATCGGATGTACTTCCCAACATCCTGTCGAAGATTCGGCCAATAGAAATAGTTTTGCAGTACTGCCACTGTTTTCTCGACCCCGAAATGCCCAGCAGCCCGACTGTAGTGTGCTTCCCAAATCATCTTGGCACGCTCGCTTGAAGGAACACAAAGGTGACCGAGGTGGCATAATAGGGCATCCTGGAGGTGAAAATCTGCAACCTGCCGACCCTCCAAGAGTGTCTGGTATGTGTGGCCGAATTCTGGGTCGCTTTTGTAGAGAAGTGGCCAATCAGAAGTCTCGTGCCCGCAAGAGTTGAGCACGGTGGTTAGCGCCATGATCGGTGGTCGACTGAGGCAATCTGCAACATTATTGGTGCTGCCCTTTTTATACTTGATATTCAAGTGAAATTGTTGCAGGTATGTAGACCACTTCTGATGGCGATCATTCTGCAATTTCCCTTGGGTCTGTATGAATTGCAGAGGTCGGTGGTCTGTGTGGATGACCGTTTCCTTCCCCAAAATGTAATGCTTCCATTGTCGGCAGGCCTGTACAATGGAATACATCTCTTTATCATAAGTGGGGTACTTCCGGACTGTGTCTGAAAGTGTTTCACTGTGATATGCCACTGGATGTCCATGTTGAGTAAGGACTGCCCCAATAGCATAGTCAGAGGCATCTGTCTCGACCTCAAATGGTTGTTGTAAATCTGGTAACGCGAGCACTGGTGCCGTGCAGAGGCGATCCTTCAACTCCCTGAATGCCTTCTGTTGAGATTCAGACCAAAAGAATTTTGCTTTCGCCCCGCCCTTGGTGACTTGACTCAAGGGCCAAGAAATATGAGAAAATCCCAACACAAACCTGCGGTAGAAGTTGGCAAGACCTAGAAAGCTGCGGAGCTCTGTTAGAGTGGTTGGAGAGGGCCAATCCCGAATGACTTGGACCTTGGCTGGATCGACATGCACCCCCTGTTCATCAATGATGTATCCCAGATACTGGACCTCGGTCATGCCAAAAGTGCATTTCTCCAAATTGGCACATAGCTTGTGTTGCCGCAGTGTTTGGAGAACCTGTCGGATGTGGTGGAGGTGCTCTTCCCAACTCTGGCTGAAGATCAGAATGTCATCCAAGTATACTACTACAAAGGAGTTGGTGAATGGCCGCAAGATGTCATCCATTAGCCTCATAAAGGTTGCAGGAGCATTCGTCAATCCGAAAGGCATGACCAACCATTCGAAGAGGCCCTCCTTGGATTTGAAGGCAGTCTTCCACACATCTGAGGGTTCAATTGGTACCTGGTGATATCCTGACTTCAGATCGATCTTGCTGAAATATTTCGCCCCCTTTAGTTGGTCTAGGAGGTCATCAATCCGCGGGATCGGGTACCTATTACGGACAGTGATCTTGTTCAGCGCCCGATAGTCAATACAGAGTCTCCACGTCCCATCCTTCTTCTGTACCAACACTATCGGGCTCCCACAGGGCGAAGAACTCGGACGGATGTGACCTTTCTGTAGGAGCTCCTGAATCTGCCTCTTGATTTCATTGTTCTCCAGAACGGAGCGCCGATAAATTGGTCCATTGGGTAGCGGCGCACCTGGGGTCAGATCAATGGAGTGCTTGACTTGACAGTGCAGAGGAACCCCTGCCGGGGAGGTGAAGATGTCTTTGTACTCCTCCACAATCTTGTCCATTTGTAGCTGCCGTGCAGAGGGACCTCGTTTGGAGGCCGCGGCCACTGTCTTCTTCTTCCCTTGAGGGCGTATCATCAGGAAAACAAATTTCCTGGTTTTGGAAATGATCTTACTGCATTGTTTTGCAGTAATCAAAGAGATGGCGGCAGGTGGTGGTACCTCTGGTATCCTGAACAACTTATTTCCCAATGTAATAATAACAGCACGGGGCCTTGATTCATACACAGCATGTCGCTTCCACAAGTATGGTTGTCCTAGTAATACATCACAAACTTCAAGGGGAGCAATGTCACACAATACCTCATCCGTGAAGGGCTTGATGTTGTATGGAAGGCGACACTGCTGGCTCACGCGAAGATCTCGCCCTTGGTAAAGCCACCCAATGGTGTATGGTTGTGGATGTGCTGTGGTCGGTAAGCCCAACCGCTTCACGACCTCTGCCGAAATGAGGTTCTTTTGACTCCCGCTATCAACAATGAACTGTATCGGGGAGCCCTTGACCCACATCTGGGAGTGGAAGAGACGCTCCTCCTCCTCTGGATCTTCGGGTTCATTTTTCTGGATCTTTGCGGTAGCAACAGTGGCGCTGGGATCCGCATCAATGATCTGCTTCCCTTTTTCATACCCCTTATCGGGTTCTGACTCAGAGTCGGAACATGCATCTGATTCTGAAACCTTTAGCTCAGCCACCAGTGACTGTTTGGCCCGACACTCACTTGTGTTGTGAGTGGAGCTCTTATGGAACTCGCACCATTTTCCAGTGTCCTTTCTCGGCTTCGCGGCGTTGCTCTTTGCTTGCAGCTTCAGCTGGTTGTCTTGGGCTGTCCCGCCTTGGCTTTGTCCTTTGTTCTGTGGTTTAGGGGCACCCTTCCCCTGCTTTGGATTCGCAGATCCAAAGTCTCGCTTCTTTTGTTTAAACTTCTGCTCGACTTTGACGGCATACCGGTATGCTGCGCCGAGCGAGGGGATGTTTAGGAACTGTATTTCTTCCTGGATGTACTTGTGCAGGCAGCCACGGTATTTGAGTATCAAATGTTGCTCCGAATCCTTGATACCCAACTTTGTGCGAAGGGTATGGAAAAGATTGGTGAACTCCGGCACATCTTGGTCCCTTCCCTGCCGCAGCGTGGTCCACTTTATGTATTCATCCTCATAGCTTCCGACAGGGTAGTACTGCTCCTTGATGGCATCCCGGAACGAATCCCAGGTGGGTGCGGCTGAAAATAGTGAGCCAGTACTTTCATCCTTCTGCTCGCAGTAGGTTTCCCACCAGTCCTTGACGTGGGGGGCTGCTTTGAGAAGAGCAAAAACAATCTTTTCCCGACTCGAAAATTCATGAACAGAAAAATAACCCTCTAGCAGATTTAACCATTTATCTACGGCATCGCGTCTATCTGACCCTCGAATATGGGGATTTCAAAATTAACTTGTACCTTAAAGGGTGTGGCGTTTCCAGAGGAGCTGCTGGAAGCCGATGCGCCGCTTCTAGGTAGCCGCTGAAGGATCTGCGCAAAGCTGTCCATCATCGCGTTCCGTTGTCGCTCGAGCGCTTCTTTGAGCAAGATTTTGATGGGATCTCCTGCCCCCTCGTCTTTCTTCTCGTCCGCCATGGGAGGCCGTCGGGATTTGCGAGGCTGGTCTTGCAAAGGTTCAACCAGTTCAAGCCCTAACTCCTTATATCCCGACCTTGTTGGGGACATGCAAAGAAAAACAGAGAAAAAGCAGACCGCTCTGATACCACTGATCCAGATTTAAACAGGAACACAACAAATTACAGAGATAACCATATACACAAAGATGCAGCGGAAATAATACTTCATTTCATTAATGGAAAATACTGACATATGCTTACAAACAAAAATGGCACTAAACTAGCTAGGGCGATGGTAGCTTATCTCTGAGAAGAGATGTGATGGCTACATGCCTCTGAACTGTTCTGAACTGTATTACAATGAGGCTCGAAGGCCTATTTATTGTTGAGAAACAATGGAAAACCCTTCACATACCGAAACCTAACCCTAGAAGATGAAACGCCAAATTGTGGGCCCCGTTTGGGTAAATTGGTACATCAATTTCCCGGGGTCGTAACTTTGGCATACGATCTCCGTTTGACGCGTACGATAGCTCGTTAGAAAGATCTATCCGAGTACTACCACTTTGGGAGGCAACATAGGCTCGGTCGCCCCAGAATTCCAAAAAAACGTCGTTTAGGGCCTCAAAACGGCTCCGGAAGTTCAGGACCCGAAAAACTGCTAAAAATAGTAAACTGTGCTACAATTAAGGAAACTGAAAATGCTAAGAAAGACAATGGTGGGGGTCCAGGTGGACCTGGCAGGTGGCCACCAATATCCACCTGGATCAAGTATTCACCTTCTCCTTGCAACGATAGTCACCTTACACTATTCCCCATCACAAATCCTAGTCAATGATCACACCAAGGATCATTGATCAATACTTGTGTCTATTCACCACGAAGAAGGACCTGATTCCTCTGCGTTTAATTTATTTTCTCAGACACTCTTCCTCTCGAGCTTATCATAGGTAGGTGCATCAAACAAATGATTAAATTCATAATTAATGAAACGCTTAACAAGTTATTCGATCAATGTATACGTCCAGAGGATTGCAAGAGACTCAGTCAACACAATTTTCCCAGTACAACAAAGAGATTGTTTCTTTATTAATTTACACACTCTGTACAACATTATAGTAGGCCTCTCCTTGGCCTAATTTATATTAATCAACCCCTGATTTGACCTCAGCCTTCTCGACCTTTACAACTCAATCTCTATTCTTTCCTCTTACACAATCCCTATTTCCCTCTTGGATATTTTTTATACAAAAATGATTATGAACTATCACCAATTTAGATTCACTAATCACTCAATAAATTCTGTTTCTAGGACCCTCTAGATCCACATATCTTTCAATATATCAAAACTACCATCAAATCTCTCTAACCTTTAGTCAACATTCTCAAGAATGCTTCTTAGAAGCATATATAGTTACAACATCCTCACTCCTATATACAATACTTCTAGATTTCCTCAAAAACAAAGGAAAAGCAAATAATTAAACAATCACACTCATTTAGGGAACCAACTCCCTTGGTCAATGAAATACCCCTAAGTTTACTAAAAATGTATTTTAACTTGGAGGTAAGATGCTCCTACATCAAAAGAGTTATATTTTGTTACCTTATGACTCTCTCATTAACAATTAACTCATTCCATATGAAGGCTTTTTAAGAGTTCTAATTTATTACTAGTGGATGAAGTTGCTTATATGCTCTAGTTTTTTCACTTCAAAGAGAATTTCTCATATATCAATTTATGGTCAATTAATTATATCAATGAATTCAAGACATTAATATCTATTATTGTTTCCATATATCTATATAATGTTTATGGTTGAAATAAACAAAGTGTACTCCAATATTTATGAAATTTGCTGATGACTTCTATGGTTTAATATTGAGACAATATATATGCTAATGCTCATTTTCCCCTTGTTTTACAATTATTTGATGAAAATTTCCTTCTTATTTTGAAATTGTTTTTTTAACTCAATATTTTATGTTCAATCATTACATTGTTTATCACTTTATTTTAAATTAAATGATTCCATACAATGCTTCCAAAACATTTTTATAACTTTAAGCGGGAGTTTGTAAAAAAAAAAACTTTAAGATGGAGTTTGTAAAAATAAGCTATAAGCTAGAGTTTGCAAAAAAATGCTTATTGTGACCGAGTTTAATTTTTTTAATTGCATTAAATTGTTCAAAATAAACTTTAAGCTAGAGTTTGCAAAAAAATGCTTATTGTGATTGAGTTTATTTTTTTTAATTGCATTAAATTGTTTTTTATATCTATATACTAATGCACAAAATATTTGTGATGATTTTTTTTTAAATATATTAGGAAAATTAATCATAATTAGATTTGTTAAATTAGTAATGGAGATAATTATTAATAGTTGTTATATGCGAAGGTAAATTGATTCATCATTATTCAAGGAAAACCATGCCACCTTGAATGAAGGGCTAGTGGATAAGAGAGTAAGCTTTCACCTCTACCAAATAATTTATAACATTAACCTATAAACTATTAACAATTTTTTTATAATAAAAAATAAAAAATATTAACATCTCTCAATAATAACTAAAATTATTTAACATATTAAAAAATGTATCTACTTTTACATGATAACATAAAACTATATTAACAAGTTTCAAAAGCTTCGGAATTATTTACTTTAGTAAACAAGTGCCGCAGTGCACTTTAGTTAGTGTGCGAGTCAAGTTAGAAATTATGCTCTGGGAAAGATTGCATACAAATTATAATTTACTTTAGTCAATGCTAATAGTAGTCAATAGGCAAATAAAATCCTATAGTTTTGCTTTGGTAGGAACTAATAAATTGAGGCGCGAAGTGGATAAATTAATTGCTTGCTTAGGCACAAGGACTTCATAAATTTTGTGAGGTAGTAACCACTAGTAAGTCTACACATTTACAATTTTACTCCTACATAAGTGTTGAAGAAAACATAAATAATGGTACTCCTCTTAAGTATATTTATTTACATATTATGAATAACCATTTTTTATGCAAAGATTTGCTTAAATTATGGTGGGAAATAACTGATAATAAAAATGTTATTTACTTGAATATGAGCTATTTCCAAAGATTTATTTTTGGATGTTTTTCTTGCAAAGCTTAAGAATAAAAAATGGTATTTTGGCCGGAATCCAAGAATACAATTTCTAGTGAGATTGTGATATTTTGTTGTTTAAAATATACTTTTGAACGCATAAATAGATTCAACACCCTAGAAAACCCTTGAGGCATTCTATCTTTGCAAATTAAACATCTTAAACTTATGCTTTTTAAAAATCTGTAACGCATTTTGAATAAAATTCACTTTAAAAAATGCTTGGAAAATTGCCATTTTGTCTATTAGTTAGACTATGCAATAAAAAACTCACTACACAAATATCTAAAAATCATGCATGAATATTACAACCATATTCATTATTGACATAAAATGTGTGAGGTAGTTATCCTCTTGACATTATATTGTACAAATGTTGCAACAAGACCTTCAAATTATGGTCTAATGAAATGTTTGAAAGATAGTTTTTTAATATATTGAAAAAAAACATTTATTTTTCAAAGTTAAATATTATAAGTTGCATTGGTCAATGCTAAACGAATAATAGTTAATTGATAATTTGATTTCTAGAGTACTTCCTTGGTATGGACTAATAAAAGACGACTTGTTTTTTTCATCCCTTTCTATGTAATGCAAATTATAATTTAATCCACATTATATTAGGGGAACTAATAGAGAAACACTCTTGTGTCTTAATTAATTTAAACTATTTCACTCTTCAAATATGGAAAAGGCAATATTGAAAAGAGATAAGTTGGACAAACATTTGATACACAATTTTGTTTTATGTTTTAGGAATTGTTGGCCAATGTGTTTATGTATTTTTTTAATTAAGCAAAAAATATACCAAAGTTATTATAGGTATGCATTTTGTCCATGGGACATCTTAATTGGTGATCATTGTGTTATGATGTATTATGTAAACCATGTGATTTAATGTTATATATATATATATATATTACTTTTTAAATATGTGAATACAAGGCTAGAAATATTATTGATCTTATTCAGTGTAAAAACATATTATTATAAAATAAATAATAATGTTGAAAAGTATAATTGTCGTTCATGTCATTAATTTAACAATGTAACAGATCATAGCCAACCAGATCACAAAAAAATGCTAGAGACTTCTCACATATAATTAACATGAGCCATGCTTTTCAAACATCATTGGTATATCTCTAAAATTACGTAAGTTTATATAGAATTAAATATCATGATTTTTTAAAAGTTATGGAGAATGTATTTTATGTTTTTTGTGTGTCAAAAGATGCTTTCTTGTAGGTTTTAACCATGTACAAAAATGTTTGCAAATGAATTCTTAAAAAAATAAAAAAATACGTAATGACGAGAACATAAAAAGTGTACACAAAGATTTTCTCCTAGAACCCAAAGCCAAGAAAACATATTGACTTTTTATTATTTTTTTCAATGTTACAATACATTACATACATGTCGAAGCATTCATAGACCCCAATCGATTAACCCTGGATTATAACATAATCGTAGTTCCCATGACCAGATCTACAAAATACCATGGGAAAAACCATCATGCCTGGAACCATGCGCAAAAACCATGAGTGAGTCCACCCACCATCCTTGGGTCCACCTATTATTATTATTATTATTATTATTATATATATATATATATATATATATATATATATATATATATATATATATATATATATATATATATATATATATATATATATATATATATATTTATTTATTTATTTTTTATTTTTTTCGTTGCGCTGCCCCAGACCTCGTGCAGGGGGGTGGTACTCCTTGTGGGACCCCCCGCTGTGCCCAATGCAACATAAAAATGCATGGCACTAGTCGTGGAAAGAATATAACACATACCCAACATTTTTATTGCCTGGTGTGAGGGAGATGTGTAATTCCTTCAATGTTCAACATGGAGTTGACATGTAGTATTTAAAAAAAAAAGATTAAGAATACTAAAATATTTCAATACTGGCAATAAATTATATGTATATATTTCTATGAGTAATTGGCAGATATTGGTCTTAAGTAACAGGGTAAAACAAATTCTTGTAATAAGGATGCATAAAAAAGAAGGTTCTTCTCAAAATCCCACAATCCAAAAAAACAAAAAATGGCTTATAAATCACTAGTACAAATAATTTCTTGTACTAAATTACAGAAAAGTACTTTAATATGTTAATTATCATTAAGTACTTAGTATTCAGATAATCTTAATAACACATAAAAACTTAACTATGTCCATACTTACTACTAGCTTTGTTAGTTGCTTCTTTATCAATGTCCAACACCTATATGTTTAAATTAGGAATTTGATGTACTGACTAATCCACGTGTTTCCAAAATTTGAATTCATAGAAAATATTTGGTTTGAGAATCCAACTTGATGTCCTCAAGATGCGACAATAATAATATGAAGAGATACATATTCATCTCTTATTGCTTTAATGTGCTACCTACATTGCACCAAAATCCCCATTATGACATTCAAGTGAGCTGAAATATCGATGTCCTATACTTGAATTCTCCTTGATGCATTTTGGATGGAGTAGTTATTATACTCAACTAATCCTTGTTATACTCAATTGATCCTTCATGCCTCCTTAACACACCTACAAACATCCTAAAGTTTACTAGAATCCTTTGGAAATTGATAGATAACCATACTATGATAGATCCATAGTGACACTAAGTAAGTTGTCAAGCTTCAGAGATAAGCATTAATGGTCATAAAAGTGTTAAACCCAAATTAGACTAAGAATGTGCAAATAAAAAACCACTTCCTCCACCATTGAGGCTTGAACATCATATATATACTTACATAAAGCTCTTGATTGCTTCCATAGTTGATGGCGAGATTTTCCCCAAATACCGGGAGCAACCAAATCTTCATTGAGGAGTCTAGGTGACCAAAACCAAGAAAGATACACCCATAATGAAAACAATAAAACTCCAAAGAAAATTCTCCATAGAAACCTCCCAAGATGTAGAGGAAATAGGGGAACAAACATCCACTTACCCAAAGAATCTACAAGCAATATACACTACTCCAAGGACCCAAATGTTGAGTTGTAAACCACCATCAAGAACCAACATAAATGATTGAAAAATTGCATGGAAGAATCCATTACTTAAGCCTTAATACCATCTTGGAGATGAAATATTTAGAGTGTTGATTCATAATTATGTATGAAATATGGTTGAGGCATGTGGCATGGGAATATTCATTTCACAGAAGGGATGAAACTAAGAGATCCAACACCCTGCTTGTGAGCCATGTGATGATTTAATGAAATCCTACATGAGTTGACATATATTATCACGGGATTGGTTGGTATTAAAGTTTATTATTAATAACAATAAACCCCTCTAAATTTCCTATGGTTTCCTTCTTTGCATAATTGTCATCTTGATTATTGTTTTCCAAAAATATACGATAGAACATGATTTTGGGGATACAATTCTTAGATGGTATGCTTCTAACAAATATCAGTGCTAACTTTAAATCCAATGGAATGGTTCTCAAGAACACATGCATTATAAAATTCCTTGAATCCCCCCAATGTAATTGGATTTGCAATATGGAAGATGTTGGCTAGATTCAAGACTTGCAGGGGTGTGTAAGCTTCAACCTAGTTATTTGGAAAGATGCCTAAGCTCTAGGCATAGGTAAATTCAATTGTTCCTCTAGGGATATTGATTACCACCACAACACCTACTACCCCAAAATGTAATCCATATGTAATGAAGATTTTAAGATATATATATATATATATATATATATATATTCCAAAACGAAAAAAAATTTACATTTCTAGAAGAAATATATATTTTCGAGAAACATATATTTTCGTCCCCCTTAAGGGACTTTGAAAGTGCTGTTGTCATTCTGTATTTTTGAGGTTGAGGGAGTAAACACATAGGACATCATCAAAACCACTTTGGAAGCTGGGATCTAGCCCTACCAGCTTCAAGGAGGGATCTCTCTGTAAAATTTAGCTATGTTTTATGTGAATTTTAGGCTAGTTATTACTATATTGATTGTTTTTTATTGGATTGTTTGGATGATTTAATTGTTATAATTCCATTGGGCTATGGAGTCTAAAAATGTAACTGGATCTGCATCAAATTTTAGAGGAGTTTCATAGGGAAAACTAGGTTGCACTAGTTGGATCTTTCATAATATTAAATGGATTATGGAATAGAAGAAATGTAAGATTCAGTAGAAACCAAGGAGCAATGAAGAATTCCTTAATTTGACTTCAGCAGAAAACATGTAAATTACTAACAACCAGAATAGGGCTCTCTATGTAACATATCCTATTCATCACAGTTTCTGTTATGTAATTAAGCTTTTTAGAAATAACAAAGAAAGGAAACAATGATTAAACACATAAACTGAAGAAAAACATCACCATTTCGTACACCACATGAATCTTGTGAAGAATGTCCTTGTATTATTGATGCTTCCAGCAACTTGGAAATTACAATTTGCAGAGGAAAGTATATTCAACAATCAACATCACTTACTTCAAACTATGAAGTATTTATACAAATTCTAAACTAAAATATCTTGAAAAAATATCAAGATTTGTTTACAAATATCTCAAACTATCTTACACAAATAGAACTAAAATATAGGACATTCAAAACTAATGAATCTACTTGGCACTATCTTTGTGGATTGTTGGTGAAAAATAAGAGCAATTCGAATTTGATAGCAACTCTTATTTGATGAGGTGGCCTCCAGGTCATTAACTGTCTTTGAGCTTTTTCCTCCCAAAATTATGAAAAATAGGGTCCAGATATACCTTTGAAGATATCAGTACGAGCTATCTGTTTGAAAACGGAGAGATTTTTTTGTAGCTTAGCATTTTAGGAACAAAAACCTCCTCCTTTTTACCAAAATTCATTTCTAATTATCCACAATATGCTCTGCAAAAAGGTGACTAAAACAGGACATTGCATAGTTGAAAAAAATAGGCTAAAGGATGAGAGTGAATCTCCCAATCCTTGATATATGTGGAAAAGTGAGATAGGATTTTTTATTGTGGAATATTATGAACCAAAACCTCTTCTAGTTTCCCAAGATTAATATATGATTATCCACAATATTCTCTGCAAAAAGGTGACTAAAATAGGAAATTTCTGGAAAATATGCCTTCAAAGAATCATTATCATCTCCCAAACCATAGTAGATGTTACAAAAATGAGAGAGGTTTTTGTGCATGAGGATGTTAGAAACAAAAACCACTTTCATTTTTTGAAAATGCGTTCTTAGGTATCTATAAACAATGTTTGAAAGTACTGTGCAGTATAGGGAGAAAACATAGTTTTACTTGGCCATGAAACATATATATGACATGGAGGCGGGAGGTGACATGGAGGTGGGTGATAATGTGGAGGCACATGGTTGGAGGAAATATGATTAGGTGGCAGAGTAGGAGTGGAATATGAGGAGGGACATGGCAGGCAGATGTTGGTGCGAGAATAATAGGCGAAGGATATGTGGCGGTAGTGAAGTGGTGGCTGAGTGGAAGGGGGGGTGATGCAACCGGGAAGGCGGTTTGCAGCAAGGAGCGGATATCACTTTCAGAGGGGAGTAGAGGTGGATTACGACATTAGTGAAGGGGGGTAGAGGCATATTATGGTATTAGTGAAGGGGGGTCTAAAATACTCTGAGGGAGACATATGATAGCGGGCCCCGTGGGTAAAACCACTAATTTCGGAAACCCCCCACCAATAAAGGGAGATAAGGTGAGGGGGTCCGAATTAGATCAAGTGCCATCAGATCGGATGTGCGCTAAAGATCGGGCACAGAAGATGTGTGTATTTTAACCACATACGAAAAATCTCCTTATGTCGTTATCAATTTTACAATTAAAAGAAAGTTATGGTACCAAGGCCTTATTACAATTTATTTAATCACATTTAAATGATGTGATCAATTTAATCTTAACACACTTAATTATTCTTTAATGCTGCATTTCGACTTGCAAGCATATTTTTTGATTTCCTCAAGGTTTTGACCTTTTTTGAAAATAATTTACAACATGGAATATTATTTACAACATCTGAAATATAATAATCATCACCTTTAATCAAGCAATCCTATAAAAATTATAGGACCCTAACAAGTGCCAAAAGAAACACTTTTCCAAATCTTTTACCAAAATAGAAAAATATTGTATCATTTGTAGAGAATCAAATCAAACCAATGAATGGCCTAAATCATCTAGAAAACAACAAAAAAAAATATTATATTCGACGTCTTTTACTTTGCATGGCCATGTATATAACAATTTTTTTTGAGAGCATTAAAAACATATATATCTATAGAAGAAATTATAGAAGGAAAGACATATCCTATATTATATGATCATCATAAAACTCATGGACTATGAAGGCCCCTTATTAAAGGGATAATACTTTCTTAGAGAGCTCATTAGCCTTGACGTTTAGTTCCTTGAAAATACAAGTAAAAGAAATCCATTCAAAACTATGAATATATTCCCAAAACTAGTAGGGAAAGGATTGAAGCCTTGCATTTTGGACCCTGAAATTGTTTTCTTCCTATTATATGACAACTTTGGAACCACTCAGAATTTGTAGCTTAGATAAACAAATCTATTTTGCATGATACAAAAGAGTTCATAAGACTATGAATTTTTCCTTTGAGTTGGACTTCAACCCTAGAGCACAACAAAATATAAAAAAATGAGAATAATTGATGTGGAGAACCACTTCCATTCCACAGTGAGGGGCATTACCTTGAATCGCCCCATTGAAGAATCTCCATGGATTCTCATACTCCATCAGAGGCATAATGGGATTGCAAGCTTTATATTTATTTGGTTCACACCTAATTTCCTCTATTAACTTTAAAATCATATCAATAAAAAATTCCATAGGGATAGAATTATCCTAAGAAGGGGAGAGAGCCATAAAAAGCCATAGAGGAATCATACAACCCTCTACACATGCTTTATCCTATATTGGGAATAACTCAATCAACTTTGGGACCAATTTTTTTTATTAGATCGTTCTACTTGTCTTGTGTAAATACAAGAGATAAATATGTGGAAGATCATTTCATCCTCTCTTCTACATAATGTACACCAACTTGGCCCTATATAATCTCTTTTCAAACCATTGTTTGAGGTAAGTAATTTGTTAGTCAAAGCTAACCAAAAAAAGGGTTTTTTACTTTGAGAGGGGTGTAAATTTCCCATAGACTATCCCACCACCAAACAATTGAACTATTTTTTATAGAATTCCTTAGGGATCAAAACTAATCCTCAATGGATATACCACTCATATATATAAGTCATAAATATTCATCAAATATAACTAATAAAAATGAGCCTCAACAATTTTTTAGCTATAAGTGATTGACTAAAAAAGGTAAGTGTTTTTAATAGACCAAACCCCCAAACTCTTAGGCTTAGTGATCATATACCACCTAACCAACATGATACCATATGTTTTCTTGCCAACTAACTAAAGAAATTGTAAATTGGATTTTCGAATTGATTGATAATACCTTTGCGCACCTTGACAATTGAATTCTAGTATATTGGAATGATCTCCAATACAACTTTTACTAGGACCACACATCCTCCTCTTGATAGTTACCTATTTACCCATAAGGAAATCCTAGCTTCCAATTTTTTTATATAACTAGAGACATTCATCACATGAATATGACATTTGGTTTTAGCAGGAATCCTAGGTACTTCATACGCTCTTTAATGTTTTTTTTGGGGAAGTAGAGGTGAAGAAACCACTTGATGTGTTAAGTCTTCACTTGGAAAATGATATATGATGTAATATTTGACCTTATTTATCTCCATTCATATGGCCAAACAATACATATTTAAAATTATCTTTAAAACAATAAATCATTGAGGATCCCTTGAACCAAATAAGAGAACATTGTCAACAAAAAAAGATGAGAAATAACCTCAGAAGATGAGACCTTAACTCATTTTAATTCTCATTAAATTACTCTGCTCTTCTACTACCAAAAGGAATAGGAAAGGAGACAGGGACAAACCTACCTCAAACCTCTGGAAGGAAGAAAAGAATTAGAAAGAGAACCATTGATGAGGACCATAAAACAGGATATATAAATCTAGTCCATAATCCAATTCACCATTGAAATGTGCAATCCCACTTGGATAAGGACTAGGAAAATGACAACCCAACTAACCTTGTCATGTGCCTTGGAGAGGTCAAACTTGAGGATAATCAAAAGGATATTGTTTTGTTTAATATCATTAAGAGATTCTTGAGCCAATCAGAAAACATCATGAATTTATCTATTAAAAAGGAAGCCAAACTATTCATCAGAAATGAAATCACTAAACATAGGTTTTAGTCTATTTGTAATCATATTGGAAATGTGTTTGTGAATAACATTACAATACGAGATAGACATGAAGTCTTCAAAAGAAACAATGCCATGCTTTTTAGGAATCAAGGCTAGATGTATTGAATTAAAATCTCCTAAGATTCTACTAGATTGATAAAATCCCCTTACAACTTTCAGAAGGTCAAATTTAATGAGATCAAAGACCTGATAGACTTATATAGTGAGCCCACCAAGCCCTATGCTTTTACCCTTTTGAAATGAAAATAGGGTAGTGCACATTTCATCCTCCAAAACTTGTTTTAACAATTAATTATTCATTTCATTTTAAAAAATATGGGAAGGAGCTTTAAAATATTCAAGATATCTTTAATAGGATCCCAATAGATTCCTTGAATAATTTTTTGAAGAAATCCCTACTTTCTTCTGTATTTTCTTTGAAAGATGAGATCAAGACACCATCCCCGTACTTAATTTCCTAATTTGTATTCAAGAATTTCTTGTAACTTGCAACTTATGGAAAAAATTTCATATTATTGTCTCCTTCAACAATCCATAAAGATTTGGTATTTAAGTACGAGGATGCTTCTTCCTTGCCTAGTATATCGCTCCTCTGCTCAACAAGGAATTCACAGAAGCTTCATCTTCTTTTGACATTGGAATTAAGTAATTTTCCACCAACAAGGCATTGATATTTTGTTTTGTGTCGAGTATGAGAGCCTGACATTTTTACTTTTGTGCATTTGCCCAAGGAATAAATACCTCCTTTACAATCCTCAAATTATCAGAAAATTGTTTCATAGTAGAGACTTCTAAGGAATCCCAGATATGTATCTATAAGGAGGAGACTAGGCTTCCATGCTCCTCTTCCAACAACAACATAGGGTTGAAATTTAAAGGAAAAGGGGTTTTCCTCTCCTTTTTTTCAGTTTTGAATAAAATTTGAAGATGATCCAAGATACCTCTCACTTCCACCCGTGACTTTATAAACCATAGACCATCAAATAGGTCTTCATATAGAATGAAGTGATGAAGTGTTTTGACTATATTTTCATTCCCCCAATTACTATTTCTCTAGGTGGGAACTAGCTTAGGGGTAGCTAAATATATCAAATGGAAAACCTATATTGAATGATTCAAAAATCCCTTAAGTGGATCCATTTAGGGATGAACCTACCACACTTCTCTAAGGGATTGTTAAAGTTTAAATCTCCTCCTAGCACCAGATTGGGAACAAAGAAAATTCCTTATGAAATAGTATTCTCCTTGTTAGCACCTAAATCCGCCTCAGGCTGAAAGAAGGTAAAATTCAGGGTAACCACAAACCACGCTCAGTCTGGTAGCTAGCCCTACCAGAACAGGAGAGGGCTCTCTCCAAGTCACACTCAGTGAATAGATGAACGAAAAGGACTGAGATGACTTTTCAACGAACAATTTATCTTAGGCTAGTAAGTGAAAACGAACATAAGGAGGGATTTTTATGAATGACTGTGTTTCTGAGATGTTATGGGACCACTGAACCTCAATGAACAAAGAACTTAACATAAAGCCAGAGATTGTTTCGTGAGGCAAGGTAGGCGGAAAACATAGCAATTTTAGTTTTAAGATATGGCGGAATGGAGAGATTGATTAAGAAGGTGAAAAGGGCATGGACAACATGAATCCTTTTCAACAGAAGAATGAACATTGTATATGAATTTTTCCCACAGGTAGAGCAATAAAATTGAATTCTACCTAATCTCATTCGAAAAATTTCACCAGAAATGAATATGAAATGAAATATGGAACATAACAAGATACATATGAAACATAAGAGACACACTTGCTACACTCACAACCACAGGAATCTCATGAAACAGAGCTGCTGCCTTTCATTAATTCTCTGTAAAAATATACAATGCAAAAACAAAGTTCCTTTCCCATAGTCTCCCAGAAGTTACAAGCCAACCAACCAAAAAAATTGCTTTGCAAATGGTTTGCATACAATATATAGAATGTGCCATGAAGAGATAGAACACCCAAGTGTCACAAAATGAAGGTGGAGAGCCAAGAATCAGCTACAGGTGCAGCACCAAAAACATGACACATGGCTTGGGTGACCCTTTTCCTTCCTTTGCCACTTGTATAACTGACCATATGGAGTGAAAATATTTATAAAACCGTCGCGCTCCTCCTCCTGTGCGTCGCGCTCTTTTCCAGGTGACTTTTGGAGGCCTTACCGATGTCCAAATTGAGTGCAGGATAGCGTGTTGGAAAGGTATTTGAGTATAATTTCCAAACCAACTAGAATATTTCCATTTGGAGTTCATTTTCTCGGCCAAAAAGCAAATCTCCCAAGACTGGTTGAACTGTGCCAAATGAGGCTGCCTCAAGGCAGAGTGCTGTTGCGGTAAACTTTTGAATGCCTTTATCAATCTAAAATTAAGCTCGTGATAGCTCACAGGAAATCCTGTCCTGTATAATTTCCATGCCAACCAGAATTTTGCAATTTGGAGTTCATTTGCCCTGTCAAAAATCAGATCTCCCAAGACTAGTCGAACTGTGCCAAATGAGGCTGCCTAAAGGCAGAGTGCTGTTACAGTCAACTTTTGAATGCCTTACTCAACTCCCAATTGAGCTCATGATAGCTCATTGGAAAGATACTTGTCTCTAGTTATCATTTGGATCATCAAGAAAGTCATTTGGCCAACCGAGCTAGGAGAAAACCTGATTTTCCTGAGGTCGCTCCAGAGGTGAATCAATTCTCCCAAGGCAACTGTATTTTTGACATTTCCTCAAAACCATAACACCTGTGTAAAAGGTGAAGGAGGTTTTTATTTCTTGGTCTATTAAGGACAAAAACCTCTCTCAGTTTTCCCAAATTTATCTTTTATTGCTCAGAAAAATCATTTGAGTGAAACATATCCCGACGTGTGGGACAAGGGATTTGCTGAAATGAAGTGAAATGAAGGGGATAGGGAGCTTCTAAATTCTTGAGGAAATTTTGGGAAGTATGAAGGGATGGTATGAAGTAGGGGAAAGTGGAATATCAGAAATTGAGTGAGGGGAAGGGGCCCAAAAAGGCAAAACACAGGCCCAACCATCGAAAATTGCCAAGTTGTAGCAAGAAACTAGGGTTTGTGCGAAAATGAGGAATTTGGGGGATTTCAGTGATGGGAAGTGTTTGATAAGGTATTTTAAGGATAGGGGAAGGTGTATGAACATCAGGATACAATATTTTCCAATGATTTGACCATCCAAGAGAAATTAGCTTCAAAACCCTAGGAGAGGGAAATGAACCTTGCCTAGGCGCAATTGAAGCACGAACAAGGTGTGAAATGACCCAATGGAACTTGGCATGATGATGAAAACCTTCTGAATGATGGTAGACTCAGCTGAATGGTGATATGGAACATCATTTGGACAACTTTGACAAGGGTAAAATCACACCCTAGACCTAATGCCTAGTGACCAAATTTTACTTGAAGACTCACTGAAATGATAAAATTTGACCTTGACACCTTAAGATCACTTGTGTAAGAGCATGTTTGATCACTGGAGGAAGGTTACAAATACTGACACTAACACTCCTAATATGGTTTTCCTTCATTATATGTCTCATTGATGTTGATCAAATGAAATGAGGAGTTGATACTTTGTTCTTCCAAACCACCAATATACTAGAGAGAAGGAATGAAACAATTTTTTGAATTAAAGATGAACTCCAAGCTAATAATATATAATAAAATAAGCCATTTTAACCCAACTAACCTTGTCATAGGCCTTGAAGAGGTCAAACTCGAGGACAATAAATATGAGTTTGTTTTGTTTAATAGAATGAAGAGCTTCTTGAGCCAATCAAACAACATCATGAATTTGTCTATTAAAAATGAAGCCAAACTATTCATCAGAAATGAAATCACTAGACATAAGCTTGAATCTATTTGAAATCATCTTGGGAATGAGTTTGTGAATAACATTACAACAAGAGATAGACATGAAGTCTTCAAAAGAAACAACACTATGCTTTTTAGGAATCAAGGCTAGATGTATTGAATTAAAAGCTCCTAAGATTATGCATGATTGATAAAATTCCCTTACAACCTTCAGAAGGTCAACTTTAATGAGATCAAAGATCTGATAGACTTATGTAGTGAGCCCATCAAGCTCCATGCTTTTACCCTTTTGCAATGAAAAGAGGGCAGTGCACATTTCATCCTCCAAAACTTGTTTTAACAATTCATTATTCATTTCATTTGAAAAAATATGGGAAGGAGCTTTAAAATATTCAAGATATATTTGATGGGATATCCCAATAGGTTCCTTGAATAAATTGTTGAATAAATGCCTACTTTCTTCTGTATTTTCTTTGAAAGACGAGACCAAGACACCATCCCTGTACTTAATTTCCTAAATTGTATTCAAGATTTTCTTGTAACTTGCAATTTATGGAAAAAAGTTCATATTATCGTCTCCTTCAAGAACCCATAAATATTTGGTATTCAAATATGATGATGCTTCTTCCTTTCCCAATATATCACTCCTATGGCCAACAAGGAATTCACAAAAGCTTCATCTTCTTCTGGCATTAGAATTAAGTAATTTTCCACCAACAAGGCATTGATTTTTTGTTTTGTGTCAAGTAGGAGAGGCTGCAATTTTTACTTATGTGCCTTGGACCAAGGAATAAATACCTCCTTTACACTCCTCAACTTATCAACAAATTGTTTCATAGTAGAGTCTTCTGAGTAATCCTGGATATTTGTCTATAAGGGGGAAACTTGGCTTCCATACTCCTCTTCCAACAACAACATAGGGTTGCATTTTAAAGGAGAATGAGTTTTCCTCTCCTTTTTTCAACTTTGAAGGTGATCCAAGATACCTCTCACTTCCACATGTGACTTTATAAACCATAGACGATCAAATATGTCTTCAGATATAACAAAGTGATAAAATTTTTTGGCTATATTTTCATTCCCCCAATGACTATTTCTCTAGGTGGGAGCTAGCTTACGGGTAGCTAAGTATATTAAATGGAGAACCTCTATTGAATGATTCAAAAATACCTCAAGTGGATCCCTTCAGGGATGAACCTCCCACACTTCTCTAAGGGATAGGTTAAAGTTTAAATATCCTCCTAACACCAGATTAGGAACAAAGAAAATTCCTTATGAAATAATGTTCTCCTAATATGGTTTTATTTCATTATATGACTCATATATAGTGATCAAATGAAATGAGGAGTTGATACTTTGATCTTCCAAACCCACCGATATACTAGAGAGAAGGAATGAAACAAAATTTTGAATTAAAGATGAAATCCAAGATGAAAATTTATAATAAAATAAGCCATTTGAATCCATAGAGGAAAAAGGTAATTCCTTTAACTAGAAAGAAAGATAGTCCCAAGATTTTGAGCCAGAGAACATTCCTCTCGAATGAAAATTACATCTAGTGAGTACGATCTCACCAAATGTTTCAGGGCCAAGATCTTTAAGGAGATCCCAATCCCTCTTGCATTGAAAGACAGTCATAATATGGATGATCCTATTCACGAGTTTTCCTCACTCTAAGGGCCCAATGAATGTAGATTTCTCTCCACTTCTAATATATTTTTCTTCTTTAATTTTAGCCAAGGACAATTGAGATTTCCTATTAACTTGAGAGCCATGAGTCTTATCTATGATAATTTCCCCTCTATAGCTTCGTCATTAAAAACCTTATGCCTGAAACAAAGAAGACACCCCAAATTTTGGGGAGAAACATAGTGTCTACTATATATATCCGATGAAATTAAAGGAAATCGAAAGGGAGAAGAGGATTTAACTTGGGAAGAAGGCTTAAAGGATACCAAGGAAGCAACCAATGTTTATGTGAAAGAGGGAAGTAAGGGAAAATTCAATTGAAATTTGGAGGAGGGGGGAGGTGATATTTTAGGAGGAAAACTTGAACTAGAACTTAAGGGGAAGAGGGATGAAGCATTAGGAAAATATGGGAATGAATCCATAAGAGGAGAAGAAATTCCAAACTTTGAAATTGAATTGATTGAAATAGAGGGAAAATGAAACCCACCCATGAAATATTTCGACCAATCTTAAAAAGTCTCTATCTGCATCCCCACCCTTACCTTTGTAGGATATGTCTTGTTTACCACGACCTTAAATTCCTAACTAAAGGTTCCCCAACATTCTTGGTGGGAATCCCTCCTTTGAATTAGTTGATTTAGGCTTCCATGTTTTTCAAGGGATCATAATGGGCTTGAAACACCTTATATTGAGCTTGAGTGTGATTGACAACATGACAAACGAGAAATATAAAAGGGATGCACCTATAATATATTATTTGGATCCAATGGAAATATCCATAGAGTATTTTAATTTGATCAAGCAAACCCTTTGAGATATGAACTTTGACTTGAATCCATAACCATAAATGGTCCGACTTTAATTCCCACTCATTTTCTACTCTATGAACCTTTCAATTTTATTACCGAGACATTCAAAAACACTTTGAGACCAAAATTGAATCTAGAGGCTAAGAAATATGACCCATATTTTCATGGAGGAGAGAGATTCCCTGTGAGGGTCTAAATTAATATCCCATATTTTTAGATATATACCCCACAAACCCCAGATACAACTTGTTTTCAGAATAGTAGCCATAACATTTATAGATATAAACTTGAAACATATCCAACTTCATGTGAGTAAATATAAGATAAGACTATAACCCACCACTTGATCCCAATTTAGGGTTAAATAATTTTGTAAAGATTTGAGATGTGGCGAATTCTTATAGAACCTACCAACCACCTCTTTTTCCATCATTTTAGGAATTTCCAAGAGTGAGACATCCTCACCCACCACCATTTGTAGCTTCTTTGATCTTAGCTTGACACAACAACTTTTTAAATGCCCACCATAAGACTCTTTTGTAGTAGTGAAAATCACTCCAAGAAGAGGCATAACAAGAATTGAAGCCTTACCCGCTAAAGGCTCAATTTTTCTTCTTGGAGAAATACGAGGGAGATCAAATGAGGTTGGTGAATGAGGAAGATGCATTAAGACAACGATGAAAACTCACTAGTCTACACGTGGCTAGAACTCTTTGGATTTTCCAAACCCAAGGAGTATGGATGAGCACCATATAGTGAAATAGAGGGTCCAAGATCTGTCATAAACCCCTATTTATTAGTATGAAGTGCATTGAGAAAATCTTCATCAATAGAAAATATTTCCACCATATAATCTTGATCCACCTCATAATCCACCAGATCTAGTTCCATTAAAATATTTCTAAGTACCTTATATAGTCCACTAAATGATGAGGCTATAATATAATATGGAATTCATGTGGTTGTTATTAATGACATCTAAAATTGCAGATTTTAGATAAAATCTCTTTCATATCTATATATATATATATATATATATATATATATATATATATATATATATATATATATATATATATATATATATATATATATATATATATATATATATATATATATATATATATATATATATCTTATTTTGTCAATAGGAAAACTCTCTCTCTCTCTCTCTCTCTCTCTCTCTCTCTCTCTCTCTCCCCCACACACACACCTCAACAATAATATAATTTAATTGGCCCATGAATTAGTAAATTTCCATTCCATTGAGAAGGTAAAGGGCCTTGTGATTGGAATAAAATATCCATAATATGGTTAAGGATTTATTTATGATACACTCATGCTTCCCTCCTTCTAAACAACTATTATTCAATAATGTTGTGTTTTCCTGAATAATCTCATTGTTTTCCCATTAGATTTAAAATTTTGAGTACATGACAATAATATAATTTAATTGGCCCATGAATTAGTAAATTTCCATTCCATTGAGAAGGTAAAGGGCCTTGTGATTGGAATAAAATATCCATAATATGGTTAAGGATTTATTTATGATACACTCATGCTTTCCTCCTTCTAAACAACTATTATTCAATAATGTTGTGCTTTCCTGAATAATCTCATTGTTTTCCCATTAGATTTCTTGTGTGAGATTGAATGGAATTTCATGCTCTACACAATAGATATATATGTGTTTAGGTCAATTTATAGTAACTTGAAAAGGTATATTATTAGACTTTTTAGGGAAATCACCATTCATCAACCTCAAATAAAAAGAGTCAACTAATGAAATTGATCAAACTTTTAAACAAAAATCTATTGTCATGGAAGTAGTTTCTAAGCTTAAGGTTTACAAGGACCCTATGTTGAAGCATGGGTCTTTTGAGCCAAAATAGTCTAGCAAGAAAAAGAGGGATTCCCTTGAACATAAACCTTATTCTTTGAGAAAGGAAGAAGAATAAAAATTTCATGGTATTCCTAAAAAAGGGGCTCCTATTGATCCCTCTTCTAGCTAGGCTCACCCTATGGGAATTTGGTACATCCCCATAGTTGATGATGATTTCTTAAGTTGTTGGATTGGTCTCATAACCATATCTTTTCATGTATTCATTCACGATAACATGCCTACTTTGATTAAATTTGATATTATTTTTCTAGTTCAATGGGTCTTTGCCACCATTATTTGCTTGAATTGTGACTCATGAAGCCTTATCAACCTTTGTGGCCCTCTACCTTCTTAATGGATTAGAGTCATATCTAAGAAACACATCAAAGTACCTACCATGCCGTTTGATCTCTCCCTCCTTCCCTCTTCTCATGAGAGGAAGGATAATATCTATACCAACCCTTTAGTTATCTATATTGTCTTGAAACAATGTTTGAAAAAAGAAGGAAAAACTATGCATGTATGCATGTATGTATGTATGCATGCATTTATGTATGTATGGGAAAGAAAATCACATAACTAAAAAAACTAGAAGCAATATTATTATACAAGGTGGAAATTCCAAAGGTCAACTTTTTAGCTTGCACTTAGGTTTGCATGAAGTGTTTCAGATGTTTAACATTGATAGGAAAATCAAACCACTATCCCTCCAAGTTACTCAGAAGGAAAGAGTTGGGAGTCCGGGTATAGATTTCCTTTATGACATACATACCTATCCATAAGTTGATGAAATTCCCATTATTGTTAATGTATTCACGTCTTTTACCCCAAAGGATAACTAGATCCCATTTCAAAATAATCTTGGGCAATTGTTTTATTAAATATCTACTCCATCTTATCCTAATATTCTTTAATTGTATTGTATACCTGGGTTGTTTAATGTTGAACTTCAACTAGCTAATTTATCCTTCTCTTGACCTTATGAGACTCAAACATGATATACTATAGCAATTTCTTTACTTAATGTTCTAGTTTGGAAGGTAGGACTACTCATGCCATAGACCAGTTGGAAAGGATCTTTCGCTATAGCATCTTTGGTTGATCTTGTCTACCCGTAAGGCATATCCGAGTTGGGAGTCTCATGGGATTTTGTTGTCTAAAATGGTCTTCTTGATTATATTCATGAGGTTATTATTTTAAAACTTAGCTTGGTCATCTCCCTAAGGATAGTATGTGGATGATTGACCCATTATGATATCATATTTTGGAAAAAAAATACCATCCCTATTGAGGATAATGACTTGCACTATCTCTAATTATTTTCTTTAGGTAGTTGAACATAGACAAGAAGTTTTCTTCAAGGAATATAATGACAACCTAGTCAATAACATGTCTGAAGTGATGGATTGTAGATATTTGGTGAAATAATAAATGTTTATGAGGATCCATTTATGTTGGCCACTAGATGGAGAATGTATCTCACTACAAATGGACTTCCCCTTGCACTAATATCAATAGTAAAGTAGGGATTTTCTATCTTCCAACAAAAAATTGGCACTAATGGTACACCCTAACAAATTTATGGACATTATGTAATAAGGTAGGCCAAAAGTATCCAAACCTTAATATCTTGAGAGCCATAACTCTTGCTGCAAATTGGACTTCACAGATCCCTCAATGGATGTCTCTTATAAACAAATTTTCCTCTTCTTCTAGAATAGATCTAAGTAGTAGTCCACCCAAGTTTATACAATGCAGTTAAGCCCCAACATTATGTTATTTCGCTACTCTAAGTATTAGATATATCATTCGAGGCTTTTTCATTCACTTTGGACAAACACCACTATCCAACATATATCATTTATCTTGTTACCATGGGGATTTCCGATAGAAAGCCTTAATATATGATTCCCCTTTTATTTATTGATCTCTTGTATCCTCAAATTCTATTGTGTTTATGCCCACTACTTGTAAGTTAACCTCAACCATAAGTTTTGTTAGCCCTCGACCTTTAATTAGCTTCGTGGGTTTCATCACCATGTCATATTATTGAACTTTTGTGATCTATTTACCCTGTGTTCCATATACTTATCATTGGTAAGGTATGTCCTTAATTGAAATATTTGGGATATAAGTAGTTATTTAGGATTGTAGTAGCTATTCTATCAATGATTTTAAGCCTTTTACCATAGTGTAGGTTTGTTTTTCCATGATGTTGTACTTTAACTCTACATCTCTAAGGACTTTGTTAAAAAAATGGTTTGTTCATGTCTCTCGTCATTATTTTATAGGAGGTCTGTAACAATAGTGTGTTCATAAGAAAATGGGGAAATCATGAAGTCTTTCTCATAAATAAGGCTCATCAACATAAGGGTTTCTGTCAAGGCTTTCTTTATTACTTAGAAAGAATGTTTAGTTGAATCATCCCATTTAATCTCACTATCATTTTTTTAGTGTTCCAATGATTTTCTTGGTGTGCTCAACAAAATTTAGTGTGAATCCTAGGAGAAAAATTATCTTCCCAAAAAATGATTGGCGAGCTTGATTCTGTCTAGTTAGAAATGTTTATTTCTTATACCCCTAACATTAATTTAAACCCCCTATGCAACTACTATATGTCCCAACAATTTTCCTTTTTTAATCCCAAAAAAGTATTTCTTAGGGTCGAGGAATATGCCAATTTTTCTGAAGCTCTCAAAAGCCCACCTCAGATGTTCCAAATGATTACTATCTCTTTTCTAGTGGATAGTCAAGTCATCAAGATATATGAAACAAAAATTTACTTGGTATTAACAAATGCATGATCCACAACCCTCTAAAAAGTATTTCTAGCATTTCTCAACGCAAAAGGCATCCTCACACATGAAAATGTGCCACACAGAGTGGGGAAACTAGTATTTAATATGTCCTACAAGTCCATTCTGGCCTGTTTTTATTTTGACAAATTGTCTAGCATGGATATTATTTTTAGAAATAACTTCTTTATATAGCATTTGATGCATCTTTGGCAAGGGATGATTAACATTTAGGGAAGATCTATTCCAAATTTTTAAGCCTATGAAAAACATTATTTCTCCATTCCCCCCGAAAAGCACTAGGTTTGCAACCCTTTTTAAATATCTAATTCAAATAATTATTTTGGCATCATAGATTTTTTTCAGACTTTTTTTATTTTTATACCAAGGGATATTACATGGGGTTTAGTTGTTTCTACTTCCACCTTAAAGGTTTTATGTTTAGTTTCAAATGAATGTAATATTGGAATATGGTAGGTCTTAAGTTTTAATATATTCATATTTACAAGAAAAGGCATCTTCAAGTTCATTGAATAGTTGAATGTACTTATCCTTTTCTTTAAGAGACAAATTATTTGATAATTTAATGAACTTTGAATCCTCTAATGTGCTCAAGTTGCATTCATTCACCAATTATGGTTTTGGTGATCCAAATTTAAACAGGAACGAAACAAATTACATATATAACGATAAATACAAAGATGCAGTAGAAATGACACTTCCTTCCATTAATATCAAATAATGAAATATGATTACAAACAGAATGGAAATGAGACTAGCTCGGACGATGGTATCTTAACTCTGAGAAGAGATATGGCAGCTACATGCCTCTGAACTGAGTTACAATGAGTCTCAAGGGAATTATTATTATTGAACAATAAGAGAAAAACCTAAAAAACCAAAACCCTAAACCGAGGAGATGTAACACCAAGAGTTTATGGGCCCCGTTGGGGTTAGTTGGGCAGCCAACTTCCCAGGGTTGTAACTTGGTCATATTATCTCCATTTGATGCGCATGATACCTCGTTGGAAAGATCTCTCCAAAGAATACAACTAAAAATGAGATTTCAATAAAATCACTCAAAGGAATATTGCCAAAAAAACATCGTTTAGGGCCTCAAAATGGCTCCGGAAGTTCAGGACCCGAAAAACTACCAAAAATAGTAAACAGTGCTACAATTAAGGAAACTAAAAAAAAAAACTGATAGAACAATGGTGGGGTTCCAAATGGAATAGGCGGGTGAACACCAATATCCACTTGGATCATTCCTCCCTCCTTTGGAAGCAATGGTCTCCATTGCATTGAGTTCCTCAATGAGATGAGGAAACTTCTGCTGAACTTGGTCCTAAGTGAGCCATTTTCCTTAGTGCAGGAGTTGGCTGACTTTGACAACTCGATACAGTTGGATCTTCTGCCAGCGAGTGTTATTCATCTGCATTTCCATGATTCGATTAGTTGCATCTTGTTCCATGCAGTCTGAATTTAACTCTGTTGGTGTGAGCTGTTCTGCAATGTCGGATGTGTCCAGTAATGGTGGAAAGTATGGCCGAAGGCGATCCACATTGAACACTGGATGCAGGCCAAGAAATGGTGGAATGCTGAGCTCAAAATAATTTTCTCCCATAGCCTTGGTGATGGTGTATGACCCATATCGAAGCGGGTTAATCTTGCAGTGGGGCCTAGTGAGGCGCTCCTTTTGCAAATATAGTCAAACTTTGTCGCCCACTTGGAACTTGTGTGGCACCCAATGTTGATCTGCCGCTGCTTGTACTTAGCATTGGCTTTGTCCAATATGTAATGGAACTATTGGTGGATGTGTTTAATGTGCTCAATGAAGCTATTTTCCTTGTCAGCTTTGGACTGGACATGAGTCGAATCTGCCTGAGTCATTGCAATTGATATGGCCACATCAATGGGACATAGTGGTTGGAATCTTAAGCCCACCTGAAAAGGGCGGTGGCCAATCGAGCTATGGAGAGCCCGGTTGTAGATGTACTGGACATAGGGGAGGCTCTCATCCCATGTGCATGGATGCTTTGAGTTGCACATGCACAGAATGTGTAGAATCATCCTGTTGACGGCCTATGTCTGACCATCAGTTTGTGGATGGAAAACTGTGGACTTAGTGAGATTGGTGTCCAACATCGACTAGAGAGTGGACCAAAATGTACTGAGGAACCTACTTTCCCAATCTAAGATGATAGACTATGGGATCCCAAAGTGTACCCACACTCGTTCAAAGAAGAGTTTAGCAGTGGCTTCTGCTGTGATACTCTTCTTGCAGGTCGCCATAATGGCCATCTTCGAGAATATGTCGACGACCACAAAAACACAGTCATTGCCATGCTTAGTAGAAGGAAGGCCTGACATTTAATCCATGGAGATGGATTCCCAAGGTCAACTAGGGGTAGGCAACGAAGTATAGAGACCTTGTTTCTTGATGGTTGGTTTGGCAATGGCATAGGTAGTGCAGGATTTGATGTACTTCCCGACATCCTGTCAAAGATTTGGCCAATAGAAATACTTTTTTCAGTACTGCCGCCATCTTTTCGACCCCGAAATCCCCAATGGCCCGACTGTAGTGTGCTTCCCAAATAATATTCGCACGCTCACTTGAAGGAACACAAAGGTGTCCCAGGTGGCATAAGAGAGCATCCTGGAGGTGAAAATTTGGAACTCGTTGACCCTCCAAGAACGTATGGTATGTGTGGTCGAATTTTGGGTTCCTTTTATAGAGAAGTGGCCAATTAGAAATCTCGTGCCCACAAGAGTTGGGAACAATGGTTAACGTGATGATCGGTGGTCGCCTGAGGCAGTCTGCAACATTATTTGTGTTTCCCTTATTATACTTGATATTCAAATGGAATTGTCACAGGTATGTGGACCATTTCTGATGGCGATTATTCTGCAACTTCCCTTGCATCTATATGAACTGTAGGGGTCGGTGGTCTGTGTGGATGACCATTTCCTTCCCCAAAATGTAATGCTTCCATTGTTAGCAGGCTTGCACAATGGAATACATCTCTTTTTCATAAATGGGATACTTCTAGACTGTGTCTGAAAGTGTCTCACTGCGATATGTCATTGGATGCCCCTGTTGAGTAAGGAATGCCCTAATAGCATAGTTAGAGGCATCTGTCTCGATCTCAAATGATTGTTGCAAGTCTGGTAATGTGAGCACTGGTGCAAAGCAGAGGCGATGTTTTAACCTTGTGAATGCCTTCTATTGAGATTCATACCAAAAGAATTTTTCTTTCGCTCACCCTTTGGTGACTTGACTCAAGGGCCAAGTGATATGAGAGAGCATGAACATGAAACTGCGGTAGAAATTGACAAAACCCAAAAAGTTGTAGAGCTCTGTTAGAGTTGTTGGGGCTGGCCAATACCGAATGACTTGGATCGTGGCTTGATCCACATGCACCCCCCGTTCATCAATAATGTATCCCAGATACTGAACCTAGGTCATGAAAAAAGTGCATTTCTCCAAATTGGCACACAACTTGTGTTGCTGCAGTGTTTGGAGAACCTGTCGGATGTGGTGGAGGTGCTCTTCCCAACTCTAGCTAAAGATCAGGATGTCATCCAAGGATACCACTACAGATGAGTTGGTGAATGGTCACAAGATGTCATCCATCAGCCTCATGAAGGTTGCAGGAGCATTTGACAACCTGAAAAGCATAACCAACCATTCGAAAAGGCCCTCCTTGGTGTTGAAGGCAGTCTTCCACACATTGGAGGGTTCGATTGGTAGTTGGTGATATATGAACTTCAAGTTGATCTTGCTGAAATATTTTGCCCCCTTGAGTTGGTCCATAAGGTCATCAATCTATGGGATCGGGTACCTATTCCAGACATTGATCTTGTTCAGCACCCGATAGTCAATACAGAGTCTCCAAGTCCCATCCTTCTTTTGATCCAACACGACTGGGCTCCCACAGGGCGATGAACTTGGCCGAATGTGACCTTTCTGCAGCAGCTCTTAAATTTGCCTCTTGATTTCATCATTCTCCAGAATGAAGCATTGATATATTGGTCCATTGGGTAACGATACGCCTGAGGTCAAATCGATGGAGTGCTTGACCTGACAATGTAGAGGTACCCCTATAGGGGAGGTGAAAATGTCCTCGTAATCCTACACGACCTTGTCCATCTATTGTTGTCTTGTAGAGGGGCCCTGTTTGGAGGTCGTGGCCACTGTCTTCTTTTTTCCTTGAGGGCATATCATCAAGAAAAAAATTTCTCAGTTTTTGAAATGAGCTTACTGCATCATTTTGTGGTAACGAGAGAGATGGCAATAGGCGGTGCTACCTCCGGTATCCTATACAACTTATTTCCCAATGTAACAATAACAACACAAGGCCTTGAATCATACACAACATGTCTCTTCCACAAGTATGGTTGGCCTAATAATACATAACAAACATCAAGGGGAGGAACGTCACATAATATCTCATCTGTGAAGGGCTTGATGCTGTATGAAAGGTGACATTGTTGGCTCACGTGCAGATCCCGTCCTTGGTGAAGCCACCTGATGGTATATGGTTGTGGGTGTGCTATGGTCAAGAAGCCCAACCGCTTCATGACCTCTACAACAATGAGGTTCTTTTGGCTCCCACTCTCGATAATGAACTGTAGCGGGGAACCCTTTATCCACATCTAGGAGTGGAAGAGATGCTCCTCCTCCTCTGGATCTTCGGGTTCCTCCTTCTAGATCTTTGTGGTCGCGATGGTGGCATTGGGCTCCACATCAATATTTGCTTCCCTTTGTCATTCCCCTTGTCAGGTTCTGACTCAAAGTCGGAACATGCATCTGATTCTAAAGCCTTTAGCTCAGCCACAGTCACTACTTGACCCGACACTCACTTGTGTTGTCCGTGGAGCTCTTATGGAACTCACGCCACTTTTTGCTTACTTCTTCAGATTCACAGTGTTGTCAATTTCTTGTGGCCTTGGCAGGTTTTCCTAGGGTATCCCACCTTGGATTTGTCCTTTGTTCTGCAGTTTGGGGGCACCTTTCCCTTGCTTCAGATTCACAGATCCAAAGTCTCGCTTCTTCTGTTTAAACTTCTGCTTGACCTTGATGGCATATCGGTATGCTGTGTTAAGCAAGGAGATGTCCAGGAACTCCATCTCATCCTAGATGTATCTATGTAGGAAGCCACGGTACTTGAGTACCAAATGTTTCTCAGAATCCTTGATACACAACTTCGTGTGAAGGGTATGAAAAACATTGGTAAACTTCGACACATCTTGGTCCCTTCCCTACCGAAGCATGGTCCACTTTATGTATTTGGCCTCGTAGCTCCCGACAGGGTAGTACTGCTCCTTTATGGCATCTCGAAATGAATTCCAAGTGGGAGCAGCTGAAAACAGTGAGGTAGTACTTTCATCCTTCTACTCACAATAGGTTTCCCACCAGTCCTTGATGTGGGGGATGGCATTGAGAAGAGAAAAAGTAATATTTTCAAGGATGGAAAGATCATGAACAGAAAAATATCCTTCTAGAAGATTCAACCATTTATCTACAATATCTACATCTATTTAGCCCTCAAATATGGGAATGTCAAAATCCACTTGTACCTTAAAAGGTTTGGAGCCTCTAGAGTGGCTGTTGGATGTGGATGCGCTGTCGGTGGGAAACGGTTGAAGGATTTGGGAAAAATAATTCATCATCGCGTTCCTTTATTTCTCAAGGGCCTCCTCGAGCAATATTTTGATAAGATCTCCTAGACCCTCATATTTCTTTTCTTCCCCCATGGGAGGCCGTCGGGATTTACGAGGCTGGTCTTGCAAAGGTTGGACCAGTTTGAGCCCTAACTCCTTATATCTCGAACTCTAGATATAACCATAAATATAGAGATGCAACAGAAATAACACTTCCTTTCAATAATATCAAATAATGAAATATGATTACAAACAAAATGGAAATGGGACTAGCTCGGGCGATGGTAGCTTATCTCTGAGAACAGATGTGGCAGCTACATGCCTATGAACTGAGTTACAATGAGGCTCAAGGCCCTTTTTGTTATTGAACAATAAGAGAAAACCCTAAACAACCAAAACCCTAACCCGAGGAGATGTAACACCAAGAGTTTATGGGCCCTGTTGGGGTTATTTGGGCAGCCAACTTCCCGCTGTCGTAACTTGGTAATATTATCTCTGTTTGACGTGCATGACCTCATTAAAAATATCTCTCTGAGGACTACAGCTGAAAATATGATTTATGTGAAATTACCAAGATGAATATTGCCAAAAAAACGTCATATAGGGCCTCAAAATCTCTCTGGAAGTTCAGGACCCAAAAAACTGCCAAAAATAATAAACAGTGCTATAATTAAGGAAACTAAAAAAATTGACAGAAAACAGGTGGGGGTCCAAGTGGAATAGGCAGTTAGCCATTAATATCCACCTGCATCATTTCTCTCCCCTTAAGAAGCAATGGTCTCCATTGCGTTGAGTTCCTCCATGAGATGAGGAAACATCTGCTGAACTTGGTCCTTAGTGAGCCATTTTCTTTGGTGCAGGAGTTGGCCAACTTTGAAAGCTTGATATAGTTGGACCTTCTACTGGCGAGTGTGCTTGATCTGTGTGTCCATGATCTAATCAGTTGCAGATTTTTCCACGCAGTTTGGATTTAACTATGTTGGTGTGAGTTGTTCTGCAATGTCGAATGTGTCCAATAATGGTGGATAGTATGGCCGAAGGCGATCCACATTGAACACTGGGTGCAGGCCAAGGAATGGGGGAATGCTAAGCTCAAAAGAATTATCTCCCATAACCTTGGTGATGGTGTATGGCCCATATCGAAGCGGGAAAATCTTGTGGTCAAGCCTAGCGAGGCACTCCTTCTGCAAATGTAGCCAAACTTTGTCGCCTACCTGGAACTTGTGTGGCACCTGATGCTGATCATTTCCTATGCTGGACATAGGGGAGGCTCTCATCCCATGTGCATGGATGCTTTGAGTTGTACATGAAGAGAATGTGTACAATCATCCTGTTGAAGACCTCTGTCTGGTCATCAGTTTGGGGATGGAAAGCTGTGGATTTAGTGAGCTTGGTGTCCAACATCGAATAGATACTGGACCAAATTTTACTGAGGAACATGTTGTCCCAATCTAAGATGATAGACTGTGGGATCCCAAAGTGTACCCACACTCGTTCAAAGAAGAGTTTAGCAGTGGCTTCTACTGTGACACTCTTCTTGTAGGCCACCATAATGGCCATCTTTGAGAATCTGTCGATGACCACAAAAACACAGTCGTTGCCATGCTTACTAGAAGGAAGGCCTGACATGTAATCCATGGATATGGATTTCCCAAGGTTGATTAGGGGTAGGCAGCGAATTATAGAGACCTTATTTCTTGATGGTCGGTTTGGTAATGGTGCAGACAGTGCATGATTTGATGTACTTGCCAACATCCTGTGAAGATTTGGCCAATAGAAATACTTCTGCAGTAATGCCACAATTTTCTCAACCCCGAAATGCCCAGTGGCCCGACTGTAGTGCTCTTTCCAAATCATCTTCGCATGCTCGCTTGAAGGAACATAAAGGTGTCCTAGGTGGCATAACAGAGCATCCTGGAGGTGAAAATATGGAACTTGTTGACCCTCCAAGAGTGTATGGTATGTGTGGCTGAATTCTGGGTCGCTTTTGCAGAGAAGTGACCAATCAGAAGTCTCGTGCCCACAAGAGTTTAGCACAGTGGGTAATGCCATGATCAGTGGTCGGCTGACGCAGTCTGCAACATTATTTGTGCTGTCCTTCTTGTAATTTATATTCAAATGGAACTGTTGTAGGTATGTGGACCACTTTTGATGGTGACCATTCTGCAACTTCCCTTGCGTTTGTATGAACTGCAGGGGTCGGTGGTGTGTGTGGATGACTGTTTCCTTCCCCAAAATGTAATTCTTCCATTGTCGGTAGGTCTACACAATGAAATACATCTCTTTGTCATAAGTAAGATACTTTTGGACTGTGTTTGAAAGTGTCTCATTGTGATATGCAACTGAATGCCCCTGTTGAGTAAGGACTACCCCAATAGCATAGTCAGATGCATCTGTCTCGATCTCAAATGGTTTTTACAAGTCTGGTAATGTGAGCACTTGTGCAAAGGAGAGGCGATGTTTCAACTCTGTGAATGCCTTATATTGAGATTTAGACCAAAATAATTTTTCTTTCACTCCTCCTTTGGTGACTTGACTCAAGGGCCAAGTGATATGAGAGAACCCCAACACGAAGCTGTGGTAGAAATTGGCAAGACCTGCAAAGTTGTTGAGCTCTGTCAGAGTGGTAGGGGTTGAGCAATCCTAAATGACTTGGATCTTCGTTAGATCAACATGCACCCTCTATTCATCAATAATGTATCCCAGATACTGAACTTGGGTCATGCCAAAAGTGCATTTCTCCGAATTGGCACATAGCTTGTGTTTACACAGTGTTTGGTGAACCTGTCGGATGTGGTGGAGGTGCTCTTCCCAACTCTGGCTGAAGATCAAGATGTCATCCAAGTATACCACTACAAATGAGTTGGTGAATGGCCGTAATTTTTCATCCATCAGCCTCATGAAGGTTGCAGGAGCATTCGTCAGCCCGAAAGGCATAACCAACCATTCAAAAAGGCTCTGCTTGAATTTGAAGGCAATCTTCCACACATTGGAGGGTTCGATTGGTACCTGGTGATATCCGGATTTCAAGTAGATCTTGCTGAAATATTCCCCCCCTTGAGTTGGTCCAGCAGGTCATGAATCCGTGGGATTGGGTACCTATTGATGAGCCTTGGTATTGCAACAAGAATGGTGCAACTCCTAAGGCTACCGACTTTAATTATCAACTCGGGGTTCGTAAAAACTTAAGAGGTATCAAAACTATATGTGTAGGATACAATGTGTCCTTCCTTTGCTGTCATGAGAGAAAATAAATGTTGCTTATTTGCAGGAATGAAAGACTGAATTTAAAAATGCTTGTAAAGTAACATGAAATCCTCTATCTACTTATTAACACACTTTTCTGCAAAAGAACCCTCTTTTAACCCTATTTGTCACATGTGATGTTTTAACTAATCTAAACATGAAATCTGATCTAGAGAGTACTAACTGATGCGTGCATGTGTAAATATAAAAGAACTCATTTTTTTAATGTTTTTTATTTATAAATGCAAATGCTAATATTTCCTTGATCTTTGGCAGGGGAGACAAGTGTGGACCAAGAGGGGTACAATGATTTTGATGGCTTGGAGGTCAAGTAGGGGCCTAATCCCAGATTCAATGATCATTTTTCTCAATTCGGGCTCAAAACATGCCACTGCATGATTTCCTACAGGATGTACTAGTTCTCTATAGTATACCCAGTGGGGATAGTATGGGGTACATAGGGAGGTACCCAAGGGAATAATGTAATAATGGGATGGGCCATGGTTAATTGGTAAGCTCACGGTATTAGATATATGGTATTGAGAGAACCATGGTAATGACTATTATAGACAATTTTGTGCCTTACAGCAACAAGCATGAATTGTCAATAATCCAAGGGATCCAAAGTTCCCTAAACATGATGTTCCTACCCCTAGAGGAACAAGGTCAGCAAACCAACAGCTCTTAGATCAGTTCTCCACCTGAAAACACTCAAAAACAAGCAATCCTGAAATCAAAGCAGGTGCTCCACTAGGTTTCTGCGCTGAAACTCAGTTGCTCCATGGTGTACCTGCGTTGCAAAGCAAGTGGGACAAAGGCCACCTGCGCTGAGCGAGAAGGGACAAGTGGAACAGTGAGTCATTGCTTTGGAATCTTCCAAAAATGACACTTGGATCAGGTATTTCGCCTTGTGATGAGTCAGAGGCTCTGTTTCTCCAAGTGGAAGCAAAGTTCTCCAAGTGGACTCAAGAACTGAAGATCAACTAAAGATTAACTGAAGAGAGAGAGGACACAAGGCAGCTACACATCAGTTGCAAGCTGACTCATCCTTTCTCAATTCATCTATATATTGAGCTCTCTCCTATGAGCTCAGGAGGCTGGAATTTTGTGCAAAGTAATGATATGCTGTTGGTTTCACTATTGAGTTATTGGGTGATTGTTTGAGAGAGGTGAAGAAGAGCAATTCTTTCTGCTGGGAGGTGTTGCTGGGTTGGAGCCTTCAATGGTTGTAATACTCTCAGAACCTTTACTTCTTCATTAATAAAAGCTATTGAGGTTCTTCTATGTGCTCTTGTTTCAATGATATATTGTGATGATTGCATGTTTGGTTTACACTAATCCATGAACCAGTTATGATTGCATGCCTCTTGTAGTTTTCCTTCTTTGTTATTTTGCAGGATCTCATCGTAGCTGGGCGAGCAGAAGGACAAAGAGCTAGGAGCAAGCGGTCAAAGAGAAGAGTTTGGATTCGACATTAAGCGCAAGGCAACGGTTGGTGCTTTCTCCATTCTCTTTTGCTTTCATAAAGAAGTAAACCTTAAGTAGTTTGTTTTACAGTTGTTGCTAAGGAACTGTCACCCTTAGAGTGGGATAGGGTCATCCGAGTCGGATACTTTTCCCTACAACAAACTGGCGACTCTGCTGGGGATCGTATCCGTTTGATTGTGTTTGTAGTATTTTGCTATTCATTTCCTGAACAAAAGAGTACCAAATCGAAAAGCTTTTGACTATATCAAAAGCGAAGTAGAGGGCAGCTACTCTTGCTCATTTTCTGAGCAAATTCATGATTTGAAGAGCTGATCTACAAGGATCCTTGTAAGCTCTTAGTGATAGCTTTGCACCTTCCTAATCATCCCTTTGAGTGTGCTTGACTGATTGCTTCTGATTTGAGCAAAAACCGTGCATTTTTTAGAAAATTATGACCCGGAAACTGTGAAAACGCAATTCTCGTTTTCCAAAGCAGGTAGTACACAGGCTACCTGCTTTGCAACGTAGGTCCCGAAGGGGCTACCTGCGCTGAGAGCCAGTTTGGCTGTGCAGAGCCTGCGTTGGCCCAAATTTGCTTAGTACATTTGGGGTTTCCTCCTTTCTCTTGCCTGTTTTCACTTAGTTTTGCTGCTAGGTGTCAGTCTTGTGCCTGTTTTGAAACCAATATTACTTGCCATCATTCTGCCTCTGTTATATAACGAAATTGTACTTGTTCTTTGTATTTCTTACTCATTTACAATTTCCCATAACGGAAAGTAAACTAGTCATGCTTTTGGCCTCTTAGATCTGAACCTGTGTTAGGCATTTTGCTGGTCTAAAGAGTTAGCTTGTTTGCTGTCCATAGCTGATTAGTCATTTTACTTTCGTTAGTATGGTTTGATTTCATGTATTTCCAGTGATTAAGCAAGTGAATCTTAAGGTGTCTTTTGATTTTGGACAAACTTGTTTACTTTCGCTTTAAATCGAAATCAAAGTTATATAACCACTTTCTTTTTGTATCCATCCACATTAAGAAAGGGAAAAGAAAATACATGCATTGTGCATTTTGCATTTGACTGTGGCTTGACGATTTAGGAAAGATTTTCATTTTAGTGTGTGCTCTATGATCTGTGTGAAAAGATTTTCCTTTCTTTTCCCTCAGTAGTTAAGGTTTTCAAAGTTGAAAGATTGAAAAGTTTGCTTCTCATCTTAGACTGCATTCAGGAATTTGTTATATAAATCTCGTGGTGATCTTTAAAGGCAAACTGATAAGCAAGATCAACATTAAAATAAATCCAATTTACATAACAACGCTTTGTAACATAACGCAAACACATAGAGGTCTAGGTAGAGACGTGTTCCGGCGTCGTTAAACATAGTGACTGTCGATCTCTACGAAGGTGGGTGATTCCTCCTGAGAGTCGGTGTCACTAATACGGACTTGTGCTCCCACGTACCGTCGCGTATATATTGGGAGACCCCTATAGGAAATTATCCTTTATCCATAGGAAGCCGTGTCGGCCGCCCTACTGATCACGATGCAGTGAACACAGCATTCACGAAGATCGACCACCCGTACCGTAAAACGTATTCTGTGGTTTCGCGAAAAGTTTGGCACACCCTCTGCCTAGATCTCCAGAGAAGTTTCTTTTGGCCTTTTTCAAACTCTATAACTGAAAAAGTCCATCCGAGCATTTGTCACTTCGGGCTCGTTAAAACATCGAAGGCGACTAGAGTCATCTTTAGCTTTTTCTCGACTCTTAAAACATGAAAAAGCAAGTTTGTGTCTAAAAGCGTCGTTAATAAAATTTATTTTAAGCGGAACATAATCACCTGTTATTCCCACGTTGATCTTTCAGTTGAAAAGTATGGAGCCCACCAACCAAGGAAACAACCTTGGTGAAAGTCCAAATCCCTTCTCCTCTTGGGGAGATGTTGGTGCGCCTCATATGGCAACATTGTCACTTCCAGGATTGACAATTGGCCTACCTGTATGGCTCTTTTCAACTAATGTAGTCCAGATCGCCACTAATCCTGAGCAGTCGAATCAACAGTCAGAACAATCTAGAGCTACCCACCAGCCTTCCACTTCTTACAATTCTTCCTCTGATCCTTCATCTTCACAAGGAAGAGCCGGCAAAAGTCAGCCTCCCATGGAGAAGAAGGAAAAGAAGAAGAGAGAAAAGAAGCAGAAGGGGCCTATGGCGAAGGCGACTGGGGGCAAGCAAAAGACAGCTGACAAAAACCCACACACTGCACCAACCGGGCCTAAATCGCCATGTGTCATTTGCAAAGGGGCCCACTTCCATCGTGATTGTCCCTGTATTCCCCAGATACTAAGGGACTGGTCCCCAAGGTTGCACAATCCGGTAGCATCAACCTCTGGTAGTCATGTTGATTGCAGTCCGTCAACTAGCGAGAGTGAAGGACGAAGAGGGAGACCAAGATCACCCTGTATATTGTGTGAAGGCGATCACGCCATCCACAAATGTCCATTCTTAGATGAGGCAAAGAGAGTTTTGGAAGATCGTCCGGTTTCACCGTTACGACTTCCTCCTGGATACCAAAAACTCGCGCCTAATCCCTCGGTAGTTGAAAATCCAGCTGACCCGCTCAAGTGGTCAGCTGAAGTGTCAGTCATTGAAAATGAACCTACTGAATCCAGAACAGACGAAAGTCTAAAGGTCGAAACGGCAGTCGACCCCGTTCTTCCTTCGGAGGTTTCATCCTCCAATGACCCCGTCATTGAAGACCCATCTTCAAATGACACCCTCACTGAAGAGTATAAGGATGACACCGTCCATATTCTTTTCATCAACACAGACTCTGATGAGCATCAGGACAATGCGCCCATTCCTTTATCGCAGGAAGGAACATCGTCAGGGTCGTATCCGGCCGTATATTCGGTCCCACCACCAAGCAACCTAGTTGTATCCTTTGATTGGAATCAACTAGGCAGACCCCGGTTACCAGCCAGTATCCCATTCAGAATCATAGTCCAAATCTACAGAATGGTGATGGCTGGAACTATCATTGATGAAGGGGCATCTGTGAGTATCCTTTCCTCTGTTGCTTGGAAAGCACTGGGTTGCCCGGCGCTTTTACCTGAGATGAGAAATCTATCAGGTTTTGATAAAGGAACCAGTCACCCGTTAGGGATTCTCCCCAATGTTGCAGTTACATTGAAAGGGAAGACAGTTCATATGAACATCATGGTCGTCCAGGGACCCTTGGCATATAACTTACTCCTTGGACGAGACTATATATATTGCATGGAGGCAATAGTGTCCTCGCTCTTTAGAGTCATGTGTTTTCCGCACGAAGGAAGAATGGTCAAGCTCGTAGACCAACTTTCATTTCCAGGATCACGCATTGCAAATAGTCAAATACCATCCCTTAACGGTTTATTCACTCAAGGAATGCCACCGCCCCCGGTTCTACTTCCCGATGAATGCGAGTAATTCGAGAAGAAAAGAATGGGGACCCAGGGGGCATGCACCCTGGCCTGCCTCGGGCAGAGAAAACCTTAGGTATAAAGTTAATTTCCGCAGAAGGATGGACTAGTCCGTACCCCGTCCGGCAGAGGAAGAGAGGGTTGTTCTAGGATAAAATTCTTTTGTCAAAGTTATGTTGAAGCGGAAGAATCACTCCCTTTGTCTAAAGAAGTGGGCTCTCCTAAGGAGGGGATCTATTTGTGGCAGCAAGAAGGCACCATCTTTGAATGTCAAGCCTCACCCATTAAAACAATATGTTTTAAAAGAGAAGTAGGGGCAGTCTTCAAAGAAAGAGAGGAAATTGCTGCAACAAGTAGTCACCATCCTTAGCAACCTAATGATAGGCATCGCCGAAAAGAGAGTTTAGTTTGTGGCAGCAAACAAAACCATTTTTCGGATAATAAGTAAGAGAGGCAGAATCTCGAAATCATACTTTATACCTGGGGGCATGCAAACCTTTTGGAGTGCAAGCACGGGACGACTATTTATTTTTTAAATTTTTAGGTCCTCCCTTTAAACCTGTAGGTCTAACCCATTAAACTCGTAGGATTAGCCGTTTCCAGCTTGCATAAAGAAAGGATGAAGGGCAAAAGTTAAAACCTGCCAAATTGGAGTAATTAGTGAGGTATCGCTCCTTAAATAAGATTACCTCACCTAAAGCATTCCTTGTATTAAGACTGGTATAATCGAGCAGTTTTAGCAATGTTCATGCTCGTTAAAAAATAAACGCAAGAATCGAGCAGTTTTGTACAGAGTTCATGCTCGTTAAAAAATAAACACAAGTTGTGAGCAATCTTTCCCTACAGTTCAAGCTCATCCAGAAAAAATGAACCGGTAAACAACCTTGAGAAATGTAACCTTTGACAGCCATATTAAAAGCCCTTGGTCGTGTTTATATGCCATCACCTCCATCCGTTCATTTGGCCAATCGTTCATCTCCATATGTTTGTTTACCCATTTTGAGGAACAACTGCGAAGAGTGATTTCACTTAGCCATCCTTGTGACACTGCCGTGATTGGAAAATTCCAACCTGTACCTGGAATCTGCTGCTATCCCTGTTTATCACTCGTTCCTCAAAAGACGAGTCTTCTTTGAGCTCTTTTCACTGACTCGCAAAATATGAAAAGTTTGCCGAGTTTTGGCCTTCCAGCTCGTTAAAGCGACCGGAAGAGCTATCCCTCCTCTAGATTTTAATCTTTTTGGACCTGAGGGATTATTGCACAAAAAGATCGAGCGCTTGTTTTGTTCGGCTCGTTAAAGCAATCGAAAATTCATCCCTTCTGTATTGTTTTATACTTTTTCGGACTTAAGGGATTAGATGACGAAAAAGGAATTTTGGAGTTAACTTTTCGTACCTTTTCAGACTCTCTAAAAATGAAAAGGACCGAGTTTTCCTTGTCGTTAGACTCGTTAAAATGATTAAATAGCGACAAACTTGTCTTTAGACGAGAACGAGTTTCCCTATCGCTAGGCTCGTTAAAACATAGCGATGGGCTTGACCGAAGGGCAGGTTATAGAACAAGCATATGTTATCCTCCTCAAGCTTGACAAAAATAAAGAGGTACTGGTCAGCAATGACTGGGGAAAAATTGGGAGAACCTCACAGCATTAATGGTAGCAAGTCGCTCTTGAACATGACACTTTGTCCTCCGTATCACATCGGGTTGGGTTGGTTCATTCACCGGTCTCATAACCATGGTCCTCGCCACACCATCCTCAATTGGGGTAATGCTACCAATCCATCACATCAGTGTCGTTATATGTTCAAGAGATGTGGTTCTGCAAAGAGTCAACCGTGTCCCATCCACTGCCATACATTGTCCTTCATCCATTTCATGACCGCCACCCTGAATCATACATCACAGTTTGTTTTCACCTCATCACAATCACTAGCTCCGTTTCGTGTCACTGATGTGGGATTCATTAAGGCCCTCCTTTGACAGATCGCTCCTTGTCGACATCAGCTCATTATCCAAGGAGTTGATCTAGGAACAACCCCTTCAGTACTTTGAAGCTTGCATGCCTCAATGGCAAGTTTTTCACTTCCGGCGACAGGTATATATCAATGACCTTCGACCAGAAGATTTTGCATGGTGGTCGACGCCAAGTCCTTTATTCCCACCATGTGAATTGTACTGCCGTACCTTGAGGGTCATCATCCTTATCGGTGATTCCTCTCGCGCTTGTTAACGGTTTACATCATTGACCGGTAATCAAGCGATGTCTTTCCATGTTCGACTTCAAAAAATTCTCACATGGATCGACTTGTACATCGAGTGAAGATCGGAAGAGATTGAAGACCCCGGATCTAGTTTCATCCATCCGGGCTGCGATATATATTTAGGACATAAAGACATTTGATATGTACACCATTACAGCAGATGATCATCCTTCTCAAAGGATGATAATTTCAGCAGAGAATTATCAGTCTACAATCAGACGATCTTCTGTTCTATGTACCAAAATGTATTTATAAAGCTGAGCATGGGAATGCCCGCCTCAGCTAGATCATGAAAAATGTATGAAAAATAATGTATTGTATTGTATCTTATTACAGGACACTTCTCAGCAGATTGAATGAACTTCGGATCCTCTCAATAAAGCATTTCACCCGATAAACGGCCTCATACTTTAGGGGGCATCTGTTATAGACAATTTTGTGCCTTACAGCAACAAGCATGAATTGTCAATAATCCAAGGGATCCAAAGTTCCCTAAACATGATGTTCCTACCCCTAGAGGAACAAGGTCAGCAAACCAACAGCTCTCAGATCAGTTCTCCACCTGAAAACACTCAAAAACAAGCAATCCTGAAATCAAAGCAGGTGCTCCACTAGGTTTCTGCGCTGAAACTCAGTTGCTCCATGGTGTACCTGCGTTGCAAAGCAAGTGGGACAAAGGCCACCTGCGCTGAGCGAGAAGGGACAAGTGGCACAGTGAGTCATTGCTTTGGAATCTTCCAAAAATGACACTTGGATCAGGTATTTCGCCTTGTGATGAGTCAGAGGCTCTGTTTCTCCAAGTGGAAGCAAATTTCTCCAAGTGGACTCAAGAACTGAAGATCAACTAAAGATTAACTGAAGAGAGAGAGGACACAAGGCAGCTACACATCAGTTGCAAGCTGACTCATCCTTTCTCAATTCATCTATATATTGAGCTCTCTCCTATGAGCTCAGGAGGCTGGAATTTTGTGCAAAGTAATGATATGCTGTTGGTTTCACTATTGAGTTATTGGGTGATTGTTTGAGAGAGGTGAAGAAGAGCAATTCTTTCTGCTGGGAGGTGTTGCTGGGTTGGAGCCTTCAATGGTTGTAATACTCTCAGAACCTTTACTTCTTCATTAATAAAAGCTATTGAGGTTCTTCTATGTGCTCTTGTTTCAATGATATATTGTGATGATTGCATGTTTGGTTTACACTAATCCATGAACCAGTTATGATTGCATGCCTCTTGTAGTTTTCCTTCTTTGTTATTTTGCAGGATCTCATCGTAGCTGGGCGAGCAGAAGGACAAAGAGCTAGGAGCAAGCGGTCAAAGAGAAGAGTTTGGATTCGACATTAAGCGCAAGGCAACGGTTAGTGCTTTCTCCATTCTCTTTTGCTTTCATAAAGAAGTAAACCTTAAGTAGTTTGTTTTACAGTTGTTGCTAAGGAACTGTCACCCTTAGAGTGGGATAGGGTCATCCGAGTCGGATACTTTTCCCTACAACAATGACCCATGGTATTGTATGTATGAGGCTTATATAGAGGCTAAATACACCCCATTGAGAGATGTCAAGGAATATTGCATGGACAAGCATATGGCTTGTGGAGTGTTCTCCTCCCTTAAGGAGTAATTGTATGGTGTTGCCCTACCTCAAGGGTTTTGATATTAATAAAGATATGAAGTTCTTATCTTATATTGTGTTATTTCTTGGGCATATCGGTATTTTTATTATATTTGCAGATCAATTATATTACAAGTGGTATCAGAGCACTTTCTTGGGCAAAGTGAATAATTTTTTATTTTTATTTTTTGTAGAATTAATAGAAAGACATAAGTCATTATGGAGGACAAGTTGGAAAACTTTCATAGTGGCTCAGTTTAAAGAGGAGGCAGCCACATGGTGGGAATCACTTAACGAGAAGTGGTTAAACCGGCCTAATGAAGAATTTGAAAAATTATTGTTAGACAAATGGTCTCATGCTGGAAAACAAGATAATTTGAAACATGTGGGGATATTTTCTACTGGTTTCTCCTTATTATAGGTTCATGGATGTATTCATAAGGAGAAGATCATTGTGTCTATAAATCCTAGTTGCAAGAAAAATCTTATAAATGTTAATTTGGCAAAAAAATTTCAAGTTCCAACGAAAAAAATGGAGCACATGTTAGCCTCCTGCTGCAACAAGTTAATCATCTTTCATGATTGACATTTTTACATGCCAAATATGTCGTACTATGCATGTAGCAATGCTCCATATTTGCTACAGATGACCAGAGAAGTATCCATGAAAGTGTGCTAGTCTAAATGCCACTGCTATGTTCCAATTTTTGGTAAGCAATTCATTTTTGGTTTGAGGCAGTTTTTCAGTTGGAGGACTTCAAGCGAGGCATGTCTAACTCCCCTTCTTCCTCTTTGCCCAAATCACTCACTAACTTCCCCCAAAGAGGTCAAGATCTGCTTGATACCTCTTAGTTTCATCATTCTCCATATCATTTGCCTTGGTGAAGATCTGCTTCACTCAAGGAAGGTCCATACTGCGTCTATGAGTCATTTTTCCCTCTTAAATAGCCTAAGATTCACATACTTAGCACTTTCTTATCACTTTTCATGTTAACTATTAACTTTACTATGTAGCTCCCTATCTATTTCCCCTTCCCCTACTAAAAATATGTATATTACTCCCCTATATACTTATCCCCTCCCCCTGGTTGAAAGATAACCATATACATCCTCGAGAATTGCTAAGTTTATCTGAAACTTAGGAAGAACCCTCAATACCCCCTCTAACCATCTCCCAAATGCATAAGGACTCATTCCTTTGCATAGTTTCCCTTCATATGTATAAAAATCCATCTTTGGGCCTTGTTTTACCTTTCCTAAGGCATGAACCCCTTTTTTATAGGCCTAAACCCTCCTCCGATCCAAATCCCCTCCCTCCGACGCGATATCGGAGGTGCTAACAGTCAGGGAAAATTTTAAGAACCCCCCCTAAATTTATAACTATAATAAATGGGCGAATCTCCATGGTATATAGGAAAAATGGAAGGCGATTTTATCAATAATATAATATGTATATATAATTTTTTGGTGAATCTCTCACCAGGCATGGCGAATATTTTACTCAATTATAAAATCTTGTTAGATCTTGGCGAGTCTTTCACTAAATAATAAACTTTGTAAAGTCCTAGTGAATCTTAGCATAGGCTACATGCTGGTTTAATTCCCCCATTTAAATAGGCTACATTCCAGGTGAATACCATGTGCCATTTTGGTGAATACCATGGGTCAATACCATGTGCCATTTTTATTTTTATTAATTCTAATATTAGGGTTAATAATGGTTTTTTGCATGGTATTAATAACAATCTAGTCCATGGTATTTGTCCCATAGTATTTTGGCCATAGGTTTCACCTAAATATAACCCATTTTTTGAGTGTTCGTAAATATAAGGTGACTTATGGAGTAAATATAAAAAAATGTTATATTTGTTTATCATACCTCTCGTTTATTTATATTTTTATTAACTTACCATACCTCTTTTACAAATATGGTATTTGGCCCATAGGATTCACTTAATAAAACCTCTTTCTTGAGCCTTCATAAATAGAACGAGGGTTATGGACTAAATATAAAAAGAGGTTTTATTTATTTACGATACGTATAGTTTATTTATATTTTATTTCTTTACCATACCTTTTGAGTAAGTATAAAAAGACGTTTTATTTATTTACCATACCTCCACTTTACATATATTTTTATTTGTTTACACCCTTACATGTATATAAGGTGACTTATGGAGTAAATATAAAAAATGTTTTATTTATTTACCATACCTCTCATTTATTTATATTTTATTAATTTACCATACCTCTTTTATAAATATGGTATTTGGCCCATAGGATTCACTTAAATAAAACCTATTCTTGAAAATGGGCGAATGGATTCACTTAAATAAAATCTATAATTGAAAATGGGCGAATGGAAGGTTGTAAGTCCTAATTTCAAGGGCTAAATTTACCTTTTTTACCCTCTCCCTTAAAATAAGGTGGGCCATTTGAGGTGATTTGTAAAAAATGTACTATGATACAAAATATTCGCCCACTAAAAATTTAAAACCCCTTAATTTCGCCAAAGGGCGAAGATTCGCCCCTAAAATTATCCTTGCTAACAGTGTTGGCCGCATATATATATAACACCATTTCCCTCTCCTCTGATGCGATATCGCTATCGGAGGCCCCCCTTATCATATCTCCCCTTTGTCGCATTATACATATCGCGACCGTCCGATCAAGCCTCAGATCCGACGGCCCGTATTAAGTCACAACCCCCATTTCGGCGATCGCAACAAAAATGAAGTCACGCCCCTCCGACGCGAAATGCCGAGTTAATCTCAGCCGCTCATTCAGGCCCAGAGATCAACGGCCCATATTTAATCGCATCACTCCCATATGGCTCCGACCAGCAGAGCCGAAAAGTAATATAGCGCGGCATAAAGGAATTTCGGGTCCGATGGGTTTCAACGTTTCTATGTGGCAACCCCATGACCCTGCCGATAGCGAAATGCCGACTTAATCTCCGCTGTCCATTTGGGCCCTCAGATCAACAACCCATTTTTGATCGCATTGCCCCATATATTGCTCCGACTGGCCGGAGCCGAAATAATAATAAGGCGCGACATATATATTTTTCGGGTCCGCTTATCATTTTTATTCAAATCCACCGATAAGAGTTCGCCGATGGGCCGGACCCGATATAAATCAAAAGGGAGCCTATAATGCATTTCGGGTCCGCGGGGTTCATCGCTCATCGGAGGCATTATGGTTTGGGATTCGCCGATCCGCCAATCGCCGATTTAGCGCCAATCGTTGGATCTGCCTTCTCACGATCCAACGACCATGATTTAATAGAATGCACAGTGTTGCGGCAGTGCCAATTTTCAATGAAAATTCATGTTTTTTAAGCATTCGCGCGTTATAAGGAAAGGGGCATTTGTTAAAGTTTTGTTTATACAGCGCTCCCGCCCGCCACAACTGCAAAGGAATGATGCTTTCCTTGGCTATTTTGAAATCGCTTCATGCCCATAATACATCCAAACGCATGGTTTTTCCTCAAAAATCTATTAGCATGCATTTCTCCTCCATTTCGCAGCATTTTTTGAAGATTTAAGCATCATTTTTGATCGGCCAAGCGCCGATAGCATCCCAAAGGCCATGGAAGCATTTGCAGCAGTTATTCTTGCATTAAATTGGCAGATAAAGGGGCGATTAGACAGTTAAAGAGTATCAGAGAGAGAAAGTGGCCTGATTCAGTGTCAAAGTGTATCAGAGGAAGCGGCAAAGAGTATCAGATCAAAATATCAGCAGCTCGAAGCAACAGAACATTAAAGAGGCCCCCATCAAAGTCAGTAAAGCAGCTCAGAGCCATCAAAGCCCACCAGATCACAGTTATGAGCATTAAAGCCACTCTACAGCAGAAGAACCGCCTAGAGGGGCAATTGAAGTGTTTAAAGCCCAGATTTTGCAGAGACAGTGTACAAAGACACATATGAGCAGCGCAGCAAGTCCCAAGGCACAGTTATTGCAGAAGTGCCAGCGCATTGCTCAAAAGACCAATAATTTATTCATTCTTATGGCTGCAGTCCCTGCACAGCTGGTAGATAGGCATTCTTTCATTTATTTGCAATAAATGTTAGGTTAGAAGCATTCATTTCTCCAGATCTGCTATCAGATCTGCTATTGTAGATATTTTTTAGATATTTTCTCTATTTATACCACCCTCTGGATAGTGTAAAGGGTTGGTTGGTTGTATTGTTTTCATTATCTAGATTTGCGTTGTAAGCTTGAGAGTTTCTATAATCAAAGATGCTGGAATGCTTGTTTCTGAACTGCTGGTTGTGGATTTGATGGCTTGAAGAGTATGCTACAGATTTCGGGTGTTTCTACATGACTCAATAAGTCCTTCTCGCTTCTTTTTTTTTTCAGTTTATATGTGTCTGTATCATCTATATATCACAATCTAAGCTACAGAAAGAAAGAATAGCTCAGAATTCCTTCTATGTGCTCTGTGCTCAATTTCTGTGGTTTTTACATGTTTTCCTCTGAATTAGTGATGGATATGAATACTTTATTGATCATGTTCAAGCTATTTCTCTCATTTCTGAATGCTGTTTAGGAATCCTTCATTGCTCCTACATAGTCTTCATTCACTTTCCCTCTTTGGCCGGATGAGAGATCCTTAATTGCCTCTCAACCCCTAACCTCCATTTCATCCTGGTTCCAGAATTTAACATTGTGCCATGTGTAGCTATCCTGCTCTGTGTTCCCCTCTTTCTACCAAAGAAAACACACTCTTCAGTTCACATTCATTGAATCCATGCCCAATGGTCTGAACTTCTCATCCTTTGCATGCCAACTCTGTCTGAAGTATCAACCATCCCACCAAACTCAAACAAACCCATGTGCATCATATCTAGCCTAAAATCATCCCTTAAACAAAGCTAAATCCTAAAGAGAGAGCCCTCTCTGACTGCTGGTAGGCTAGGACCTGCAGTCCAAAGATTGGTTTGTGGTTACCTCGGCCGTATTCCCTTGGGAGTCAAAGGGAACAACCTGAGTGATAACAACACACACAGGTTGATAATGCAGATGTTCAAGTTTATAAAGATTTCTATGGATAAGTATGTATTGCATTCTAATTTTTATGCTTTAGATATGGCTAATGTGGATGTTGTTTTAGGATACCCTTGAATTGAATCTGTTGGTACTATCAATATTAATGTACAAAAGAAATTCCTGAAGCTCTGGTATAAAAAGAAGAAAATTACATTACAAGATATTTCCATCAATAAACAGGTGGAGTCCAAGGAGGTTGGAGTCGTAGATGTTCCAGGGTTTGACACATCAGGTGTGGAATCCGTGGTTGAAGTAATACTGGAAGATAAGAAACAACAACAGGCGCCACAACATGTACCAGATACCAATCAGGCTTAATTAGGTGGTGAATTAAAGCAAGATACACCATTGGTTAAAACTCCAGCATATCACCACCCACATCACCCAGCAAGAAAACAACCTACAAGAGGGCAACGAATCAACAACAAAGACAAAAACCCCTACATGAAAGATAGAGAGGGGTGACGATCAACCCAGAACACATCAACATAAAAGAGCTGCCAGGGTCAATTTCCATCTCAAGCGAGCGAGGCACCAGCTAAATCGAGGGTTCACCTTTCTCTTGGAGGCTAGATGCACGTGCATGGTACCAGTGGACTACTCTTTTGAGTATATCTTATTATTTGTGTTCTTCTTATGTTTTGGGGATGAAACTTGGTTAAAGGGGTGGAATGTAGTATACCTAGGGGGGATAGTATGGGGTACAGAGGGAGGTACCCAAGGGAATAATGTAATAATGGGATGTGCCATAGTTATAAGGTAAGCTCGTGGTATTGGATATATGGTATTAAGAGAACCATGGTAACAACCCATGGTATTGTATGTATGAATCATATATAGATGCTAGAGACTCCCCATTGAGAGATGTCAAGGATTATTGTATTGGCAAGCATATGGCTTGTGGAGTGTTCTCCTTCCTTAAGGAGTGATTGTATGGTGTTACCCTACCTTAAGGGTTTTGATCAATAAAGAAGTATTTCTATATTTTGTGTTTATTTACAGTTATTGGGTATATTGGCATCATTTCATATATTTAAGGTCAGATCTATTACATTTTCCTATAGGATCTCCTAGGTCTCCTAGAGGATCCCCTGATTTACTATGGGATGTTACAGATTTACTATACGAAAATATAATTCATCAAATGAACAAGAAAATAAAATCCAAATTGGATGGGAAATTTTTTTTATTGACTAGGATGTCTTAGGTCCCCATTCCAAGTGGAATCACTCAAAAATACCTCCATTAACCCATGCTAAAAAATAGCACACAATTACTAGTCGAAAATCTAGAAATTTGAGAACTAGTGAGCTAGTAAATCTATAAAATGCCTAACCTAATAAATTGCAAATGCAGTGGGGTAATTTTTATTATGAAATAGAATTTTTTTGTGATCTAATGCAAGTGGAACCAACACGATTGAATCTCGTTAGCATGCTCTAAAAAATAGCAGAAATTTACTGTTCTTTGCCACAAAGGAGTTCCAGAAATCTAGATTTGCGAATAAGAAAGCTAATACAAGTAGCTCAATGATTAATATGACCTTACAAATCTTTTCCAAGGATGAAATGAGCTTTTGATCTTGCAAAAGAACTTACATCAACCATTTAACCCAATACTACAATAAGAAATCATTAATACTAAATGCAGAAGTAGAAAGAAATAAAAATAAGAGACACGTGTGAATAAGAAGTGAAAAAAAGAAAAGAAATGATACAAAAGGCTCTGAGGCTCCTGGTATGGCCAAGCCCAAGAAAAATCCAAGATATATGGAGGAGAACAAGGTTTAGAATCTGAATGACACCAATCTTCATTATTTTCATCAATACAATTACATCTCTGCAAGAAAATACAATGGAGTTTCCGACATATGAGTTCTCTCCACAAGAACACTAAATGAAAATCTCTCCCTAGAGGAAAATTCGAGTTGGTACTTATACAAAATGATTAGGAATCATTACCCATGAATGGAGGAAGCTTTCTCCACCAAAATCCCTTGATTAGTGGATCTAGTTCCCAATACTAGGAATCTCCATTAAATAGCAGGGAACACATTCCTAGATTTTCTCAATCATTGGAGTTCCACAATCTGTGCCATAATTCCTTAATATCTTGTTGATTTATTATTTAATAGTGATCCTCCTATAGTAGGAAGCAAGTCCCTAAATTATCTCCTCCTCCAAATCTTCATAATCTGCTTAATATTCTCATAATATTCCACAAAAATAAATAATATTAGGCACAAATATGCAATTATTCATAAACCTTCCTAATGAATATATTAAAGTTAAAAATACATTATCTAATGGAAAAAGAGAGGTCTAATGTGCTCAAGGATGGTCATAGGTCTTAATTTATGTTTAATTTAGAGGCATGGACCTTAACTTATGTCTAATTTAGAGGCTCATCATACCCCTCTGCTGAAAGTGTTTCTCATCCTCTGAGCAACTTAGTGACCTCATTGTGCCTCATTCATGGCCTTAGTGGCCTCTCTCTTGTGCATTAAGAATATTGGCTATAAGTTCTGCAATGATAAGCCCAAAAACATGTTTGTGCAAAGAAAAATCTTTGTTTCTTGAGACCATTAGTTTGCCTTCTTCCCCTTATTCAGGATGGTTCTTGAATATTTTTCAGTTTGGCAAGGTCTACCACACCCTTATCAACCTTTTGCTATCTTGTTCCACCATCTGGAAACCTTTGAAACCTTCAAAATGTCTTTGGATGAGAACTAGGACATCCTGTAGTAATTCTTGTCAAAACTACAAGAAACCTACACGAAACCCTGTTAAAACTACATGAAACCTTTTTTGAGCATAAATGATAGTATGGGTCTAGGACAAATCCTCAAATTGACTCCCATGCCTTTCTCTCATTTCTACAACATCTTTTAGGCCTTGGAAAAAATCTAGAAAGAGATTAGATACCTTTTGGAAAGTCTCTTTTCATCACTATAGTTTGAGTTTTGTTTTGATGGTGGATGCCTCATTTCCTTTTGTTGCCTTCTTCTTCTCTCTTGTGGCCTAGATGATTTCCTAATCACCTTGGAGTTCTATGTTTTGATTAGGTCTATCTTAGGCACTGTTTTTTTTTTGTTTTAGCACCATTTGTTCCTTTATTCCTTCTTGTAGAAACATTCTTCCTTCTTGTACTAGTCATTCCTTCTTCCTTCAGAGTCTTCTAACTGTATGGGAGTGCTGATAAATGATGTCGGTTTGTGAAAATGGAGAGGGTGCTCTGTTTTATTTTTCAAGAATTTTTCAATGCGATATAGGGTTTGTTCTTGAAATTATGAAATGGGATGGAAGAATGATGGATAGATAGTGAATATGAAGTGGATGGAGGGCTTGGAGTGTTGTGGTGACTTGGAATATTTTTTTTTTTTTCTTTTAACTGCTGTCCTCATTTCTTGAAATCATCACCCTTCATAATATGACTTTTCAACATTGCATGTGTGAAGGAGTGAACTGCAATTAACTAGTTGAAGGCAGCTGAGACTGTTGACCCATCCTTAGCTTATAAAACCTCATCTCTCATGCATTGACAACAAATTTCTAACTATAATATGCTCAAGAGAAGAGGTCAAGAACATTGCATACATGTACCTACTTGATGGTTGTTGGAGAGACATGCATGCTGCTGCTGAGTTGATGTTGATGTGCAGGTGTTGGGGGATCTATATCAACCTTCCTAAATAATATCTAACCCATTTCTCCATCATATTTCCTCTTGTAGCTTCTTCTTGGCCTTCCTGTATATTTTTAGAACTTCCTGTAGTACTACAGAAAACTCCTGTAGTAATTCTGGACAACCTCTTGTAGCAGACTTGTTTTGTCCATATCTCCCAAATAGTAGAATGGATTGACCTGAAACTTTCTGAGCATGTTTCCATCATTATTATCCACGTCCCCATAAAAAACATTTGGTCAATGGACGCATGGATCTTGAGAAAAACTAAAAATGGCTGAAGGTGATGGAGGCTGATTTCTTGAAACCGTGCATTAGAATTTGCTGAGCTTGCTTGGGCATGTTACCATCATCTATATGCATTTCCCCATGAAACAAATTTTTAAATGGAAGCAAGGATATCAAGAAAATGCAAAAATGGCTGTAGGTGACGGAGGTTGATTTCTCAAAAACTGTGCAAAGGAATTTGCTGAAATTGCTTGAGCATGTTACCATCATCCATATGCATCTCTCCCTAAAACAACTTGGCAAATCAACGCATGGTTTCAATTTATGGTAAAAATAAATTTATGCTCTATGTAATTTTGTTTCCTATAGTAAAACAGTGACTTCCTATAGTATTTTTGGACAGCAAGGAAAATGAGTGGTAGAAGCTTGGGAATGGTGAGTGGATGGTGGAAATAGATGAGGGTGATGGATTGGCATGGCCTTGGTCCTGTTGGAGCATTTGAGAAAAGGAGAAGAAAGACAAAATTTGATTTATTTTGACTAGGTTTGACCTATTTTTTCTTTTCTTTGGTGACAACTTGTTTTTGTTCCTTGTAGATGTTGGAGAGCACCTACATTCATCAAATATATACATGGAGCAAGGATTTATTTTTTTTATTTTTTTCCTTTTTTCTTTTTTCTTTTCTAGGCCTACTAGCCACCTCAAGGAGGTTTTCAACTGTAGGTCTGCCTAGTTGCCTCAAAGGAGGTTTTCACCTAGGATCTTTTTCTTTTTCAAACCATTGACCCCTTCATGGAGGTTTTCAATAAATGAGCCAATCTGAGGCACCTCCAAGTAGGTTTTCACCTGAGTTTTTTTTTTTTTTTCCTACCCTACCCTACTTGAAAAACAAAATCACTTTCAAGTATAAGAATACTTCGAATGGAGCCATGTGCACATCAAGATGACAGACAAAATGACGTGGATGATTGAAATGCATGCTTTGACATGTACCTAGATTTGAGTGATCAAATGCTTTGACTTTGATGATATTAAGCGTAATTGAAGAAGAGAGTGTTGCTACAACTTAGTGACTTTTTGGAACCAAACCTCAATATAAATTTCATGCCCTTGGTTTGATTGCTTATTCGGATCATTCTTCATGTCTTTTTCTACCATGACCTTCAAATCTTCCTCTTTTTGATGATTTTTATCTTGAATACATGGATGAGTTGATGGTAATTATGAGAGAGCTTTCTCAATCTCTGATTTTGATGTCTGCTCTTCATCAAGTGCAACCCATGATTCTTTGATCTTCTCTTTCAAATTTTCTTTTTTTCTGCATGTTGTCCCTCAATGGAATCAAGAGAATCACTTTTTTGTAATGTCTTTCCTGAGCAATGGTAAATACCATTTAGCTCAAGAGGTTATGTTTGGAAGTGTTGTACCTCAACATTGTAAGTGGGCTGAGTTACTTCAATGTGTGGGTTTGGAAATGGTAGTATAAGTAGTTGAGTGGGAGTGGATATTTGAGATGGATGTGGTTGGGGTTGTGGTTGTGGTGGAGGTGAATGGTAGGGATAACATGGAGTTGGGTATGGAGGATATTGAAGAAAATATTGAGGATATTTTGGATGGCTCCCATAAGTTCCTTGCCAACCTTGTTGCCAAGATTGGTTTTGGGGGTTGAGGTGGTCAATGTTGTCAAGGAAAGGGTGTGTTCCAATTACTTTGAGATGGATGTTCATAAGCTTGAAATTGTGAATTAGGTTCTTGTATCATATCAGGTTGAATAGGCTGCCATGGCCCTCTTGGAGCTACATAACATAGCTGTATTGGCAATTGACTTGCTCCATTGTCCTCTTGGTGAACTTCCTTAAACCTTGGTAATGATGGACAATGTTTAACATCATGTGCTTCTACATGGACAACACAAATATCAACATATTCTTTTTTTTCATATTGCATTCTTAACATTTCTACTTGTTTGGTTGGATTGCTAAGAATTTCTGTTTTAAAATCATCAAACAAATTTCCAAGTTTAGCTTGACTTACCGCTCTTGATGCTGATTTATTTACTCTTGCCCTTCCTCTTGATATGTGTTTGGATGTTTCAATTTTTTTTTCAAATGATAATTGGTATACATCACCTCTACTCATGAGATCAAGGAGATCAATCCACTCATCCCTAATTGTTCTAAGTAAGAGGGTTTTTAGTGTTTAGATCCTAAATGATGTAGTTTTTCCCTCTTAACATTATACATGAACCTCTCTATTAGATTCTTTAGACTCTCATCTTCTCTTTGATTCATTCTAAAGCATTTCTTCTTTAAGATCACGATCTTTATATTTTTCTAGAAATATCTTTTTTCATATTATTCCATGATTTTATTGAATTAGTCCCTAAACTCATGAACCATTTAAGAGCTATATCCTTCAATGTTGCCAGAAACAATCTCAGTTTTTGAGTTTTAATAAGTAACCATAAGGATTACAAACAATTTCAAATTCAAAGAGAAAGGTTTCCGGATCCTCTGACCTTAGACCATGAAATTTTGGAAGAAAAGATGGAGGGATGTTCTTCATATGCACACTACTATTAGTATCTTGAATGGGAAATCCGAGAGGATCTTTCTCATTGTGATAATCTACCTCTATTTCTTCTATATTATTTGCCATCTCTTCTTCTTGTACCTTCAAAAGTGGATGGTGATGTGGCTCTTATTGCACCATGTGATCAAATGGGGGGGGAGTGGGTTGCTGTTGCATATTTTTTGTTTTTATGATTGAATGAAAAATATAATGCAATGCAGTTTTCTACTTTCGAAATTAAATATTTCTAATGCAATTTTTTTTTTTGCAAAAAGTAAAAAGAAATGAATCAACTAGAGAAGAAAACAATGCATACTTTGATACCTCCCCAGCAATGGCGCCAAAAAGTAATGAGCCTCAGTATTGCAACAAGAATGCTGCAACTCCCAAGGCTATCGATTTTAATTATCAACCTGGGGTTTGTACAAAATTAAGAGGTATCGACACTGTATGTGCAGCATACAATGTGTCCTTCCTTTGCTGTCATGAGAGAAAAGAAATGTTGCCTATTTGCATTAAAAAGACTAAATTTAAAAATGCTTGTAAAATAACATGAAATCCTCTATCTACTTATTAACACACTTTGCTTGCAAAATAACCCTATTTTAACCCTATTTGTCACATGTGATGTTTTAACTAATCTATGCATGAAATCTGATCTAGAGAGTACTAATTGCTATGGGCATGTGTAAATATAAAAGAACTCATTTTTTTTAATCTTTTTACTTTATAAATGCAAATGCTAATCTTTCCTTGATCTTTGGCAGGGGAAATAGGTGTGGAGAAAGAGGGGTACAATGATTTGATGGCTCAGAGATCAAGTAGGAGCCTAATCCTAGCTTCAATGATGATTTTTCTCAATTCGGGCTCATAATAGGCAGCTACAGGATGTACTAGTTCTCCTACGGGATCTCCTAGTTCTCCTACAAGATCCCCTGATTTATTACAAGATGTTACAGATTTATTATACGAAATTATAATTCATCGAATGAACAAGAAAATAAAATCCAAATTGGATGGGACAAATTATTTTATTGACTAGGATCTCTTAGGTCCTTGTTCCAAGTGGAATCACTCAAAAATACCTCTGTTAACCCATGCTAAAAAATAGCACAAAATTACTAGTCTAAAATCTAAAAATTCGAGAACTAGTGAGCTAGTAAATCTAGAAAATGCCTAGCCTAATCAACAACAAATGCAGTGGGGTGATTTTTGTTATGAACTATAATGTTTTTCTGATCTAGTGCAAGTGGAACCAACTCAATTAAGCTTGTTAACATGCTCTAAAAAATAGCATAAATTTACTGTTCTTTGCCACAAAGGAGTTCTAGAAATCTAGATTTGTGAATAAGAAAGATAATCCAAGTAGCTCAATGATTAATGTGACCTTCCAAATCTTTTACAAGGATGAAATGATGCTTGTGAACCTGTAAAAGAACTTACATCAAACATTTAACCCAATCCTACAACAAAAAATCATTAATACTAAATGCAGAAGTAGAAAGAAATAAAAACAATAGATGCATGTGAATAGGAAGTGAAAAGAATAAAAGAAATGTTACAAAATGGCTCTGAGGCTCCTGGGATGGTCATGTCCAAGGAAAATTTGAGATCTCTGGAGGAGAACAAGATTTAGAAGCTGAACATGACACCAATCTTCATTATTTTCATTAATACAATTACATCCCTGTAAGAAAATATAATGGAACACTAAATGAAATTCTCTCCCTAGAGGCAAATTCGACTTGGTATTTATAAAAAATGATTAGGAATCATTCCCCATGAATGGAGGAAGCTTTCCCCACCAAAATCCCTTGATTATTGGATCTGGTTCCCAATACTAGGAATCTGCATTAAATGGTAGGGAACACATTCCTAGATTTTCTCAATCATTGGAGTTCCACAATGTGTGCCATAATTCCATAATATCTTGTAGATTTATTATTTAATAGTGATCCTCCTGTAGTAGGGAGAAAGTCCCTAAATTATCTCCTCCTCCAAATATTCATAATCTGCCCAATATTCTCATAATATTCCACAAAAATAAATAATATTAGGTAGAAATATGAAATTATTCATAAACATTCCTAATGAATATATTAAAGTTAAAAATAAATTATCTAATGCAAAAAGAGAAGTTTAATGTTCTCAATAATGGTCATAGGTCTTAATTTATGTTTAATTTAGAGTCCTGGGCCTTAATTTATGTCTAATTTAGAGGCCCATCATACCCCCTGTTGAAAGTGTTGCTCATCCTCTGAGAAACTTAGTGACCTCATTGTGCCTCATTCATGGCCCTAGTGGCCTCTCTATTGTGCATTAAGAATATTGTCTATAAGTTCTGCAAGGACAAGCCCAAAAACATATTTGCACAAAGAAAAATCCTTGTTTCTTGAGACCATTAGTTTGCCTTCTTCCCCTTATTCAAGATGGTTCTTGAATATTTTTTAGTTTGGCAAGATCTTCCACATCCTTATCAACCTTCTGCTACCTTGTTCCACCATTTGGAAACCTCTGAAACCTTCAAAATGTCTTTGGATGAGAACTTGGACATCATGTAGTAATTCCCATCAAAACTACAAGAAAACTACAGGAAACCCTGTTAAAACTACATGAAAACATTTTTGAGCATAAATTATAGTATGAGCCTAGGACAGACCCTCAACTTGACTCCCATGCCTTTCTCTCATTTGTAAAACATCTTTTAGGCCTTGGACAAAATATAGAAAGAGATTAGAGACCCCTTGGAAAGTCTCTTTTCATCACTACAGTTTGAGTTCTGTTTTGATGGTGGATGCCTCATTTCCTTTTGTTGCCTTCTTATTCTCTCTTGTGGCCTAGATGATTGCCTAATTGCGTTGGAGTTTTCTGTTTTGATTAGCTCCATCTTAGGCACTGTTTTTTTTTGTTTTAGTACCATTTGTTCCTTTCTTCCTTCTTGTACCATATTTCTTCCTTCCTCTAGTAGTTATTCCTTCTTCCTTCAGAGTCTTCTAACAGTATGGGAGTGATGAGAAATGATGCAGGTTTGTGAAAATGGAGAGGATGCTCTGTTTTCTTTTTCAAGAAATTTTCAGGGCGAGATAGGGTTTGTTCTTGAAATTATGAAATGGGATGGCTGAATGATGGATAGATAGTGAATATGAAGTGGATGGAGGGCTTGGAGTGTTGTGGTGACTTGGAATTTGCAACAATTTCTTCTTTTAACTCCTTTCCTCATTCCTTGAAATCATCACCCTTCATAATTTGACTTTTCAACATTGCATGAGTGAAGGAGTGAGCTGTAATTAACTAGTTGAAGGTGACTGAGACTGTTGACCCATCCTTAGCTTATAAAACCTCATCTCTCATGCATTGACAACAAATTTCTAACTATAATATGCTCAATAGAAGAGGTAAAGAAGATTTCATATCTGTACCTACCTGATGGTTGTTGGAGAGACATGCATGCTGCTGCTGAGTTGATGTTGATGTGCAAGTGTTAGGGGACCTATGTCAACCTTCCTAAAGAAAATATGACCCATTTCTCCATCATATTTCCTCTTTTAGCTTCTTCTCGGCCTTCCTGTAGTACTACAGGAAACTCATGTAGTAATTTTGGACAACCTCTTGTAGTAGAATTGTTTTGTCCATATCTCCCAAACAGCAGAATGGATTGACCAAAAACTTTATGATATGTTTTCATCATCATTATGCATGTCCCCATAAACAAAATTTGGTCAATGGATGCATGGATCTCTAGAAAAACTAAAAATGGCTGAAGGTGATGGAGGTCGATTTCTTGGAAACCATGCATTGGAATTTGCTAAACTTGTTTGGGCATGTTACCATCATCCATATACATTTCCCCATGAAACAACTTTTTAAATGGATGCACGAATATCGAGAAAATACAAAAATGGTCGTAGGTGATGGAGGTTGACTTCTTGAAAACTGTGCAATGGAATTTTTTGAAATTGCTTGAGCGTGTTACCATCATCCATATGCATCTGCCCCTAAAACATCTTGGAAAATGGATGCATGGTTTTCAAGTTAAGGCAAAAACAATTTTCTACTCTATATATTTTTGTTTCCTGTAGTAAAACAGAGCCTTCATGTAGTATTTTGGGACAGCAAGGAAAATGAGTGGTAGAAGCTTGGGAATGATGAATGGATGGTGGATATACATGAGGGTGATGGATTGGCATGGCCTTGGTCCTGTTGGAGCATTTGAGTAAAGGAGGAGAAAGTCAAAATTTGACTTCTTTTGTCTAGGTTTGACCCATTTTTTATTTTCTTTGGTGGCAACTTGTTTTTGTTCCTTGTAGATGTTGGAGAACACCTAAATTCATCAAAGAGATACATGGAGCAATGATTTTATTTTTTTTATTTTTTTCCTTTTTTTCTTTTTATTTTCTAGGCCTACTAGCCGCCTCAAAGAGGTTTTCAACTAGCAGGTCTGCCTAGGCACCTCAAAGGAGGTTTTCACCTAAGATCTCTTCTTTTTTCTCTTTTTTTTTTTTTTTCAACCCAATGACCGCCTCATGGAGGTTTTCAATCAATGAGCCAATCTGAGGCACCCCCAGGGAGGTTTTCACTTGAGATTTTTTTTTTTGCCTACCCTACCCTACTTGAAAAATAAAATCACTTTCAAGTATAAGAATACTTCCAATGGAGCCATGTGCACATCAAGATGACAAACAAAATGATGTGGATTCTTTAAATGTATGATTTTACATGCACCTGGATTTGAGTGATCAAATGATTTGACTTTGATGATATCAAGCACAGCCCATGATTCTTTGATCTTCTCTTTCAAATCTTCTTTTTCTGCATGTTGTCCCTCAATGGAATCAAGCGAATCACTTTTTTGTAATGTCTTTCTTGAGCTATGGTAAATACCATTTAGCTCAAGAGGAGATGTTTGGAATTGTTGTACCTCAGCATTGTAAGTGGGCTAAGCCACTTCAATGCATGGGTTTGGAAATGGTGGTATAGGTAGTTGAGTGGGAGTGGATATTTATGATGGATGTGGTTGGGGTTGTGGTTGTGGTTGTGGTTCTGGTGAATTGTAGGGATAACATGGAGTTGGGTATGGAGGATATTGAAGAAAATATTGAGGATATTGTGGATGACTCCCATAAGTTCCTTGCCAACCTTGTTTCCAATATTGGTTTTGGGTTGAGATTGCCAATGTTTCCAAGGAAAGGGTGTGTTCCAATTACTTTGAGATGGATGTTCATAAGCTTGAAATTGTGAATTAAATTCTTGTATCATATCAGGTTGAATAGGCTGCCATGGCCCTCTTCGAGCTACATAACATAGCTGCATTGACAATTGACTTGCTCCATTGTCCTCTTGGTGAACTTCCTTCAACCTTGGTAATGATGGACAACGTTTAACATCATGTGCTTCTGCATGGACAACACAAATATCAACATCTTCTTTTTCTTCATCTGGTATTCTTAACATTTCTACTTGTTTGGTTGGATTGATAATAATTTCTGTTTTAAAATCATCAAACAAATTTCCAAGTTTATCTTGACTTACCGATCTTGATGCTGATTTACCTACTCTTGCCCTTCCTCTTGATATGTGTTTGCATGTTTCACAAATTTCTTCAAATGATAATTGATATAAATCACCTCTACGTATGAGATCAAGGAGATCAGTCCACTAATCCTTGATTGTTCTAAGTAAGAGGGTTTTTAGTGCGCCGGGTTCTAAATGATGTAGTTTTTCCCTCTTAACATTATACATGAACCTCTCTATTAGATCCTTTAGACTATAATCTTCTCTTTGATTCATTCTAAAGATTTCTTCTTTAAGATCATGATCTTTATATTTTTCTAGAAATATATTTTGCATATCATTCCATGATCTTATTGAATTAGTCCCTAAACTCATGAACCATTTAAGAGCTCTATCCTTCAATGTTGCCGGAAACAATCTCAATTTTTGAGTTTTTAATAAGTAACCGTAAGATCTACAAACAATTTCAAATTCAAAGAGAAAGGTTTTTGGATCCTCTGACCTTAGACCATGAAATTTTGTGTAGAATTTTGTAGAATTTTTCTACAAATCAGCTAGCTCTGAACCATGTAGAAATTTTTCTACAAATTAGATAGCTCTGATACCATGTAGAAATTTCCCACTTGTAGATCACCTAGTAATGCATTGTACTAAAGCAAAACACTTGATCTACTTCTACAAAAAATTTAGCGGAAGCTTAATCAACCATGAGAAACTTCAATAAGAACACATATAACTGATAAGAAGGAATCAATCACACATAACACAAAAGAATTTACCCGGGGAAAGCACCTGCCTAAAACCCCATCTCTATATTATCATACAAGTGGAAATATAGTCCGGATTACACAAAGCCTTAGCTTGGAAGCTATCTAGCTCTCAGTACAATCCCTCTATTGCTCATAGACAGTCAAAGGATTCTCACAAACCTTCTCCTCTGCCCTCCAAGCCTCCCATTTCCTTGTGCAGTTTCCTTGGGGTCCAGTGCTGCCACCTGTGTGAATTGGCCTCTTCACACACTCACTAACCTCTGATCTAACTACACAAACTTGAAGGAGATAAATCCTCATCATGGATGAGCTTCCTTTATAGGAAAAATATTCATCCAACTGATAGTACACTATCCCTTCTCTCATCTCAACTAGGTCTCTGATAGAAATTACATGCATCAGTTATCCATGAGTGAATACTCAGTTATCTGAAAATACCAGTTGTCACATGCATGCAAGCATCAACAAACTGAATCTCATTAATTTAACAACTTGTTAAATTAATCTAACTGAAATTTACTAATTTAAACTAAGTCAACTGATCCTCTCAATATATAATTCATCGTTAATTCCTCAATCAGTGGAGCAAATCAAGGACACATTCCCCAATCAGTGGAGAAATTATTGCATGTTCTCACAAAGAATTCAAGTTTGATTTTCCTTAACTAATTAACTCAAACTGAATTAATTAATTAATATTCACATTGCTGGTAAGACCAAATTCGAATTTTACTTCATATTTTAGACCAGGGACTGTCTAAAAATAGGAATCCAACTTGAACTGCTAAAAGTATAACTTCTGTTTTTAGCACTTCCATTTTTCATTCCCTGTTGCCCAATCCAGCACTGATGCCCGAAATGCTATTTTTAGCAATTTCTTGTTGTCAATTTTCAACACTCCCTCTCAACAAGAAAGGCTTCCTCTCGAACCCGATCCTGTACCTCTAGAATGTTCTGCATGCAACACATCTACCAAGTGTGGTTGCTCCAGCAACTCTTGAAAAAAAAAAACTCCCAATTGACCACTCTGTTGGGCTAGAAACATACTCTGAATCTGAAGCTCTACCTGCTGCTGACAAGTGCTCCCTCTCTGACCTCTGCTCTACTACAACATCTCCATGCATCTCGCACCGTTGCACCCTTCTCTGTGCTACCCTGCACAGTGCAACACACTTGTGCCTCTCGCATTGTTGTAGCCTGCATGCTCTGTGCTGTCCTGGGATTCCCTGCACTGTAGCTCTCTCTGCCACTCCATCCACATCTGTCTCTACCCAATCAGTCAGTTCCTGCTACTCCACATCGGGGCTCCCGTAGCAAGGTCTCATCCAAGAGGTTGGGTACCTCAAGGATCCTGCCCCTCCTCCATGGGACAATCACTCCACATCGCCCCATCTCCTATCTGGAGGTATGGCTATATGTAATCCCTCTGCCCACCTGGCTTGAAGTTTCTCCCTACTGGAGGTCTCTGGATGAGTAGATGTCTCTACTTGATCTCCTCTCAGCTTCCCTTGCTGTGGCTGCTCCACAACCTCCTAGAGCTGCTACACCAATCGTGGCTCCTCCACAATTGTTTGAGACTTCTTCGTAATATACTCTCCCTCTCAACCACCAAGTCTCTAACCTTTGCCTTGATCCTCAAGGCTTTGCATGCATCTTGTACCTCAAGTGCATATAGGTTCTTGGCTAGCACACCAATCTATTTCTACTTTCCCGCCGTCACGAAATTTTCTAGAAAAAGAGCTAATTTTAAATCAGCGATATCTCCCTCATTCGAACTCCGATTCAGCCGATTTTTTTTTTTTTGATTTTGGGTATTTTTCCACAAGGAATCCAAATCTACTATTTATTTCTAAAAATTTTGTAAATTTTGTTTTAGATCTGCTCTGCAAACTCTCGGCCCAAAACTCAAAACTTTGAAATCTCCTCTCAGTATACTGTTCTCTCCTTGATCATTTGTGCTCTGATACCATGTAGAATTTTGTAGAATTTTTCTACAAATTAGCTAGCTCTGATACCATGTAGAATTTTTCTACAAGTCAGCTAGCTCTAATACCATATAGAAATTTCCCACTTGTAGATCACCGGTAATCTAATGTACTAAAGCAAAACACTTGATCTACTTCTACAAACAATTTAGCGGAAGCTTAATCAACCATGAGAAACATCAATAAGAACACATATAACTGATAGGAAGGAATCAATCACACATAACACAGAAGAATTTACCCGGGGAAAGCACCTACCTAAAACCCATCTCTGTATTATCATACAAGTGGAAATATAGTCTGGATTACACAAAGCCTTAGCTCGGAAGCTATCTAGCTCTCAATACAATCCCTCTTCTGCTCACAGATAGTCAAAGGCTTCTCACAAACCTTCTCCTCTACCCTCCAAGCCTCTTATTTCCTTGTGTATTTTCCTTGGGGTCCAATGCTGCCACCTGCATGAATTGGCCTATTCACACACTCACTAACCTCTGATCTAACTACACAAACTTGAAGGAGATAAATCCTCATCATAGATGAGCTTCCTTTATAGGAAAAATATTCATCCAACTGATAGTACACTGTCCCTTCTCTGATCTCAACTGGGTCTCTGACAGAACTGACATGCATCAGTTATCCATGAGTGAATACTCAGTTATCTAAAAATACCAGTTGTCACTTGCATGAAGCATCAACAAACTGAATCTCATTAATTTAACAACTTGTTAAATTAATCTAACTGAACTTGACTAAGTTAAACTAAGTCAACTAATCTTCTCAATATAGAACTCATCCTTAATTCCTCAATTAGTGGAACAAATCAAGGACACATTCCCAAATCAATGGAGAAATTATTGCATGTTCTCACAAAGACTTCACGTTTGATTTTCCTTAACTAATTAACTCAAACTGAATTAATTAATTAATATTCAAACTGCTGGTAAGACCAAATTCGAATTTTACTTCATATTTTAGACGAGGGACTGTCTAAAAATAGGAATCCAACTTGAACTGCTAAAAATAGAACTTCTATTTTTAGCACTTCCATTTTTCATTCCCTGTTGCCCAATCCAGCACTGATGCCCAAACCTTCTATTTTTAGCACTTTCATTTTTCATTCCCTGTTGCCCAATCCAGCACTGATGCCCAAACTGCTATTTTTAGTACTTCTATTTTTAACAATTTCTTGTTGCCAATATTCAACACTCCATCTCAACAAGAAAGGCTTTCTCTCAAACTCGATCTTGTACCTCTAGAATGTTATGCATGCAACACATCTACCAGGTGTGGTTGCTCCAGCAACTCTCAGAACAAAAAACCTCCCAACTGACCACTCTGTTGGGCTAGAAACATACTTTGAAGCTGAAGCTCTACCTACTGCTGACAAGTGCTCCCTCTCTGACCTCTACACTACTACAACATCTCCATGCATCTTGCACCGTTGCACCCTTCTCTGTGCTACCTTGCACAGTGCAACACACTTGTGTCTCTCGCATTGCTGCAGCTTGCATGCTCTGTGCTATCCTGGGATTCCCTGCGCTGTAGCTCTCTCTACCTCTTCATCTGCATCTGTCTCTACCCAATTAGTCAGTTCCTGATTCTCCACATCGGGGCTCCCGTAGCAAGGTCTCATCCAAGAGGTTAGGTATCTCAAATATCCCGCCCCTCCTCCATGGGACAATCACTCCACATCGCCCCACCTCCTACCTGAAGGTATGGTTGCATGTAATCCCTCTGCCCACCTGGCTTGAAATTTCCCCCTACTGGAGGTCTCTACATGAGTAGATGTCTCTACTCGATCTCCTCTCAGCTTCCCTTGCTTTGGCTGCTCCACAACCTCCTAAAGTTGTTGCACCAATCGTGGCTCCTCCACAATTGTCTGAGACTTCTTTGTAATATATTGTCCCTCTTAACCACCAAGTCTCTAACCTTTGCCTTGATCCTTAAGGCTTTGCATGCATCTTGTACCTCAAGGGAATACAGGTTCTTGGCTAGCACACGAATCTATTTCTACTTTCCTGCCGTCAAGAAATTTTCTAGAAAAAGAGCTGATTTTAAATCAACGATATCTCCATCATTCGAACTCCGATTCAGCCAAATATTTTTTCTTTTGGGTATTTTTCCACAAGGAATCCAAATCTACTATTTATTTTTGAAAATTTTGTACAGAAATTTTCAGATCTGCTCTGCAAACTCTCGGACCAAAACTCAAAACTTTGAAATCTCTTCTCAATATATTGTTCTCTCCTTGATCACCTGTGCTCTGATACCATGTAGAATTTTTCTACAAATCAGCTAGCTCTAATACCATGTAGAACTTTTTCTACAAATTAGCTAGCTCTGATACCATGTAGAAATTTTTCTACAAATTAGCTAGCTCTGATACCATGTAGAACTTTTTCTACAAATTAGCTAGCTCTGATACCATGTAGAAATTTCCCACTTGTAGATCACCTGGTAATACAATGTACTAAAGCAAAACACTTGATCTACTTCTACACATAAGAACACATATAATTGATAAGAAGGAATCAATCACACAAAACACAAAAGAATTTACCTGGGGAAAGCACCTACCTAAAACCCCATCTCCATATTATCATACAAGTGGAAATATAGTCCGGATTACACAAAGCCTTAGCTCGGAAGCTATCCAGCTCTCAGTACAATCCCTATGCTGCTCATAGACAGTCAAAGGCCTCTCACAAACCTTCTCCTCTGCCCTCCAAGCCTCCTATTTCCTTGTGCAGTTTCCTTGGGGTCCAGTGCTGCTACCTGTGTGAATTGGCCTCTTTACAGATTCACTAACCTCTGATCTAACTGCACAAACTTGAAGGAGATAAATCCTCATCATGGATGAGCTTCGTTTATAGAAAAATATTCATCCAACTGATAGTACATTGTCCCTTCTCTGATCTCAACTGGGTCTTTGACAGAACTGACATGCATCAGTTATCCATGAGTGAATACTCAGTTATCTGAAAATACCAGTTGTCACATGCATGCAAGCATCAACAAACTGAATCTCATTAATTTAATAACTTGCTAAATTAATCTAACTGAACATGACTAAGTTAAACTAAGTCAACTAATCCTCTCAATATAGAACTCATCCTTAATTCCTCAATCAATGGAGAAAATCAAGGACACATTCCCCAATCAGTGGAGAAATTATTGCATGTTCTCACAAAGACTTCAAGTTTGATTTTCCTTAACTAATTAACTCAAACTGAATTAATTAATTAATATTCAAATTGCTAGTAAGACCAAATTCGAATTTTACTTCCTATTTTAGACCAAGGACTGTCTAAAAATAGGAATCCAACTTGAACTGCTAAAAATAGAACTTCCATTTTTCATTCCCTGTTGCCCAATCCAGCACTGATGCCCAAACTGCTATTTTTAGCAGTGCTGTTTTTAGCACTTCTATTTTTAGCAATTTTTTGTTGCCAATTTTCAACATTTTGGAAGAAAAGATGGAGGGATGTTTTTCATGTGCACACTACCATCAGTATCTTTAATGGGAAATCTGAGAGGATCTTCCTCATTGTCATCATCTCCCTCCATTTCTTCTACATTCTTTGTCATCTCTTCTTCTTGTACTTGCAAAAGTGGATGGTGATGTGGCTCTTACTGCATCACGTGGTCAAATGGGGGGCTGTGTTGGTGTTGGATATTTTTTGTTTTTATGATTGAATGAAAACTATAATGCAATGTAGTTTTTTACTTTTGAAATTAAATATGCTTAATGCAAATATTTTTTATTTTTGCAAAAAGTAAAAAGAAATGAATCATCTAGGGAAGAAAACAATGCATACTTTGACACCTCCCTGGCAACGGCGCCAAAAAGTGATGAGCCTGAGTATTACAACACAAATGCTGCAACTCCCAAGACTACCAACTTTAATTATCAACCCAGGGTTCGTACAAACTTAAGAGGTATCGACACTATAGGTGCAGCATACAATGTGTCCTTCCTTTGCTTGCATGAGAGAAAAGAAATGCTTCCTATTTGCAGGAATGAAAGATTGAATTTAAAAATGCTTGTAAAGTAACATGAAATCCTCTATCTACTTATTAACACGCTTTGCTTTCAAAAGAACCATATTTAAACATTATTTGTCACATGTGATGTTTTAACTAATCTAAGCATGAAATCTGATCTAGAGAGTACTAATTGTTGTGTGCATGTGTAAATATAAAAGAACTCATTCTTTAAATCTTTTTGCTTTATAAAGGCAAATGCTAATCTTTCCTTGATCTTTGGCAATGGAGACATGTGTGGAGCAAGAGGGGTACAATGATTTTGATGGTTTCAGGTCAAGTAGGGGCCTAGTACCAAATTCAATGATGATTTTTCTCAATTCAGGCTCAAAACAGGCCGCTACAAGATTTCCTATAGGATGTACTAGTTCTCCTATAGGATCTCCTAATTCTCCTAGAGGATCCCTTGATTTACTACAAGATGTTACATATTTACTATACGAAATTATAATTCATCTAATGATCAAGAAAATCAAATCTAAATTGGACAGGACAATTTTTTTATTGACTAGGATGTCTTAGGTCCCTGTTCCAAGTGGAATCACTCAAAAAGACCTCTCTTAACCCATGCTAAAAAATAGCACAAAATTACTAGTCAAAAATCTAGAAATTTGAGAACTAGTGAGCTAGTAAATCTATAAAATGCCTAACCTAGTCAAGTGAAAATTAAGTGGGGTGATTTTTGTTGTGAAATAGAATGTTTTTGTGATCTAATGAAAGTGGAACCAACTCGATTGAAACTCATTAGCATGCTCTAAAAAACAACAGAAATTTATTGTTCTTTACCACAAAGGAATTCCAGAAATCTAGATTTAGGAATAAGAAAACTAATCCAAGGAGCTCAATGATTACTGTGACCTTCCAAATATTTTCCAAGGATGAAATGATGCTTGTGATCTTTTAAAAGAACTTACATCAACCATTTAACCCAATCCTACAACAAGAAATCATTAATACTAAATGCAGAAGTAGAAAGAAATAAAAACAAGAGATGCATGTGAATAAGAAGTGAAAAGAAGAAAAACCCCAAGGGTTAGATCAGTTGATCAAAATCAGTGCCTCACCATCAGGAGGTCATAGGGTCCATTCTCCCTAAAACCCTTGGGGTCAGGTCTTGCAGTAGGTCGAGGGGCGTCAACCCATATTTTTTTGTGGACGTAGCGCCACCCGTTGACCAGGGTGTCCATGAACCACCCTAGAAAAAAAAAAAGAAGTGAAAAGAAGAAAAGGGCTCTGAGGTTCTTGGGATGGACAATCCCAAGGAATCTCATAGAAATATGGATGAGAACAAGATTTAGAAACTGAACATGACACCAATCTTCAGTACTTTCATCAATACAATTACATCCCTACAAGAAAATACAATGGAGCTGCAAAATTACGAGTTCTCTCCACAAGAACACTAAATTAAAATCTCTCCCTAGAGGAAAATTCAACTTGGTACTTATAAAAAATGATTAGGAATCATTACCCATGAATGGAGTAAGCTTTCCCCACCAAAATCCCTTGATTAGTGGATCTGGTTCCCAATACTAGGAATCTACATTAAATGGCAGGGAACACATTCCTAGATTTTCTCAATCATTGGAGTCTCACAATCTGTGCCATAATTCCATAATATCTTGTTGATTTATTATTTAATAGTGATCCTCTTGTAGTAGGGAGCAAGTCCCTAAATTATCTCCTCCTCCAGATCTTCATAATCTGCCCAATATTCTCATAATATTCCACAAAAAAAATAATGTTAGGCACAAATATGCAATTATTCATAAACCTTCCTAATGAATATATTAAAGTTAAAAATATATTATCTAATGTAAAAGAGAGGTTGAATGTACTAAAGGATGATCATAGGTCTTAATTTATGTTTAATTTAGAGGCATGGGCCTTAATTTATGTCTAATTTAGAGACCCATCACCTATTCCGGACAGTGATATTGTTCAACACCCGATAGTTAATACAGAGTCTCCAAGTCCCATCCTTCTTCTGTACCAACATGATTGGGCTCCCATAGGGCGATGAACTTGGCCGAATGTGACCTTTTTGTAGCAGCTCCAGAATTTGCCTCTTGATTTCATCGTTCTCTAGAATAGAGACCCGATAGGTTGGTCGATTGGGTAATGACACACCTGGGGTCAATTCGATGGAGTGCTTGAGATGAGAGTGCAGAGGCACCCCTGCGGGGGAGGTGAAGATGTTCTCGTACTCCTCCATGACCTTGTCTGTCTATTGTTGTCATGCAGAGGGGCCCTCTCTAGAGGTGGTGGACACTGTCTTCTTCTTTCCTAAAGAGCGTATCATCAAGAAAACAAATTTCCCAGTTTTTGAAATGAGATTACTGCATTGTTTTGTAGTAACTAGAGATGGTGGTAGGAGGTGCTACCTACGGTATCCTGTACAAGTTATTTCCAAATGTAACAATAATATCACGAGGGGCCTTAACTCAGACAAAAAATGTTGCTTCCACAAGTATGGTTGGCCTAATAATACATCACAAACATCAAGGGGAGAAACGTCACATAATACCTCATCCATGAAGGGCTTGATGTTGCATGGAAGGTGACATTGTTGGCTCATGCGTATATCCCTTCCTTAGTGAAGCCACCCGATGTTGTATGGTTGTGGGTGTGATGTGGTTGGTAAGCCCAATTACTTCACGACCTCTGCTGCAATGAGGTTCTTTTAGCTGCCACTTTTGACAATGAACTATAGCGGGGAAGCATTTACCCACATCTGGGAGTGGAAGAGACGCTCCTCCTCCTTTGGATCTTTGAGGTGGCGATGGTGGTATTCGGCTCTGCATCAATAATCTGCTTCCCTTTGTCATTCCCCTTGTCTGGTTCTGACTCAGAGTTGGAACATGCATCTGATTCTGAAGCCTTTAGCTTGGCCACCAGTCACTGCTTGACTCGACACTCACTTGTGTTGTGGGTGGAACTCTTATGGAACTCACGCCACTTTCCCATTTCCTTATTTGGCTTTGTAGTGTTTTCCTTTTTCTTGTGACCTTGGTGGGTTGTCCTGGGTCATCTTATGTTGGCTTGTTGGGGCCTGACCCAGGTTCAAAAGTGATTTAGCCAAACAATCTCAAAACTACCAGCCCTTTCGGCAATAGTCTGCGGTGTGTGGACTGAGGTCTCACCCCGAGGTAGTATGGGAGGGTGCTGGAACTAGGTTTCCGCACCCTAGGGATGTCTTGATGAAATCTAGGAAGTTTTCGAACCAAACCTACGCGCTTGCACTGCTCCGCACGGCCGTGTTTCCTTCGCAACTTGTGCAACTACTTTCACGCAGCTCTCTAAAGAGCGCTAAGAGGTGTTGTCTAGATCCTTTATCCTTACTGTGCTATTATTATAGATCTCAACTTAATTGTGTGGGCCCAATATTCTCATTAATCATTCAATATTCATAGCAAGTGCACACAATCATAAAACCATAGAGAGATGCATAAATATAACAAAAGCAGAGACACATAATATTTCAGAATCAACTTTTATTTTATTAATTCTCTGTCCAAGTATAATCCCAACTCCACCCTGCACACTCAGCTGTAGGGGTCCGCGTACTCAACTGCGAACTCTACTAGGCCTTTACGCACTAAGCTGCAAAGCCTCTACCTATCACTATGACCCAATACCTTTAGATCTACTTCTAACTTCTAACCATGCCTTCACATCTATCTGTTACCTATCAAAACTAAGACTACCTTTACACTTAGAGCCTCACTCTATTTATACAATCTCATGGTCCACGAACCATGGGTAGGCTGACACACTTTACACTAAATTACATTATCTTAGGGCAGACAACCCTAGACTCTTGTGCTCTGCGCCCGCATTTCACAGGGCCTTTACATTACACTTGACCAAAATTTGGGCTTCAAGCCCCAAAACATGTTATGGGGGGATCTACTGCCCAAAAAGCCCCCAACAAAATCATCGTGACTTCTCCCGAGTCACTCTACTGGTGTGACGATCTTTGCGTGAAGTTCTTCCAATTGTGTCTGGGTTGTGCGAAGTTCTATAGCGCACTGCTCTGCCATCCGCTGGATCTACTCTGTTCGCTCAGTTGAGTGCTCACTGTCAGGGTCAAATCCCTGTCTTAGGTCATGCATTGCTTTCATGTGTGCAAGTTTTCCTTCGATGTCGGCCGTGATGAGGAAGGCCTCATCGATCCAAGGCTAGACGCGTGCTTTAAGTACTGCCTATTTTTGGCGCGTTGTGTCCACTTGTTCCTTCAATGCGTTAGTCTATTCTAGCCTCGTGAATCGCTGAGTTAGGACTACTATCTGCCCCGTCTCGCACACACTATCATATTGCACTTGAAGCTCCCGTGCCTCTATTTCCAACCGTTGTATGGTGGGATCCTCATGTAAGGTTGTGAGGACCCCGAAGGATTCTTCCAACAAAGTGGTACAACTCTGCACTGCCTTTGAATTTCTCCTAGCCCTTTTTGAATATCGCTGACCTGCTATTCTTGAATTTCTGGGGGCGTGGAGGGCTGTGCCTTTAATCGTAGCTCATCAATTTTCAGGTTGAGGTTCAGCTTCCATCCTCATAGCTTCCTCCTTTGCCTTGCGGAATCCACTGGCCAATTTGTGGATCTGCATTCCTATTGATAGATTTGTCACAATTTCTAGTTCTGGGACATGATGACATGCTTCTTCTACAATCTGCTCCAACTGTTGGTTCTGCACCACCGCCTCATTCTGTTGTAGGCTAAGCTGCTCGATGTTGATTTGTTGTTCACTTAGCATTTGTACTGTGTCCTTCCCTAGCGCAGAGTTCTGCTGTCGCTCTGTCCTACAACTTGTATAAAATATCCTGTGGAAGGGCAGCCAAGTTTAGGCCAAGTCTCTCGATCCATCCAGCTGTGGCTCTATCCTCCATGCTGTCCACTGTCAATACTCCTTCTGGCAGCATGACGGTGTTAGCCATTTTGTCTCGCAATAGTTGCTCTGATGCCGATGTTCCCGTGACACTGTAGGTGACTACCGTTCCTTCTTGTGGGGGCCGCACCTGAAGTCCTTGGAATTGTGCCCTAAGGGCCCCCAACACATTCTGTTGCTCCACCATTGCTTCCTGGAGCGCTTCCCTGGTGACCTCACGAACTGTGTCGCCGATGTCATATAGATCACCCTCTATCAGTGTAATAGGCTCCCCATCTAGTTTGGATGCCTTGGTCTTCTTCCGTGGCCCTGTTCGTTCTGTATTGCACGGCCGTTTTAGTTGTGTTGATGTCGTGCTCAGGTCTGCGCCTTCCACCGTGTCGTCTGTCCCCTATCCTATGGTCAGATCTGGGCCTCTTCCTTCCTGCGTCGTGGTTGCCCCAGTTTTCGGTGTTATTACTGCTTTTTCCGCGGCCTTGGTCTGCTTCACGAAGGCCTTCGCTGCTTCACGGGAAGCCCTTAAATCCTCGGTGAATTGCTCGTTCCACTCCTGTTGTGCCAGTAGCTTGGCGACATCTTGCTGTCTTTGTATTGCTACCTCAACATGCACTGCTAGATCCGGGGCACGCCACTTGGATAACCATGAGTTGAGCACCGCAAACACAGCGTCATCAATCACGATGAAGGGGAGTTTGGTCCATTTCTGCTCCGAATCCTTCTGCGCCCTGATATACACATTGTGCATATCTTCCTTAAAGTATGCAAAGCTCCATAGATTGTCATATACCATGGGTGATAGGCGCGGCCATTTGTTGATCCCCATCCGTATGCCTGCCTCCATAAGTATCCAAAAAAAATTGGTTTCACGGATCTGCGTAGCATCCCTTGTTGCCCATAGGGACGCATATTTCGCTGCCTTTGGTAAGTCCTGATCAAGAGGAGGAAACTGACTATCCTTCAACAATTCCCCTGTGACCAACAAGATGGATAAGAGCAACCACGCATAGTGGAAGGTCTTACCCTACTCCTTGGCCTCCTTGCAGTTCATCAGGAACTCCTTGCAGAGGAATTATGCCCAGTTGAATTGTACCCCCTCGGTGCATTGCTTGGCCAGCACAATGACTGTTGCTGGTACCTCGTTGCCGCGACATTTTCTCATCACTTTTCTTGCCAGCAGCTGGGTGGCTACGCGCACCCCTTTGTCTTGAATGTTAGTAATGACATAGCCCCTTTGCTTCTTCTCCAAATTGTATTTCTTCTTCATGGCCTCTGCGAGCGCCAAGTCTTCGCTTTGGCCAACTATTTCTGCGGGGTCCCTTCCCATACAGGGAAGCTGAGAAATCCTATGAATAAGCTTTGCCGTGATGGGAATCAACTCCTCCAACCACATGTACCCATCATGCACTAGGCAAAGTAGTTTCCTGATGACGAATATCGTGATTGGTGCTTGGTGAAAGTGTGGAATCCATAGTAGGTGGAGTAACCCGACCTCCTCCACCCCGTGCAACCATTTCCGTGGCTATAGTGCTGTAACTGACCCCTCCTTGCTTTGTTTCATAAGTTGGCTAGTCTCCAAATGTGGGAAATTTTCGCTGTCCGCGAGATCCCAATATTCAAATTTCATCATGGGCACGTGGCCTAGGACTAAACCCTCAAATAGAATTCCATTTGGGAGGAGTGGGGTTTCGAGTGCACTCTTAACGGTATCCACATCCTTGGGTAGTTTTGCTTTCCCTTTCCGTGGGGGGACATATTTGGGCAGTTTTGTTGCAGTGCGCACTGGCTGAATGTCTTCCTCCATTTATTCATCTGGTTCAATCTCTTCTACGAAGGCCTAAAGATCCTCCTCCTCATCATCTATCTCAATATTAACCGTCTTGCCCTTGTCTTCCATAGATAGTTTACCGAACTACGGATTTCGCGGAGACATACGGATCGGTCTTGCTGCCTATGGATCCTTTTTGGGCCTAGGCGTCTGGGGTGATTTAGGGATTTTCAGTGCATCCCCCACTGGCGACGTAGATCTCTGCGTGGCTCCCTTGGTTGTTGATATCATTCTGATCAGGAAATGCCGTGTCTCCTTCGGCAATGTCTCAAACACTAAACTTGCTCTCACAACCTCCAAATTCGTCAAGTCCATACCCAATTTGTAGTGCAACAACTAAGTTCTAAAAATGCCAAGGGTTGTTCGGTGGAAAGGCACCTGTGATTTATAGGCCTTTTTGAATTCAAATTCAACCATTCCCCCCTTATTTGGCTCATTAATGCGAGATTGGCGGCAGTTAGCCCCAAATCTAGTTCTGACTTCGTGTCTTAATTGCCCGCTGCCCACTCCTCATTGCCTTAAATTGGACATCTTGTCATGAACAGTGACTCCAATGGTCACTTCCCAACCTACCCGCATGGCATTGCAACCCCCTATGTGCGGACGTGACCTGTGTGTCATACTGATCCTGTGCGCAACATCCTTGTCGCGCAGTGCCCATACAAACTCTTTTATAGTCCCGCACTCTCTTTCAACTGCTTGGAGCGCTGAGACTATGCTTCCTATGGATAGTCAGGTGGTCGCACCACTGGTGTGAGGCTTCAAATCACCTTCCAACCTAGTTTTCAAGCCCTCCTTAATTATCCTTGCACCAGTCAGTGCCTCTTGTTCTTCCTTAGACGGTGCGCTCCCTTGGTTACTTTGTCTGATAATGTGCGGTCGTAGCCATGGTAGCAAAGCTAGAAATTATCAGTGATAATATTCTAATGCGATGGTATGGCTGCCCGTATCTTGTCCTATTCTTCTATCGACCTGACATGCTTGCGAGATTTCGATTTCCAGATTTCTGATTTCCGCGTCCATTATCATGCTTTTCTTTCTCAGTCGTAGCCAATTGTCATCAAGTTCGTGAAGTTTCAAGTTCCCTCGCCGAATGGCTTCCTGTAACTGCATAATTTCTTTACCCAGGTCCTCGCGTACTATCCCAACTATGGGAGCTATTTTAGGGGGATTCTTCTCTACTCCGATGGTTTCGCCTGTTCTCGTCAGTGTTGGGATCACTTCCGCGCTCCGGTTTTTGCTTATGGCCCTATAGGCCCATTGAACTGCTGGTACACGCAGGTCCTAGTCAGTTCATCTCACCTGGTGAACTCTGTTCATGATTCCACATAGCTTTTTGAATGCTTTGACGTGGAATATTTATGGTGTGCATCGCTTTTCTTGCTGCCATGTCTGGTTCTGATTTTTGATCCTTAGTTTGGGCTGTGCTTGCACAGCACATGTCTGCACCCATCGACACAGGTGGGCATGCAAGTTGCTTCGTCTTGGCTGCTCGGCTCTCGTTTGATGTTGGGGGCTTCCAAATCATAATTGCATCTGTCTTCTACATTCGCGCCAGTTTACAAAGGTCTTCTAATGTGTACTCCACCATCGTGAGGGTGTTGCACGCAGTGCCCATTCCAGTGCACCGTACCACTACTATTCCAGTACTGTTCTTTCAAATTTGTCTAGGAATTCATCCACTGATGTCACTCCATCATATGTTGGCAGTTCCCTTGCCTCTGTCGTCACGCAGCGTAGTGATCTAATCATCATGTTACAATTCAGCGTTGTCACTTCGTGCAATTGGTTCTGCCAGCGTTCTACTTCTTTGTTTGAATCCGAAGTACAGGATCTGTCGTGCTCCCACGAGATTCTCCCATTTGCAGTCGGGTTCACCTGCTCTTGATCTCACGTAGTTATCTGGTAAATACAATCCATCTCATCGTCGCTTTCATCGTCGAGCATAGGTTTGGTGTAGCGCGCTCCTTTGGCTGGGTCTAGCGGAACTACTACGCATAGGGACTTTTTCTCGAAGATCATCTTCCACTTCTTTAGGTTGATGGCTCCATTCATATCAATGGCCCAGTCTATTCCTAGCAACATGGGATAGGGATTGCTGTCATCGAAAATCTCTATTACTTCAAAGTCCGTCTGTGTGCTTGCGCCTTCGATATCAACTATTACCCCTTGCAACCTCCCCATGGGTAAAATATTTTTTTGGTTCGCCATTCATAATTGGATAGGGAACCACTGTAACAAGGGCTTGCCCATACGTTTCCATGTCTGATTCAGTAATACATTCACGTCTGAACCCAGGTCTAGGATTACTTGATCCATTTCATACTTGACAATCTGCACCGTCAATCTCATTTCCCTCCCGATGTGCAATGCATGCTTTCCCAGTTTTTGGACTACGCGTGGTTCTTCTGACCCCTCGCACCTAGTGATCAACTCCTATAGTCCCTTAACTGCCTTATTGCCGCGCAACAGTTTCATGCACGTCTCTAAAATGGTAGTAAGCATAAAAGGATCCATCCCTGGCTCTGGTTGATCCTTACTACCTAAAGTGGAGGCCTCCGCGAAGCTCTTCTTAGCTTCCATGAACGTCTCCTTTGCGTGTTCTAATTCAAACTCAGGTTCCCTTGTAGGAGCCTTGCGAACCCATGTATCTTCCTCAGATTGTTTCCCCTTATCCTCCCTTGTGGTCACACCGCTTCTAAGCATCATGTTCACATTTGGGTCTTCTTCGCGCGATTCAGACCTCATCATTTGGATATTTTGAGTCAGAGGAGGCTGGAGTACCCCTTTCTTGTGCATCTGCACGATCAACATAGGACAATCTATCATTTCATGATCAAATTAAGCACAATATGAATAGGATATTCTCATCGGGTTGGTATAATCGCGGGCATAGTGCCTTGGTCCTCCGCAATTGTAACAAATTAACTGTCTGTGGCCCCTTCCTGGTCCCATTCCTCCTTGTCCTTGACCTCGCCCATGAAATCCAATGCGTGCCATCCCTATGGCTGGGTCGAGGCCTCGCGTTTCTGTCTGCATTCTATAGGTTGGGATTCAATCCATCATTAACTCATAGCTGTGACAAGTACGCTCGTCATGGCCTACTAACCTGCAGAAATTACAAAACAACTACTGGGGAGTTTGTGTATATTTCTGCAACAAATGACAATTAGCCCTCGTGTGTTTCCCTCCTATCTGACAGATCATGCCATAATGTGGTTATCGCACTTGGCCCTGCCAGTGCCTCTAGTCTCAACGGCATTGGCCCCCCTCCTACCAAGTAGTTTGCGAATACTGGACAGTGATCCTTGTCATGGCCCTGGTCTTTGCATTTTATGCACCAAACTTCCTCGCTTACCTCTGGCCGCGGTGCCCTATCCTGCTTCAAGCTCTGCATTTCTAGGCAGAGATTCTATAGTTGTGTGTGAATTTGTTGAACTCCCAACCCCGAATATTTGTATCAGTGTCTCATGCAACCTCATCGCCATTTCCAACGCTTCGTCCTGGGTAGAAAGTTTATGTTGTGATAGCACCGTCCTCAGGTGTGGTGTCAGAGATGCCACAAACCATGCGCGACGCTATGCATCTGTGAGCGTCATATTAGCCTCGTGGATCATACTCTTTAGCTGCTAATCTAGATCCTAGGGGGTCTCGCCTAGAAGCATCACGATCTCTTTGAACCCAATGATTGACTATGTCTCTGATTTCGTCCGGCTAAATTCTCTGTCCAGCGCATTCTGGATCTCGACTATCCCTGCATTTGGGTGGTCATTAGAGTGCTTGATATACCATGTCAACATGCGATCCTGCAGTTTGCTCACCAATGTAGCCTTCTTGATGTTGTCATCCATGACCCCTTGCGCTTCCCACACTACTCTTACCACGAACTAGAACTGGTCTGGATCCTCATTCCCTACTTCTCTGAATACGAGTAGCTTGATCGCCCTTGCCATACTGAACTGCGGGGTTGGTGGATCTGGAGTGGGTGGAGATGGAGGTGAAGGAGGTGAAGCGGGTGGTGGCATGGGTAGAGGTGGTAACTGCGGAATGTGTTGTCTTATCAAACTGACCGCACTTCTGGGAGAGACCCGAGCGAGCTCCTCCCCACTCTCTCGCGAAGGTGAAATTAGGGGATTGTTTCTAATTCCCCACTACCTTTCTAGATCTTTCCGCTCCGCGTCATTCCAAACATTAATGTATTCACATAACCTGCTTTTCACATAACAACATCTTAATTCAAGTGTTCAAAGGTTTAATGTACTTACCTCGCGTTCCCTTGGGAAAATGTCGCTCTGCTTCGTTGTAGCTCATGGTTGTGTCGACCGTGAACTCAGTGATAAACCCCCCTATTATTCGATCGAGCCAATGGTCCACAGCTTGCGTGATCTTATCTTCTGATGCCTCTAGTCTGCACATTAATTCTGGAGTCCACACTATTGGTTAGTTGAGCTTACACCTTCCCTGACTGTCGGCTAAGCTCACGATCCACTCATACAATTCAGAAGGAAAGGACGTGAAGAAGATCTCATGGATTTCCATATATATGTAACAATCCAGCCACCTTTTCTCGGATACCTGTGGAGTTCTGTTTTCTTGTGTCACGAACTCGTGAATCTTCTTGTCTAACAACTCTTCAATTTCCTTCTTTGTTGGTTTCCAGTGGCACGACATCAGACATCCCTTAGGCAGATCCCGATCCTAGCAATGAAGCCATTCATTGGCTTGTTGGGGCCTGACCCAGGTTCAGAAGTGATTTAGCCAAACAAATCCAGAAACTACTAGCCCTTTCGGCAATAGTCTGTGGTGCGTGGACTGAGGTCTCACCTGAGGTAGTATGGGAGGGTGCTCGAACTAGGTTTCCGCACCCTAGGGATGTCTTGATGAAATCTAGGAAGTTCTCGAACTGAACCTGCACGATTGCGCTGCACCACGCAGCCGTCTGTCCTTCGCAACTTGTGCAACTGCTTCCGCACAGCTCTGTAAGGAGCGCTAAGAGGCACTAACTAGATCCTTTATCCTTACTGTGCTATTATTATAGATCTTAACTTAATTGTGTGGGCCTAATATTCTAATTAATCATTCAATATTCATAACAAGTGCGCGCAATCATAAAACTGTAAAGAGATGCATAAATATAACAGAAGCATAGACATACAATATTTCAGAATCAACTTATCTTTTATTAATTCTCTGTCCAAGTACAATCCCAACTCCGCCCTACGCACTCAGCTGTAGGGGTCTGCACACTCAGCTATGTACTCCACTAGGCCTCTGCGCGCTCAGCTACAGAGCCTCTACCTATCACTACGACCCAATTACTTCAAATCTACTTCTAACTTCTAACCATGCCTTTCCATCTATCTGTTACCTATCAAAACTAAGACTACCTTTACACTTAGAGCCTCACTTTATTTATACAATCCCATGTTCTACAGGCCATGGGTAGGCCGACACACTTTACATTAAGTTACATTATCTTAGGGCGGACAACCCTATACTCTTGCACTCTGCACCTGCATTTCGCGGGGTCTTTACATTACACTTGACCAAAATTCGGGCTTCAAGCCCTAAAAAAATGCTATGGGGGGATACATTGCCCAACATCTTGCCTTGGCTTTGTCCTTTGTTCTGTGGTTTAAGGGCACCTTTCGTTTGCTTCAGATTCACAAATCCAAAGTCTCGCTTTTCTGTTTAAACTTCTGCTCGATCTTGACGGCATATCGGTACACTGTGTTGAGCGAGGAGATGTCTAGGAACTCCATCTCATCCTAGATATATCTATGTAGGCAGACGCAATACTTGAGTACCAAATGTTTCTCAGAATCCTTGATACCCAACTTCGTGCAAAGGGTAGGAAAAACATTGGTAAGCTCTGACACATCTTGGTCCCTTCCCTACCATAGCGTGGTCCAGTTTATGTATTTGTCCTCGTAGCTCCTGACAGGGTAGTACTACTCCTTGATGGCATCCTAGAATGAATTCCAAGTGAGAGTAGCTGAAAACAGTGAGGTAGTAATTTCATCCTTTTGCTCACAATAGGTTTCCCACCATTCCTTGACGTGGGGGGCGACTTTGAGAAGAGAAAAAGTAATATTTTCCCGGCTGGAAAAATCATGAACAAAAAAAATATCCTTCTAGCATAGTCAACCATTTATCTACAATGTCTCCATCTATTTGGCCCTTAGATATGGGAATGTTAAAGATTACTTGTACCTTAAAAGGTGTGGAGCTTCCAGAGTGGCTGTTGGATGTGGATACGCCGCCGGTGGGCAACTGTTGAAGGATCTGGGCAAAGTTATCCATCATTGTGTTCCTTTGTTTCTCGAGGGCATCCTTGAGAAATATTTTGATAGAATCTCCTACTCTCTCGTCTTTCTTTTCTTCCCCCATGGGAGGCCATCGGGATTTACGAGGATATTCTTACAAAGGTTAGATCAGTTCGAGCCCTAACTCCTTATATCCTGACCTCATTGGGGAAATGCAAAGAAAAACGTAGAAAGGGAAGATCGCTCGATACCACTAATCTGAATTTAAGCAGGAACACAAAAAATTACATATATAACCATAAATACAGAGATGCAACATAAATAACACTTCCTTTCATTAATATCAAATAACGAAATATGCTTACAAATAGAATGGAAATGAGACTAGCTCGGGCAATGGTAGCTTATCTCTGAGAGAAGATGTGGTGGCTACATGCATATGAATTGAGTTAAAATGAGGCTCAAGGGCATTTTTATTATTGAACAATAAAAGAAAACCTTAAAAAAGGAAAACCCTAACCTGAGGAGATGTAACACCAAGAGTTTATGGGCTTTGTTGGGGTTAGTTGGGCAGCCAAATTCCTTGGGTCATAACTTGGTCATATTATCTCCATTTGATGCGCATGGTACCTTTTTAGAAAGATATCTCCGAGGACTACAATTGAAAACACAATTTAATTGAAATCACTGAGACAAATATTTCCAAAAAACGTCGTTTAGGGCCTTAAAACGGCTTCAGATGTTCAAGACTTGAAAAATTGCCAAAAATAATAAACTGTGCTACAATTAAGGAAACTGAAAAAAACTGACAAAATAATGGTGGGGGTCCAAGTGGAATAGGTGGGTGGCCACCAATATCCACCTGGATCATTCCCCCCCCAGGAAGAAATGGTCTCCATTGCATCGATTTCCTCCATGAGATGAGGAAATCTTACTAAAATTGATCCCTAGTGCACCATTTTCCTTGGTGTAGGAGTTGGCAAATTTGACAACTCGATATAATCCATGATCAGATCAGTTGCAACTTGTTTGATGCAGTCTGGATTTAACTATGTTGGTGTGAGCTGTTCTGCAATGTTGGATGTGTCTAGTAATGGTGGAAAGTATGGCCGAAGGCGATCGACATTGAACACTAGGTGCAATCCAACAAATAGGGGAATGCTAAGCTCAAAATAATTATCTCCCACAACCTTGGTGATGTTGTATGGCCCATATTGAAGTGGGTGATTCCTACGGTGGGACCCAGAGAGGCGCTACTTTTGCAAATGTAGCCAAACTTTGTCGCCCACTTGGAACTTGTGTGGCACTCAATGCTGATCATACCGCTGCTTGTACTTAGCATTGGCTTTGTCCAATATGTCATGGACCTATTGGAGGATGTGTTGAATGTGCTCAATGAAGCTATTTTACTCGTTGGCTTCGGACTAGACATGAGCTGAATCTGCATGAGTCGCTGCAAATGGTATGGCCACATCAATGGGACAAAGTGGTTGGAATCCCAAGCCCACCTTAAAAGGACTGTGGCTGGTCGAGCTGTGGAGAGCCCGATTGTAGCTGTGCTGGACATAGGGGAGGCTCTCATTCGATGTGTGTGGATGCTTTGAGTTGTACATGCAGAGAATGTGTACGATCATCCTATTGATGACTTCTTTCTGGCCATCAGTTTGGGGATGGAAAGCTGTGGACTTAGTAATCTTGGTGTCCAACATCGACTAGAGACTAGACCAAAATGTACCAAGGAACCTGCTGTCTTGATCTGAGATGATAGATTGTGGGATCCCAAAGTGTACCCACGGTCATTTAAAGAAGAGTTCGGCAATGGCTTCTACTGTGATACTCTTCTTGCAAGCTACCATAATGGCCATCTTCGAGAATTTGTCATGACCATAAAAACACAGTCGCTTCCATGCTTAGTAGAAGGAAGGCCTAACATGTAATCCATGGAGATGGATTCCCAAGGTCGACTAGGGGTAGGGAGCGGAGTATAGATACCTTGTTTCTTGATGATTGGTTTGGTAATGGCGTATGCAGTGTATGATCTGATGTACTTCCTGACATCCTGTCGAAGATTTGGCAAATAGAAATACTTCTACAATACTGCCACCATTTTCTCGACCTTGAAATGCCTAGCGGTGTTATAGACATTTTTGTGCCTTACAGCATAGAGCATGAAATGTCAATAATCTGAGGGATCCAAAGTCCCTAAAAAAGTTGTTCTTACCCTTAGAGGAACAAGGTCAGCAAACCACAGCACTGCAAAACAGTTCTCCACTGAAAAACACTCAAGAACAGGTCAGTTTTGGATCATTGCAGCTGCTCCACTAGGCATCTGCGCTGCATAGCAGGTACAACAAAGGCTACCTGCGTTTCATAGCAAGTAGAACAAAGGCTACCTGCGTTGGGCGTACTTGGACATGTGGAGGAATCTTTTTCTCAAAGTGCCAGTGCCCAGGAAGCTTCTAAAAAGACACTTGATGATAAGATTCGCCTAATGATGAGTTAAGAGCTTCTAAACTCCAAGTGGAAGACAGAAACTCCGAGTGAAGAACTGAAGAACAACTGGAGTTGAAGAGGACAACAAGTCACACATCAAGCTGACTTATCTTCACTCCAAAACTCTATATAAGGATCTCATCCCATGGGATCTGGGAGGCCGGAATTTAGTGCAAAGAATTGCTGTTGGTTTGCAGTTGAGAGTATTGGGTGATTGCTTGAGGGAGGTGAAGAAGATATTTCTCTCCGTCGGGAAGGTGATGCTGGATTGGACCTCTCATGGTTGTATCACCGCCTGAACCTTACTTCCATATATTAATAAAGCTTTTGAGGTTCTTCTATTCGCATGTGTTTCAATGATGTATTGTCTTACTTGCGTATTTGATTTATGCTAATCCTTGAATCAGTTATGCATGCATGCTTCTTGTAGTTTTCTTTTCTTGTCTTATTTGCAGGATCTCGTGTAGCTGGGCCCGTGAAAAGACTTGGAGCTGGGAGCAAGCGGCAATCAAAGGAGATTGGATCGACCATTTGCGCAAGACATCGGTAAGTGGATCTCTTCCTTTTATCTCTTGCATGTCATAAAGAAGAAACGTTAGATAGTTTTGCTTTCAGCTGTTGCTAAGGAACTGTCACCCTTAGAGTGGGTTAGGGTCATTCCGAGTTGGATACTTTCCCCCACAACAGACTGGCGACTCCACTGGGGATCGTGTCTTGTTGGTAGCTTGTGTTTCTTGCTATTCTTTTCTTAAACAAAAGGGTACCGAATCGAAAACTGCATTCGAGTTCTTCGAATGCAAAGTAGAGGGCAGCTACTCTAGCCTAGTGCTGGGCATGTTTATGATTTAAAGATCTGATCCACAAGGACTCTTTTTAGCTCTTTGTGATAGTGTTCATCTTCCTTTAATCATCCTCTAGAGTATACTTGACTGATAGCAACTGATTTGGCCAAAAACCGCTCATTTTTGAGCAAACTGTGAGCCGGAATCTGAGAGAGACGAGAGTTGTCTCGTTCAGTGCAGCTGCAACAAAGGCTACCTGCACTGCAACGCAGGTCCCGAAGGGGCTACCTGCGCTGCATCTCAGATTGACAGTGCAGCACCTGCGCTGATCCAGTCTTGCCTTGTGCAGCTGGGATTCTCCACTGTCTGTTGCCCAGTTTTCAGTACTGTTTTTGCAGCCTGTTGTCAACCTGTATACCCAGCTGAAACCACTTCTCTTTGCCTTCATTCCGCCTCAGTTGTGTGAAGAAACCGTGATTGTTCTTATTGTATTTCTTGCTGTCATTCACAGTTTCCCATAGCGAAAGTGAACTAGTCTTGCTATGACCTCTTGAATCTAGACCTGTGAGAAAGTGTCGTTGTGATTCTAAGAGTTAGTTTATTGCTGTTCATAGCTGCTTGAGCATTTGTTTTAGTTATATGGTTCGAATCTCAGTATTTCTTGTGATTGAAACGAGTAAATCTTAAGGTGTTCTTTTGATTATTGGACAATACTTGTTTGTTTTCGCTTGAAATTGAATTCGAAATCGTACAACAGCTTTCTTTTTGTCATACACCAAACATTAAGAAAAAAGAAAAGAAATACTTGCATTGTGCATGTGCATTTTGACAGTTTGCATGTCGATTTAGGAAAAGTGCATCAGTGTGTGCTCTATGATCTGTTTGAAAAGATGATGTCTTTCTTTTCCTTCAGTAGTTAAGGTTTTCATAAGTTGAAGAATTGAAAAAGCTTGCTTATCATTCTTAGACTGCATTTAGGAGTTGTCTCATACATCACGTGGTGATCCATAAAGGCAAATTGCTAAGCAAGATCAACCTAAAAAGAACTGAATTTATCTAACAACGCTTTGAAACATAACGAAACACAGTAGAGGTCTAGGTAGAGACGTGAACCGGCGTCGTTAAACATAGTGACTGTCGATCTCTACGAAGGTGGGTGATTCCTCCTGAGGGACGATAGCACTAATACGGACTTGTGCCCCCGCGTACCGTCGCGTATATTGGGGGACCCCTATAGGAACAAAGCCTTTATCCATAGGAAGCCGTGTCGGCTGCCCTACTGATCGCGATGCAGTGAACACAGCATTCACGAAGATCGACCACTCGTACCGTAAAACGTATTCTGTGGTTTCGCGAAAGGTTTGGCACACCCTTGCCTAGAACTCCAGAGTAGTTTCTTTTGGCCTTTTTCAAACTCTATAACTGAAAAAGTCCATCCGAGAATTTGTCACTTCGGGCTCGTTAATACATCGAAGGAGACTAGAGTCATCTTTAGCTTTTTCTCGACTCTTAAAAAGTGAAAAAGCAAGTTGTGTCTAAAGCGTCGTCATATAAAATTCATCTTAAACGGAACATAATTACGCTTGATTCCTACGTTGATCTTTAAAGTTGAGAACATGGAACACACCAACCAAGGGATCCCACAGGGGGGACCCCTAGCCCTTTCTCCTCTTGGGGAGAAGTTGGTGCGCCCCACATGGCCACATTGTCGCTTCTAGGACTGACAATTGGCCTGCCAGTTTGGCTATTCTCAACCGCTGTAGTTCAGACCACCACGGTTCCTGAACAGTCGAGTCAACAGTTAGACCAGTCTAGAACTACCCTCCAGCCTTCCACTTCTTACGAGCCTTCCTCCGATCCTTCTTCTTCAAAAGGTCAAGCCGCCAAAAGCGCGGCTCCCATAGAAAAGAAGAAGGAAAAGAAGAAGAAAGAAAAGAAGCAGAAGGAGCCAAAGGCGCCTGGGGGCAAGCAGAAGGTATCTAACGAAAACCCACACACAGCACGGACCGGGCCCAAGTCGCCATGTGTCATATGTAGAGGGAACCACTTCCACAGTGATTGTCCCAGTATTCCCCGGATACTAAGGGACTGGTCCCCTCGCTTGCACAGTTCGGAAGCGTCAACCTCTGACAGTCAGGTTGAATGCTTACCGTCGACCAACGAACGTGAAGGTATTAGATGAAGAAGAGGATAGACATCCTCCTGCGAATTGTGTGAAGGCAATCACACCCTCTGCCGTTGTCCCTTTTTAGACGAAGCCAAGAGAGTTTTGGAAGATCAACCGGTTGCACCGTTGCTACTTCCTCCTGGATATCAAAAACTCGCGCCAGGTCCTTCGTTGGTCGAAAATACAGTTGTCTTGCTTAGAGGGCCAGCTGAAGTGTCAGTCGCTGAAAGTGAACCTACTGAATCCGGACCGGACGAAAGTCCAAAGGTCGAAACGGCAGTTGACCCGGTTCTCCCTTCAGAAGTTTCATCTTCAAACACCACAGTCACTGAGGATTCATCTTCAGTTGACACCCCCGCCGAAGAGAATAAGGATGACACCGTCCATATTCTTTTCTTCAACTCCGATTCTGATGAGCATCTGGGCAAAGCGCCCACTCCTTTATCGCAGGAAGGAGCATCGTCAGGATCATATCCGGCCGTATATTCGGTCCCACCACCAAGCAACCTAGTTGTGTCCTTTGATTGGAACCAACTAGGCAGACCCCGGTTACCAGCCAGCATACCATTTAGAATTATAGTCCAAATATACAAAATGGTGATGGCTGGAACTATCATTGATGAAGGGGCATCTGTGAGTATTCTGTCCTCTATTGCTTGGAAAGCCCTGGGTTGCCCGGCGCTTTTGCCTGAGACAAGAAATCTCTCGGGTTTTGACAGAGGAACCAGTCGACCATTAGGGATTCTACCTAATGTGCCTATCACACTAAAAGGGAAGGCTGTCAAGATGAATTTGATGGTCGTCCAAGGACCCTTGGATTATAACCTACTCCTTGGACGAGACTACATATATTGCATGGAAGCAATAGTCTCCTCACTCTTTCGAATAATGTGTTTTCCATACGAAGGAAGAATGGTCAAGCTCGTAGACCAACTTTCATTTCCGGGATCACGCATCGCAAATAGTCACATACCTATCCTCAATGGTCTTTTCGATCAAGAAAGGTCTCTTGCCCCGGTTCTTCTTCCTGATGAATGCGAGTGATTCGGGAAAGGAACGCAGGAGCCCAGGGGGCATGCATCCTGGTCTGCTCTGGAGGCAGAAAAAACCTTAGGTGTAAAGTAGAATTTCCACGGAAGAATATGACTAGTCTGTACCCCGTCCCCCTCCTTCATCTTTGAGAATCTTCCTCTGAGCTATCTTCGTGGAGAAGAAGGACAAGAAGACAAAGAGAGAGTTGGGCTCTCAGAAGGGGCTGTTAGGGATGGGGTTGTTCTGGAAAAGGATTCTTCTGTCAAGGTTACTTGTTTGACAAAGGTCATTCACCTTTGTCTAAATAGGTAGGCTCTACCAAAGAAGGGGATCCGTTTGTGGCAGCAAGTAGGTACCGGCTTTGGGTAAAAGGCCAGCCTCACCCATTAAAACAAATGTTTTAAAAGATAAGTAGGGGCAGCCCCCAAAGATAGAGACGCTGTTGTTGCCACAGATTGTAACCATCTTTGTGTACCCTAATGATAGACATCGCCGAAGAAAGAGTTTCATTTGCGGCTGCAAATAAAACCATTCTTTGGGTAACCAGAAAGAGGTAGGCCTCTCCCGGTAAAACGAATGTTTTACCTGCAAATTGAGGGGTAACCTTGAAATTCAACTTATACCTGGGGGCATGCAAACCTCTTGGAATGCAAGCGCGGGCGGCTTTTTAGTTTTAGATAGGACTAGCCCCTCTAACCCGTAGGATGGGCCGATACCCAGCTTGCATAAAGAGAGGATATGGAGCAAAGCGTAGGGAGATGAAGCTCCTTAAAAAATTGGAATCTTCCATGAGACCTTACTACTTTATGACTGGTAAAAACGAGCAGTTTTGGCAAAGTTCATGCTCGTTAAAAAAAATAAACGCAATAACCGAGAAGTTTTAGCGCATAGTTCATGCTCGTTAAAAAATAAACATAAGATTGAGCAGTGTTTTGGCGCATTCAAGCTCTTTAAAAAAAAAATGAACCCAGTACCGGTAAATAAACATCTGAGACCGTAAATTCATCAGCCATAAAAGCCTTGGTCGTGTTTGTGCACCATCACCTCCACTTCTCATTTGGCCGATCATTCACATCCACTTGATTGTTTACCTATTTTGAGGAACAGCTGCGAAGAGTGATTCCACCTAGCCATCCTTGTAATACTGCCGTGATTGGAAAATTCCAACCTGTACCTGGAATCTGCTGCTATCCCTGTTTATCACTCGTTCCTCAAAAGACGAGTCTTCTTTGAGCTCTTTTCACTGACTCGTAAAATATGAAAAGTTTGCCGAGTTTTGGCCTTCCAGCTCGTTAAAAGGACCGGAAGAGCTATCCCTCCTCTAGATTTTAATCTTTTTGGACCTGAGGGATTATTGCACAAAAAGATCGAGCGCTTGTCTAGTTCGGCTCGATAAAGATATCGAACATTCATCCCTTTTGTATTGTTTTATACTTTTTCGGACTTAAGGGATTAGATGACGAAAAAGGACCCCTTGGAGTCTACTTTATGTACACTTTTCAGACTCTCTAAAAATGAAAAGGACCGAGTTGTCTTTGTCGCTGGGCTCGTTAAAAATATTAGATAGCGACAAACTTGTCCTTAGACAAGAACGAGTTTCCCTATCGCTAGGCTCATTAAAAACATAGCGATGGGCTTGCCCGAAGGGCAGGTTATAGATCAAGCATATGTTATCCTCCTCAAGCTTGTCAAAAAATAAAGAGGTACTGGTCAGAAATGACTGGGGAAAAATTGGGAAGAACCTCAAAGCTTAATGGTAGCAAGTCGCTCTTGAACATGACACTTTTGCCTCCGTAAATATCGGGTTGGGTTATTATCATTCACCGGTCCCTTCACCATGGTCTCGCCATACCATCCATACATGGGGTAATGCTACCGATCCATCACATCAGTGTTGTTATATGTTCAAGAGATGTCATTCAGAATGTGTCAACCGGGTCCCATCCACTACCATACATCATCTTTCATCCTTCCATGACCGCCACCCTGAATCATATTTCACAAATTTTTTTCACCAATCATCACTAGCTCCGTTCCGTGTCACTGATGTGGGATTCATTAGGGCCCTCCTTTGACGGATCACTTCTTGTCGACATCAGCTCATTATCCAAGAAGTTGATCTAGGAACACCCCCTCAGTACTTTGAAGCTTGCATGCCTCAATGGCAAGTTTCTCACTCCCGGCGATAGGTATACATTAATGACCTTCGACCAGGAGACTTTGCGTGGTGTTCGACGTCAGATCCTATATTCACACCACGTGAATTGTGCTGCAGTACCTTGAGGGTCATCATCATTATCGGTGATTCCTCTCGTGCTTGTTAACAGTTTACATTATTGACTGGTAATCAAGCGATGTCTTTCCATGTTCGACTTCAAGAAATTCTCACATGGATCGACTTGTACTAATGTGAAGATCAGACAAGTTTGAAGACCCCGGATCTAGTTTCATCCATCCGGGCTGCGATATATATTCAGGAGATAAAGACATAGACATGTGCAGCAGATGATCATCCTACTAAAAGGATGATAATTAAAAGCGGAGAATTATCCGTCTATTATCAGACGGTCGTCTGTTTATGTACAACAAATGTATTTATAAAGCTGAGCATGGGAAATGCCCGCCTCAGCTAGATCATGAAAAGAAAGTATGAAAAGATAATGTATTGTATTGTATTTTGTTACAGGTCACCTCCCGGCGATTGAATGAACTTCGGATCCTCCTAATAAAGCATTTCACCCGATAAACGACCTCATACTTTAGGGGGCAACTGTTATAGACATTTTTGTGCCTTACAGCATAGAGCATGAAATGTCAATAATCTGAGGGATCCAAAGTCCCTAAACAAGTTGTTCTTACCCTTAGAGGAACAAGGTCAGCAAACCACAGCACTGCAAAACAGTTCTCCACTGAAAAACACTCAAGAACAGGTCAGTTTTGGATCATTGCAGCTGCTCCACTAGGCATCTGCACTGCATAGCAGGTACAACAAAGGCTACCTGCGTTGCATAGCAAGTAGAACAAAGGCTACCTGCGTTGGGCGTACTTGGACATGTGGAGGAATCTTTTTCTCAAAGTGCCAGTGCCCAGGAAGCTTCTAAAAAGACACTTGATGATAAGATTCGCCTAATGATGAGTTAAGAGCTTCTAAAACTCCAAGTGGAAGATAGAAACTCCGAGTGAAGAACTGAAGAACAACTGGAGTTGAAGAGGACAACAAGTCACACATCAAGCTGACTTATCTTCACTCCAAAACTCTATATAAGGATCTCATCCCATGGGATCTGGGAGGCCGGAATTTAGTGCAAAGAATTGCTGTTGGTTTGCAGTTGAGAGTATTGGGTGATTGCTTGAGGGAGGTGAAGAAGAGATTTCTCTCCGTCGGGAAGGTGATGCTGGATTGGACCTCTCATGGTTGTATCACTGCCTGAACCTTACTTCCATATATTAATAAAGCTTTTGAGGTTCTTCTATTCGCATGTGTTTCAATGATGTATTGTCTTACTTGCGTATTTGATTTATGCTAATCCTTGAATCAGTTATGCATGCATGCTTCTTGTAGTTTTATTTTCTTGTCTTATTTGCAGGATCTCGTGTAGCTGGGCCCGTGAAAAGACTTGGAGCTGGGAGCAAGCGGAAATCAAAGGAGATTGGATCGACCATTTGCGCAAGACATCGGTAAGTGGATCTCTTCCTTTTATCTCTTGCATGTCATAAAGAAGAAACTTTAGATAGTTTTGCTTTCAGCTGTTGCTAAGGAACTGTCACCCTTAGAGTGGGTTAGGGTCATTCCGAGTTGGATACTTTCCCCCACAACAAGCGGCCCGAATGTAGTGCACTTCCGAAATCATCTTCATACACTTGCTTGAAGGAACACAAAGGTGTCCCAGGTGGCATAACATAACATCCTGGAGGTGAAAATCTGGAACTTGCTGACCCTCCAAGGGCGTATGGTATGTGTGATATAATTATGGGTCACTTTTGTAGAGAAGTGGCCAATTAGAAGACTCATGCCCACAAGAGTTGAGTATAGTGGTTAATGCCATGATCGGTGGTCGGCTGAGGCATTCTGCAACATTATTTGTGCTTCCCTTCTTGTACTTGATATTCAAATGGTATTGTTGCAGTTATGTGGACCACTTATGATGGCGATCATTAAGCAACTTCCCTTGTGTTTTTATGAATTGCAGGGGTCGGTGGTCAATGTGGATGACTGTTTCGTTCCCAAAAATGTAATGCTTCCATTGTTGACAGGCCTGCACAATGGAATACATCTCTTTGTCATAAGTGGGATACTTCCAGACTATGTCTAAAAGTGTCTCACTGTGATATTCCACTGGATGCCCCTGTTGAGTAAGGACTTCCCCAATAACATATTCAGAGGCAACTATCTCAATCCAAAATGGTTATTGAAAGTCTGGTAATGTGAGCACTAGTGCAAAGTAGAGGCGATGTTTGAACTTTGTGAATGCCTTCTGTTGAGATTCAGACCAAAATAATTTTTCTTTCACTCCTCCTTTGGTGACTTGACTTAAGGGCCAAGTGATATGAGAGAACCCCAACACGAACCTACAGTAGAAATTGGCAAGACCCAAAAAGCTGCGAAGCTCTGTCAGAGTGGTTGGGGTTGGCCAATCCCGAATGGCTTGGATCTTGGCTTGATCCACATGCAGCCCCCATTCATCAATAATGTATCATAGATAATGAACCTGAGTCATTCCAAAAGTGCATTTCTCCAAATTGGCACACAACTTGTGTTGCCGCAGTTTTTGGAGAACCTGTCGGATGTGGTTGAGGTGCTCTTCCCAAATCTCGCTAAAGATTAGGATGTCATCCAAGTATACCAATACAAATGAGTTGGTGAACAGCCACAAGATGTAATCCAACAGTGTCATGAAGGTTCTAGGAGAATTCGTCAACCCAAAAGGCATAACCAACCATTCAAAAAGGCCCTCCGTCAACCCAAAAGGTATAACCAACCATTCAGAGGGTTCAATTGGTACTTGGTGATATATAGACTTCAATTCGATCTTGCTGAAAATTTTTATCCCTTGGGTTGGTCCAGAAGGTCATCAATTCGTGGGATTGGGTACCTATTCCAGACAGTGATCTTGTTCAGTGCCCGATAGTCAATATAGAGTCTCCAAGTCCCATCCTTCTTTTGAACCAACATGATTGAGCTCCCACAGGGTGATGAAATTGGAATGTGAACTTTCTGCAGCAGTTCTTGAACTTTCCTCTTGATTTCATTGTTCTCCAGAATGGAGCACTGATAGATTAGTCCATTGGGTAACGATGCACCTGGGGTCAGATCGATGGAGTGCTTGAGCTAAAAGTGTAGATGCACCCTTGCGGGGGAGGTGAAGATGTCCTTGTACTCCTCCACGACCTTGTCCATTTGTTTTTTTCCTGCGGGGGGGTCCTGTCTGGATGTCATGGCCATCGTCTTCTTCTTTCCTTGAGGGTGTATCATCAGGAAAACAAATTTCCCAGTTTTTTAAATGAGCTTACTGCATTTTTTTGTAGTAACTAGAGAGATGGTGGTAGGCGGTGCTGCCTTCGGTATCCTGTAAAAATTATTTCCCAATGTAACAATAACAATGTTAGGTATTGACTCATACAAAACATGTCGCTTCCACAAGTAGGGTTGGCCTAATAATACATCACAAACATCAAGGGGACCAACATCACATAATACCTAATCCGTGAAGGGCTTGATGCTGTATGGAAGGCAACATTGCTGGCTCACACACAGATCCCATCCTTGGTGAACCCACCCAATGGTGTATTGTTGTGGGTGTGTTGTGGTCAATAAGCCCAGTCGCTTAACAACCTCTGCGTCAATGAGGTTCTTTTGGCTCCCATTGTCAACAATGAACTGTAGCAGGGAACCCTTTACCCACATCTGAGAGTGGAAGAGACACTCATCCTCTGGATCTTTGGGTTCCTCCTTCTAAATCTTTGTGGTGATGACAGTGGCATTAGGCTCCACATCAATAATCTGCTTCCCTTTGTCATTCCCCTTGTCAGGTTCTAGCTCAGAGATGGAAAATGCATCGATTCTGACGCCTTCAGCTCAGCCACCAGTGACTGCTTGGCCTGACACTCACTTCTGTTGGGGGTGGAGCTCTTATGGAACTCACACCACTTTCCCGTGTCATTCTTCGGCTTCGCAGTGTTGTCCTTTTCTTTTGGCCTTGGTAGGCTGTCCTCGACCATCCCGCCGTGGCTTTGTCCTTTGTTCTGCAGTTTGGGGGCACCTTTCCCTTGATTCAAATTCACAGATTCAAAGTCTTCCTTCTTTTGTTTAAACTTTTTCTCGATCTTCACGACATATTGGTATGTCATGCCGAGTGAGGAGATGTCTAGGAACTCAATCTCATCCTAGATGTATATATGTAGGCAGACGCGATACTTGAGTACCAAATGTTTCTCAGAATCATTGATACCCAACTTCGTGCAAAGGGTAGGAAAAACATTGGTAAGCTCTGACACATCTTGGTCCCTTCCCTACCGTAGCGTGGTCCACTTTATGTATTTGTCCTCGTAGCTCCTGACAGGGTAGTACTACTCCTTGATGGAATTCTAGAATGAATTCCAAGTGAGAGCAGCTAAAAACAGTGAGGTAGTAATTTCATCCTTTTTCTCACAATAGGTTTCCCACCATTCCTTGACGTGTTGGGCGACTTTGAGAAGAGAAAAAGTAATATTTTCCTGGCTGGAAAAATCATGAACAAAAAGATATCCTTCTAGCATAGTCAACCATTTATCTACAATGTATGCATCTATTTGGCCCTTAGATATGGGAATGTCAAAGATTACTTGTACCTTAAAATGTGTGGATTCTCTAGAGTGGCTGTTGGATGTGGATGTGCCACTAATGGGCAACCGTTGAAGGATCTAGGAAAAGTTATCCATCATCGCGTTCCTTTGTTTCTCGAGGGCCTTCTCAAGTAGTATTTTGATTGGATCTCCTGCTCCCTCGTCTTTCTTTTCTTCTCCCATGGGAGGCCATCGGGATTTACGAGGTTGGTCTTGCAAAGGCTCGACCAGTTCGAGCCCTAACTCCTTATATCCCGACCTCGTTGGGAACATGCAAAGAGAAATAGAGAAAGAGCAGACCACTCTGATACAACTGATCTGAATTTAAATTGGAATGCAGCAAATTACAAATATAGCCATAAATATAGAGGTGCAACAGAAGTAACACATCCTTTCATTAATATCAAATAATGAAATATGCTTACAAACAGAATGGAAATGAGACTAGTTTGGGCAATGGTATCTTATCTCTGAGAAGATATGTGGTGACTACATGCCTTTGAACTGAGTTACAATGAGGCTCAAGGGCCTTTTTATTATTGAACAGTAACAAAAAACCCTAAACAACCAAAACCCTAACCCAAGGAGATGTAACACCAAGAGTTTATGGGCCCCGTTGGGGTTAGTTGGGCAGTCAACTTCTCGTGGTCGTAACTTGGTCATATTATCTCCATTTGACGTGCATGATACCTCGTTAGAAATATCTCTCCAAGGACTACAACTTAAAAAATGATTTTTATGAAATTACCATGACGAATATTGCCAAAAAAATGTTGTTTAGGGCCTCAAAACTGGTCCGGAAGTTCAGGACCCAAGAAAATGCCAAAAATAGTAAACTGTGCTATAATTAAGGAAACTGTAAAAAAGAATGACATAACAATGGTGGGGGTCCAAGTGTAATAGCTAGGTGGCCACCAATGTCCAACTAGATGATTCCTCCCCCCTTAGGAAAAAATTGTCTCCATTGCATTGAGTTCCTCCATGAAATGAGGAAATTTTTTGCTGAACTTGGTCCCTAGTGTACGATTTTCTTTGGTTTAGGAGTTGGTTAGTTTTGACAACTTGATATAGTTGGAAATTCTGCTAGTGAGTGTTCTTGATCTGCGTGTCCATAATTTGATCAATTGCAGCTTGTTCCATGCAGTGTGGATTTAACTCTGTTGGTGTGAGCTATTCTGCAATGTCGGATGTGTCTAGTAATGGTGGAAAATATAGCCAAAGGTGATCCACATTGAACACTAGGTGCATGTCACATGGAATAAGTCGATCTTGCGGACAAGATAGACCTTCCTAGAATCTAAAGAAGACCTAATGACAAGCAAACCAACCAGACACTATCTTTCTCTAAATATGCTTTTATAAACAATGGAAAACACGTGTTTTTAGGGCCTACCTTAGGTCCAACACAAGTTTGTGGATGCCCTCGCTCCTTCGATCCAAATGAGCTCCTTTGTCGTGAATCTGCAAACACAAACAAGGCAAACAAATTAAATAGCACCTGAAAAGCCAATATCATAAAACATATTTAACATGAAATTCAAGGAGTCCATGAAAAAAATAACATGAGATGCTTGTTGAGAAAAATGAGTTTGATTGTATTAATTGAAAAGAAGAATAACTTTACAACTTGTGCCTTGATGCTGTACAAGCTCCTCCCAGGGTCCAGCAAGAAGTCTCCTCTACTTTGTCAAGTTTCACTCACTGCCCAATGAAGCCAAAAAGGTATGTGATCTCTCCTCTTAAGCTCAACTAGGAAGTCTTGATTTCACCAGCATTTACCCTAAAAAATGTTCAGCTTCTAACCTCTCCAGCAACCAGCCCAATACCTGAATTTATAGTGCAATGGAGGGAGGTTACTAGGTCCTCCTTCAAAGGGATAAAGCCCTCCTTCAAAGGGATAGCTCCTCTCATCAAGGGATTAGCTCCTTCTCTTTTGGGATGCATGAACCACCTCAGAGCGAACAATCCACGTCAAAATTCCTTCTAGAATCCTCTAGAATTAACCCAAAGTGATTTTTTTAAGATAAGACTTGCGCCTTTTGACTTTCACAGGGGTCCGCACCCACACCTTTAGGGACAGAGCGGGCAGGTCCGAAGTTTTTGTAAACAGAAGGTGCGGGACCGCAGGTGACAGTGAGAGAAAGTGCAGAACCAGAGTTTCATTGATTTTCAATGTCTTTCTCCCATTTTCAAAGCTTGACTTGAAGAGCTGAGGTCTGAGACTTGCTTAGGAGGACAGTACAAGTGATGATAGACCCATACTGATTGCAAATAATCATGGTGACGATATTTTTGTGTAACAGATTGCCCCTAAAGTACGAAGTCTGTAGTAGATGAGGATTTCATTTATCATTTAGGAAGAGTGAAGTCCTTTATCATTTCGAGGATCATCTTGTGGAGAGCCCAGATGGAACCTGTAAAAACATTCAATGCAAGATATATATATGAGATCATATCATCGCTGAGATAGGCATTCCCATACTCAGATCAAAACTGACTAGAAAACTAACTACTGCTTTGATACAGGAATGATCTTGTAAAACATCACAAGTATAGACTCATGTGGACACATTATGGACGCATCCATCTGTTTATGAATAGTCCATTATAGAATGAATACAAAATGTTGGAAATAATACTGAGAGGGGGGGGGGGGGGGGGGGGGGGGGGGGGGGGGGTGTGTTATCACTGAAAATGATGTTGTCACAATTTTTCTAGATTAGCTTAAAGATTGGGTGTTTTCGCAGCGCCTGAATTATTTTAGCAGTTTCGCAGCGCTGCCTGTTTGCGTGGTTTCGTAGCGTGCTACGAAATTGGGAATTGGTTCGAGTTTTCAGCGAAGGTCCAAATCCTAGCATGCTTATTGTATAGAGTTTTGCTTCCCTCCAGGAATGTTGATGAGAGCAATGACAGTATGTCCAAGGAGGACACAATTCACACACAGGTTGATGCTATGCCAGACACTCCAAGGATGCAATGTGAATCTGTTTTTCTTTATATGATAGTCTTGTCTTTATGTGGCTCGAACTGATATTTGAAGTGGACTATTGATTTCTTTGTGCACCTGTAACAAAAAGGATAAAGCATGCCGTTATTGGCTTGCAGGCAATTGCAAGTATGCAAAAGACAACTGCAGATATCTGCACTCCCATTTTATTGGAGGTTCCGATGTCACTTTCATGACTAAGCTGGTTGGCCACGATAACAAGCCTATTCGAGGAATTGCTTTTCTTTCGCATTTAGGCTCTGCCAAACTCTATTCTGTTGGCCGACATAATAAGCTTATAGCCTGGGACTGCCATACAGGACAGGGAACAAATATCCCCTTAGGCGACGACAGTGGAGTTGGATGCCTTCTAAGTGAAGGTCCGTGGCTTTTTGTCGGCCTTCGTAATGCCGTCAAGGCTTTGAATACTGTCAACTTGACAGAGTTATTATTAGACGGCCCTAAGGGACAAGTCCATGCCCTGGCAATCGCTAATCAAATGATTTTGGCTGGAACACATGATGGCACCATTTTAGCATGGAAGTTTAATCCTACAACCAATACATTTGACCCTGCAACTTCCCTCACAGGGCATATGTTGCCTGTTGTCTCATTAGTCTCACAGAAAGACAAACTTTACTCTGCCTCTATGGACCACACAATAAAAGTTTGGGACCTGGAAACTTTTCAATGTATCCAAACCTTGAGAAATCACACATCAGTTGTAATGTCTCTTCTTTGTTGGGACCAATTTCTCTTGTCGTGTTCTTTGGATGGCACAGTGAAGGTTTGGGCTGCTACATCAACTATAGCTCTTGAAGAGATTTACACTCGTATTGAAGAACATGGTGTTCTTGCGCTGTGCATAATGAATGATGAACAAGCCAAACCTATTTTGCTTTGTTCATGCAATGATAAGAGTGTGCGCCTTTATGACTTGCCATCGTTTCATGAACGAGGTAGAGTATTCTCAAGAAATGAAGTGCGAGCACTTCAGATTGGACCTGGTGGATTATTTTTCACTGGTAATGGAATGGAGCATATCATGGTACCGGTGAATGAGGGAGGTCGAGAGCACCATAAGACGGTTATTGAAGTTGGAGCCCGAATCAAATCCAGTTTGGCATTATTGTCGATATTCAGAAATACAGAATTCGTGGTCTCTTAGAAGGCGGCGCATTTGATCATGAGGTGCTGTTGGATGCTCTATATTGCCACAGGGAATGCGCATTAACTGTTTGACAATTTCAGTCTTAGAGTTTTCTTTATCGAAATGTAGTGAGTAACCGCCAAATGTCAAGTGGCTTTTATGAGGGTTTGATTGCCACAAGGTCGCCACTATTATTGACACCCGGATTGAGATGTGGCGCTTCAGATGGCCATATACATTAGCAAAATCACCAGAATCACAACGACAACTGGAAAGGGAGATTATAAAGTAGATTTTAATAGCGGATGGAGTGAAAGGAGACATTCAAGGGCTAGTATTTATGCGTGATTCGAAAACAACGGGGGATATGAAGATTTTTGTTTCCATTATCATGTTTCGGTTTCTGTTATTGTGTTTTTGGGTTGCCTGAGGCGCGCAGAGAGCATCAATGTCAGATTTGCATAATAGTGCCCGGAAGGAGAAGGTTCAGAGTATATCTCAGAGTTCAAATTACAACAGCAAGGGTTTCAATTGTAGATTGAATTGCGCAGAAGATGTGAATTTAAAAGTATCCTGAACATGTTGGCGGTACTGAGGAGGATCCAGAATGTATTATATGTTGATATTTTTACATCTTTCTGTTGTTGTGTACAGTTAACACCAGATGCTTTTGTCTGTCTACAACATGCAAAAATGACTTTGTGAATGCAATCCAGATTAGCAATATTCTCTGTATCGTTATACCATGGCAGAGCTAGAAGACTTGTTTTGTATGGAAGATGAAAATTTTGCTGAATGAGACAGCGTTTTGAAGGATAGAAGGGTTCGAAGCAGAAAGATGTCTGCAAGGCAGTCCACATGGTCTCAAGGAACACATCAAGTTAAGAAAGAGCATGGTGTACTCTCAGTGGCACTTCTCTTCAAAATCCTGTGGGAGAATTATGTTCTTTTGCTCGGTTCTTAGGGATCGATCTTTATTCCTATTACTTCTGAAAGAAATGCGCGCGGCCTCATTTAGAATACTGGCATAATTCAAATGCTCTGTTCAGTTTTGGTTTATAGCTTTTCAAAAAACTCAAAGGATTTCCTTGTATGTCTCAACTAACATTTACTGGTGAGGCAAATATTCAGAGTTACTCAAATGTGTTGCAAATGATGATCTCCAAGAAGTATAGGCGATTTAAGGACTGTGTCAAGATTGTCCAGGATCTAAATTTTACATTGGAGCAGGTTCTGAGGGTATCTCATGAGGAAATAGGAAAGCTCGACTATTGCATAAAGAGGCAATAAAGCCTTATGATCCTGGGGATGGAATGCAAACAAGCATCAATAGTCAACGGGTTAGTCCTTTGAAGAGAAAGAGTCTTTCTCAGGAGGACACTTCTAAATTTGATAATATGGAAGTTCAATTGAAAAAACCATCCGCTCAGAAGGATAGTTTTTGTGAAGGTGCTGGAAAAGATTTGGATTTCTATAAGAAAAACCAAGCTGTGAGAGAAGAGCAAAATAATTACAAGAAACCTCATTGTGAGAGAAGCATGGTGAGAATTAGGAATGATCATGTGGAGCTGCTATACAGACTTTTCCAAGGTTTTATATTTGAGGAATGCGTATTATTGATATAGTGAAAAGATTTCAGAAATTAAGTTTGGAGGCATTCATCAAGGTTGTTTGAGCCATTTAATTAGCAAGTTTTTGTTTTTCTTGGGTCACAAGTACTTTCAGGAAAACAGATAGCTCTAGTTATAATGCTGCAGTGACAAGCACATCTAGTTGGGGCAGAGTGAAGACCAGAAATGTGAACAGAAGAATGATGGCATTGAATGGAGACAGCCATTGAAGCTTCAAGGATTCTGAATCTTTCAAACAGTAAACACTTTAGTGAATCTTTTGGGAAAGATTTTGTCTTCATTACCAATAATTGGTATACATCTTTTCTTCCTGGTTAATCAAAGACAGCTAAATTTATTGATGGAGATTGTGTTTTCTTTTAATCACACAGCAGTTTCGTAGCGCGCTACGAAACTGCTGTAGGTGATGATTTTAAAAGCGCAGAGCAGCTAGTGTGACACGGTGAGCGGGGGTTTGAGGAAAAGGAACAGATGTCTATCAAAGACCACCTACAACACATCAGAAACCTGGCATCACTCCATACTTGGGGTCATTAAAGGATTTGGGAGCAGGCTGCTATATTTTAGGAGAATGTTGGGAGACAAAAGGCCGACAAACAGGAACAGCTCCCTATATTTCAGGGCGATGGAAAACATATTATGTTAAGGGCCAACAAACAACTGCAGACACCTTTTCAGCTCATAAAGTTTCCAGCTCATTTGAAAGGTGTGGTGATATGCGGTGTTTGGGAAGAATTAAAGAACAGCAGACTTGTTTTTAAATGATGAAGAGGAATGGAAGACAGGGGACCGTGGATATAGGATGATTAATTTTATCAATTAATAGGCTGTCTTACAGCTAGCATCCGAGACCAGCTTGCTCGGTGAATGCTCCCTTAACATATCTTAGCCATAATGGAAATCATACAGCTGTCCAGCATCCAAGAAAGCATCAAGCCTGCGAGGAGAATGAAATTAGTATTTTAGTTTGATTAGGATTGTGTGTAATTATAGTTCAGCATGTTTGTAATTAATGCATTAGTTAGTAGCATATAGGAATAGTTAATAGCCACCTTCGAGGCTCCCCTCATGCTGGAGGAGGAAGCTCGAGGTGTTTTAGTTTGCTTGCCTATATATGGGCCAAGGTTAGATGTAGAAAGGGTTGGATACTTAATAGAAAAAGTGTGTTGTTTTGGGCCACTGTAAGATCTTTTTTGACAGTAATAGTAAAACAGAGTTATTCTCTTCTCAAGATTCTCGAAGGATTGTCATGGTCAAATGAAGTGATGATGTGTTATACCTTATGTTATTTTATGGTTTTGTTGTATGCAATCACTCAGAATTCATACTTATATGCTCTGACTTCCTGTGTATACAGCAAGCTATGTGTGGTGGAATATGTTTGACTTGTAATGCTAAGAGCCTTGATTTCTATGAGATCACTGTGTTTTTCTTGTCTACTTGATATTATAGACTCCATAGCCCAATGAGATATCTTTTGGTGTGTTTCCAACCAGTTATGTTTTCATAAGTAAATAAAGAGTTAGCCATCTAGTGTGTGAAGGATTTTATCAAGAGTTTTGAGAGAGCCCTCTCATGCTAGGGAGGCTAATCCTTAGTCAAAAGCTTGGTCTGAAATAGTTACACAGAGTCTACCTGATCAGCAGCCCTTCAGTGCTTGATTTTGTGATAACATTTTGGTGCGTCTGCCGGGAGCTTAAGATTGAATTTCTGAAGGTAGCAGGAGTTCAAATGATTTTCAAGGCTGCAAAACTACCTTGGCGACTCCATTGTTGAAGAATTCAAGGTTTATATATTCATGGTGATTCCACTGGAGTTATGAAAGACCCAGAAGCTGCTCTTCTTTGTTCAAGGTATGCATGCATAGATTTCTCAGGAATTCATGGTTTCCCAAATCATTTTCCCAAGGATGCATACTTTCTAAGGAATGGTCCAAAGTTTAACGGAGAGAATCTGAGTTTAACTTTGGATCATATATTAGATTTTTGTGAATTTGCACAGCTTCTTAGAATTAAACATGAGGATGTTTGCATAAGGTTATTTTATGATTCATTCCAAGGGAAATGCAAACAGTGGGTTGAATGCTTGCCTGCCAAGTCCATTAAGTCATTGCCAGACTTTTGGCTTTTGTTCTTGGAGGAATGGATAGATAGGCCAGAGGTGGAAGTAAAATCTCCTTCAGTTGAAGGTTTTAAACAGTGGAATGATGATCATAATAAAGAAGAAACAAATGAATCTTTTTCTTTGTCCCTGTCCTCATATCTGGAATCTTTTGACTGCAAGTCAGAGGATAAGATGAAATTTTTTGATGAATTTTCCAAAGACATTGAGAAAGAAATTGAAGGTTTAGAAGGACAAATTCAGGAATATAATTTTCATGATCATGATCATTATTCTCAGAAATATTTTATGGCTGAGCGCAAGGAGACTATGCTGGTTCCCCTCTCTTTTACGTTTGAGGAACTGAACACTGTGGTTGAAGATCAGTTTGCACAGCTGGAAAGTGTCGTGGAAGGACAAGCTGATCATGTGTTTTGGGATCCTATAGCTGATTACATGGAAGAGTTTTATTCTCCAGTGTTTCAACTTACCTATGAAGATCAGAGACAATTTCAGTGGCAGCGGTCATTACATTATCACATTGGCTCTGAAATCCGATGCAGTCAAAGACATTTTCAGTGGCAGCTGTCATCTCACTATCACATTGGCGCTGAACTTCGGGACAGGCAAAGAAGTCAAATGTCAGATAAAGCAAATGACTGGCTGCATTGGAAGTTTCATATTGATTGAGCTGAGGAAAGTTTAAATGGTTAGGGTAGGTAGGTAGGTAAATTGCAAATAAGCTCAAGGTTGGCTGAGCATTTATTTTTCAGTAGCATTAGTTTCTTTCTCCTACAGTCATGCTTGTCAAGCAAATTTCTGTTTGTTACAAATGGGTAAGGCACTGGAGCTGCGTGTTCTTAGCGCACCACAAGGGCACACTATCCCTAGTGGAGCCACTGTTATCACTGAAAATGATGTTGTCACAATTTTTCTAGATTAGCTTAAAGATTGGGTGTTTTCGCAGCGCCTGAATTATTTTAGCAGTTTCGCAGCGCTGCCTGTTTGCGTGGTTTCGTAGCGTGCTACGAAATTGGGAATTGGTTCGAGTTTTCAGCGAAGGTCCAAATCCTAGCATGCTTATTGTATAGAGTTTTGCTTCCCTCCAGGAATGTTGATGAGAGCAATGACAGTATGTCCAAGGAGGACACAATTCACACACAGGTTGATGCTATGCCAGACACTCCAAGGATGCAATGTGAATCTGTTTTTCTTTATATGATAGTCTTGTCTTTATGTGGCTCGAACTGATATTTGAAGTGGACTATTGATTTCTTTGTGCACCTGTAACAAAAAGGATAAAGCATGCCGTTATTGGCTTGCAGGCAATTGCAAGTATGCAAAAGACAACTGCAGATATCTGCACTCCCATTTTATTGGAGGTTCCGATGTCACTTTCATGACTAAGCTGGTTGGCCACGATAACAAGCCTATTCGAGGAATTGCTTTTCTTTCGCATTTAGGCTCTGCCAAACTCTATTCTGTTGGCCGACATAATAAGCTTATAGCCTGGGACTGCCATACAGGACAGGGAACAAATATCCCCTTAGGCGACGACAGTGGAGTTGGATGCCTTCTAAGTGAAGGTCCGTGGCTTTTTGTCGGCCTTCGTAATGCCGTCAAGGCTTTGAATACCGTCAACTTGACAGAGCTATTATTAGACAGCCCTAATGGACAAGTGCATGCTCTGGCGATCGCTGATCAAATGATTTTGGCTGGAACACATGATGGCACCATTTTAGCATGGAAGTTTAATCCTACAACCAATACATTTGACCCTGCAACTTCCCTCACAGGGCATATGTTGCCTGTTGTCTCATTAGTCTCACAGAAAGACAAACTTTACTCTGCCTCTATGGACCACACAATAAAAGTTTGGGACCTGGAAACTTTTCAATGTATCCAAACCTTGAGAAATCACACATCAGTTGTAATGTCTCTTCTTTGTTGGGACCAATTTCTCTTGTCGTGTTCTTTGGATGGCACAGTGAAGGTTTGGGCTGCTACATCAACTATAGCTCTTGAAGAGATTTACACTCGTATTGAAGAACATGGTGTTCTTGCGCTGTGCATAATGAATGATGAACAAGCCAAACCTATTTTGCTTTGTTCATGCAATGATAAGAGTGTGCGCCTTTATGACTTGCCATCGTTTCATGAACGAGGTAGAGTATTCTCAAGAAATGAAGTGCGAGCACTTCAGATTGGACCTGGTGGATTATTTTTCACTGGTAATGGAATGGAGCATATCATGGTACCGGTGAATGAGGGAGGTCGAGAGCACCATAAGACGGTTATTGAAGTTGGAGCCCGAATCAAATCCACTTTGGCATTATTGTCGATATTCAGAAATACAGAATTCGTGGTCTCTTAGAAGGCGGCGCATTTGATCATGAGGTGCTGTTGGATGCTCTATATTGCCACAGGGAATGCGCATTAACTGTTTGACAATTTCAGTCTTAGAGTTTTCTTTATCGAAATGTAGTGAGTAACCGCCAAATGTCAAGTGGCTTTTATGAGGGTTTGATTGCCACAAGGTCGCCACTATTATTGACACCCGGATTGAGATGTGGCGCTTCAGATGGCCATATACATTAGCAAAATCACCAGAATCACAACGACAACTGGAAAGGGAGATTATAAAGTAGATTTTAATAGCGGATGGAGTGAAAGGAGACATTCAAGGGCTAGTATTTATGCGTGATTCGAAAACAACGGGGGATATGAAGATTTCTGTTTCCATTATCATGTTTCGGTTTCTGTTATTGTGTTTTTGGGTTGCCTGAGGCGCGCAGAGAGCATCAATGTCAGATTTGCATAATAGTGCCCGGAAGGAGAAGGTTCAGAGTATATCTCAGAGTTCAAATTACAACAGCAAGGGTTTCAATTGTAGATTGAATTGCGCAGAAGATGTGAATTTAAAAGTATCCTGAACATGTTGGCGGTACTGAGGAGGATCCAGAATGTATTATATGTTGATATTTTTACATCTTTCTGTTGTTGTGTACAGTTAACACCAGATGCTTTTGTCTGTCTACAACATGCAAAAATGACTTTGTGAATGCAATCCAGATTAGCAATATTCTCTGTATCGTTATACCATGGCAGAGCTAGAAGACTTGTTTTGTATGGAAGATGAAAATTTTGCTGAATGAGACAGCGTTTTGAAGGATAGAAGGGTTCGAAGCAGAAAGATGTCTGCAAGGCAGTCCACATGGTCTCAAGGAACACATCAAGTTAAGAAAGAGCATGGTGTACTCTCAGTGGCACTTCTCTTCAAAATCCTGTGGGAGAATTATGTTCTTTTGCTCGGTTCTTAGGGATCGATCTTTATTCCTATTACTTCTGAAAGAAATGCGCGCGGCCTCATTTAGAATACTGGCATAATTCAAATGCTCTGTTCAGTTTTGGTTTATAGCTTTTCAAAAAACTCAAAGGATTTCCTTGTATGTCTCAACTAACATTTACTGGTGAGGCAAATATTCAGAGTTACTCAAATGTGTTGCAAATGATGATCTCCAAGAAGTATAGGCGATTTAAGGACTGTGTCAAGATTGTCCAGGATCTAAATTTTACATTGGAGCAGGTTCTGAGGGTATCTCATGAGGAAATAGGAAAGCTCGACTATTGCATAAAGAGGCAATAAAGCGTTATGATCCTGGGGATGGAATGCAAACAAGCATCAATAGTCAACGGGTTAGTCCTTTGAAGAGAAAGAGTCTTTCTCAGGAGGACACTTCTAAATTTGATAATATGGAAGTTCAATTGAAAAAACCATCCGCTCAGAAGGATAGTTTTTGTGAAGGTGCTGGAAAATATTTGGATTTCTATAAGAAAAACCAAGCTGTGAGAGAAGAGCAAAATAATTACAAGAAACCTCATTGTGAGAGAAGCATGGTGAGAATTAGGAATGATCATGTGGAGCTGCTATACAGACTTTTCCAAGGTTTTATATTTGAGGAATGCGTATTATTGATATAGTGAAAAGATTTCAGAAATTAAGTTTGGAGATATTTATCAAGGTTGTTTGAGCCATTTAATTAGCAAGTTTTTGTTTTTCTTGGGTCACAAGTACTTTCAGGAAAACAGATAGCTCTAGTTATAATGCTGCAGTGACAAGCACATCTAGTTGGGGCAGAGTGAAGACCAGAAATGTGAACAGAAGAATGATGGCATTGAATGGAGACAGCCATTGAAGCTTCAAGGATTCTGAATCTTTCAAACAGTAAACACTTTAGTGAATCTTTTGGGAAAGATTTTGTCTTCATTACCAATAATTGGTATACATCTTTTCTTCCTGGTTAATCAAAGACAGCTAAATTTATTGATGGAGATTGTGTTTTCTTTTAATCACACAGCAGTTTCGTAGCGCGCTACGAAACTGCTGTAGGTGATGATTTTAAAAGCGCAGAGCAGCTAGTGTGACACGGTGAGCGGGGGTTTGAGGAAAAGGAACAGATGTCTATCAAAGACCACCTACAACACATCAGAAACCTGGCATCACTCCATACTTGGGGTCATTAAAGGATTTGGGAGCAGGCTGCTATATTTTAGGAGAATGTTGGGAGACAAAAGGCCGACAAACAGGAACAGCTCCCTATATTTCAGGGCGATGGAAAACATATTATGTTAAGGGCCAACAAACAACTGCAGACACCTTTTCAGCTCATAAAGTTTCCAGCTCATTTGAAAGGTGTGGTGATATGCGGTGTTTGGGAAGAATTAAAGAACAGCAGACTTGTTTTTAAATGATGAAGAGGAATGGAAGACAGGGGACCGTGGATATAGGATGATTAATTTTATCAATTAATAGGCTGTCTTACAGCTAGCATCCGAGACCAGCTTGCTCGGTGAATGCTCCCTTAACATATCTTAGCCATAATGGAAATCATACAGCTGTCCAGCATCCAAGAAAGCATCAAGCCTGCGAGGAGAATGAAATTAGTATTTTAGTTTGATTAGGATTGTGTGTAATTATAGTTCAGCATGTTTGTAATTAATGCATTAGTTAGTAGCATATAGGAATAGTTAATAGCCACCTTCGAGGCTCCCCTCATGCTGGAGGAGGAAGCTCGAGGTGTTTTAGTTTGCTTGCCTATATATGGGCCAAGGTTAGATGTAGAAAGGGTTGGATACTTAATAGAAAAAGTGTGTTGTTTTGGGCCACTGTAAGATCTTTTTTGACAGTAATAGTAAAACAGAGTTATTCTCTTCTCAAGATTCTCGAAGGATTGTCATGGTCAAATGAAGTGATGATGTGTTATACCTTATGTTATTTTATGGTTTTGTTGTATGCAATCACTCAGAATTCATACTTATATGCTCTGACTTCCTGTGTATACAGCAAGCTATGTGTGGTGGAATATGTTTGACTTGTAATGCTAAGAGCCTTGATTTCTATGAGATCACTGTGTTTTTCTTGTCTACTTGATATTATAGACTCCATAGCCCAATGAGATATCTTTTGGTGTGTTTCCAACCAGTTATGTTTTCATAAGTAAATAAAGAGTTAGCCATCTAGTGTGTGAAGGATTTTATCAAGAGTTTTGAGAGAGCCCTCTCAGGCTAGGGAGGCTAATCCTTAGTCAAAAGCTTGGTCTGAAATAGTTACACAGAGTCTACCTGATCAGCAGCCCTTCAGTGCTTGATTTTGTGATAACATTTTGGTGCGTCTGCCGGGAGCTTAAGATTGAATTTCTGAAGGTAGCAGGAGTTCAAATGATTTTCAAGGCTGCAAAACTACCTTGGCGACTCCATTGTTGAAGAATTCAAGGTTTATATATTCATGGTGATTCCACTGGAGTTATGAAAGACCCAGAAGCTGCTCTTCTTTGTTCAAGGTATGCATGCATAGATTTCTCAGGAATTCATGGTTTCCCAAATCATTTTCCCAAGGATGCATACTTTCTAAGGAATGGTCCAAAGTTTAACGGAGAGAATCTGAGTTTAACTTTGGATCATATATTAGATTTTTGTGAATTTGCACAGCTTCTTAGAATTAAACATGAGGATGTTTGCATAAGGTTATTTTATGATTCATTCCAAGGGAAATGCAAACAGTGGGTTGAATGCTTGCCTGCCAAGTCCATTAAGTCATTGCCAGACTTTTGGCTTTTGTTCTTGGAGGAATGGATAGATAGGCCAGAGGTGGAAGTAAAATCTCCTTCAGTTGAAGGTTTTAAACAGTGGAATGATGATCATAATAAAGAAGAAACAAATGAATCTTTTTCTTTGTCCCTGTCCTCATATCTGGAATCTTTTGACTGCAAGTCAGAGGATAAGATGAAATTTTTTGATGAATTTTCCAAAGACATTGAGAAAGAAATTGAAGGTTTAGAAGGACAAATTCAGGAATATAATTTTCATGATCATGATCATTATTCTCAGAAATATTTTATGGCTGAGCGCAAGGAGACTATGCTGGTTCCCCTCTCTTTTACGTTTGAGGAACTGAACACTGTGGTTGAAGATCAGTTTGCACAGCTGGAAAGTGTCGTGGAAGGACAAGCTGATCATGTGTTTTGGGATCCTATAGCTGATTACATGGAAGAGTTTTATTCTCCAGTGTTTCAGCTTACCTATGAAGATCAGAGACAGTTTCAGTGGCAGCGGTCATTACATTATCACATTGGCTCTGAAATCCGATGCAGTCAAAGACATTTTCAGTGGCAGCTGTCATCTCACTATCACATTGGCGCTGAACTTCGGGACAGGCAAAGAAGTCAAATGTCAGATAAAGCAAATGACTGGCTGCATTGGAAGTTTCATATTGATTGAGCTGAGGAAAGTTTAAATGGTTAGGGTAGGTAGGTAGGTAAATTGCAAATAAGCTCAAGTTTGGCTGAGCATTTATTTTTCAGTAGCATTAGTTTCTTTCTCCTACAGTCATGCTTGTCAAGCAAATTTCTGTTTGTTACAAATGGGTAAGGCACTGGAGCTGCGTGTTCTTAGCGCACCACAAGGGCACACTATCCCTAGTGGAGCCACTGTTATCACTGAAAATGATGTTGTCACAATTTTTCTAGATTAGCTTAAAGATTGGGTGTTTTCGCAGCGCCTGAATTATTTTAGCAGTTTCGCAGCGCTGCCTGTTTGCGTGGTTTCGTAGCGTGCTACGAAATTGGGAATTGGTTCGAGTTTTCAGCGAAGGTCCAAATCCTAGCATGCTTATTGTATAGAGTTTTGCTTCCCTCCAGGAATGTTGATGAGAGCAATGACAGTATGTCCAAGGAGGACACAATTCACACACAGGTTGATGCTATGCCAGACACTCCAAGGATGCAATGTGAATCTGTTTTTCTTTATATGATAGTCTTGTCTTTATGTGGCTCGAACTGATATTTGAAGTGGACTATTGATTTCTTTGTGCACCTGTAACAAAAAGGATAAAGCATGCCGTTATTGGCTTGCAGGCAATTGCAAGTATGCAAAAGACAACTGCAGATATCTGCACTCCCATTTTATTGGAGGTTCCGATGTCACTTTCATGACTAAGCTGGTTGGCCACGATAACAAGCCTATTCGAGGAATTGCTTTTCTTTCGCATTTAGGCTCTGCCAAACTCTATTCTGTTGGCCGACATAATAAGCTTATAGCCTGGGACTGCCATACAGGACAGGGAACAAATATCCCCTTAGGCGACGACAGTGGAGTTGGATGCCTTCTAAGTGAAGGTCCGTGGCTTTTTGTCGGCCTTCGTAATGCCGTCAAGGCTTTGAATACCGTCAACTTGACAGAGCTATTATTAGACAGCCCTAATGGACAAGTGCATGCTCTGGCGATCGCTGATCAAATGATTTTGGCTGGAACACATGATGGCACCATTTTAGCATGGAAGTTTAATCCTACAACCAATACATTTGACCCTGCAACTTCCCTCACAGGGCATATGTTGCCTGTTGTCTCATTAGTCTCACAGAAAGACAAACTTTACTCTGCCTCTATGGACCACACAATAAAAGTTTGGGACCTGGAAACTTTTCAATGTATCCAAACCTTGAGAAATCACACATCAGTTGTAATGTCTCTTCTTTGTTGGGACCAATTTCTCTTGTCGTGTTCTTTGGATGGCACAGTGAAGGTTTGGGCTGCTACATCAACTATAGCTCTTGAAGAGATTTACACTCGTATTGAAGAACATGGTGTTCTTGCGCTGTGCATAATGAATGATGAACACGCCAAACCTATTTTGCTTTGTTCATGCAATGATAAGAGTGTGCGCCTTTATGACTTGCCATCGTTTCATGAACGAGGTAGAGTATTCTCAAGAAATGAAGTGCGAGCACTTCAGATTGGACCTGGTGGATTATTTTTCACTGGTAATGGAATGGAGCATATCATGGTACCGGTGAATGAGGGAGGTCGAGAGCACCATAAGACGGTTATTGAAGTTGGAGCCCGAATCAAATCCAGTTTGGCATTATTGTCGATATTCAGAAATACAGAATTCGTGGTCTCTTAGAAGGCGGCGCATTTGATCATGAGGTGCTGTTGGATGCTCTATATTGCCACAGGGAATGCGCATTAACTGTTTGACAATTTCAGTCTTAGAGTTTTCTTTATCGAAATGTAGTGAGTAACCGCCAAATGTCAAGTGGCTTTTATGAGGGTTTGATTGCCACAAGGTCGCCACTATTATTGACACCCGGATTGAGATGTGGCGCTTCAGATGGCCATATACATTAGCAAAATCACCAGAATCACAACGACAACTGGAAAGGGAGATTATAAAGTAGATTTTAATAGCGGATGGAGTGAAAGGAGACATTCAAGGGCTAGTATTTATGCGTGATTCGAAAACAACGGGGGATATGAAGATTTCTGTTTCCATTATCATGTTTCGGTTTCTGTTATTGTGTTTTTGGGTTGCCTGAGGCGCGCAGAGAGCATCAATGTCAGATTTGCATAATAGTGCCCGGAAGGAGAAGGTTCAGAGTATATCTCAGAGTTCAAATTACAACAGCAAGGGTTTCAATTGTAGATTGAATTGCGCAGAAGATGTGAATTTAAAAGTATCCTGAACATGTTGGCGGTACTGAGGAGGATCCAGAATGTATTATATGTTGATATTTTTACATCTTTCTGTTGTTGTGTACAGTTAACACCAGATGCTTTTGTCTGTCTACAACATGCAAAAATGACTTTGTGAATGCAATCCAGATTAGCAATATTCTCTGTATCGTTATACCATGGCAGAGCTAGAAGACTTGTTTTGTATGGAAGATGAAAATTTTGCTGAATGAGACAGCGTTTTGAAGGATAGAAGGGTTCGAAGCAGAAAGATGTCTGCAAGGCAGTCCACATGGTCTCAAGGAACACATCAAGTTAAGAAAGAGCATGGTGTACTCTCAGTGGCACTTCTCTTCAAAATCCTGTGGGAGAATTATGTTCTTTTGCTCGGTTCTTAGGGATCGATCTTTATTCCTATTACTTCTGAAAGAAATGCGCGCGGCCTTATTTAGAATACTGGCATAATTCAAATGCTCTGTTCAGTTTTGGTTTATAGCTTTTCAAAAAACTCAAAGGATTTCCTTGTATGTCTCAACTAACATTTACTGGTGAGGCAAATATTCAGAGTTACTCAAATGTGTTGCAAATGATGATCTCCAAGAAGTATAGGCGATTTAAGGACTGTGTCAAGATTGTCCAGGATCTAAATTTTACATTGGAGCAGGTTCTGAGGGTATCTCATGAGGAAATAGGAAAGCTCGACTATTGCATAAAGAGGCAATAAAGCCTTATGATCCTGGGGATGGAATGCAAACAAGCATCAATAGTCAACGGGTTAGTCCTTTGAAGAGAAAGAGTCTTTCTCAGGAGGACACTTCTAAATTTGATAATATGGAAGTTCAATTGAAAAAACCATCCGCTCAGAAGGATAGTTTTTGTGAAGGTGCTGGAAAAGATTTGGATTTCTATAAGAAAAACCAAGCTGTGAGAGAAGAGCAAAATAATTACAAGAAACCTCATTGTGAGAGAAGCATGGTGAGAATTAGGAATGATCATGTGGAGCTGCTATACAGACTTTTCCAAGGTTTTATATTTGAGGAATGCGTATTATTGATATAGTGAAAAGATTTCAGAAATTAAGTTTGGAGGCATTCATCAAGGTTGTTTGAGCCATTTAATTAGCAAGTTTTTGTTTTTCTTGGGTCACAAGTACTTTCAGGAAAACAGATAGCTCTAGTTATAATGCTGCAGTGACAAGCACATCTAGTTGGGGCAGAGTGAAGACCAGAAATGTGAACAGAAGAATGACGGCATTGAATGGAGACAGCCATTGAAGCTTCAAGGATTCTGAATCTTTCAAACAGTAAACACTTTAGTGAATCTTTTGGGAAAGATTTTGTCTTCATTACCAATAATTGGTATACATCTTTTCTTCCTGGTTAATCAAAGACAGCTAAATTTATTGATGGAGATTGTGTTTTCTTTTAATCAAACAGCAGTTTCGTAGCGCGCTACGAAACTGCTGTAGGTGATGATTTTAAAAGCGCAGAGCAGCTAGTGTGACACGGTGAGCGGGGGTTTGAGGAAAAGGAACAGATGTCTATCAAAGACCACCTACAGCACATCAGAAACCTGGCATCACTCCATACTTGGGGTCATTAAAGGATTTGGGAGCAGGCTGCTATATTTTAGGAGAATGTTGGGAGACAAAAGGCCGACAAACAGGAACAGCTCCCTATATTTCAGGGCGATGGAAAACATATTATGTTAAGGGCCAACAAACAACTGCAGACACCTTTTCAGCTCATAAAGTTTCCAGCTCATTTGAAAGGTGTGGTGATATGCGGTGTTTGGGAAGAATTAAAGAAAAGCAGACTTGTTTTTAAATGATGAAGAGGAATGGAAGACAGGGGACCGTGGATATAGGATGATTAATTTTATCAATTAATAGGCTGTCTTACAGCTAGCATCCGAGACCAGCTTGCTCGGTGAATGCTCCCTTAACATATCTTAGCCATAATGGAAATCATACAGCTGTCCAGCATCCAAGAAAGCATCAAGCCTGCGAGGAGAATGAAATTAGTATTTTAGTTTGATTAGGATTGTGTGTAATTATAGTTCAGCATGTTTGTAATTAATGCATTAGTTAGTAGCATATAGGAATAGTTAATAGCCACCTTCGAGGCTCCCCTCATGCTGGAGGAGGAAGCTCGAGGTGTTTTAGTTTGCTTGCCTATATATGGGCCAAGGTTAGATGTAGAAAGGGTTGGATACTTAATAGAAAAAGTGTGTTGTTTTGGGCCACTGTAAGATCTTTTTTGACAGTAATAGTAAAACAGAGTTATTCTCTTCTCAAGATTCTCGAAGGATTGTCATGGTCAAATGAAGTGATGATGTGTTATACCTTATGTTATTTTATGGTTTTGTTGTATGCAATCACTCAGAATTCATACTTATATGCTCTGACTTCCTGTGTATACAGCAAGCTATGTGTGGTGGAATATGTTTGACTTGTAATGCTAAGAGCCTTGATTTCTATGAGATCACTGTGTTTTTCTTGTCTACTTGATATTATAGACTCCATAGCCCAATGAGATATCTTTTGGTGTGTTTCCAACCAGTTATGTTTTCATAAGTAAATAAAGAGTTAGCCATCTAGTGTGTGAAGGATTTTATCAAGAGTTTTGAGAGAGCCCTCTCTGATCAAAGAGGCTAATCTTTGGTCTAAAGATAGGTTGAAATAGTTACATGAGACCTGGATTGGTTGCAGTCCCTAGTACTGGTTTTGTGATAACACGGTGAATCAGTATTATCAGATCAATAAAACTTTTCAAATTTCATGCTCAGAAACATATATGCTACTTCAGTTAAGTGAACCAGCGTGTACACGCTACTGTGTCTAAAGCAACTAGCGTATATCCAGAAATCTTATGATTCAGTTAGCTTATCTTCAGTAAATGCATCAGAACATTATTAACCACATTGACAGTAAACAGGTGTAGTATAATAGAACAGATCATCACATAAAAACCACAGACATGAACACCATGATATAAGGTGGAAACCCAATGTGGGTGAAAACCACCTGCTGCAAGTCGTCTCTTTCTTTCTTTAATAAGAATCTTCAGTTTACAATCTTTTGTACTGGTGCAGCCTTATACCAGTACGCAGGCTACAACCTGCAGAGGGCTATAACCCTCTCTCATTTTCCAACTACTTTTGGAAGGGAGCTACAACCCCCTCAGCTCTTGTACCAGGCGATCCATTTACTAGTACGTAGGTGCTGACCCTACAGAAGGCTACAACCTTCTTTCCTTTAGGGACCACGTTTCATCAATTTTCAGACTGGATCCATGAGTAAAAAACAAACATTACTGCAATACAATAATCAACTTATACTTGCATCATAATTCATTAAACAACCCAATACTGAATCACTGAAACCCTGTCACCAAGAACACAGAACCCAAACCAGAGCCCAGAACTCTGCAACAACCACCAGAATCAACAGCAACCTGAAATATCAAATCTTATTATGCATACGCTACTTCACTGTACCAAAACCGCGTGTATACGCACTTTCTCCAAAGGCAACCCGCGTGCAGATCTAGAAATAATTACTTATACCTCCGCTGTCAGATCCGACCCTTGCCAAGCGTCCCGAACAGATAACCAGCAATACCAAATCTTCTCACTTCGTCAGACACCCAATGCATACCCTTTGCCTAATGATCTTCTACTTATATAGCCTTAGGCCCTTCACAATACCATGGGCCAAAACCATAGTAACACAATACCATCAACTTCAAAACTAGGGATCGACACGTCTGTCGAGACACCATGGTCCAAAACCATAGGCACAACTTCCAAGGACTAATCGCCACGGACCAAAGATAAGTTTTCCACATACACGCTCTTTTACTGAAGCCAACCTGCGTGTACACGCGACTTGGTATATAGCGAACCTGCGTATACGCGACTTGGTATATAGTGAACCTGCTTGTATATGCGACTTGGTATATAGTGAACCAGCGTGTATATATTTTCTCTTCATACTTGTAGTCTGATCATCAATTCCTTGCTGCTATCCTTCTGCACTATGATTTGTCATCAGTGTGATTTTCCATCAAGGACAACACTTGTCTCATAATGCCAACAATCTCCCCCTTTAGACTTGATGGCAACCACCACACCAAGTCACTCTCCCCCTTTGACATCAAGGGCAAAGGGCGGACCAAGATATTCTCTTCTTTGGTATACCTTCTGCTGTCCATACTCCCCCTAAGTACCTGCTGAAATCTCCAAATGTGATCCCCCTTTGTGTGTGCCAAAGTGTACCAATCTATCCATGCTCCCCCTGAGCGGATGCAGGTTCTAAGACCAGCAATAACTAACATTTATATGATCTATACCATACGCATAAGCCTGCAATACCATTTCAACAAGATGTATCATTTAATGCCAACAATGAATAATTTGAAGTATATGCTCCCCCTGAGCGTGAGCCAACCATGACTGAACCATTTCCTGGGTCTGTTCTGCTGCCCTTTATGCTTCCCCTGAGCCTGAGCCAACCATGACTGAACCATTTCCTGGGTCTGTTCTGCTGCCCTTTCTGCATATACGTGACTTTGCAGCCTGTAACTCGCGTATATACGCGACTTGTCTTCATTATATCAGCGTATGCAAGATGGAATACTGAAATTCATCACTTTCAGATTCCCCTGTGTCTGTTGTGTCAGCTGTCTGAATTATGCCACACCTTTCTGTCTCTGTCTTCTTTAATTCCTGGAACTGTGATGATGTATGGTCCTCTTGTTTTGAATTTTGAAATCTGCTCCTGCATTCCCTTGCTTTATGCCCATAGTTGTTGCATGTATAACATCTTACATATTTCATGTTCCTTCTATCGCAATCAATTGCTTTGTGTCCATATGCATTGCAGGCAAAGCAATATCCTCTGAAATACCTGGGATGTGATGATCTTTTGTAATGGTCTTGACCCATTCTACTTCTACATCTGGCTGCAACATGTCCAAGATTATGACATACATAACATTCAACATTATTCAGTGGAGGAAATAATCGTCTATCACTTCCATAGTTAGGAGTAAAGGATCTTCCTTGAGGAATTTATTTCCTTGGTTGTTCCTTGTTCAGCATTTCAGATTTCTCATTAGAATTCCTTGCCTCACCTTGTGCACTAGATTCACCTTCAACATATTCATGAAAACCAAGACCAGTTTTGATAGCAGGAGACCTTTGACTATTAAGAATATCATCCAAGACTCTAGTACTATCTTGAAATCGTAAAAGATTATCCTTTTCTTCTAGTTTACCTTTCAAGATATTTACCTCAACTTGATGTTGTTCTTCCTTTTCCAGATACTGATTCCTTAGGTCTTCTTCAACTTTTCTTCCTTCTTCCACTTGTCGCTTTAATTTGATCACTTCATGTTCTTGATCTTCAAGAGCTTCTCTGTTCTGTTCTCTTGATTTTTTAAGATCTTCTTTTAGAGAGAGGATCTTTGATTCTAGTCTCCGAAAAGTTATGCTCTGATCCTTTACTATATCCTGCAATTGCTCCCTTACCCTGGTTTTGGTCTCCAATTGTTCATTTAATTTGGTAACTTCTTCAGTTTCTGCATTCTTTTGTTCATGTGCCATGAGACTTCTAATATCTTCACTATTATTGGATGAAGCATTCTTCTTTTCATGTGCCATGAGACTTCTAATATCTTCACTATCATTGAATGAACTTTTAATATGGGTATAATAGATTCTACCATCTTCTTCAGATATCTTTCCTTTGTTATGAGGGCATCTAGCAGCATAGTGACCAACTCTACCACATAGAAAACATTTGAAAGGTAGCTTACCTTTGAACCGTCCAGTTCCCCGTTCAAGATTCTTGACAAAATTTACCTCATCTTCTTCCTCTGACGCTTCGAATGCGGCTTCTGATGGTACCTCTTATCGCATTTCAAAAGCAGTTAAGATCCCGTGAAGCTGTGACATGGTGATTTTCTGCACATTCTCCTTTTCTTCTATGGCAGATACTTAAGAATCAAATTTAGCAGACAGAGATCTCAAAACCTTTTCAACTAAGACAACTTCCTCAAATTCTTCACCCAGATCCCTCATACAATTTACAATCTCATACATACGCAGGAAATAATCAGCTATGCTTTCATTACTATGCATCTTAAGAGTTTCATACCGGATTCTGAGAGTTTGAAGCTTTGCTCTTTTTACCTGATCATCTCCTTCGTAGCTTGTAACGATTTTGTCCCATATTTCCTTGGCTGATTGAAATGCATGATCTTCATAAATTCTGATTGTGTCAAACTACTCAATAGGACAGTAACAGCTTTGGCATTGAGCTCATATTGCTTTTTCTCTGCTGGATCTGTAGGAGTTGCTGATGGGAATTTGTATCCTCCTTCTACGATTCCCCAAACTTCTGCTCCAAGAGATTGTAGATATGCAGTGGTTCTTATCTTCCAGTGGGTAAAATTGTTCCCGTCAAAGACTGGTGGCCTGATGTGTGCCTCTCTTTCTGGATTAGCCATTCTGATGGATCTTTTCCTTCAAGCGATCAAGCTTCCTCTGAAGAACCGACTCTGATACCAATTGTTGGAAATAATACTGAGAGGGGGGGGGGGTGAATCAATATTATCAGATCAATAAAACTTTTCAAATTTCATGCTCAGAAACATATACGCTACTTCAGTTAAGTGAACCAACGTGTACACGCTACTGTGTCTAAAGCAACTAGCGTATATCCAGAAATCTTATGATTCAGTTAGCTTATCTTCAGTAAATGCATCAGAACATTATTAACCACATTGACAGTAAACGGGTGCAGTATAACAAAATAGATCATCACATAAAAACCACACACATGAACACCATGATATAAGGTGGAAACCCAATGTGGGTGAAAACCACCTTCCGCAAGTCGTCTCTTTCTTTCTTTAATAAGAATCTTCAGTTTACAATCTTTTGTACTGGTGCAGCCTTATACCAGTATGCAGGCTACAACCTGCAGAGGGCTATAACCCTCTCTCCTTTTCCAACTACTTTTGGAAGGGAGCTACAACCCCCTCAGCTCTTGTACTAGCCGATCCATTTACTAGTACGTAGGTGCTGACCCTACAGAAGGCTACAACCTTCTTTCCTTCAGGGACCACGTTTCATCAATTTTCAGACTGGATCCATGAGTACAAAACAAACATTACTGCAATACAATCATCAACTTATACTTGCATCATAATTCATTAAACAACCCAATACTGAATCACTGAAACCCTGTCACCAAGAACACAGAACCCAAACCAGAGCCCAGAACTCTGCAACAACCACTAGAATCAACAGCAACCTGAAATATCAAATCTTATTATGCATACGCTACTTCACTGTACCAAAACCGCGTGTATACGCACTTTCTCCAAAGGCAACCCGCGTGCAGATCTAGAAATAATTACTTATACCTCCGCTGTCAGATCCGACCCTTGCCAAGCGTCCCGAACAGATAACCAACAATACCAGATCTTCTCACTTCGTCAGACACCCAATGCATACCCTTTGCCTAATGATCTTCTACTTATATAGCCTTAGGCCCTTCACAATACCACGGGCCAAAACCATAGTAACACAATACCATCAACTTCAAAACTAGGGATCGACACGTCCGTCGAGACACCATGTTCCAAAACCATAGGCACAACTTTCAAGGACTAACCGCCACGGACCAAAGATAAGTTTTCCACATACACGCTCTTTTACTGAAGCCAACATGCGTGTACACGCGACTTGGTATATAGCGAACCTGCGTATATGCGACTTGGTATATAGTGAACCTGCTTATATACGCGACTTGGTATATAGTGAACCAGCGTGTATATAATTTCTCTTCATACTTTTAGTCTGATCATCAATTCCTTGCTGCTATCCTTCTGCACTATGATTTGTCATCAGTGTGATTTGCCATCAAGGACAACACTTGTCTCATAATGCCAACAATCTCCCCCTTTGGACTTGATAGCAACCACCACACCAAGTCACTCTCCCCCTTTGACATCAAGGGCAAAGGGCGGACCAAGATATTCTCTTCTTTGGTATACCTTCTGCTGTCCATACTCCCCCTGAGTACCTGCTGAAATCTCCAAATGTGCTCCCCCTTTGTGTATGCCAAAGTGTACCAATCTATCCATGCTCCCCCTGAGCGGATGCAGGTTCTAAGACCAGCAATAACTAACATTTATATGATCTATACCATACGCATAAGCCTGCAATACCATTTCAACAAGATGTATCATTTAATGCCAACAATGAATAATTTGAAGTATATGCTCCCCCTGAGCGTGAGCCAACCATGACTGAACCATTTCCTGGGTCTGTTCTGCTGCCCTTTCTGCTTCCCCTGAGCCTGAGCCAAGCATGACTGAACCATTTCCTGGGTCTGTTCTGCTGCCCTTTCTGCTTCCCCTGAGCCTGAGCCAACCATGACTGAACCATTTCCTGGGTCTGTTCTGCTGCCCTTTCTGCATATACGTGACTTTGCAGCCTGTAACTCGCGTATATACGCGATTTTTCTTCATTATATCAACGTATGCAAGATGGAATACTGAAATTCATCACTTTCAGATTCCCCTGTGTCTGTTGTGTCAGCTGTCTGAATTATGCCACACCTTTCTGTCTCTGTCTTCTTTAATTCCTGGAACTGCGATGATGTATGGTCCTCTTGTTTTGAATTTTGAAATCTTCTCCTGCATTCCCTTGCTTTATGCCCATAGTTGTTGCATGTATAACATCTTGCATATTTCATGTTCCTTCTATCACAATCAATTGCTTTGTGTCCATATGCATTGCAGGCAAAGCAATATCCTCTGAAATACCTGGGATGTGATGATCTTTTGTAATGGTCTTGACCCATTCTATTTCTACATCTGGCTGCAACATGTCCAAGATTATGACATACATAACATTCAACATTATTCAGTGGAGGAAATAATCGTCTATCACTTCCATAGTTAGGAGTAAAGGATCTTCCTTGAGGAACTTCTTTCCTTGGTTGTTCCTTGTTCAGCATTTCAGATTTCTCATTAGAATTCCTTGCCTCACCTTGTGCACTAGATTCACCTTCAACATATTCATGAAAACCAAGACCAGTTTTGATAGCAGGAGACCTTTGACTATTAAGAATATCATCCAAGACTCTAGTACTATCTTGAAATCATAAAAGCTTATCCTTTTCTTCTAGTTTACCTTTCAAGATAGTTACCTCAACTTGATGTTGTTCTTCCTTTTCCAGATACTGATTCCTTAGGTCTTCTTCAGCTTTTCTTCCTTCTTCCACTTGTCCCTTTAATTTGATCACTTCATGTTCTTGATCTTCAAGAGCTTCTCTGTTCTGTTCTCTTGATTTTTTAAGATCTTCTTTTAGAGAGAGGATCTTTGATTCTAGTCTCTGAATAGTTATGCTCTGATCCTTTACTATATCCTGCAATTGCTCCCTTACCCTGGTTTCTGTCTCCAATTGTTCATTTAATTTGGTAACTTCTTTAGTTTCTGCATTCTTCTGTTCATGTGCCATGAGACTTCTAATATCTTCACTATTATTGGATGAAGCATTCTTCTTTTCATGTGCCATGAGACTTCTAATATCTTCACTATCATTGAATGAACTTTTAATATGGGTATAATAGCTTCTACCATCTTCTTCAGATATCTTTCCTTTGTTATGAGGGCATCTAGCAGCATAGTGACCAACTCTACCACATAGAAAACATTTGAAAGGTAGCTTACCTTTGAACCGTCCAGTTCCCCGTTCAAGATTCTTGACAAAATTTACCTCATCTTCTTCCTCTGACGCTTCGAATGCGGCTTCTGATGGTACCTCTTATCGCATTTAAAAAGTAGTTAAGATCCCGTGAAGCTGTGACATGGTGATTTTCTGCACATTCTCCTTTTCTTCTATGGCAGATACTTAAGAATCAAATTTAGCAGACAGAGATCTCAAAACCTTTTCAACTAAGACAACTTCCTCAAATTCTTCACCCAGATCCCTCATACAATTTACAATCTCATCCATACGCAGGAAATAATTAGCTATGCTTTCATTACTATGCATCTTAAGAGTTTCATACCGGATTCTGAGAGTTTGAAGCTTTGCTCTTTTTACCTGATCATCTCCTTCGTAGCTTGTAACGATTTTGTCCCATATTTCCTTGGCTGATTTGAAATGCATGATCTTCATAAATTCTGATTGTGTCAAACTACTCAATAGGACAGTAACAGCTTTGGCATTGAGCTCATATTGCTTTTTCTCTGCTGGATCTATAGGAGTTACTGATGCGAATTTGTATCCTCCTTCTACGATTCCCCAAACTTCTGCTCCAAGAGATTGTAGATATGCAGTGGTTCTTATCTTCCAGTGGGTAAAATTGTTCCCGTCAAAGACTGGTGGCCTGATGTGTGCCTCTCTTTCTGGATTAGCCATTCTGATGGATCTTTTCCTTCAAGCGATCAAGCTTCCTCTGAAGAACCGGCTCTGATACCAATTGTTGGAAATAATACTGAGAGGGGGGGGTGAATCAATATTATCAGATCAATAAAACTTTTCAAATTTCATGCTCAGAAACATATACGCTACTTTAGTTAAGTGAACCAGCATGTACACGCTACTGTGTCTAAAGCAACTAGCGTATATCCAGAAATCTTACGATTCAGTTAGTTTATCTTCAGTAAATGCATCAGAACATTCTTAACCACATTGACAGTAAACAGGTGCAGTATAACAGAACAGATCATCACATAAAAACCACACACATGAACACCATGATATAAGGTGGAAACCCAATGTGGGTGAAAACCACCTTCTGCAAGTCGTCTCTTTCTTTCTTTAATAAGAATCTTCAGTTTACAATCTTTTGTACTAGTGCAGCCTTATACCAGTACGCAGGCTACAACCTGCAGAGGGCTATAACCCTCTCTCGTTTTCCAACTACTTTTGGAAGGGAGCTACAACCCCCTCAGCTCTTGTACTAGCCGATCCATTTACTAGTACGTAGGTGCTGACCCTACAGAAGGCTACAACCTTCTTTCCTTCAGGGACCACGTTTCATCAATTTTCAGACTGGATCCATGAGTACAAAACAAACATTACTGCAATACAATCATCAACTTATACTTGCATCATAATTCATTAAACAACCCAATACTGAATCACTGAAACCCTGTCACCAAGAACACAGAACCCAAACCAGAGCCCAGAACTCTGCAACAACCACCAGAATCAACAACAACCTGAAATATCAAATCTTATTATGCATACGCTACTTCACTGTACCAAAACCGCGTGTATACACACTTTCTCCAAAGGCAACCCGCGTGCAGATCTAGAAATAATTACTTATACCTCCGCTGTCAGATCCGACCCTTGCCAAGCGTCCCGAACAGATAACCAGCAATACCAGATCTTCTCACTTCGTCAGACACCCAATGCATACCCTTTGCCTAATGATCTTCTACTTATATAGCCTTAGGCCCTTCACAATACCACGGGCCAAAACCATAGTAACACAATACCATCAACTTCAAAACTAGGGATCGACACGTCCGTCGAGACACCATGTTCCAAAACCATAGGCACAACTTCCAAGGACTAACCGCCACGGACCAAAGATAAGTTTTCCACATACACGCTCTTTTACTGAAGCCAACCTGCGTGTACACGCGACTTGGTATATAGCGAACCTGCGTATACGCGACTTGGTATATAGTGAACCTGCTTGTATACGCGACTTGGTATATAGTGAACCAGCGTGTATATATTTTCTCTTCATACTTGTAGTCTGATCATCAATTCCTTGCTGCTATCCTTCTGCACTATGATTTGTCATCAGTGTGATTTGCCATCAAGGAAAACACTTGTCTCATAATGCCAACAATCTCCCCCTTTGGACTTGATGGCAACCACCACACCAAGTCACTCTCCCCCTTTGACATCAAGGGCAAAGGGCGGACCAAGATATTCTCTTCTTTGGTATACCTTCTGCTGTCCATACTCCCCCTGAGTACCTGCTGAAATCTCCAAATGTGCTCCCCCTTTGTGTATGCCAAAGTGTACCAATCTATCCATGCTCCCCCTGAGCGGATGCAGGTTCTAAGACCAGCAATAACTAACATTTATATGATCTGTACCATACGCATAAGCCTGCAATACCATTTCAACAAGATGTATCATTTAATGCCAACAATGAATAATTTGATGTATATGCTCCCCCTGAGCGTGAGCCAACCATGACTGAACCATTTCCTGGGTCTGTTATGCTGCCCTTTATGCCTCCCCTGAGCCTGAGCCAACCATGACTGAACCATTTCCTGGGTCTGTTCTGCTGCCCTTTCTACATATACGTGACTTTGTAGCCTGTAACTCGCGTATATACGCGACTTGTCTTCATTATATCAGCGTATGCAAGATGGAATACTGAAATTCATCACTTTCAGATTCCCTTGTGTCTGTTGTGTCAGCTGTCTGAATTATGCCACACCTTTCTGTCTCTGTCTTCTTTAATTCCTGGAACTGTGATGATGTATGGTCCTCTTGTTTTGAATTTTGAAATCTGCTCATGCATTCCCTTGCTTTATGCCCATAGTTGTTGCATGTATAACATCTTACATATTTCATGTTCCTTCTATCGCAATCAATTGATTTGTGTCCATATGCATTGCAGGCAAAGCAATATCCTCTGAAATACCTGGGATGTGATGATCTTTTGTAATGGTCTTGACCCATTCTACTTTTACATCTGGCTGCATCATGTCCAAGATTATGACATACATAACATTCAACATTATTCAGTGGAGGAAATAATCGTCTATCACTTCCATAGTTAGGAGTAAAGGATCTTCCTTGAGGAATTTCTTTCCTTGGTTGTTCCTTGTTCAGCATTTCAGATTTCTCATTAGAATTCCTTGCCTCACCTTGTGCACTAGATTCACCTTCAACATATTCATGAAAACCAAGACCAGTTTTGATAGCAGGAGACCTTTGACTATTAAGAATATCATCCAAGACTCTAGTACTATCTTGAAATCGTAAAAGCTTATCCTTTTCTTCTAGTTTACCTTTCAAGATATTTACCTCAACTTGATGTTGTTCTTCCTTTTCCAGATACTGATTCCTTAGGTCTTCTTCATTTTTTCTTCCTTCTTCCACTTGTCGCTTTAATTTGATCACTTCATGTTCTTGATCTTCAAGAGCTTCTCTGTTCTGTTCTCTTGATTTTTTAAGATCTTCTTTTAGAGAGAGGATCTTTGATTCTAGTCTCTGAATAGTTATGCTTTGATCCTTTACTATATCCTGCAATTGCTCCCTTACCCTGGTTTCTGTCTCCAATTGTTCATTTAACTTGGTAACTTCTTCAGTTTTTGCATTCTTTTGTTCATGTGCCATGAGACTTCTAATATCTTCACTATTATTGGATGAAGCATTCTTCTTTTCATGTGCCATGAGACTTCTAATATCTTCACTATCATTGAATGAACTTTTAATATGGGTATAATAGCTTCTACCATCTTCTTCAGATATCTTTCCTTTGTTATGAGGGCATCTAGCAGCATAGTGACCAGCTCTACCACATAGAAAACATTTGAAAGGTAGCTTACCTTTGAACCGTCCAGTTCCCCGTTCAAGATTCTTGACAAAATTTACCTCATCTTCTTCCTCTGACGCTTCGAATGCGGCTTCTGATGGTACCTCTTGTCGCATTTCAAAAGCAGTTAAGATCCCGTGAAGCTGTGACATGGTGATTTTCTGCACATTCTCCTTTTCTTCTATGGCAGATACTTTAGAATCAAATTTAGCAGACAGAGATCTCAAAACCTTTTCAACTAAGACAACTTCCTCAAATTCTTCACCTAGATCCCTCATACAATTTACAATCTCATCCATACGCAGGAAATATTTAGCTATGCTTTCATTACTATGCATCTTAAGAGTTTCATACCGGATTCTGAGAGTTTGAAGCTTTGCTCTTTTTACCTGATCATCTCCTTCGTAGCTTGTAACGATTTTGTCCCATATTTCCTTGGCTGATTTGAAATGCATGATCTTCATAAATTATGATTGTGTCAAACTACTCAATAGGACAGTAACAGCTCTGGCATTGAGCTCATATTGCTTTTTCTCTGCTGGATCTGTAGGAGTTGCTGATGGGAATTTGTATCCTCCTTCTACGATTCCCCAAACTTCTGCTCCAAGAGATTGTAGATATGCAGTGGTTCTTATCTTCCAGTGGGTAAAATTGTTCCCGTCAAAGACTGGTGGCCTGATGTGTGCCTCTCTTTCTGGATTAGCCATTTTGATGGATCTTTTCCTTCAAGCGATCAAGCTTCCTCTGAAGAACCATCTCTGATACCAATTTTTGGAAATAATACTGAGAGGGGGGGGTGAATCAGTATTATCAGATCAATAAAACTTTTCAAATTTCATGCTCAGAAACATATACGCTACTTCAGTTAAGTGAACCAGCGTGTACACGCTACTGTGTCTAAAGCAACTAGCGTATATCCAGAAATCTTATGATTCAGTTAGTTTATCTTCAGTAAATGCATCAGAACATTATTAACCACATTGACAGTAAACAGGTGTAGTATAACAGAACAGATCATCACATAAAAACCACACACATGAACACCATGATATAAGGTGGAAACCCAATGTGGGTGAAAACCACCTGCTGCAAGTCATCTCTTTCTTTCTTTAATAAGAATCTTCAGTTTACAATCTTTTGTACTGGTGCAGCCTTATACCAGTACACAGGCTACAACCTGCAGAGGGCTATAACCCTCTCTCATTTTCCAACTACTTTTGGAAGGGAGCTACAACCCCCTCAGCTCTTGTACTAGCCGATCCATTTACTAGTACGTAGGTGCTGACCCTACAGAAGGCTACAACCTTCTTTCCTTCAGGGACCACGTTTCATCAATTTTCAGACTGGATCCATGAGTACAAAACAAACATTACTGCAATACAATCATCAACTTATACTTGCATCATAATTCATTAAACAACCCAATACTGAATCACTGAAACCCTGTCACCAAGAACACAGAACCCAAACCAGAGCCCAGAACTCTGCAACAACCACCAGAATCAACAGCAACCTGAAATATCAAATCTTATTATGCATACGCTACTTCACTGTACCAAAACCGCGTGTATACGCACTTTCTCCAAAGGCAACCCGCGTGCAGATCTAGAAATAATTACTTATACCTCCGCTGTCAGATCCGACCCTTGCCAAGCGTCCCAAACAGATAACCAGCAATACCAAATCTTCTCACTTCGTCAGACACCCAATGCATACCCTTTGCCTAATGATCTTCTACTTATATAGCCTTAGGCCCTTCACAATACCACGGGCCAAAACCATAGTAACACAATACCATCAACTTCAAAACTAGGGATCGACACGTCCGTCGAGACACCATGGTCCAAAACCATAGGCACAACTTCCAAGGACTAACCGCCACGGACCAAAGATAAGTTTTCCACATACACGCTCTTTTACTGAAGCCAACCTGCGTGTACATGCGACTTGGTATATAGCGAACCTGCGTATACGCGACTTGGTATATAGTGAACCTGCTTGTATACACGAGTTGGTATATAGTAAACCAGCGTGTATATATTTTCTCTTCATACTTGTAGTCTGATCATCAATTCCTTGTTGCTATCCTTTTGCACTATGATTTGTCATCAGTGTGATTTTCCATCAAGGACAACACTTGTCTCATAATACCAACACAAAATTCCTTGCAGCCTGGATTGTGGAAACTAGATCCAGGGTCTTCATTTCTACTTCCCGAAACAATACGATTCTATCCATGCGAATAAATATGTTGATGTCGAACATGGTAGAAACCACTTGATTGCCAGTCAATGATGTAAACTATTAACAAGTGTGAGAGAAACCACCAGTAATGTCAATGGCTCTCAAAGTACTCAATACAATCCATGAAATGTGAATAAATGTGTTGATGTCGAACATGTCACGAAATCCTTTGATCGAAGGTTAATGATGCAACCTGTCGTCAAAGGCGAGAAACCTGCCATTGAGGCATGCAAATCTCAAGGTACTGACGATTTCTAGATCATCTTTCTAGATAATGAGCTGAAGTCGATAGAAAGAGATCCGTCGTAGGCAAGCCCACAACACGAAATCACAGATCAAGTCAAAGAAATTTAGTTGCAAGGACTGACTCAGGGATGGTCAAGATGGATGACAGATATTTTGCAGATGAATGGTTTATTGGCGGTGACCTCTTGAACACATAACGACACGACAGATGGCTTGGTGACAATTGACCCAAAGTTAATACCCAGAAACCGGCTGAAGACTTTCAATGTGGTTTGATCAACTGTTAGGCAAAGGATTTCCCAACCCAGGTGAATAAAAGTGTCGTGTTCAAGAGTGGTTATAAAGTATGACAAAAAGGCTCATTTTTCTCTCTTTTCCCCCACCATTTCTAGCAAGTACCTCTTTATTTTTGACAAGCTTGAGGAGGATAACATTTGCTTGATTATAAGCTCATCCTTCGGATGAGTCCAACTTAGTTTAAATTCGAACCCTAAGAAGGAGTGGTTCGTTCCTGTTTGTAATTGAATAGGTCCTTTACTGTGAAATTTTAACAAGTCTAGTATAGGAGAAACTCAGCATTTTTGAATTTTAGAGAGTCTGAAAAAACTTAAGAAGACTCCAGGGTTGACGTTTTTCGTAAATTTGTGTCTCCCAAGCCCGAAAAAGTATAAAATAATACTTGAGAGAACCGCTTGATCTTTTACGACCAAGGAGTACTTTTCGTAATTAGTGCCCTTGACCTGAAAAAGTAAAAAAGCGATCAATGACACGTCATTTTATAACCAATATCGAATTTGAAATGACAAAAATCTTGAAATCTTTTCATGTTTTTACGGCCAGAAAAGAGCTATAAGTGGACCATCTTTTAATTCCGTTTTAACGAGTTGAAAAGAAAAACTCGGCGATCTTTTCATGTTTTAGGAGTCATAAAAGAGCTTAAAGGTGACTCTAAATGTTTTTTCGTTGAAAATGATAGATTTTGCCTGAATAATCCGTTATCCTGAACAAAAACACAAACATTACTCATACCTGTTTGAAATGGATAAAAATGTTTCAAAATACCTTTCCAAAGTGAAACATAAACAAATTTGCAATTTATTTACTCAAAAAACTTATAAAAAAGGCCTTCGTCAATTCATTTTTACCGTTTGAGTTTTGGGTGAGAAAATAGTGCTTTTGTTCAGAAAACTTCCCGTGAAGATTGCGGAAAATACAACTGTCGGAATCGAACGCCGTCTTCTCCAGGTAATCCACATCAACCTACTTTTCATTTTTAACCATTTCATTTTTGGTTTTAGTCATTCATTTCATTTTTTAGGAGGGTTTTTAGGCTTAAAACCCACGCGCGGGGGCCCGCAGGTTTACCACTGCTGGCCTGCGGACCCCGACTTTTTCTCCATTGGAAAAAAGCCAGGGTCCGCACCTTCCATGTAGACAAGGTGCGGTCCCACGCACTGTGTCTAGCCTGGAGGGTGTGGTCCCCGTCACAAGGGTTTTTAACCCAAAAATTCTCAAAATTGGGCCAAACAAAATAATTTCTAGCATTTTAATTTATCTTTATACTTGATGCAGAGAGTACATCATGCTAGATTAGCGTGAACGAGAGCATGAGGACGTGGATGATGCCGCATGGAATCATCAGCCTTCACTTGATGCTTTGAGGGCGTGCGGCTTGTACAAATTCTGGGCCATTCCTGGCATGAGGGCTCAGGTGGATTTCTTACAGTGGTTGGTTGACAAATGGAGCATACAGGACCAGTGTTTCTTCATTGGTGGCCACCAGCTCAAAATCGAGCCGGCAGACATATATTTCTTGACTGGTTTGCCTAAGAGAGGTGAAGACTTGACTATGTTTGGGGCTAGGCTAGGTGGCCAGTCTATCGATAACCTCCGGTTAGAGTTCTGCAACAGCCAGGCTAGAGACAAAGGGATAGACATAAAGACCATATCCCGTCCTGAACTCATGGTGATTGCGTTTACTGTCACCAGACTTTGCGGGGCTGCCGCATTACATATTGCCACTGGATCCCAGATGCGTATGGCAGTTGATTGCTTTCGAGGCACCATCTTCAATTGGTGCGATGCTGTGTTGGCCAATCTGAAAGGTCAACTGACCAGGGCCAAGAACGAACAACTGAAGACCTTTGGTTATGGGGCTTTGGTTGTGAGTTTTGGCGTGGAGAGGGTTCCCATGTTGATCTCGCAGCACCTTACTGTTGGAGTTGGGCTTCCTCGAGAGCCCAAACTAATGCGGTGGGTCACAGTTATGGCCCGTCACCCGGACGAGAGGACAGAGGTTGCTCGATTCAAACCTGAGTATTTCCAATGGCTGGAAAACCAGGTCTTTTCTATTCAGGACTTCCCTTACGCTGGGGTAGATTTTCGTGGTGACCCAGACATGGCTCTTCCACTAGGAGAGCAGTGGGATGACTCAGGTAAAATCGTTTTCAACATTTTTCCTATTTTAATTTTTTTATTATTTTTCATCGTCTCAAAACTAATATCAAAAGTTTCAAATGCAGATGTGGGTCCACAGCGACCAGCCGCTCTCCGGCCTTACAAGAGGAAACAACCAGTTGCGGTCGTGCTAGCCCCACAGGACGAATCAGCAGAGGTTTTGGCCGAGTTGGAGGGTCATCTCGAGCGCTTGACAGGAGATATTCCGGAGACCACTATAGATGACATTCCTCGTCGACTTCAACGCTATGTGATTGGGGTCCCAGGACCTTTTAGGAGGTTCCTTTGCAAGGTGGCCCGTGCAGTGGTTTCTTATCGAGATCATCACCAGTGATAGGATGATCGCCTATTGTGGGCACATATGACATTTTTATTTTTTGTACTTATCATTTTTGCCGATCATAAGGTATCTTTCAACCTATGATCGAGGACGATGTATTTTTTGACATGCTCCTATATATATCACTATTACCGGCTTATCTTGTAAATCATGTTATGGAATGGTTTTAAATTTACATGTATGATTATTGCAAATGTCTATTTAACATTCGAGAAGCAATTGCATCTGCTAATGTATTTAAAGATCTCGGAATATGCTGATATTCAATATAATCAAATTCACATTCCAAGAGATGCACTCTCAAAAATAATCTTAATAACACTAGATTTCTATTGGCATACACTCTATTAAGCTGTAATACAACGAGTTCAGAATCTAACCTCACTATCAAACTCCGAATCCCAAATGAAATAGATTCAGATAATAACTCAATCACTGCACTATACTCGGCAATGTTGTTCGTTGTTTGACCGAGGCTTACCCCATGCATAGATACTAACTCGTCAGAGGGCGAATAGATAACCCAAGCCGCGGAAGAAATGTTCCGTGTATTATGACAAGCACCATCAGCGAAACCAATGTATGTTTGGAGAGGCATCGACATCTGCAATATCAAGAGTAAAACCAAGATAAGCAGGAATTTGACGAAAAAACACTCTCTAAGCTAAGCACAATGTTTAAACTAAAACACACAAGCTAGAAAGAAAAACTATCCTAACTAAAAATATCCATACCCATTCTTTAAGCATAATACCTCTTTAAGTAAAGACCATTTCTGGGTTTACCCAAAGAGTCCCCGTCAAAGTCTACCAATTCATAGGCCCCTTTTGCTAGCTTTCACTTGACAACATAGGGACCATGCCACATAGGAACGAATTTTCCAGCACCTAATTTATCATTAGCTTGATCGTAAACTAAGACTAGATCTCCTTCCGAAAAATTTCGAGGGGTCACGTTTTGATCATACTGAGCTTTCATGCGTTTTGCATGAGTCTCGATCGCCAATGCAGCATCACGTCGATTCTCATCTAATTGATCCAAGTATAACAAACGCTTTTCCTCTTCAGAAGTGGCTAGAAGTAACTCGATGTCCATTTGCAGTGACAGGATTTCGCATTCAATGGGTAGCACAGCTTCCAGACCATAGACTAGTTGGAAAGGAGTAAACCTTGTTGATGTTTTTACTGAAGCTCGGTACGCCCAAAGTGCTGAAAATAGCATGTTATGCCAATTTGACCGATGAATCCCAATGATTCGTCGGATCATGATAACTAAAACTTTGTTGATGGATTCAACCAGACCATTAGCTTGTGGATAATAAGGGGTTGAACTATCGTGATGTAAACCAAGCTGGCCTGTAAGTTCGGTCATCATAACGTTTCGAAAATGACGCCCATGACAGTGATTATCGCTTGCGGGACACCAAACCTAGAAATTATATGATTGAACATGAAAATTGCAGCTGTCTTGCCGTCTGCCTCAAATGTAGGCATCGCCTCGGCCCACTTGGTAAAATAATCTACCGCAAGGATGATATACGCATGCCCCCCTGTCGAGTGAGGGTTACATGTAATAAAATAGATACCCCATTTGGCAAAAGGACCAACGACAATTATAGGGTGGAGAGGAGAAGGTGGAGCGCACATCTTTCGATCAAAAATTTGGCAGTTGTGGCATTTTTAGACCGCCGTAATACAATCTTTAAATAAAGACGGCCAGAAGTAGCCAACACGCAATATATTTTGGGCTGTGGCATACCCAGACATATGACCGCCACACGCTCCAGAGTGACAGTCATTTAGAACCCTTTCAGCTTCCTCGTGAGTTAAGCAACGTCGAAAAACAAAGTCCGCCCCACGGCGATAAAGAGTATCTCCAATAATCCTGAATTGTTGGGACTGGAATCGAATTTTCCGACGTTTTGACCTTGAAATCTCTGGCCGAAAGGATTGGGTCTGGAGATAAACGATGATATCCCCATACCACGGATCTAAAGTGCTTATTAGAAACAAGGATTCGTCCGCAATGGGCTCCTCCGCCACAGTTTCCGTGTCAGCACGCGGGAAGTCACACATTAACTCCGCAAAAACTAAAGATTTCTTAGACTTGGATTTCTCAAATTCCAAGTCGAACTCCTGTAGGATAACAATCCATTTAGAGTACTTGCCCCCTAGCAATTTCTTGGTCAAAATGTAGATCATAGGGCTGCAATCCGAAATTACTGTAATTTTATGTAGTAAAATGTAGTGACGAAAACGTTGGACAGCTTGAACGGCTGCCAATGCCAATTTCTCCACATGTGAGTATTTTAGCTCAGTTGGATTTAAGTTCGACTAAGGTAATATATCACATGCTCAGTTCTGAATTCATCTTCCTAAACTAGGACCATTCCAATGGTGGAATGAGAGGTGGCGAGATACAAGAAGTAATCCTGGTTGTAGTTGGGAGGATGCAATAACGGTGCATGGGTCAACGCGTGTTGAAGTGCATAAAAAGATTTCTGAGCTATCTCATCCCAATAGAATGGAGTATTCTGTTTCAACAATCGGGTAAAACCCTTTGTAACTTCAGCGTAGTTAGGAATGAATCATCGTAAAAAGTTTGATTTCCCTTGCAAACTTTGGAGTTGGCGAAGACTCGAAGGAGGAGGCAATTTGATGATAGCTTCGACCTTCGAGGAATCGACGCGAATGCCGACTTTCGAAACTACAAATCCCAGCAATCGACCCATTTCTATACAGAAGACACATTTGTGTGGGTTCAACCGAATCCGATAATGCCTACACCTCATAAAGATTGCTCGTAAATGGACGAGGTGATCAGCTTGATGCAATGAATGAGTAGGAAAGTCATCGAGATATGGTTGCACAATGTGCTTTATGTCATGAAACGCATAATACATGGCCCTTTGAAAAGTTGCTCCGGCATTCTTGAGTCCAAAAGGTAATTTGCAATAAGCAAATGTCCCCCATGGACAAATGAAAGCCGTTTTTGGTTGATTGGCAAGTAGAATATTGATTTGATTGTATTCGGAAAAACCATCCATGAAGGAGAATATTTCGCTGCCGGCACAATCATCAATAATTTGATCGATATAGGGAGTTGGGTAATTGTCCTTTGGACAGGCTCGATTAATGTCCCTATAATCGATACATATTCTTATTGTTCCCTGATTTTTGTTAACCGGAACAATATTCGATACCAAATCCGTTAACGAGATTGGATAAATGAAACCTGCTTTCAGTAATTTTTCAACTTCTGCTTTAATTGCAGCAGCTTTTCTTGGGTGAATCTGACGCAAACGTTGCCGGACGGGTTTAGCGTCCGGGTAAGTCTTAATCTCATGAACAACAATAGCGGGATCAATTCTTGGCATTTCCTCATAGGACCAGGCAAACACGTCGCCGAACTCTTGAAATAGGGCCTTATATATCTGAATTTCATCATTTGTACACGAGGCACCTATATGAATGTTCTCAACAATTCCGGGCTTAACCAAAATGTCAATAGGAATAGTTCGAGAGATGTTTCCCAAATTTAACTCTAAATCAGGATGTTTCATTAGATTCTGAGGCTCCTTGACATATTCAGTTGTAAAAATTGGAGAAATCATTTTCAAAACGATCATTCTCGGGTAAAAACGAAGATCGGTGATGGAGATCTTCCCATGGTAAATCATCTACACATAGGATTTCACGAATTTTCTCATGAGAGTGAACAAGTTCAGAAAACGTGATTAAATCTGAGATTGATGTGAAAAGTGATTCTTCACGGACCACATTCATGAAGTCAATTTCGGTTGAAGATGGGTCGGTAAACGATTGCACAACCTCATACGCAATTTCATATAGACTCAAAGGTATGACATGACCAAATGAGTCTATCTCAGATTCAGAAGGAATGATCCAAGGATCATCATAAACAATGGTGTCTAATGTAATCATATGAATAGTTTCAAATGAAGACGATGCGTTGATCAGAGGAAAAGGAAAAGTTCCCAGTAAATTGGCCTCTTTAACTAGTCCTACTCCAACATCCTTATACGGGATAGTCGTTTTACCAACATGCTGAATACTTTCAGAAGAGGCTGGGTCGAAAGAAAAGTAAGCCAGCTGGTCTATTGCTACGATCTTTCCATTATGTGGAAACTTTATTACTCGAAAGACCGATGAAACGACCACTGTCATAGCGTAAGACCAACTTCGACCCAAGAGAAGGTTGTAATCTAGAGGGGCATCAACCACCTCCACATCTAGATTAACGGTTTTTCCTTCAACCCCTATAGGCAAATCCTGTAGAATGCCAAAAGGATGAAACCCACGGCCATCAAAGGCCTTTAGAATCGTCGGGGATTGATTTAGCGAAGGAGAACCAAGCGATCTCTAACACTGTATCGACATAATACACGTTGAGGCTCCCTCATCAATTACAGTCCGATGAATAGGCCTTTTTTTTACTATCACTGGAATCTGGAAAGCCATTTGATGAGGCAAACGCAGTGTACTATTTTCTAGATCAAAAATTATTAGGTTCGAGTCCTGAACATCAACAGCTCCTATAGCTGACAAAAGTAATTTACGTTGTGTTGGACATGATTGCAGCACTTCCAAAGCCGACATTGCTGAGGGTGAAACAGCTAAATCCTCAACAATGTTATAATTCTGAGCCGCTCTCGCATGTGGATTGAAAGCTGACTTTTGAAGTATACCCTTGGCGGGCGGTTTGATTACCAAGTATGGATTAGGTTTCTCGATCTGTAGTGGATCGGAACCGGGAGCTGAGGTTGATGGATTAGAATGAGAAGATTCTGCTTCTTTACCATCAACAAGACTTTTACTACCATAATCTTGCGATCGAGTCGCAATCCTAACATGGGACATCATCAGTATGGGTTCTTCATTGGCACTCGAGGACAAACCTATCATCTTACTGTCTTGAGCTGGAAAAGGATCCTTCAAAACAATAGGAGTTTGGGAACCTTTGACAATCTTCGCAACCTCTGCACGATGAGGCAGTCTCTTGTAAAATGTTCATCATCACAAATGAGACAAGGATAACAAGGTTTGCGCTTTTCATCATTGGATTCCAATTTTTCAGGTTTCTCCTTTGAATTTTTGTCCGTTTTATTCTTCTTCTTTGCTTTCTTCTTCCCACTGGATTTTGATTTGGCTGTAGATGACTCTACAATGTGAATATCGGTGGAAATCTCTGCAGAAGAATCTCCTGTTGGGGAATCAAGCAAGGTTATTATAGGAGAAGAATTCTTGGAAGACTTCTTCTTACTTTTAGTGTTAACCGTACCAATCATACCATCGGTGGCATGAGATCCTGAAGGAGTTGCAGCGATTTGATTTTGCTTGGGAAGATCAGGGATTTTCTCGTGTAACGTACCTGACTGAGTATAGACCAAGTCAAGGTACTGTGCTTGAGAAATTACTTGCTCCTTAGTAACAACTCCGGCTTTAGCTACATCTTCAGTGATCTTTGGAAACAAAGATTTTACAAACCACTCAGCTAAGATCTGATCCGAAATAAAAACCTTCACTAAACGCCGTCGACGTCTCCACTCATGAATATGATCTAAAATGTAAGTGGATGTCGATTGTTTTAACGAAGTTAACAATTCCGTGCCATTGTCATATCGGACTGGCAACTGAAAATGAGTTAAAAACGAGGTAGCTAGCTGACTAAAATTATAAAAAGTGCCTCGCGGTAACTCAATCTACCACTTGGCCGTGAGACCAATTAGAGTGCGCTGGAAAAGTCTAAGATGGATTGAATCATCTGAAATGGAGTTAGACGCACACCAGAGGTGGTAAGTCATCACATGGTTCAACAGGTCCTCTCCTGATTTACCTTTGAACTTAGGAATTTCACTGGGCAACTTATTCGGCATTGGCGGCCAAAACGGAAGATAATTAATGGGATCGTTCGTTAGGCGTGACAAGTCAGGCAAGTCCAAAGTTGCGATAAACGGTAACTGACGATTAGGGTCCCTAAAACTTTGGGTCATGAGACCAGCCCCAGGAGGAGGATATCCAGGATAATTAGGAATAGGAATTGCATTTGGGATATTGTATCCTCCCAGAAAACCAGGATTAACCGGACCGTACTAGGGTTGTTGAGGTTGTTGATAAGTGTACCCAGGGTATGGTTGATACTGATAGACTAGCTGCTGCATAGCAGGACCGAATTGGTACTGTCCCTGGTACGGTTGATAAGTAAATTGTGGTTGACTTGTGACAACCATACTTGAACCAGGTTGTCCTACAGGCATCTGAACCGAAGTTTGAATCGTAGATCCAGATGGTGGTAAAGATGTCTGAGGAGTAGATACAAGAACAGTAGAAATCAGAGCTGTCGATACTCCAGAAGTAGGTGGGGTAGATTGAACAGATGTTGCGGCAGTTGTAGCAGTCGTTTGAGGTGGAGTACAAGGCATACTAGGCCCAGGCTGAGAAATTAGCGAAGGTACAGAAGTTTGAATGTTAGACTGGACTGGTTGCTGGGGTGTACCAGAAACTAAGGATTGTCCAGTTTGAGATGACAATTGTACATTTGGCTGCAACACCTGTTGATTTTGCGATGGATCCCACACTATATTCATTCCGGGGTACTGACCCATAACAGGTTGAGAATATTGAGGACCATAACCGGGTTGAGGGTAGGATTGATAATTGAAAGGTACATTTCCCATTCCTTGAACATACGTTTGACCGGAGGGTAGCTGGAAACCTTGGTTCGAGTACTGACCTTGGGGTTGATACCCTTGAGGCACGTATTGATACTGGGGTTGACCTTGAGGTATAAATTGATTCTGGGGTTGACCTTGGGGTACATATTGAGTCTGGGGTTGACCTTGAGGAACGTACTATCCCGTAGGTATGTACTGTCCTTGAGGTTGCCCCCCAGATGCAAATAGGGTACCTTGAGGTTGCCACCCAGGCGATAATTGAGGCTGCCCCTCAGGCAGTAACTAGCCACCTTGAGGTTGAGAATTGGGAATAGAACCTGACATCATAAGAATGTCTTCTACACTCAATGGCTTAGTACCATTGCTTCCAGTTAATAACCCTTGCTCAATGGGTTGAGGAGATGCTCCAGAAAAAGTACCAAAAAGTGACTGATACCCGGAGGGAACAGAAGGACCGCCGTACAAAAAGGATTTAGGCGATTGAGTAAACATGGATGACTGCCCTGACATATTTAACAGAGGATAATAACCTCTAGGTGTTGGGTGATAAGGAGCGCGAGGTGGTGAAAAAATTAACCCTGAGTTTTCTAAGAAACTAGTCAAAGAAAGATACCAAGTACGGCTCCTAGGTGGACTGTAAAAAATTGATTCACGCTCCCTTAGCTCAATAACAGGTTGATTTTCAGGGATAGGGATGCCTACTTCTTCTTCCGGAGTAGCAAGTTCTTCAATAGCAATAAGTCCAGAAGGAAGATCTTGGGTGATTACTCTTTCTACCCTAGGTGAACCAGGACCACTAGAAGCCGGAGAAACAAACCTCGATGTCGGAGTAGCAGCAAATTCACTTTCAGGCTCGGATATTTCAGGTTCCTCACCTATATCACTAGTAGATGAAAAGTTACCAGTAACTTCGGAAACAGACACTGACTGTGGATTATTATTTGCCACTAACGTTTGAAAATCAGGATGTACTATCAAAGAAGATTCTCCTTCTTCAGGTGACCCAACTCTACTGTCTCTAGGAGTTACGAGGACTTTCAAGCCTTCAAGATGGCTCGAGACTTCCTCAAGAGGTTGGCCCCGAAGTCTACGGGACTTCCTCAGTAAGTCATCCACGTTTAAAAACTTAGGAGGTTGACCCTGAAGTCTACGGGACTTCCTCGGTAATTCAGCCACGGTTAAAAACTTTTAACTACTTCACACGCAAACAAAGTAAAATCTCAATGAAAACCACCTAAAGTCTCTTAAGAACCAAACAAAGTTGAATCACACACCTAAAGAATCTAGGAGATCAAACACACACAAACAGTAACTTTCCGTACTGAAAACACTAGTTGGTGATGAAATCCAACGTCGAAGAGTTCAATACAGAAATGGCAGTTGGAACCGTTACCCCGGCAACCTGCTTAATGAATAGACTGGCACAAGTTCCTCCACTTAACCGTCTCGAGTGAAGAGAACCCCCTAGAAAATCCAAGTGAGTCTAGCCAACATCTGCTCCAGGTACAGTGGGATCTTCCCACCACTGTCACCTTAGGAAGAATCCTAAAGAATATGGCCACTAAGGTTACCAACTGAAACAAATATACCTGGGGGAACAGTCTACGATCCGATACACACGCAAGGGCAGAGTAGCAAGCTCAATCCCCTTGAAGGCTCCTTGACATAATCCAAGGTTTACCAACAAGTGACCCCAGGCTCCTCGACAATGGTTAATCCGAGGTTTACCGTTTTTAATACATGAATATCTGGCGTCGTTCCCAATGAGGAAGGATTGATTTCCACACTGGTTCGGACACGATCTCCTGCTTCTCCTTTAAGAGGAGCTTTCCCAGAGCATAAATGCAACAATTGGATTTCTTCCCTACCACAAGATACAACTACTTGTTTGTTTTTACTGTCTTGGAGAGTTAATTACTCTCCTACTCCAAGACACTAGCCTAAGCTATGTTGGTGTATCAGAGCCCTAGAAATAAAAATGTTACTAGATGAATTTTACTTTAAGCGTTATTTTTTATTGGTTTTTGTTTAAGTCAAAAGGTGCGGAGATGAAACTCGTGGTATGAAGACTCGACTCAAAATCACTAAAAATGCACCTAAGATGATTTAAACAATCTTTTTCTCTTCGATGAACTTCTAAACTAATAAAGAGTTTGAGAATGAAAATACTTTGCAAACACAAATATTTCTTAATCAAACAAATTAAAAGAAGATCTTTTGCCTTTTCCAATTCACTCAAAACGAGATAGCTAATTATTTCACAAAAATTTCCCTTTTTCGTTTCAAAGCACTCAACCACTACAAAAACAAACTTTTTTCCAAAAGAGATTTTTCATTTTTTTATAAAACACTCAAAACTATGGAAATGACTAACTTTGAGATCTATAAATTATAAAAACCTATTTGAAGTCAAAGCCTACTAGATGTCTTTTTTAAGGATGTTTTACTTAGCTAGATGTGAGCTAAGGACCAATTTATGCAGAATCACAAATCAGTCAAGAACAACCAATTTTGTTTTCTTTTTGAAAATGAAAATCCAAACTTTTAAACACAAGCTTTTCGAAGTTTTGTAAAGAGAAAACTCAAAGCGGATTCCTCAACAAGGGGAGATTTCATAAATGGTCAGACTCATAAGAAGGCTAGTAGACACTAAGGTGATCTGAAGTCCCTACAGCTTCTAAGCTCAGAGCCACTACACAACCAAAATGAAAAACAAACCCAACAAGCAAAACTCGTAGGAATTTCACCTAAAACCTTAAAAATAATGAAATCAACCTAAGGAAAGCTTCTGACAGGTTATATGCAGGTCTGGGCAGTGGATAACAATTTCTAAACAAAAACTAAGCTGACTAACAGAGGAAATCTTAGGTTTTTCAAAATTTTGACAGGGTCCGCAGGCCCACAGTTAACACAGGTGCGGTCCCGCTCTGTGCTAAAAGCAAAGGTGTGGATAGGTACGCACTGTGTCAAAAGGCTAGGGTGCGGTCCTCTCCCAAAGCTATGAAAAACGAAAAATAACCCTGGATCTACAAACTCTACCCAATTTTACACACAACAAGCCAAAAACAGAAACAAAAACACAGTTTCTCAGGTCAAAGTAAAAACAAGGAAAACAATCAAGTCCCCAGTATGGTCGCCATTTTGTCACACGGAATAAGTCGATCTTGCGGACAAGATAGACCTTCCTAGAATCTAAAGAAGACCTAATGACAAGCAAACCAACCAGACACTATCTTTCTATAAATATGCTTTTATAAACAATGGCAAACAAGTGTTTTTAGGGCCTACCTTAGGTCCAACGCAAGTTTGTGGATGCCCTCGCTCCTTCGATCCAAATGAGCTACTTTGTCACAAATCTGCAAACACAAACAAGGCAAACAATTAAATAGCACCTGAAAAGCCAATATCATAAAACATATTTAACATGAAAGTCAAGGAGTCCATGAAACAAATAACATGAGATACTTGTTGAGAAAAATGAGTTTGATTGTATTAATTGAAAAGAAGAAGAACTTTACAACCTGTGCCTTGACGCTGTACAAGCTCCTCCCAGGGTCCAGCAAGAAGTCTCCTCTACTTTGACAAGTTTCACTCACTGCCCAATGAAGCCAAAAAGGTATGTGATCTCTCCTCTTAAGCTCAACTAGGAAGTCTTGATTTCACCAGCATTTACCCTAAAAAATGTTCAGCTTCTAACCTCTCCAGCAACCAGCCCAATGCCTGAATTTATAGTGCAATGGAGGGAGGTTACTAGGTCCAACTTCAAAGGGATAAATCCCTCCTTCAAAGGGATATCTCCTCTCATCAAGGGATTAGCTCCTTCTCTTTTTGGATGCATGAACCACCTCAGAGTGAACAATCCACGTCAAAATTCCTTCTAGAATCCTCTAGAATTAACCCAAAGTGAGTTTTTTAAGATAAAACTTGCGCCTTTTGACTTTCACAGGGGTCCGCACCCACACCTTTAGGGACAGAGCGGGCAGGTTCGCAGTTTTTGTAAACAGAAGGTGTGGGACCGCAGGTGACAGTGAGAGAAAGTGCAGAACCAGAGTTTCATTTATTTTCAATGTCTTTCTCCCATTTTCAAAGCTTGACTTGAAGAGCTGAGGTCTGAGACTTGCTTAGGAGGATAGTACAAGTGATGATAGACCCATACTGACTGCAAATAATCATGGTGACGATATTTTTGTGTAACAGTGCAGGCCAAGGAATGGGGGAATGCTGACCTCAAAAGAATTATCTCCCACAACCTTGGTGATGGTGTATGGCCCATATCAAAGCAAGCGAATCTTGTGGTGGGGCCCAATGAGGTGCTCCTTTTGCAAATGTAGCCAAACTTTGTCACCCACCTGAAACTTGTGTGGCACCCGATGCTGATCATGTCACTGTTTGTACTTAGCATTGGATTTGTCCAAAATTTCATGGACCCATTGGAAGATGTGTTGAATGTGCTCAATGAAGATATCTTCCCTTTTGGATTTAGACTGGACATGAGCCGAATCTACCTTAGTCGTTGTAACTGGTATGGCCACATCAATGGGACATAGTGGCTGGAATCCCAAGCCCACCTGAAAAGGGTCATGGCCAGTCGAGCTGTGGAGAACCCAGTTGTAGCTATGATGGACATAAGGGAGGCTCTCATACCATGTGCGTGGATGCTTTTGCTTGTACATGCGTAGAATGTGTATGATCATCCTGTTGATGACCTCTGTCTGGCCATTAGTTTGGGGATGGAAAGTTGTGGACTTAGTGAGCTTGGTGTCCAACATCGACCAAAGACTGGACCAAAATGTACTAAGGAACAAGTTGTCCTGATATGAGATGATAGATTGTGGGATCCCAAAGTGTACCCACACTTGTTCAAAGAAGTGTTTAGCAATGGCTTCTGCTGTGATACTCTTCTTGTAGGCCACCATAATGGCCATCTTCGAGAATCTGTCGACGACCACAAAAAAATAGTCATTGCCATGCTTAGTAGAAGGAAGGTTTGACATTTAATCCATGGAGATGGATTCCCAAGGTCGACCAGGGGTGGGAAGGGGAGTATAGAGACCTTGTTTCTTGATGGCTAGTTTGGAAATGGCATAGTCAGTGCAGGATCTGATGTACTTCCTGACATCCTGTCGAATATTCAGCCAATAGAAATACTTTTGCAGTATTGCCACCGTTTTCTTGACCCCTAAATTCCCAATGAACCGACTGTAGTACACTTCCCAAATCATCTTCGCACACTCGCTTGAAGGAACACAAAGGTGTCTTAGGTTGAATAACAAAGCATCCTTGAGGTGAAAATCTAGAACTTGCTAACCCTATGAGAGCGTATGGTATGTGTGGCCAAATTCTGGGTCACTTTTGTGGAGAAGTGGCCAATCATAAGTCCCATGCCCACAAGAGTTGAGCATAGTGGTTAACGCCATGGTTGGTGGTCGATTGAGGAAGTCTGTAACATTATTTGTGCTTCCCTTCTTGTACTTGATATTCAAATGGAACCATTGCAGGTATGTGGACCACTTTTGATGGTGATCATTCTGTAACTTACCTTGCGTCTGTATGAATTGCAGGGGTCGGTGGTCTGTGTGGATGACTGTTTCCTTTCTCAAAATGTAATTCTTCCTTTGTTGGTAGGCCTGCATAATGGAATACATCTCTTTTTCATAAGTGGGATACTTCCAGACTATGTCTGAAAGTGTCTCACTGTGATATGCCATTGGATGCCCCTGTTGAGTACGGACTGCTAGTCAGAGACATCTGTCTTGATCTAAAATGGTTGTTGCAAGTCTGGTAATGTGAGCACTAGTGCAGAGTAGAGGTGATGTTTCAACTCTGTGAATGCCTTCTGTTGAGATTCAGACCAAAAGAATTTTTCTTTCTCTCCTCCTTTGGTGATTTGACTCAATGGCCAAGTTATATAAGAGAACCCCAACACGAACATGCGGTAGAAATTGGCAAGACCTAGAAAGCTACGGAGTTGTTAGAGTGGTTGGGGCTGGCTAATCCCGAATGACTTGGATCTTGGCTGGATCCACATGCACCCCCCGTTCATCAATAATGTATCCCAGATACTGAACATAGGTCATGTCAAAAGTACATTTCTCCAAATTGGCACACAACTTGTGTTGCCGCAGTGTTTGGAGAACTTGTCGGATGTGGTGGAGGTGCTCTTCCCAACTCTGGATGAAGATCAAGATGTCATCCAAGTATACCACTACAAATGAGTTGGTGAATGGCCGCAAGATGTCATCCATCAGCCTCATGAAGTTTGCAAGAGAATTCATCAACTTGAAAGGCACAATTGACAATTTGAAAAGGCCCTCCTTGGCTTTGAAGGCAATCTTCCACACATTGGAGGGTTCGATTGGTACTTGGTGATATCTAGACTTCAAGTCGATATTGCTGAAATATTCCCCCCCTTGAGTTGGTCTAGAAGATCATCAATCCGTGGGATTGGGTACCTATTCTAGACAATGATTTTGTTCAACACCCGATAGTCAATACAAAGTCTCCTAGACCCATCCTTCTTTTGTACCAACACGATCGGGCTCCCACAGGGGGATGAACTCAGCCAAATGTGACCTTTCTGTAGCAACTCCTGAATTTGCCTCTTGATTTCATCATTTTCCATAATGAAACGTCGATAGATTGGTTTATTGGGTAACGAATCACTAGGGGTAAGATCGATGGAGTGCTTGAACTAATAGTGCAGAGGCTACTTTGCAAGGGAGGTGAAGATGTCCTTGTACTCCTCTATGATGTTGTCCATCTGTTGTTTTCGTGTGGAGGGGCCATGTCTAGAGGTCGTGGCCATCATATTCTTATTTCCTTGAGGGTGTATCATACGGAAAATAAATTTCATGGTTTTTGAAATGAGCTTACTGCATTTTTTTTTTTTTTTTTCAGTAACCAAAGAGATGGTGGTAGGCGGTGCTACCTTCAGTATCCTGTAAAAGTTATTTCCCAATGTAACAATAAAAACACGAGGCCTTGAATCATACATAACATGTCGCTTCCACAAGTATGGTTGGCCTAATAATACATCACAAACATCAAGGGGAGAAACGTCACATAATACCTCATCCGTGAAGGGCTTGATGCTGTATGGAAGGCGACATTGTTGGCTCATGCACAGATCCCTTCCTTGGTGAAGCTACCTAATGGTGTATAGTTGTGGGTATGTTATGGTCAGTAAGCCCATCCTCTTCACGACCTCTACTGCAATGAGATTCTTTTGGCTCCCACTGTCGACAATGAACTATAGCGGGGAACCCTTTACCCACAGCTGGGAGTGGAAGAGATGCTCCTCCTCCTCTGGATCTTCAGGTTACTTCTTCTGGACCTTTGTGGTCACGACGGTGGTGTTGGGCTCCACATCAATAATATTTTTCCTTTTGTCGTTCCCCTTGTCAGTTTCTGACTCAGAGTCAGAACATGCATCTAATTTTGAAGCCTTCAGCTCGGCCACCAGTCACTACTTGGCCTGACACCCACTTGTGTTGTGGGTGGAGCTCTTATGAAACTCACACCACTTTCCTGTGTCCTTCTTTGGCTTCGCAGTGTTGTCCTTTGCTTGTGGCCTTGGCGAGTTTTCCTGGTCTGTCCTGCCTTGGATTTGTCCTTTTTTCTCTAGTTTGGGGGCATCTTTCCCTTACTTCGGATTCACAGATCCAAAGTCTCACTTCTTTTGTTTAAACTTCTTCTCAATCTTGATGGTGTATCGGTCTGCCATGCCGAGCGAGGCGATGTCCAAGAACTACATTTAATCCTGGTTGTATCTATGTAGGTTCTCGTGGTACTTGAGTACCGAATTTTTCTCAGAATACTTGATACCCAACTTTGTGCGAAGGGTATGAAAAACATTGGTACACTCAGTCACATATTGGTCCCTTCCCTGCCGCAGTGTGTTCCACTCTATGTATTTGTCTTCGTAGCTCCCAACAGGGTAGCACTACTCCTTGATTACGTCCCAAAATGAATTCCAAGTGGGAGCGGCTGAAAATAGTGAGGTAGTATTGTTATCACCCCAAGAAACTCTCCTAGGTTATATCTTGAAGATGCTCGGGAACATTACAAACTCAACAAAATGTTGGAAATGGATGAATGGAAGGAATGATGCTTGTCCAAGCCAGATAACCACTTCTACTATGCTTAACTCCAAACATGGGTGAACACCTCCTGACTACAAGGCTTTAGACCACCAATTACTCATAGTTTGAGGATTAGGTGAACATGGAGAATACTGACCACACCAGCAGATGCACAAGACCATGTAATGGTCGGCTGCAACCAGTAAAGAGGTATACAAATCTATTTTCTAATGCACAGACAGGATGACATCTCTCTGGCACTAAGTAAACAAAAACCTGCATAACACATTCAATGATACATACTAGACTTCGACACAGAGGTGGGATGATAGCCCCTCTAATGCTAATTTAATATCAAGAGCACATGAACAAATGCATAACATGCACAACCTAGAACAGAGTAGAAATGGAAAGTGAGAAATTAACAACAAAAGAAGCTTGTATTAGCTAAAAATGAAGACCAGACGCTGCAAGTATCAAAGTAGTTACAGTCTCCAGAAGTTGAACCTTACATCAAAGCTACAACCATCAACCTTGATTACATTTGTGTTTTGGGTATATATGGAGTTTGATTACAAAGATATGCTGCTATTCTATGTATGGAGGGGTCATAATTGACCACCAACCACCTTAATTCTCTAAAAGAGTCTCTGCTACAATCTACTTGCTTTAATGAACAAAATTGATCTTTTCAGATACTTTGCTGTACTTCTCGAGCAGGTAGAGTGTTGTATGAAAGAAGTTCCATAACTGATAAATGCATTTAACTACTCGAGGCCGGTCCTTTTCTTCTCGGCCACTCTATTTCTTGAATGCGGTTGTTGGAGATGAAATGCGCCAGGTACAGGTGAGCAGGTTACCTTCGTCCTTCGGATGCATGAGACAGGATATGGACATGGACAGTATGGAGGAGGCATGAGTCTGATGGGAACAGATACCAGCCATTGGATCGCGCAGATGGATAGTGGAGAGCACTTGACACAGAGTATCGGGAGGAATCGGGTATAAACATGATCAAACAATGTGAGCCGTCGGATCGCGGGCGGACAGATTCGACGGCCATCGGGCGGAAGAGTAGCACAGGAGATAATGAGCGGGGACGAGCAAATGGGTGGTAAGCGGTATGTATCGCATCGCTTTAGGGCCTACGACGGTAATCGTACAAAGCCATGTGATTCCACCCAGATGATGACGCGTTGCAGATGCTACAGGACAAAAATCGCTTTCCCCGCGAGCTAACGTGCAGTCAGTTTGCGAGAGTGGGAGGAGCGAATGACGTTCGATCATGTCAGAGATGATCGGACAGTGGAAGATCGATGCACATGTTTTTGGTTGGACGCGGCTGGGGACCATTGGATTGGGTTGCGGCAAACCAACAGCTGAGATTGCGGTGGACGGTTTATGAAGGCGTGCCAACATATGAGCGCGGGGTCACGTGGTTATGGTGATAAGGGATCTTAAACTTAGCGCTCGGGGCTTGGAAAAGCAAGGCTTATTTTTGGTTTTGGAGGAAAGAATGTAGGTAGTGGGGTTTATGAGAGTATGAACGGAGTGAAGGAGCAGGAGAAGAATGACTGATGCAAGCTTTCTTTAGGCACAAACAACACGGCCAGGCTATCTTTGAAGTATGTAGCAGAGCTAACAAGTACTTTCATCCTTTTGCTCACAATAGGTTTCCCACCAGTCCTTGACATGGGGGGCGGATTTGAGAAGAGAAAACGTAATATTTTCCCGGCTGGAAAAATCATGAATACAAAAATATCCTTCTAGCAGATTAAACCATTTATCTATGGTGTTTGCATCTATTTTCCCCTCAAATATAGGAATGTTAAAGTTTATTTGTACCTTAAAAGGTGTGGAGCCTCTAGAGTGGCTATTGGATGTGGATGCACCGCTGATGCGCAATCATTGAAGGATCTAAGAAAAGTTGTCCATCATTGCGTTCCTTTATTTCTCAAGGGCCTCCTCGAGCAATATTTTGATAGGACCTCTTGCTCCCTCGCATTTCTTTTCTTCCTCCATGGGAGGCCATCGGATTTATAAGGCTGGTCTTGCAAAGGTTCGACCAGTTTCGAGCCCTAGCTCTATCTTGACCTCGTTGGGGACATGCAAAGAAAAACAGAGAAAGAGCAGACCGCTCTGATACCACTGATCCGAATTTAAACAAGAATGTAAAAAATTACATATATACCTATAAATACAGAGATGTAGCAGAAATAACACTTCCATATCAAATAACAAAATATGCTTACAAACAGAATGGAAATGAGACTAGCTCAGCTAATGGTAGCTTATCTCTGAGAAGAGATGTGGCGGCTACATGCCTTTGAATTGAGTTACAATAAGGCTTAAGGGCGTTTTTATTATTGAAAAATAATAGAAAACCCTAAACAAAACCCTAACATGAGGAGATGTAACACCAAGAGTTTATGGGCCCCGTTGGGGTGAGTTGGGTAGCCAACTTCCCAAGGTCATAACTTGGTCATATTATCTCCATTTGATGTGCATGATACCTCATTGTAAATATCTCTCCAATGAATACAACTGAAAATGAAATTTCAATGAAATCACTAAGATTAATATTGCCAAAAAAATGTCATTTAGGGCCTCAAAATGGCTCCGGAAGTTTAGGACTCGAAAAAATGCCAAAAATAGTGTGCTACAATTAAGGAAACAGGAAAAAAAACAATAGGAAAATGGTGGGGGTCCAAGTGGAATAGGCGGGGCCACCAATATCCACCTGGATCATTCCTCCCCCCTTAGGAAGCAATGCTCTCCATTGCGTTGAGTTCCTCCATGAAATGAGGAAACTTCTGCTGAACTTGGTCCCTAGTGAGCCATTTTCCTTGGTGCAAGAGTTGGCCAGAGTTGACAACTCGATACAATTGGACCTTCTACTAGCCAGTGTTCTTGATCTGCATGTCCATGATCCGATCAGTTGTAGCTTGTTCGATGTAGTCTGGATTTAACTCTGTTGGTGTGAGTTGTTCTGTAATGTCGGATGTGTCCAACAATGGTGGAAAGTATGGCCAAAGGTGATCCACATTGAACACTGGGTGCATGCCAAGGAATGGGTGAATGCTAAGCTCAAAAGAATTATCTCCCACAACCTTGGTGATGGTGTACGACCCATATCAAAGTGGCGAATCTTGCGGTGGGGCCTAGTAAGGCGCTCCTTCTACAAATGTAGCCAAACATTGTCGCCCACCTAGAACTTGTGTGGCACGCAATATTGATCATGCTGCTGCTTGTACTTAGCATTGGCTTTGTCTAATATGTCATGGACCTATTGGTAGATGTGTTGAATGTGCTCAATGAAGCTATTTTCCTTGTCGGCTTCAGATTGGACATGAGCCAAATCTGCTTGAGTTGCTGCAAATGGTATGGCCACATTAACGGGACATAGTGGCCGGAATCCCAAGCTCACATGAAAAGGGTTGTGGCCAGTCGAGTTGTGGATAGCTCGGTTGTAGCTGTCCTAGACACAGTGGAGGCTCTTATCCCATGTGCATGGTGTTAGGATATTCCGACACATAGGAAATAGTTAAGTACAACTTGGTCTAGTTTAGAGTTAGGTATAGAGTTAGGTAAAGTGTGTTTCTTTACCGTTGTACATATTGTAACTTACAATCCGACGGTCACGATATGTAGTGATCCGACGGTTCATTCTCTCCTCGGTATTATCGACACTTGATCCGTGGCTTGACACCCGATTGGTCCATGAGTTCTATTTAAAGCGCATGGAGGGTCATTGTTCGGGTAATCCGTGCATGAGAGAAGCTTATGTAAATTTTCATTCTTTGATTAATAAATTGCCTGTAGTAGCCACGTTGGCGCAGGTCGTGGACTGTTTCCCTCTTTGAGGGTTTTAACCACGTCAAAAATACTGGTGTATTGATCTGTGATCTGGTTGTGAGCGGTGTCCTTTTGGTGTTCTTTCTGAGGAACTTACCCTGTAAATTCCTACATGGTATCAGAGCCAGGTTGAGGGCCGCGTCCGTTGGTGATCCAAATCTGAAGCCGGTAGAACTGCATGCGGCTGTCGTTTCCTAGATCTGTTGCTTCTGACTGCTTTCGGGCCGAGAGGACTGCTCTGTTGCGTTTGGAGCATCTGTTCCAGTGAGGAACCCATTTCGTTTCACGCGAAAAGGTTTCCGGTAGCCCTAGCTGCGTCATTTTTCAGATCGGGAGGTATACAGTGTTTTTGCAGTTTACTGTTATTTTCTCTCTGCTTATTTCGGTTTCGGTTTATTTACCCTTTTTTTTAACCGGATCTATACCTTTCATTTCTGCGTATGCTCTTTGCCCTGCGACTCTGTGCGATCTGGGCAAATCAGAAACAGAAAGGAAGCATTTTTCTCATGCGTATGCTCTTTTCCCTGCACCTTAGTGTGATCTCGGAAAATCAGAAACATTGAGAAAAATATTTAGTTTTTCGGCTAAAGCTAACTTTGAGATTTTTTTTAAAAATATCTAGTTTTTGGCTAAAGCTAACTTCGAGCCGCAAGGTTCGTTTTTTCTTTGCATATTCGTGTTGGGTTTTGTGTTTTGTGTTTTGTAGGGAAAAAGAGCTTTATCAAGGCAAGCACGCAAACCGAGGCCCCCCCCCCCCCTCTCTCTCTCTCTCTCTCTCTCTCTCTCAAATTTTTTGTATAGATCAATTGGTTCAAAGCTATTTTAAGAGAGTAGAGGTCTTGGGTTCAAGTCTCCATTTTGTGGGGGCGGATTTTTTTTTCATTCCCGCACATTCGCGCACTTTGCCGGCAACTTCAACAATTTTTTTTCAAAAAGCCATAACTTCTTCATCCGGAAGCCTTTTTCAGAGCCGTTTTTTTTAAAACAGCCTAATTTTTCGAGATCTATCCATTGGAACACTTACTTTCAAGCATCTTCAGCTTCAGTTTTTTTTTTTTTTTTAAATGGAAAGTCCATGCCAAGTCATTCTTGACAGCACTAACTACTTCCAATGGATAGCCTACATGGAAGATTTACTTAGAAGTAAAGGTCTCTACAGAATAGCCACAGACCAAGAGAAGAAACAAAAAGATGAAGACAAGGCTGCAAAATGGGAAAATAGACAAGATCAAGCACGTGGTTTGATAGGGATGTCTATTTCTCCTGATCTTAGATTCCATATTGTAGAACTTGAGACTCCTCATGAAGCATTGGAAAAAATCGCTAAAGTTTTTGGGATTAAAAATGAAATTAGAGCCCATCAACTTGAAAATGAGTTGCTTACTTTGGATCCTAATAATTTTTCTTGCATTGAAGATTTCTTGTCCAAATTCAAGACCCTTAGATATCTCTTGGAAGGTGTTAAGGTTAAGAAAGAAGATGGTAACCTTATTTATTCCATCCTTACTAAGTTGGGACCAGCCTACTCTGTATTTGTTTCCACTTTCCATTCTACAAGGGAAGCTTTCATTTGTCAAGGAAAAGACTACAAGGCCCCTTCCTTTGACTCCTTTTGTGATTCCTTAATAAGAGAACAAGAAAAACTCTTACACCTTGGTCTTCTTAATCTTGGAAACTCTTCCACGAAAGCGTTAGCCGCCCAGCAGCAACCAAATTCAAAGAATCCTAAGAAGTCATATCCTCAAAAGAATGGTCCTAAACCAACTCAGCCTCAAAATGAAAGATCATTTCAGCAAAATGATAAGACCAATAAAAACAAATGGAAGAAGACTGATAGACATTGTAACTTTTGTAATCGAGATGGCCACTTAGAATCTAAATGCTTTAAGAAGATGGAAGCCTTGGAAGCCGCAATGAAGAAACATAACATCCATGTGGAGCCTACTTCAACTTCAACTTCCGGAATGGCACTTTCTGCATGTCGTTGTCAATCATCTCAGTCTGGTTATGCATTAAATGTATCTTCTTCCTCTCCTTCTCATGAGTGGCTCATTGATTCTGGAGCCTCTTATCACATGGCCAAAAACCAAGCCATGTTTTCTTCTTTAAATGATTGTAACACCAAAAATATATATGTTGGTGATGATAGATCTCTTAATGTTGTCGGGACTGGAACTGTTCATCTAGACAATGGTCAGTTTAATGATGTATTATGTGTTCCAACCTTATCCTGCAACCTTCTATCTATATATCAGATAACTCATTCAGGTGAAGGCAAAATTGTTGAATTTTCACCTCATGATGTTGTAATCAAGGATCTAAGAGATCCTAAACAGATTCTAGCTACTGGTATTGCTGATGATTCCACAAGGTTGTATAAGTTTCACAACTTTGGGTCATCAAATCTTCCCTCAGTATTTGTTGCTCATAATGATGAAGTGAGCAAACTTTGGCATGAGCGATTTGGTCACTTAAACTATCGCTCCCTTCAGCATCTATGTAAAGAAAATATGGTGACAGGTCTTCCTATGGTATCTTGCAGAGATGGTGTTTGTTCCGGATGTGTACTCGGAAAACATCATCGGGACAGTTTTGACAAACGTGCCTCTTGGCACGCCTCAGCCCCTTTACAGCTTGTGCACAGTGATTTATGTGGTCCTCTTCCTGTTGCTTCATTCTCTGGCTGCAAGTATTTCTTAACTTTCATTGATGATTTCTCCAGACGCACTTGGGTATACTTCTTAAAACTCAAGAGCGAAGTATTTAACACATTTTTGGCCTTCAAAGCCTTTGTTGAAAAACAATCTGGACATCAAATTCTTAAGCTAAGAACTGATAATGGTGGAGAATATGTTAAAAACACATTCATCAACTTTTGCACTGAAAATGGAATTCAAATGCAACATACTGTTCCATACACTCCACAACAAAATGGTGTAGCTGAAAGAAAAAATCGCACCTTAAAGGAAATGGTTAATTGTATGCTGCAATCTAAAGGACTCAGTCTTAGTTTTTGGGCCGAAGCAATTAATTGTGAAAATTATATAATCAATCGCACTCCTACTAAGGTTCTAGAGAATATCACTCCAGAAGAAGCTTGGAGTTCCATTAAACCAGATGTAAGTCACTTTCGTGTTTTTGGAAGTGAAGCATGGGCCCATATTCCAGATGAAAAGCATAAAGCTTTAGAACCTAAGAGTGAGAAATGTACTTTTGTTGGATATTCTGAAGATGTAAAAGGTTATATACTTATTCCATTTAAGTCCAAAAATGTTATCATTAGAAGAGATGTAAAATTTGATGAAAATAAATCGGCCTGCGAGCCTAGTCCAGCGGATGTGCCACCTCTTCCTATCTCTTCTACTTTTGAAAACATTTCTTCTTCAGATGATGAAAGTGAGGATGATAATCCTCCCCCACCTTCTCAGGATCCTCAACTTCCAAGATGGTTCCGTGCTACTCGGGATGCAGCAGGTGATCTTGTCGGTGATCCTACAGATCAGCGACGTACACGCTCTCAGTTTGAAAGAGCCTCTTCTTTACTGGCTCAAGCTCCAGTAAATCATGATCCTGACACTTTTGCAGAAGCTTCAGGCCATCCACATTGGGAAGCAGCTATGAATGAAGAATATCATTCATTGTTGGCAAATGATACATGGGATCTTGTTCCTCTACCAAAGGGACGCAAACTTGTTAGATGTAAATGGGTTTACAGAACCAAGTATGGACCAGATGGGAAAGTTGATAAACATAAAGCTCATCTTGTTGCTAAGGGCTTTTCACAGGTTGAAGGCATTGACTACAGTGAAACCTTCTCCCCTGTTGCCAAAATGAACTCTATCCGCCTTGTTCTTTCCCTTGCTGCCTCTTTAAAATGGGAAGTCCATCAGATGGATGCTAAATCTGCCTTCTTGCATGGGGACTTGCAGGAAGAAATCTATATGGAACAACCCACTGGCTTCATACAAATAGACTCCAGCCTTGTTTGTCGACTTAAGAAATCCCTTTATGGTCTCAAGCAAGCTCCTCGGGCTTGGTATGCCAAAATGGATAGCTTTCTTTTAGAATCTGGCTTTTCTAGGTGTTATTCTGACAATACTGTCTACACCAAGAAAGTGGGCAACTCTCTTATCATCCTTGTTCTTTATGTTGATGATCTTATTCTTACTGGTAGTGATCCCAACCTTATAAACCATGTGAAGTCCAGCCTTAAAAAGAAATTTGAAATGACAGACTTAGGACACTTACACTATTTTCTCGGTCTTCAAGTCTTGCAATCCAAGGAGGGTATTTTCCTTTCCCAGTCCAAGTATGCTTGTGATATTCTTCGTCATTTTCACATGGAAGACTGTAAGCCAGCCCCTTCTCCCTTTCAGTCTGGAGTCAAACTTTCAGTCTCTTGTACTTCTCCTGAAGTTGATGCTACCTTATACCGTCAACTTGTAGGAAAACTCTTGTATTTAACCCATACTCGTCCTGACCTTTCCTTTGCTGTTGGCCTTGTTGCTCGTTTTATGCAAAACCCCCGTGAAAGTCATTGGAAAGCAGCTAAAAGAATACTCCATTATGTTCGAGGTACAATACAGTTTGGGATTCATTACAGTGCCAAAGCAGCTCCTCTATTAGTCGGTTTCACTGATTCTGATTGGGCTGGTGACCCTGATGATCGAAAGTCTACTGATGGTTATGTCTTCACTCTTGGTTCAGGACCTATTACATGGGCTTGTGAGAAACAGGCTGCCATTTCTCTTTCGTCAGTAGAAGCAGAGTATCGTGGTGCCGTGGAAGCTAGTAAGGAAGCCTTGTGGCTTCGTCAGACCCTATCAGAGTTTGGCTTTGAGCAGCAGCATCCAACCACACTTTGGTGTGATAATCAAAGTGCCATTCAGCTATGCAAAGATCCAGTCCAGCATCAGCGCAGCAAACACATTGAACTACACATGCACTTCATCAGAAAGCTCATTCATGACCATGTTCTTGAAGTGCAATATTGTTCAACAGATGATTAGGTTGCAGACATCTTCACAAAGGCTCTCACAGAGGCGAAGTTCACTAAACTTCGATATATGCTTGGAGTTCAGGAAGTTGTCACTAAGGGGGGATAGGCTCTAGTGCCTCCTTCCTTCTCCTATTGTGTCATATTTGTAAATCCTTCAATCCTATCCCAAGTTGTTCTTAAGGGGGGATGTTAGGATATTCCGACACATAGGAAATAGTTAAGTACAACTTGGTCTAGTTTAGAGTTAGGTATAGAGTTAGGTAAAGTGTGTTTCTTTACCGTTGTACATATTGTAACTTACCATCCGACGGTCACGATATGTAGTGATCCGACGGTTCATTCTCTCCTCGGTATTACCGACACTTGATCCGTGGCTTGACACCCGATTGGTCCATGAGTTCTATTTAAAGCGCATGGAGGGTCATTATTCGGGTAATCCGTGCATGAGAGAAGCTTATGTAAATTTTCATTCTTTGATTAATAAATTGCCTGTAGTAGCCACGTTGGCGCAGGCCGTGGACTGTTTCCCTCTTTGAGGGTTTTAACCACGTCAAAAATACTGGTGTATTGATCTGTGATCTGGTTGTGAGCGGTGTCCTTTTGGTGTTCTTTCTGAGGAACTTACCCTGTAAATTCCTACACATGGATGCTTTGAGTTGTACATGCGCAGAATGTGTACAATCATCTTGTTGATGACCTCTATTTGGCCAAAAGTTTGGGGATGGAAAGTTGTGGACTTACTGAGCTTGGTGTCCAGCATCAACTAGAGACTGGACCAAAATGTACTGAGGAACCTACTATCCCGATCTGAGATGATAAACTGTGGGATCCCAAAGTGTACCCACACGTTCAAAGAAGAGTTTAATAGTGGCTTCTGCTGTGATACTCTTCTTACAGGCCGCCATAATGGCCATCTTCGAGAATTTGTCGACGACCACAAAAAAATATTCATTTCCATGCTTAGTAGAATGAACGCCTGACATGTAATCCATGGAGATGGATTCCTAAGGTTGACTAGGGGTAGGAAGTGGAGTATAGAGACCTTATTTCTTGATGGTCAATTTGGTAATGGCGCAGGCAGTGCAAGATCTCATGTACTTCCCGACATCCTGTCAAAGATTCGGCCAATAGAAATACTTATGTAGTACTGCCACGGTTTTCTCAACCCCGAAATGCCCAAGGGCCCAACTGTAGTGCTCTTCCCAAATCATCTTTGCATGCTTACTTGAAGGAACACAAAGGTGTCCTAGGTGGCATAACAGAGCATCCTGGAGGTGAAAATATGGAACTTGCTGACCCTCTAAGAGCGTATGGTATGTGTGGCCAAATTTTGGGTCACGTTTGTAGATAAGTGGTGAATCAGAAGTCTCATGCCCACAAGAGTTGAGCACAATGGTTAACACCATGATCAGTGGTAAGCTGAGGTAGTCTACAACATTATTTGTGCTGCCATTCTTGTACTTGATATTTAAATGAAAATGTTGCAGGTATGTGGATCACTTCTGATGGCGATCATTCTGCAACTTCCCTTGCATCTGTATGAACTACAGGGGTTGGTGGTTTATGTGGATGACCGTTTCCTTCCCCAAAATATAATGCTTCCATTGTCGGCAAGCTTGCACAATGGAATACATATCTTTGTCATAAGTGGGATACTTCTGGATTGTGTCTAAAAGTTTCTCACTGTGATGTGCCACTAGATGCCTCTGTTGAGTAAGGACTACTCTTGTTGAGTAAGGACTATGCTAATAACATAGTTAGAGGCATCTGTCTCGATCTCAAATGGTTATTGCATGTCTGGTAATTTGAGCACTGTGCAAGGAAGAGCTGATGTTTTAACTCTGCGAATGCCTTCTGTTGAGATTGAGAACTAAAGAATTTTTCTTTCGCTCCTCCTTTGGTGACTTGACTCAAGGGCCAAGTGATATGAGAGAACCCCAACACGAACCTACGGTAGAAATTGGCAAGACCCAAAAAGATGCGGAGCCTGTTAGAGTGGTTGGGGCTGACCAATCCCGAATGAATTGGATATTGGTTGGATCCACATGCACCCCCCGTTCATCAATAATGTATCCTAGATACTGAACCTGGGTCATGCCAAAAGTGCATTTCTCCAAATTGGCACAAAACTTGTTCTGCCACAGTGTTTGGAGAACCTGTTGGATGTGGTGGAGGTGCTCTTCCCAACTTTGGTTGAAGATCAGGATGTCATCTAAGTGTACCACTACAAATGAGCTGGTGAATGGTTGCAAGATGTCATCCATTAGCCACATGAAGGTTGAGGAGCATTCGTCAACTCGAAGGGCATAACCAACCATTCGAAAAGGTCCTTCTTGGCTTTGAAGGAAATCTTCCACACATCAAAGGGTTCGGTTGGTACCAATGATATACAGACTTCAAGTCAATCTTGCTGAAATATTTTCCCCCCTTGAGTTGGTCCAGAAGGTCATCAATCCATGGGATCGAGTACCTATTCCAGACAGTGATCTTGTTCAACACCCGATAGTGAATACAGAGTCTCCAAGTCCCATCCTTCTTCTAAACCAACATGATTGGGCTCCCACAGGGTGATGAACTTGGCTAAATGTGACCTTTCTGCAAAAAATCCTGAATTTGCCTCTTGATTTCATCGTTCTCCAAAAATAGAGCTCTAGTAGATTGGTCCATTGGGTAATGACGCACCTGGCGTCAGATTGATGGAGTTCTTGGCCTGACAGTGTAGAGGCACCCCTGTGGGGGAGGTGAATATGTCCTCGTACTCCTCAACGACCTATTCCATTTGTTGTTGTCACATGAAGGGGTCCTATCTAGAGGTCGTGGCCACTGTCTTCTTCTTTCCTTGAGGGTGTATCATCAAGAAAACAAATATCCCAGTTTTTGAAATGAGCTTATTACATTGTTTTGCAGTAACCAGAGAGATTGTAGTAGGCAGTGCTACCTCCGGTATCTTGTAAAACTTATTTCCTAATGTAAAGCTCATTTGTGGATGGAAAGTTGTGGACTCAGTGAGCTTGGTGTCCAGTATTGACCAGAGACTGGACCAAAATGTACCGAGGAATCCGCTGTCCCGATTTGAGATGATAGATTGTGGGATCCTAAAGTGTACCCACACTTGTTCAAAGAAGAGTTTAGAAATGGCTTCTATTGTGATACTCTTCTTGTAAGCCGCCATAATGGCCATCTTCAAGAATCTATCGATGACCACAAAAAAAAAATCATTTCCATGCTTAGTAGAAGGAAGGCCTGACATGTAATCCATAGAGATGGATTCCCAAGGTCAACGAGGGGTAGGCAACAAAGAATAGAGACCTTGTTTCTTGATGGTCGATTTGGCAATGGCATAGGTAGTGCAGGATCTGATGTACTTCCCAACATCCTATCAAAGATTTGGGCAATAGAAATACTTCTGTAGTACTGCCACCGTTTTCTCGACCTTGAAATACCTAGTGGCCTGACTATAGTGTGCTTCCCAAATCATCTTCGCACGCTCACTTGAAGGAACACAAATGTGTCCCAGGTGGCATAACATAGCATCTTGGAGGTGAAAATCTGGAACTTTCTAACCCTCTAAGGGCGTATGGTATTTGTGGCTGAATTCTAGGTCACTTTTGTAGAGAAGTGGCCAATTAGAAGTCTCGTGCCCACAAGAGTTGAGTACAGTGGTTAATGCCATGATCGGTGGTCAGCTAAGGCAATCTGCAACATTATTTGTGTTTCCCTTCTTGTACTTTATATTCAAATGGAACTGTTGTAGGTATGTGGACCACTTCTGATGGTGATCATTCTACAACTTCCCTTGCATCTGTATGAACTGCAGGGGTCGGTGGTATGTGTGGATGACCGTTTCCTTCCCCAAAATGTAATGCTTCCATTGTCGCAGGCCTGCACTATGGAATACATCTCTTTTTCATAAGTGGGATACTTCTGGACTGTGTCTAAAAGTGTCTCACTGTGATATTCCACAAGATGCCCCTGTTGAGTAAGGATTGCCCCAATAGCATAGTCAGAGGCATCTATCTCGATCTCAAATGGTTGTTGCAAGTCTGGTATTGTGAGCATTGGTGCAGAGCAGAGGCAATGTTTCAACTTATCGAATGCCTTCTGTCGAGATTCAAACCAAAATAATTTTTCTTTTGCTCCTCCTTTGGTGACTTGACTGAAGGGCCAAGTGATATGAAAGAACTCCAACACGAACCTGTGGTAGAAATTGGCAAGACCCAGAAAGATGCAGAGCTTTGTCAGAGTGGTTGGGACTGGCCAATCCCGAATGACCTGGATCTTGGTCAGATCCACATGCACCCTCCATTCATCAATAATGTATCCCATATACTGAACCTGGATCATGCCAAAAGTTCATTTCTCCAAATTGGCACACAGTTTGTGTTGCCGAAGTGTCTAGAGAACATGTCGGATGTGGTGGAGGTGCACTTCCCAACTCTAGCTGAAGATCATGATGTCATCAAAGTATACCACTACAAACAAATTGGTGAATGGCTACAAGATGTCAACCATTAGCGTCATGAAGTTTGCAGGAGCATTCGTCAACCTGAAAGGCATAACCAACCATTCAAAAAGGCCCTCCTTGGCTTTGAAGGCAGTCTTCCACACATCGAAGGGTTTGATTGGTACCTGGTGATATTTGGACTTCAAGTCAATCTTGCTGAAATATTTTGCCCCCTTGAGTTGGTCCAAAAGGTCATTAATCTGTGGGATCAGGTACCTATTCTAGACAATGATCTTGTTCAGCACTCACTAGTCAATACAGAGTCTCCAAGTCCCATCCTTCTTCTGTACCAACATGATTAGGCTCCCACAAGGTGATGAACTCGATTGAATGTGACCTTTCTGCAACAACTCCTGAATTTGCCTCTTGATTTCATCGTTCTCCAGAATGGAGCGCCGATAAATTGGTCCATTGGGTAATGATGCACCTGGGGTCAGATCGATGGAGTGATTGACCTGACAGTGCAGAGGCACCCCTGCGGGGGAGGTGAAGATGTCCTTGTACTCCTCCACGACATTGTCCATCTGTTGTTGTCACACATAGGGGCCTTGTCTGGAGGTTGTGGCCAGCACATTCTTCTTTCCTCGAGGGCGTATCATCAGGAAAACAGATTTCCCGATTTTTGAAGTGAGCTTATTGCATTGTTTTGCAATAACCAAAGATATGGTGGTAGGCGGTGCTACCTCCAGTATCTTGTAAAACTGATTTCCCAATGTAACAATAATAGTGAGAGGACTTGACTCATACAGAGCATGTTGCTTCCACAAGTATGGTAGGCATAATAATACATCACAAACACCAAGGGGAGCAACATCACATAATACCTCATTTGTGAAGGGCTTGATGGTGTATGGAAAGCGACATTGTTGGCTCACGCATAGATCCCATCCTTGGTGAAGCCACCCGATGGTGTACAATTGTGGGTGTGTTGTGGTTAGTAAGACCAACTACTTCATGACCTCTACTATAATGAGGTTCTTTTGGCTCCTACTATCGATAATGAACTATAGCGAAGAACAATTTACCCACATCTAGGAGTGGAAGAGACGCTCCTCCTCCTCTGGATCTTCGGGTTCCTCCTTCTGAATATTTGTGGTGGTGACGACGGTGTTGGGCTCCGCATCAATAATTTGCTTCCCTTTGTCATTCCCCTTGTTGGGTTTTGACTTAGAGTCGGAACATGCATCTGATTCTAAATCTTTCAGTTCAGCCACCAATGACTGCTTGACGCGACAATCACTTGTGTTGTGGGTGGAGACCTTATGGAACTCACACCACTTTCCCGTGTCCTTCTTTGGCTTCACAGTGTTTTCTTTTTCTTGTGGCCTTGGTGGCTTGTCCTGGGCCTTCCCGCCTTGGATTTTTCCTTTGTTCTGCGGTTTGGGGGCACCTTTCCCTTGGTTAGGATTCACAGATCCAAAGTCTCGCTTCTTCTGTTTAAACTTTTTCTTGATCTTGGTGACATATCGGTACACCGTGCTAAGCGAGGAGATGTCTAGGAACTCCATCTCATCCTGGATGTATCTATGTAGGAAACCATTGTACTTGAGTACCAAATGTTTCTCAGAATCCTTCATACCCAACTTCGTACAAAGGGTATGAAAAGAATTGGTAAACTCTGACACATCTTGGTCCCTTCCCTACCACAGTGTGGTCCACTTTATGTATTTGTCCTCGTAGCTCCCGACAGGGTAGTACCGCTCCTTGATGGCGTCCCAGAATGAATTCCAAGTGGGAGTGACTAAAAATATTGAAGTAGTACTTTCATCTTTCTGCTCAAAATAGTTTTTCCACCAGTCCTTGACGTGGGGGCCAACTTTGAAAAGAGAAAAAGTAATATTTCCCTGGCTGTAAAAATCATGAACAAAAAAATATCCTTTTAGCGGATCCAACCATTTATCCATAATGTATGCATCTATTTGGCCCTAAAATATGAGAATGACAAAGTTTACTTTTACCTTAAAAGGTGTGGAGCCTCTAGAGTGGCTATTGGATGTGGATGCGCTGCTGGTGGGCAACCATTGAAGTATCTGGGCAAAGTTATCCATCATCGCATTCCTTTTCTTGTCAAGGGCCTCCTCAAGAAATATTTTAATAGGATCTCCTACTCACTTTTCTTTCTTTTCTTCCCCCATTGGAGGCCATTGGGATTTACGAGGCTGGTCTTGCAAAGGTTCGACCAATTCAAGCCCTAACTCCGTATATCTCGACCTCATTGGGGACATGCAAAGAAAAATAAAGAAAGAGCAGACTGCTCTAATACCACTGATTTGAATTTAAACATGAAAACAAAAAATTACATATATAACCATAAATATAGAGATGCAGTAGAAATAACACTTCCTTTCATTAATATCAAATAATCAAATATGATTACGAATAGAATGGAAATGAGACTAGCTCGGGCGATGGTAGCTTATCTCTGAGAAGAGATGTGGTGGCTACATGCCTCTGAACTGAGTTACAATGTGGCTCAAGGTTCTTTTTATTATTGAAAAATAAGAGAAAACCCTAAACAACCAAAACCCTAACCCGAGGAGATGTAACACCAAGAGTTTATGGGCCCTATTGGGGTTATTTGGGCAACCAACTTCTCGAGATCGTAACTTGGTCATATTATCTTCATTTGACGCGCATGATACCTTGTTGGAAAGATATCTCTAAGGAATACAAATAAAAATGTGGTTTTTAATGAAATTTCCTAGATGAATATTCCCAATAAAACATCATTTAGGGCCTCAAAATGGCTCTGGAAGTTCAAGACCCAAAAAACTGCCAAAAAGAGTAAACTATGCTACAATTAAGCAAACTGAAAAAAAAAACTAATAGAACAATGGTGGGGGTCCAAGTGGAATAGGTGGGTGGCCACCAATATCCACCTGGATCATTTGGATTCATGGAGGGTTTCAATGGTATATTGTTGAAGTTGAAAAGTATCTCTAGAGGAAAAGTATCTCCTCATCTTCAAACACTTGCCATTGTTTTATGTTATTATGGTTAGAAACCTTATGCATGAATTGAATGGAATAACAAAGTTGATCCAGTTCATGTGATTTGATATTTATAACTCTGGGTTAGGAAATTTGCACCCTAATTATTTTCCCTAAGCACAACCATGATATAACCAACCTCAAATGGATTGTTTAGTATATCTTAGACTATGTGCTTAAACTACCTCGACCTTGGATGCTTAGCTTGGAATTTCTTTCATAATTGATTCACAATCAAATAATAATATCCAAATATCTAAAGTTTTTATCACCCACATCATCCTAGTTGTTTCTAATCTTGTCATTAATGCTTCACACTTTGTCAAATTATTGGTACATTCAAATTCTAGCTTGAACCCATGCATGAAGTCTATCCCTTGAGGTGGGATAAATAATACACTTGTCTCATTTCCTTCTTTACTATAACAACCATAAAAATATAAGGTCTTATTGTAGTGGCTACAACACCCTCCAAAATTTTGGCCTACACTCAAATTTTGGAGCCTAATGTGGAACTTGTGATTAGTCGTTCCTTAGTCACTTATGGTAAGATGATGATTTCAAGCTCCCTTCTCTGATCTCAAGAACCATTCACGGTTTTATCTTTATATAAAAAGTGTCATCTTTGAGCATGGGAGTTATCACTTGTCATGAAAAGGGAAGTTTTAGTTTGCTTAAATGAGAAATATTTGTGAAATGAGTTTTTCTCATCATATAGGCATGTTTCACACTCATTTCCAAAATTTCACGCATTATTACACAAGTGTTGTCATTATCCTCACCAAGTATATTTTTGGAGTCACACTTGTTGTAAGCTTCCACAAAGGTATTTTCATTAAGTGAAGTATGTTTTCATATGTTCTGGATGATCTATGTTGTATCACTAAGTGTCCAAGTGTGTGGTCACAGTCAAGTTCTATCACTGTTCACATCGGTTCCACTGATCCCACACTTAGCCAAATTCTAGAGGATTCCTAGCAACCTAGCCTCATCCAACCTTCCTAAACTACACACTTCGCATCTGCAACCCTCAAGATTTTTCCTTGCTTGCTGGAACTGCACAATGTGCAGAAATCCTAACATCCCTTGGCATCCAAAAATTCGCAGAGGCTACCTTGAGTGACCCTCCCTCATCTGGAGCTCACTGTCCTCAAGAAATGTGCAGATTTGTCCTCCAGGCCTCTTTGCTTCCCAGCCCCCTTGCCTCTGAAAATTATGCAAATTTGTCCTCCAGGGCCTCATACCACAGCAACCACTGCCTGCTTGAACTATGCAATTATGTCCTTCAGTAGGCATTACGCAAATCTGTCCCTCAGTCCAACCTAGTCATTGATCCTTCTCCTCGCCTGACCTAATACCAATTATGGCTCATTCAATGGATTATCATGCAACATCTCAAACTAGGGGTTTATTAGATTGATTTCGTCTTGTCATGAGTAGATTACAAATATATGAATTCTACTAGGCTATGACAAGATGATTAAGAAGGAGATGAAGAAGGAGGACATGGTATATGATACTTAAGGAGCTGAGGAGAAAAGATGATTCAGATAAGAAGACCAAGGAACCCAGGGTATGATAGAAGATCGAGATTGCATGATGACTCCATCTGATTCACAACCCTTTGGAGGGTAGGTGTGAAAAAAAACACATCTTTCATGAAGTTGAAATACAATTCTTAGCGTAGGATGAATGCCAACTTATCATTGTCATATCATTATGTCTTCAATGACATGTATGGTCGCAAACAATGAAAGTCATTCCATGTGTTTTCTCTAAGTGTTTTGCTCCCTTTCGCTTGTTGGATCAACTGTCATCTCTTGGCATGTTTGACTATTATGACATGTTTGCGAGCCTTCTCTGGTGGTTTCAAAGGTCGACCTCTGTGTATATGAGTTGTCCTAACCATGTAAACACTTGTCACACTCATACACAAAGTCTTGAGCACTATTGCACAAGTTTCGTCACGGTCACCCTAAAGTCTATCTCAAGTGTCGCACTTGTCACTTCTTGACCTGAGACAGTCACATAGAGGGTAATGCTTTGTTTTTTGTCCTGGTGGTCTATGTTTTCATGTTGTCGAAGTATCCTAAGTGTGTTATCACATTTCAAGTTCATCATAGGTCAACCTCCCTCCTGCACTTAGCCATTTTCAGAAAATCTTCCCGACGGGGAAACTTAGCTTCACCGAGGCTTGTTTGAGTTACGCACTATGCAGTCTCAACCCTCATTGATGTGACCTTGCTTCTTGGAATTGTGTAGTGTGCAATCACTATCCTCTAGGGATATTTCTCTGTGTAATTCCTGAGTCTAGTAGGCTTCCTTGACCCCTAGAATTACGTAGTTATGCCTCCCAGTCTGCCTTGAATTGCACACTTCACACTTTCAGTCCTAAATCTTTTCCTTTTCTTACTAGAACCTTGCAATGCGCAAAGATTCTAGCCTCCCTTAGCTTCCAAAACTGTGTAGATGTGTCCTCTAGTTACCCTCCCTTAGTTGGAGCTCACTTTCCTCAAGAATTGAACAAATTTGTCCTCCATGCCTCTCTGTTGACCAATCCCCCTTGCCTCTGGAAACTACGCATATCTGACTCCTAGGGTCTCATCCTGAATCATCCACTATCCGCCTGAACTGCACAATCCTGAATCCCAGTGGCCACTATGCAATTTTTCTCCCTAGTGGGGATTGTCCTTAAAAGTTCCTCAATCAATATTGAGCTACACTCTACGCAGTCTCAATGATCAAGCCCTCTCCCTATCACCTGAAACTATGCAATGCATAGTTGTTGGGCTATCTCTCCCAACCTATCACTTTTCTCAGGTTCAATTCATGGATAGTAATGCATCATCTTAGACTAGGGAATTTTTGGATTGATGTCATCTCGTCATGAGTGAATTGTAGAGTAGGTATACCATCAAGTCATGGCAAGATGATGAAGAAGGAGAAGTAGGGAAGAATGCCTAAATAATCACTTGTAGCTGAACGAATGAGTGAACTTATCAAGAGAAAGCAAAGGGACACAATTTTTCAACCACCTCCCAAGACCAAAAATCATTGAAGGCCCCACATCATAAAGTTATGTGGAGGAGAAGAGAAAGCATGCCCAAGAAAATATGCATCACTCAACAAAAATAGTGTCTTGACATTGCCACACCATCAAATTATTCCATGTCAGTAGTGTTGTGTCAAGTCATCTCATGAGTTTTCATATGCCACATCATTATCGTGGGCCATGTATATTGTAAATCAAATGTATTGTAAAGTGAAAGTCTAATGGAAACACAAGAATATGAAAAATCATGTAAGTTGAAAAGCCATAGGAAGTTGAACAATCATGAGGGTAGTTAAAGAGCCACAGGGGGAAGCATCACCCTTGGTTATATATACCTGCTCATTGTATGAGCAAAGGAATTTTCACCTTGGCTCTTCCTGCAAGGCATTAGAGAGACCAGCTAGTTCTTTGAGGAGTAAGGAGTAGCTCCAATGTCCCATTACTGGGGCTAGTGATGTACAATGTAAATATGTGTTCTTATAACTTTTACTGAATAACATAAGCCTTTTAAGGCCGTCACGTTCTTCATGCATGACTTATGAATGTTTGTAAGACTATTTTGTGGAAATTTGTATTTCATGTTTGCTTTCACATGTACTAAGATAATTTAACTATTTTAGTTATTTTAGTGCTTATATTTTTGAAAATGTGTTGTAGTGGTTGTTATTGCTATCTCATCCTTTTGGACTATTCCGCGGGATACTAGACATAATTTTCCTTGCTTATATGTTATAACAACTGTCACATCCGCTGTGGACTATTCCACTAGATGTTAGATGAATCTTCCCTTGTTCATTAGTTGTAACGACTGTCACATGCGTTGTGGACTATTTCGCTAGATGTTAGACATGTATTGTTGGTTCATGTGTGTCTCTTCCTGGGTGGTACTATTACCTCTCACTTAGAGGCTCACTTTTCTACCCCCTTTTGCAGTAAGAGAACCTAGACACAATTGCGCTACATACTCACTAGGCACACTCACCTTTCTTTTCGAAGACACCATTGCATCACTCTCCTCTGATGACAGTTAGAGATAAGGCAAATATTTCAAGATTTGGCAACCAGGCCTTTATATTGTATTGGACTCCTACAAAAAATGTTGTGAGGTATGATTGAGACTTCACATAGGGGAGATCCCCTTGGTTGACAGATTTCTAGCACCATCAATGGGTCAATAATTCAAATGGTTGGAACTTTGTCCTTCACATATAAAAAATATACAATAATTATCAACAGGGGTTTCATGGCTAAATATGGAATTCATGAAATTGTCTATGGTTTAGGAAGGGAATGGTGGCATTTTCATAGTTATTGATCACATAAGTCAATTTTGACTTACTTTATGGGTAATAGGTTTCTTCACTTAAGAAAATAATGGCGGCATAAGATAATTGAAATTGGATGTTTCTCGCTACAAAAGTGACTCAATGCCTAAAAAGAATGCTCCATAGGTGGGAGGACATCCACAATCTCTACATCCATCATGATCACAAACTTTTTGGAAATTTCCACCATTTCTAACACTTTATCTTTAATCATTTCTAGGCGTTGGACCCTTCTAGAAGCAAAAGAGTACAAATATTTGTAGGTTCTAGTGATTTCTAGGCCTAATATTTCCGTGAGTGCTAAGGTCATTAAGGAATGAGAGGCATGGAAATCATACAAAAAAATATGAAGATGAAGGTCTTGAAATTCCAAGGTGATGTAGATGGAAGGGATTAGCTAATAATTTTCATCAAGTAAGTTTCTCAACACTATATTAGGGGCATCATCTTAGATATTTATTTGATTTGCTTGTAAGGAGATCTCACAAAACAACACCATCACATTGGGTCATGGGGTATCATTTTCATTATGTGTTAACTGAGTGTTGGAAAATGAACCTTGAACCTAAACATTTGACCCAAGAGATTTAGGCACCTCCTTTTTGTGAATGAATACTATATTACTCCACAAAGAGACATTGGATTTTTTAGGTTACTAAGTTCATATCTGATATTGAAAATAGGAAGATAATAGGATTTAGTTCTGTAGCCTTGGTAGCATTTAGTGATTTAGATAGGAAGGTGTTAGGTTATTGTAGTGCATGGGTCTTCCCTCCATTTCTAGGTACGAGGGGACCTTTAAATTTCTCAACTAATTTGAGTTCTTCTCTAATGGGAAAAACTAGATTACAAAAGTCAGTTGCTTTGGGCATTGTTCCTTGAGCTTTCAGGAAAATTGGGTTCATTTATTCTAGACTTATTAGTGTAACACCCCTTATGCTAACCCCTATTTTTGTAATGAATGTAATTTAAAATAAATTTGATATTTTCTAGTGCCCGACGTTCATCTCATTGACTTGGTGCATTGGTGTTGGGCGCAGTTGACAGAGAGTGTTAGATGGTGATTCCTCTAGTAGGTCATGTAAATATTTATGTATTTCCACTTTCGTTTGAAAGGGTCTTCACCTCTCAACTTGGTGTGATAGTCATTGGTATTGGGATCACTAATGTGGCGGGTTTTATGTTGGTTTATGGCCGATATATCAAACCATGTGGCCTACCTGGAAATGCCACGTGGCAGGGCACACTGATGTGGAAAGGTTAATGAGAAAATAATTCAGAGGTAATAAATTCTAATTTGGAATTAAGATTTAGATAAAGATTACATCTCAAAAAATCTCTTGACAATCCAAACATGATGGTGGATTTTGTTTTGAGTTTCAAGGAAGTTGGAAAAAGAGGATTTTATGACCCCATTTCATAATAGACCTTGGAGATTGTGTTAGTATTGTTGTAACACCTACCACTACCCAAGAATAACCCAATGGGGGTGGGGGGTGTGTTACAAAGTGGTATTAGAGCATGGTTCAATAATGGACTTGAAGAGGCTGACATGCACACACCCATGATGAATATTTAATTTGCTAGATTCGTTACTGTTTACAGATGTGTATTGATTTTAAGTTATAATTGATATAATTCTTGGTTTGATAGAAATTATGATTGGTTGTTTTATCTTTAAATCAACATACTTTGAAGTTTCATATGGTTTCACATAAACATGCTCATTGCAAATAAGCTAAGGTAATGGGTAATTTTATTTATTTGGATTTTTGGTTGGTTAGTAGTTATATGTGTGTAATAACACATAAACATACATCACTGAACACCAAGAGAGAAAACGAATGAGTAGTGTGAAGGAACAATATGGCACAAATCGATCCCAGTATGATCAAGAAGAATATTTAGTTGGGAAATGGAAAGAAGAAGAATATCTTGATTGGAAGGACACCCTTAGAAGCCTAAGAGCTAAATTGAGAAGCTACAAAGTAGATAATGAAAAGATTGTTAGAGAAAAATAAAGGAAATGCTATGATATTGCACAACCTGTTAGTCTTGTAAGGGTAGAAATAATAGGATCTTTGTGCCAACTACCTAAACAAGCACAAGTCCTAACCTAGCTTGTAAGAGGTTCAAAGGAAAAGGTTAGATACCAATAGGGCAGGAGGAAGAAAATAAAGGAAAATACATATGCATGCAAATGAAGGCATAGTTCTACTCAACACTCTAGAAAGAGAGTTAAGAATCCCTGATTGCTCATCAGATATTATAGTCAAGAAACACCATTATCAGAGGAGAATTAATAAGTTAAATGCCAGAGGAGTTCAAGAAAGCAAAGCCACCTACCTTTGATGGAGAGGTAAATAACTCTGAAGAGGAAGAATCTTGGCTATTGGGGATGAAGAAGTACTTTAGGGTGCATGACTACTCTGAGAACATGAAGGCCAAGGAAGCTATTTTAGTTTGAATGGAAAATATTATATATGGTGGGAAGATTTGAAGAATGTTAAAGACATCAAGGAGACATAGATGTCATGGAGAAATTTTAAGAAATACTTTTTGGAGAAGTACCTATATGAAATGTAGTATGACATCAAGGCCAAAGAATTGTATGAGAACAAATTGGGGAAATTGACAACTGATGAGCACACAAGAAATTCTTAGATCTACTAATGTTATGTGCCTTACATCAAGGATGAGAATACAAAGATTTAGAGGTACCTCAGTGGATTACCACAAGCTTATAGGGACATAGTAGAGTTTGATAATCCAAAAACCCCATAGGACACCATTCGAAAGATGAGGTATTGCTATGAACAATCCAAACACAAGATTGAAGTATAAATAGATTGGAAGAAGAAAGATAATGAAAAATTAAAAGGAAAAGGGTGGAATTCCTCAAAATATAAGCAAGAAGGGAATAATGGGAAGTTCACTACTTATGCCAAGAATGAATATCAGAAAAATCTGATAATGAACAACATAAAAAGACCCAAAATATCAACAAAAGAAGAGGTTGAAGGGTCTAATAAGGGGCCTGTACAATGTTGTACTTGTGAAGAAAATAATATATGGAGGAACTATTCATAGGAACAACGGGGTGACACAAAGTTGTATAATATATAAGAAGCAACTATAGTGAATGATGTGGCTCAAAACATACCCTGAATTTATGTTGCACTAGACAATAGGCATGCAAACTATCAAGTTGTAGTAATCCAAATGGAAGGTATGTTCATCAACCAACTTGTTGAAATTTTAATTGTCTTGGGTTTTAATTTTAGCTATATTATCCTAAAGATCACTAAGAAATGTAAATTTCCAAAGAAAAATCATGAAGAATCATGGTTGGTTAAAATGGCCATCGGAACAAAAAGACAGGTGACAGACATAGTGGAGTCATTCCCCATGGAGATCATTAGGTGTATGACCAACACAACTACTCTCAATTTATTACCATTGTGATCATATGATGTTTTAATTGGCATGAACTAGTTGGGAGTCCACAAAAACAAGATTGAATGTTACAACAAAGCACTGGAATGCCTTAGCAATGATGATGAGAGATAACACTGCAGGGAATAGAAAGAGCAATCTTGCTAAGAAAAACAATTACACATCAGGTTAAGTGATGAAACAGAAAGGGTTGTGCGTTGTATGCTATCCACACAATTGAGGAATTGAAATACAATGTGGATAAATTTGGAAGTTACCTGATGTTAAAACAATCTAGTAACACATTCCCAGAATAATTATCAGGTTACCACCCAGAAGAGACATCGATTTTACCATTGAGTTAATTCCAAGAACAATGATAGTATAATTGACTCCATATCGCATGAGTACTCCTAAACTTGTATAATTGAAGTTGTAGCTAAAAGAGATTCTGGATAAGGGATATATTCATCCCAATGTATCATCTTGGGGAGCCCCACTACTATTTGTCAAAAATAAGGATAATATGTTGTGACAATGTATAGACTACCGGTAGCTAAATAAGGCTACAATGAAGAACACATGCCCATTGCCTAGAATTGATGACCTATTTGATCAACTGAGAAGGGTTGCAATTTTTTCCAAAATAATTTGAGGTTTGGATACCATCAAGTTATGTTTAAAGATGAAGACATTCAAAAAACCGCCTTTAGGACTAGATATGGTCACTATGAATTTGTAGTGGTTCCATTTGGGATTACAAATTCCCATCCACATTCATGTGCTTGATGAACAATGTCCTCAGACCTTATTTGGACAAATTTGTATTGGTATTTGTAAATGATATCCTGGTATATTAAAAAACCAAAGAAGATCATGAAGACCACTTGAGAGAGTATTAGAATTACTAAGGGAGCATAAGATGTATGTAAAACTCAACAAGTGTGAATTTTTCCAAACCCAAGTTCACTATTTGGGGCATGTAATTTCAAAATAAGGAGTGGTCGTAGATCTAGAAAATATCAAGGCTATAGAGTGGAACACTCCCCATAATGTCATAGAGGTCAGAATTTTTATGGGGTTCATTGGATATTACCAAAAGGTTCATTCTAGACTTCTCAAGGATCAATCCAATCACTTCTTTGCAAAGGAAAGAAGACAAATTTTAGTGGACACTAGAATGTGCAACTAGTTTTGAGCAATTTAAGAAATCACTCACATGTGCATCTATTTTAAGTGTAGCAGATTCAGAAAAGGACTTTGTTGTTTTCACAAATTCTTGCAAGGAAGGGCTAGATGGAGTCCTATTGCAAGAAAGACATGTGGTTTTCTATGAATCAAGAAATCTAAATGAACATGAGAAAAAATATGTTACCCATGATTTATAGCTTGCAACACTAGTGCCTTCTTTAAAAATGTGGAGGCATTATCTATAAGGGAGGAATTTTGTGTTGATGACATAGCTTGGGGGATTGAGATATCTATTTGACCAACCTAAGCTAAATTCTAGAAAATCCAAGTGGTTGGATTTGATCAACAAATTTGATTTGAGATAAGCACATCAAGGGAAAAGAAAATAAGGTGACATATGAACCTAGCAGGAGTCTATAAGAGGCTCATTTGGAAACCTTGAGTACTTGCACAATTGCCCTCAAAGGAAAGGATTAAAGACACATTGTCTCATGATGAAAACTACTAACATGTAAATAAGTGTTTGAAAAAGGAACCAGAGGGATTCGTGAGAAAAATCTACTAGCTCACTGATGATGGTATATCACTATTCAAGAATAGAAAGTATATGCCCGCTGTAGATGATTTGAGGAAGCTCATCATGGATGAGTTTCATAAAATACCTTACTTAGGCCACCTTGGTTATCATAAGATGATATCAACCATAAAGAAAATATATTATTGGCCATGATTGAAGAAGGAAGTTGTTGAATACATTTCCTAGTGTCTAGAGTCCTAGCAAGTAGAGGTAGAATGTAGGCATCTAGCAAGATCATGGAAACAAATCCAAATCCTTGAGTTGAAATGGGAAATCGTATCCATGGAATTTATTATAGGATTTACAAAGACAACTAAATAGCATGATGCCAATATGGTGGTAGTGGACAAGCTGAGTAAGGCAACTCACTTCATATCTATCATGTCCCCTCACAAAGCTATTGATATAGCCCAAACATTCATGAAGGAAATATTAAGATTGCATGGTGTACCTAAGAATATCATGTCAAATCAAGATGCTAAGTTCACTTATAATTTTTGGAAGTCATTATTTGCTAGTTTTGGAACCCAACTAGATTTTAGTACTGCTTGTCATCCTTAGATAGATGGTCAAATAGAAAGAGAAAACAACATTTTGGAGGACATGTTGATAATATATTTCATGCTTCAACCACATAAGTAGGAATATTTGTTGGCATTATGATTCAGGTTTGGCGCTATGGCACAAGTGTTGTACTTGATGGCAACTCACTCAAGAGGCAGATCTCTGTTCAGGCTCTCAAAATCATAGAAACTGAGATACCCGCAGGTGAGCCTAAGAAAAGCTGCGGACCCGCAGGTACCCCGACCAAGAAGTGCGGACATACCCGTAGGTACTCTGTTCAAAAGGTGTGGACCTTAAGTTCATTCACTCCAATGCAGAGAAGCGCATTCACATGGGAATTCTTATGTTTGGCCCATGGTATTTAGCCCGATGTTCATGATCCTATGGTTTTGGTCCATGGTATAGGATCTAAATTATTGAACCCTGGTTTGGATCCCTTGTATTAGCTTTCGATGGTTTTGTCCCATGGTTTGAATAAGGGCTTGCCTATTAAAAGGAAAGGAGATCACTTGGCTAGTCACTTGTGAAATTTGAATATCTTAAGATCTGAAATTTTGGGTGATCGGTTTGAAAAGCTAGATCTAAATCAAGGTGAAATTTAAGGTGAATCTATTGATAGGTTGTGATCTCTCGGGCGCATGATCAGATCTGTGGCACATTGGAGGACTGTTAATTTGGATCTATTCAGAGGTCCGCAGGCGATCCACGGCACAGGTGCAGAGGTTCGCAGCGCAGCAGAAGGCGAAGGTGCGAGGGTCCGCAGCGAAGCAGAAGGCGCTGGTGTGGAGGTACGCAGCGCAATAGAAGGCACAATGCGGAGGTACGCAGAGGAACAGAAGGACCAGGTGCGGAGGTACGCTGTCAGGCAGACAGTGCAGGTGTGGATCTGCGCAGAGGTACGCAGTGCAGCAGAAGGAGTAGGTGCAGAGGTACGTAGAGCAGAAGAAGGACCAAGTGCGGATCTGCGCAGTTTAGACACAGAAGAGCTACGGATATTCGCAGGTTTCTATTGGTGAAGTTGCAGACTTTTCTTGAAATATTTGTTGGCTGCCTTTTATCTATTGCTGAAGAGTTCTGGGTTTAGATTACTGGTATTGTTGTTCTGGTTACTGCATTCTGAGAAGTTATTGGTTGATTCATTGGTTGATTGAAAAAGGAGATTGGTTGATTCACATGTACTTGATGATTATTTGATGTTCATGGATCTAGTTTGAAAATTTATGAAAATTGGTCCTTGGAAGAAAAGAAGTAGGTCAGCACCTACGTACTAGTAGATTAGCTAGTAAAAGAGCTAAGGGGGTTGTAACTCCCTTCCAGGAGAGACTGGAAAATGAGGGAGGGTTGTAGCTCTCTGCAGGTTGCAGCCTATGTACTGGTAAAGGACTGCACCAGTACAAAATCATTGTAAAAGAAGTTTCTAATTGAAAGAAGATAGAGACATATTGCAGTAGGTGGTTTTCACCCACATTGGGTTTCCACCTTATATCTGGTGTTCTTTGGTGTGATTATCTGTTTTTCTTGTTCTTGCTCATTATTATATGGTGCTGACATACAATCTAATGATTAATATCTGAAGAAAAAATCAAAGTCTAAATCTGGAAGATATATTGAAAATAATTTGATAATACTGATTCACCCCCCCTCCTCTCAGTATTATTTCCAACAATTGGTATCAGAGCAGGTCCTTCTAAAGAAGCTTGATCGCTTGAAGGAAGATCCATCATCATGAGCAACTACGAGAGAGAAACATCTATCAGGCCATCAATTTTTGACGGGACAAACTTCGTATATTGGAAGGTAAGAGTTACTGCCTATCTTCAATCTCTTGGTACAGAAGTTTGGGACATCATAGACACAGGGTACACTTTTCCATCAGCGACTCCTACAGATCCGGCTGAGAAGAAGAAATATGAAACAAATACAAAGGCTGTCAATACTCTGCTAGGATGTCTATCTCAATCAGAATTTGTGCAGGTTATGTAGTATAAATCCGCAAAAGAAATATGGGACAAGATTGTTCTGAGCTATGAAGGAGATGATCAGGTAAAACGAGCAAAACTTCAAACCCTCAGAATTCAGTATGAAAATCTCAGAATGCATAATGATGAAAGTGTGGCTAACTATTTCCTTCGTGTAGATGAGATTGTTAATTGTATGAAAAATTTGGGTGAAGAAATAAAAGAGGTTGTTGTGGTTGAAAAGGTTCTAAGATCTTTGTCCCCTAGGTTTGAATCTAAAGTTTCTGCAATAGAAGAAAAAGAGAATCTACGAAACCTTTTTTTTTTTGTAAAATTAAGCAGTTATATTAATGATTGAGAATAAAAATACAATGGTCCGCAGGGGTCAAAGCGACCTGCCTGCGTTGACTGGGTGGCCTTTCCAGGCAAATGCCTGCAGCATATACAGTGCGCTGTCTAAGTAGAGTTTTCATGGAGCCCGTGAGGTGATCCTGCAAGAGTGGTGGGCATCTTGCTGCGAGGTGGGCAGAATGCTGCGAGGTGGGCAGATTGCTGCCTGAAGTTCCTGAGATTGTCGTGCTTGAAGTGGATGAGAATTCATTTTATTGATGTGTCTTTTGGGTGTGCAGTGATGTGTCTCCAATCTTGATTGCGCAAGCCTGTTGGCGCAGATCTTCTCTTTTCACTGGCGCATCTGTAGATCTTCTCTTTTCAGTGGCGCTTCTGCCGTGGTTTAACATTCCTTCCGGTGTTTGGAGCCATAGTGTGCCTTGCTGCCGAGGCCTAAGTGTGCAGATCTGTCTGCTGGATCTTTTTGCAGTTTTCTTTGAGCACTCCTTCTGCTAGATCGTGCCAGAGGCTGTGGAATTCTGCCATCTGGGAATCTATCCCTGCATTTTGCTAACTGCTTGGAATGTAATCCCTTGCAAGTTGCAGAGATGATTTTGGAGATCCTGCAGTGTTGCCGACAGTCTCCAGCTGGGGGTAACTTTATGTACCTGCACTCCCATCTGGAGTTTCTTTATCATCCTGATTATGATCTCCAAGTCTCCTTCCACAATCAGTGGTAGAAATCTGTAGCAGCCTACCAGAATGAGACCCTGAATGAAAGCAATTAGTTTTGCAGTGTTGTTGGTGTTCAATCCGATGTTTCCATGATAGATTAGATGAATTGTGCCTGTGTGATCCCTTACTACTCCCCCATATCCAGCTATTCCCGGGTTCTTTCTTGAAGCCCCGTCAAAATTGAGTTTGAACGTGTTTGAAGGGGGCAGAGTCCAATTGTCCTGCGTTGTTCCGTTGGAGACGCAGTTTTTACCAGCAAGGTTGATCTGGGTTTGAAGATTTATGATTTGAATGATTCTGTCATCATTCGGTGAAGTGTTGCCCTATTTCGGCAAAGTGCCCATGGCATTGACCATTTCTTTGATGAGCTATCTCACTTTTCCTATCAGCATGCTTACTGCCAGTGCAGAGTTTTTGAAGACTCGTGCGTTTCGTTCTTTCCAAAGGATCCAGGCTATTGCTCCCGGTATTAAGTTCCAGGCACTGTTGACCAAGGGATTGGAGGACATGGATGTTCTCCACTGGCTGAGTGAGAGTTGAATGGAGTCTCTGTTTCTGTCAGATTGTCTGAAGATCATAGCCATGTCATCCCACAGAGAGCAGGCCATTGGACAGGCATTGAGTATGTGATTGAGAGTTTCTGGGCCATCCTCACAGAGTATGCATCGTGAAGGGCCTATGAAGCCTCGTTTTTGAAGATTGTCCCATGTGAGTGCTTTGTTGTGCATGACCAGCCAGGAGAAAAGTGTGATTTTTGGCCATGTTCCTCTGCTCCAAAGGGTTTGCCAACTGTGGTCTGGTTGCGGATCCAGAGAGGCCGCCAAGATCTGATATGCTTCTTTGAGGTTGAACGTTCCTTTGGGGTTTCTTCCCCATCTCAGGATGTCCTCTTTGTTGGAAATAAGGATTCTTCTTTTGTCCAGGTCTTGTAAAAGCTGGTCTACGTTCATCAGGCCTGCTTGAGCTTGCCATTGTTCTCTGGATAGCCACTTTTGCCAGGTGGTGGCTTCGCTTGCAGGTTGCCAGTAGTCTGCTACCATAACCTTGCCGGCCTCATACATAGCTCTTTTAAGAATATTCCAGTCTGGGTGTTCCAAGGTTGGAAGCTGCTGCCAAGCATCTTCCTAAAAGAGGGCAGTTTTTCCTTGGTGCACTTCCCAGAAGCTGTGCTGCTACACGATATATCTGTTCTCCCAGGTTTTGTTCCAGATGGGAGATCCTTTCCTAGTGCCGGTCAGCCAAATGAGGTCTCTGTCCCTGACTTGAGTTGTGTATTTCGCTTTCCACTAGGTTCCCCACAGGGAGCTAGGATTTTCTACCCATCTCCACCAGATTTTTGCTGCTACGACCTTGCTTAATATTTCTGGATCTTTTAGGCCCAAACCTCCCTCCCTTTTTGGTTTGCAAATGTCTATCCATTTGATGAGGGCCCATTTGGATTGCTTCGAGGCTCCATTCCAGAGGAAGGATCGCTGAATGCTTCGGATGGATTTGTACACCGCCTTAGGTGCTGCTAGTGCTGAGAACATATATGCTGGCATGGTTTGCAGGATTGATTTGACTAAGATCAGTCTGCTAGCCATGTTTAAGGCTCAGTATGTCCAATTTCTTAGCCGAGCTTTCATTTTGTTGAGGAGGGCTTCCCAGTTGGCAGATTTGTAGGCATATTCCGAAAGTGGTATGCCCAGATATTTAGTTGGAAGGGAGGTCTTTTGGATCTGCCGAATTCTGCTGAGATTTCTTTGCACGGGAATGGATGTGTTGAAGAATTTCTTTTTTGATTTGGTAAGATTAATTTCCATACCTGAGGCCTCCGAGAAAGTATTTAACACTTGGGTGATGGTTCGAGCTTCCTACACTGTGGGGGCGCCCATGAGCATTGTATCGTCTACAAATTGCTGATGCGTTACTGTGGGTCCTTGGTGTGCCGGTTTGATGCCTTTGAGTTGATTCTGCCTTCTTGCCTTGGTTAAAGATCTGCCTAGCCCTTCTGCCATTATGATGAAGAGAAAAGGAGACAAGGGATCTCCTTGCCGTATACCTCTGGATGGTGTGAAGGGTTGAAGGGGTCCTCCGTTCATCAGGATGGAGAAGAAAGCGCCTGAGACCAGTTCCATTGTCTAATTTATCCATTGCTGACTGAATCCGAAAGCCTGGAGGATTGCTCTCATGTATTGCCAGCTGATTCTGTAAAAGGCCTTTGACAGGCCAAGCTGGATAAGCATGCCTAGAGTCTTGTTCATTTTGAGAGAGTGCAACACTTCCTGGGTGAGGATAATGTTGTCCGTGATCTGCTGCCTTCGACGTAGCCGGTTTGCTCCTGAGAAATAATTGAAGGGAGGACGGGTTTGAGTCTGTTAGCCATCAATTTGGAAAGGATTTTATAGAGGACATTGTAAAGGGCGATGGGGTGAAACTTGTCCGGGGAGTCAACCTGGCCAGATTTGGGAATTAAGGTGAGGAAAGTGGCATTGATGGCTGGTAGCACTTTTTTGGTTCTGTGAAAGTTCCTTACCAAGATGAGGAGGTCTTCTTTAATGATGGACTAGCAGGCTTTAAAAAATTCAATTGCAAATCCGTCCGGTCCGGGAGCCTTGTTTGTGGCCATGGTGAAGATGGTCTCTTCAATCTCCTGCTCGGTAAAATCCTTTAGAAGGAGGGAGTTTTTCTCTTGAGTAACAAGGCTGGGAATGGCATCAGTGATTGCATTGATGGCTTGGGTTCTGTTTAGGCTTGGTTCGCTGAGAAGAGAGGTGAAATAAGAGTTGAGTTCATTCCCAATGTGCTTCCTGGAGAACACCTTATCGTCATCAGCTTTTTTGAGAGAGAGTATTCGATTGCAGGCTCTGTGTTGGATAGTGGACTTATGGAAGAAACTGGTGTTGCGTTCTCCTTGCTTTAGCCATTGCACCCTCGATTTCTGTCTCCACAGCATCTCTTCCTGCTTAAGTCGTTCTTCCCATTGTCTTTGTAGATTTGTTTCTTGAGCTTTCCTTTTCTCATCATGCCCTGCTGTGATCATTGTTTGCTGTAGTAGCGCCATTTTTTTCTCAAGTTCTTTTTTGGCTTGAAAGATGTCTCCAAAGGTGTCTTTGTTCCATCGTTTGAGGTTGGATTTGATGGTTTTGAGCTTTTGCTGGAAGATATACATGATGTTGTCGCTTCTTATGGTGGTTTGAGTCCACCAGCTTTTTATGTTTTCCATGAAAGTAGGGTGTTCTATCCAAAAGGCCTCGAATCTGAAAGGTTTGTTGTGGGGCTTTTATAGATTGGTGAAGTGGATCTGCACAGGCCAGTGATACGAGCCTCCTATAGGCAGAAGGTTGGCCTCCATGTCGATGTTTTGCAATAGAATGGATTCCGATAAGAGGAACCGATCGAGCCTTGATGCTATCTTCCTGTTTCCTCCTTGCTTATTATTCCAGGTATGCAAACCATTGACTGTAGGGATGTCAGTAAGTCTGGATTCAGCAATAAAGGTGTTAAATGCCTCCGAGTCCTTATCCAATTTTCGTAAGCCTCCCTTTTTCTCCGCTAGAGTGGTGATCATATTGTAGTCTCCGCCTGCAATCCAGTGAGTTGCCCCATGGTGTTGTCTGACTTCGTCTAGGTCCTTCAGCATCTTCAGCTTTTCCTGTATTCTTTGAGGCCCATACACATTGGTGATACATATCGATTGGCTTGAATCAGGCATGTTGAGGATGACCGATAATGAATTCTTGGTGGAGAGAGCATTCTGCAAGAAGAATTTGTTTTTGTTTCAGAATGTTAATAACCCTCTTGATTGCCTAAGGGCATCTATGCTTATACATTGATGACTGTTGGAAACAAGTTTTTTTAGCGTTTCTGTGCCCTTGGGAGAGCATTTGGATTCTTGCAGAAGGACAATGTCTGGGTGCTGCGAGAATATGCGATTTTTCAGGATTCTTCTTTTGCTGGTGCTGTTAAGCCCCCTGATGTTCCAGGTTGTGATTTTCATTGAGCTTTCTTTGGAGAAGATAGGACCAAGGCCCTGATTTTTCCTTCATTGATGAGACGTCTGCCTAGCTCTTGTATTTGCTGTCTGGTGGATTTGCGTCCCCATTTTCTGCTTGGTCCTTGTGGTTTGTATTGATCTAGATCCAGGTTGGCTTGAATACCTGTTTGGTTGCTATTTCCCCATTGCCTTTTGGTTGTATTTTGGTTGATGTATTCCAGCTGTAGGTATGCCATTTCTATCTTCTCCAAGTGTTCCTGGGGAATGGCATCCACGCCCAGTTTGGACCATTGCTCATTGACCTTTTGGAGATCAAGATCTCCCAAAATCTCCTCCAGAGGATTGCTTGAGGTTGTAGTGGAGGGCTGATCTGGTTAAGGTTCAGTGCATTGCGGGGTTTGCATTGAGGTGTGGCCGGTAGTAGTCTGGTTGGAAGCGAGATTTGGGTTTTGTTGCAGTGCCTGGGCTTGAGAAGAGACAGAGGTTGTGCTTGGAGCATTGATCGTCGTCATGGGTTGATTGGATAACGGTGGATCCTGAGCAGTGGGGGCCTGTGAGACTTTGGGGTGCTCCGGTGAATCAAGGTTGCTCAGAACTTCAAAGCTGTTTTGCTGTGTGGAGGATTTATTGGTAGGGTTGGTATTGGTGGGGGGTTTTGTAGGCTTTTTTCCTTTCTTGCCTCTGCTCTTTCTTGCGACTGTGGTGAAGCCAGGCGTTGGAGTAGCCTCTTGTTCCTGTTGGGCCTGAGGTTGTGGTTTATTTGCAGTGCAGCTGTGACTTAGATGGCCATGCTGTCTGCATGTGCGGCATCTGAAAGGGATATTTTCATAGTCTATGGTTTGCTTCCATTGCACTTCTTTATGGATCAGTTCCATATGATCTGGGAGGGGCCCTGAGATGTCCATGTAAACACAGAGTCTAGCATAGGCTGTGTACTTACCTTGTATAGTGAGATCTGAGGCTTTGATGAAGACTCCCAACTGGTTTCCGATGGCCTCCAAGATGCGTTTGTTCCAGTAATCCACAGGTAGAGAGTGCAGGCGGATCCATACTGGAACTTTCTTGAAATCCTCCTGCTCTGGTGCAAAGTTTGGCCTCCAGTAAGTTATGTATAATCCTGCAGAGTTGTAGAAATACGGGCCGCCTTCGAATATGCGGTCTCTGTCATCCTTGTGAGCGAAAATTACTGTGAAAAAGCCTCTCGATCCCAACTGAAGATTGTAGTCCCCTTTAGGTTTCCATTTTTGGTTGATCCACCAGCATAGGGCCTTTTCGTGAAGTCTAACCCCCATGAATCTACAGATCAGGGCCTGCTTGCTCATATGGTCCCTGTACTCCTCGATCCAAGGGTCATCAATGATTAGTTTGGGTATTTTTTTTGATATGGGCTTGCATGTGGACTGAGTTTTCTCGCGGCGTTGTCCTGGAGTTTGCCCTTCGGACGCAGATCCTTTGGGCGCTGAATCGTTGCTTTGTTCCGCTGATCTGGAGCTGGATGGAGTATTGAAGGCGTCCGAGGGTATGCTGCCGAATATGAAGGGCGTGGAGTTTGGGGGGGTCGAACCCCCCCCCCCCCCCCCCTGTGTTATGCATGTGTCGAATCAGTTCAGAATGGCCCTGAGGGATCTATCTGTCGCATTCCTGAATGGATGGTAGGCTTGCAGAGCCGTGATCAGGAGCTGCAGAGATTTGGCCCTAATCGCCTCTTGTCAGAAGCCCCAGCCAAGTCCAACTCGACAATCCCTTACCGAATCTACGAAACCTTACCATGTCACAGCTGCACGGAATTCTAACTGCTTATGAAATGAGGAAAGGAGGACCATCAACAAGAGAGAAGTTTCCTTCAAGGCTTCAGGCAAAGGAGATTACTATGAGTCAGGACACGTGTCAGAAGAAGAAGAAGAATCAAATTTTGTCAAAATCCTTCAATGGGGTGTTGGAAGATTCCGTGGTAAGTTACCTTTCAAATGCTTTGCTTGTGGAAGAGTCGGTCACTATGCTGCCAAATGTCCTCATAAGGATAAGGTTGACAAGGGGAAGGAACCTGTTAGATGGAACAAGAAACAGAATGCAAATAAGAAAAGCTATTACACTCATGAAGATAGTGATGGACTTTCAAATAGTGACGAAGATGAGCGAGGTAATAATTATAAACTTTTAATGGCTTTTGAAGATGATGATTATATGGATGCTGTAGATGAAGAAGGTCTTTATGAAGAGATTTCTAATCTCAAAATTTGTTTAGAAGAGAAAAATGTGATTATTGATTCTCTGCAATGTCAATTGGCTGAAAGGGAAAAACATCACAAAAAGAGATTGAGAAAACAAAAGCTCTTAATCTTAAATTTGTTAAAGGATCTGAAACTCTGGATGAGATTATCAATGTGCAGCATTCTCCACTAATCAAGGCAGGTCTGGGATATAATGGAGAAGCATCTCAAGCATCCACCTCCAAAAGTTATCTTGATACAGCAAGGAGGAGTGAGCAAAGGCCTAATAGAAATCATCAGGTAAATCAGGGACAGTTTACCTCAAGAATGAACAAAGACTATCAAGCAAATCGGGGGCAAGCTACCTTAAGGACAAACAGAAGCTACAACCAGCCACAGGTAAAATCTTCCCAATTTGCCTCAAGAATGGATGTTAGTAGAAACTACAATCGGTTGGATAATCGCAGGAGTTTCTTCAATGGCCAATGCTTCTCTTGCCATAACTTTGGTCACAAAGCAGCTCATTGTGTTGCCTATAAGACAATCATGACTAGAGAAGCTCAAAAAAAAAGAAGTATGACTGGAATCACGAAAAGAACCTATAACAACTTTTCCGCCCTTGAAAGTGAAATTGAATATTCTATTTGTAATAACTTCGGTCATGAAGAGTCTGAATGCAGGAGTAGGTTTCAGAAGACAACTCAGAAGGAACAAACCTCAAATGCTAGAACATGGAGAATGAAGGAATTGCAACCAGAAAGATGTGGGATAGCTTTATATGCAGAAGGACAGGAAAATCAATGGTACATCGACAGTGGATGTTCGAAGCATATGACAGGTGATAAAGAAAAACTCCAATCATATAGTGCTTTAGAAAGAGGAAAGAAAGTTTCTTTTGGAAATGATACCCCTGTAGTCATAAAAGGAAAAGGCACTATACAGTTGAAAGAGAAAGTCAAGGCTGGAAATGTTTTGTATGTTGATGGCTTGAAGCACAATCTACTGAGTGTCAGTCAAATGTGTGATCAAGGAACTGAGGTAATATTTGATCAAATGGATGTAGTGTTCGTGATCTTGATACAGGAAAAACAGTGATCAAAGGCATAAGAACTCCAAATAATTTATACATATTTGAAGAAGGACAACAACAATGCTATTTGAGCAAGAATGATGAACACTGGTTATGGCACCAGAGGTTGGGGCATCTAAGCTTTTCACAGATAAGGAAAGCATGCAAATACCAGGCAGTTCGTGGTCTTCCAGACATCAGAATTCCAGACAATACAATATGCAAATCATGTCAGTTTGGTAAGCAAACCAGAACTAACTTCCCTGAGAAGGAAGGATCAGCTAGCAGGCCTCTTGAACTAGTCCATACTGATGTATGTGGTCCTTCTAGGAAAAGGTGACCTCGAGGAGAAGAATACTTTATATTATTCATTGATGACTTCTCCAGGATGGTTTGGATAGGACTTATGAAGTACAAAGATGAAGCCTTTGAAAAATTCAAATCTTTCAAAGCCTTGGTTGAAAATGAATCAGATCACAAAATTAAGTGCCTTAGATCTGATAGAGGTAGGGAGTTTACCTCAAATGAATTTTTCTATTTTTTTGAAGAACATGGAATAAGAAGGGAATTCTCTACAGCTAGGACTCCTCAGCAAAATGGAGTAGTGGAAAGGATGAACAGAACGGTTCAATAAATGGCTTGTGCAATGCTTGATGAATCTGGAACTCCCGCAACCTTCTGGGGTGAAAATGCATTTGCTGCGGTCATTATTCTCAACAAAACAAATTTCCGGGTGAATAACACTCAAACTCCTCATGAGCTCTGGTATGGTGAGACTCCTTCGGTAAAACATTTCAAAATCTTTGGAAGCAAATGTTATATTAAGAATAATGATGAACATCTTGGAAAGTTTGAACCTAGAGTAGATGAAGGGATTCTCCTTGGTTATTCTCCTCACAGCAAAGCATATAAGTGTTACAACAAAAGACTTGGAAGAATAGTTGACAACATTGATGTAGTGGTTGATGAAGAAGGAAACATTCCTAGGCAAGTAAATTATGAAAATATCAAAGAGGATGAAGATCATCCTTCAAATCAGACTGATGATGAAGAAGAACCTCAAGAGGCACCAGAGGAATAGATAAGGATAGAAGAGAAGACTCCATCCAGGTATGTTCAAAAGAATCATCCAGAATCTCAAATCTTGGGGCAAAAGGAGGCAGGTGTACAAACAAGAAGAACAATTGCAGAAGCTTCAAGCTATTTGGCATTACTCTCCTCCACTGAACCACAAAATGTAAGACATGCATGCAAAGATGAATGTTGGGTCAAGGCAATGGATGAAGAACTTGAGCAGATCGAAAAGAACAACACTTGGGAGTTGGTTCCTAGACCAAAAGATAAGAATGTCATAGGGACAAAATGGATCTTCAAAAATAAGTTGAATGAAAATGGGGAAGTAATTAGAAACAAGGCTAGACTTGTTTGTAAAGGGTATGCTCAACAAGAAGGAATAGATTTTGAAGAAACTTTTGCTCCCGTTGCTAGACTTGAGGCCATCTGAATGTTCCTTGCTCTCTCAAGCTTTCAGAAGTTCAAAGTATTTCAAATGTACGTGAAATCAGCGTTTCTGAATGGAGACTTAGAAGAAGAGGTGTACATTGAGCAACCAGATGGTTTCATTCTTGGGAATGATCCAAATCTTGTATGCAGACTAAAAAAGGCTCTTAATGGTCTTAAATAGGCTCCAAGGGCTTGGTACTATCGTTTGGACAAATATCTTCATCAACAAGGCTTTTCAAAGGGATCAACAGATAGCAATCTTTATATAAAAATTGAAAAGGACAAATTTCTAATACTTGTTGTGTATGTAGATGATATTATCTTTGGTAGCAATGAAGAAACTATGAGTCAAAGCTTTGCCTTGGTGATGCAGAAAGAATTCGAAATGTCATTACTTGGAGAGCTGACATATTTTCTTGGTCTACAAATCCAACAAAATGAAGGCGGTATCTTTTTGTCTCAAACCAAATACCTCAAGAAGATCTTGAAGAAGTATGGCATGGAAGATTCAAAACCAGTATGTACCCCTATGGTTACAGGATGCAGCTTTAGTGCAAATGATGAAACAGCAGCAGTGCATCAACCAACCTATAGGTCCATGATTGGAAGTCTACTTTATTTGACAGGTACCCGACCAGACATCATGCATGCAGTGGGAATAGTTGGAATATTTCAAGCAAATCCCAAGGAAACTCATCTTCAGGTAGTTAAGAGAATCTTCAAGTACCTTCAAGGAACTCAAAACTATGGCTTATAGTATCCTAGAGATACAGATCTCACACTTCATGCTTATACAGATGCAGATTGGGCCGGAAGCGTGGATGACAGGAAGAGCACAAGTGGTGGTGCATTCTTTATGGGTTCTAGATTAGTATCTTGGTTCAGCAAGAAATAGAGTTCGATTGCCTTATCTATAGCTGAAGCAGAATATGTGGCTGCCGCATCTTGCTGCACTCAAATCCTTTGGATGATGCAGACCTTGCAAGATTTTCAAATCACTTGTACACCACCTATCTCCATCCTATGTGATAATACAAGTGCTATCAGCATTTCAAAGAACCCAGTCATGCATTCAAAGACCAAGCATATACCTATCAAATATCATTTTCTTCGGGAACAAGTGCTTGAACAAAAGGTCAAGTTGGAGCATGTTCCTTCTAAGGAACAAGTTGCTGATATACTCATCAAACCATTGCCCAGGGAGACCTTTGAATACCTCAGGCAAAAGCTAGGGGTAGTTGATGCATCATCTTGTTGTTGAAACTCATCTGTTTCAGAGATTATTGGTTGTACGCAAGTTTCATATGGGGTATACATGTACATTCGCTGGTTTTTGGATTGGTCAAAGACCATCTGGCACAGGTTCAAGGGGAGAATATATTCTTCTAATAATGCATTGTTGGCATTATGGTAGAAGATCTTGGAGGAGAAATTACAGAAGGAGAACATGGATGCTGATCTGAATATTGCTGCTAATATGTCTCTATCTCTTTTGTCAAGATCATTTATGGCGTATGGTGGATTATGGTTATTCTTGAAGAATTTTTCTTTTGCAGATCTGGTCTATAGTTAGGGGGAGCATGATCAGCAGAGCAGAAACTTCAGCATGTTCTTAGGGGGAGCATAACCCTTTGCCCTTGATGTCAAAGGGGGAGAATGACCTTGAGGATCTTGGGGTTGCCATCAAGTCCAAAGGGGGAGATTTTTGGCATTATGATTCAGGTTTGGTGCTATGGCACAGGTGTTGTACTTGATGGCAACTCACTCAAGAGGCAGATCTCTGTTTAGGCTCTCAAAATCATAGAAAATGAGATACCCGCAGGTGAGCCTAAGAAAAGCTGCGGACCCGCAGGTACCCCGACCAAGAAGTGCAGACATACCCGCAGGTACTCTGTTCAAAAGGTGCGGACCTCAAGTTCACTCACTCCAATGCAGAGAAGCGCGCTCACGTAGGAATTCTTATGTTTGGCCCATGGTATTTAGCCCGATGTTCATGATCTTATGGTTTTGGTCCGTGGTATAGGATCTAAATTATTGAACCCCAGTTTGGATCCCTTGTATTGGCTTTCGATGGTTTTGTCCCATGGTTTGAATAAGGGCTTGCCTATAAAAAGGAAAGGAGATCACTTGGCTAGTCACTTGTGAAATTTGAATATCTTAAGATCTGAAATTTTGGGTGATCGGTTTGAAAAGCTAGATCTAAATCAAGGTGAAATTTAAGGTGAATCTATTGATAGGTCGTGATCTCTCGGGCGCATGATCCGATCTGTGGATCTGATTGTCTGTGGCACATTAGAGGACTGTTAATTTGGCTCTATTCAGAGGTCCGCAGGTGATCCACGATGCAGGTGCGGAGGTCTGCAGCGCAGCAGAAGGCGCAAGTGCGGGGGTCCGCAGCGAAGCAGAAGGCGCTGGTGCGGAGGTATGCAGCGCAACAGAAGGCACAGTGCGGAGGTACGCAGAGGAACAGAAGGACCAGGTGCGGAGGTACACTATCAGGTAGACAATGCAGGTGCGGATCTGTGCAGAGGTACGCAGTGAAGCGGAAGGAGTAGGTGCGGAGGTACGCAGAGCAGAAGAAGGACCAGGTGCGGATCTGCACAGTTTAGACACAGAAGAGCTACAGATATTTGCAGGTTTCTATTGGTGAAGTTGCGGACTTTTCTTGAAATATTTGTTGGCTGCCTTTTATCTATTGCTGAAGAGTTCTGGGTTTAGATTACTGGTATTGCTGTTCTGGTTACTGCATTCTGAGAAGTTATTGGTTGATTGAAAAAGGAGATTGGTTGATTCACATGTACTTGATGATTATTTGATGTTCATGGATCCAGTTTGAAAATTTATGAAAAGTGGTCCTTGGAAGAAAAGAAGTAGGTCAGCACCTACGTACTAGTAGATTAGCTAGTACAAGAGCTAAGGGGGTTGTAGCTCCCTTCCAAGAGAGACTGGAAAATGAGAGAGGGTTGTAGCTCTCTGCAGGTTGCAGCCTGTGTACTGGTAAAGGACTGCACCAGTACAAAATCATTGTAAAAGAAGTTTCTAATTGAAAGAAGATAGAGACATATTGCAGTAGGTGGTTTTCACTGACATTGGGTTTCCACCTTATATCTGGTGTTCTTTGGTGTGATTATCTGTTTTTCTTGTTCTTGCTCATTATTATATGGTACTGACATACAATCTAATGATTAATATCTAAAGAAAAAATCAAAGTCTAAATCTGGAAGATATATTGAAAAGAATTTGATAATACTGATTCAACCCCCCCTCTCAGTATTATTTCCAACAATATTTCCTACCATTGGTGGATTTTGCATACAATAATGGATATTAGGAGTCGTTAGGGATGAGTCCTTTTGAGGTAATGTATCGATGAAAATGAAATACTCCTATCAGTTGGGATGTCCCAGTAAAAAGAGTAGCTCTTGGACCTGATTTGTTGAAGGAAATGGAACATGAAGTAGTTAATATTAGACACAAATTGAAGGCAACTCAAGATAAACACAAGAGTTATGTAAACAAACATAGGATGAACAAGGAAGTACAAGCTATAGAGCATGTGTATCTCCACAACAAATTGAGGAGGATCTCACTGAAAGTGGGTCTTGTGCCACGTTGGAACCCATATTTTGTGGATCATTTGAGATCTTGGAAAGAGTGGGGCCAGTGGCCTATAGATTGGCCTTCCCACCCACAGTGAATGCACATAATTTTGTTCATGTTTATTTTCTTAATAAATATGTACATGATGCTAATCATTTTGTTCACTGGTCCTTGATATAGGTGGAACCTGAGGGAGATTTCCAACTAGAACCGTTGTGCATCCTGGACCAAAGGTAGAGTACACTTCAGAATCAAGTAATAGAGTAGGTCAAGGTGGAATGGAATCACTTTGGACCCAATTAATCTAGTTGGGAGATGGAAGAAAAAATGAGAGTGTTATACCCATTTTGTTTGATGAATAGGAGGATGTAAAAGTTGCTATATAAAGCTCAATTTTTTTCCTTTTCTTTTTAGTTACATAAAACATTGAGGAAGACTTTCCTTTAAGGGGGTGGGGTTTGTAGCACCCCTTATGTTGACCCCTATTTTTGTAATGATTGTCATTCTAAAATAAATTTGATATTTGTTGGAAGTAGTTAATGGGACATACACATATCAATGATCTAAGGGAGAGAAGTGAGTGGTGTTGGCTAGTGGGGTTGAATGCTCATCACCGAACTATTTGTAAAGACATGACATAATATTAGATATGCCCACTATTGGAAATATGTTGTCATTGATGGAAAGAGGGTGAGGGAAATAGGGTGTCCATCGATGTCAATATCTAGCACAAGTGTTAAATAAGGACTCAAGAGATTAGGTTCCAGGCACAAGGCGAAGGTCGAGGATCAACATGGTAACAATAATGGTGCAAATACTTTGGAGCTTGATATATAGCAACATACCACCTCAAATGCATATGGAACCCATTCAAATCGAAAGATATTGGAAATATATCTCCAGTGGTATGTGAAAGTATGAAAATGGCCTCTTGGATCAAAATATAGAGCCAGTCAAAGTTTGGTGATCTCAAGTCAAAGATAACAGATTTAGAAGGAGTTTGGAAACCCTTTGGTGCATAACCAATGTTGGAAGAAGTGCCAAACCCAGTGGCAAAGATTAGCAGAGAAACAAAATTAAGGACTAGGCTGACGAGGCTGAAAACACAACAACGAAAAATATTTCTATTGGGTGTTGGTGGAGCTTACTTGACAGTTACCCCCCAGAGGATTCAAACAAGGCACAAAAGTAAAGTGTCGGGACATGGAATCAAACCGTGGACCAATGAGTGTTCAGTAACAGGTCCCCACTTTGATAGCTTAGCTCATTGAGGGTGAGATCAGAGAAGAAATCCTGGAGGCATAACATGGAGGTAGTGTAGTAGAATGTCGACTTGGAAAAAAACAAAGAAAATGGCTTGAACCCGATGGTTTTTAACAAAGTTTTTACAAAGGAAATTGCTCGCAAAACCAAGTATTTAGGGACCCTTTCTCTATCCTCCCATAGGACACTTGGTAGTATATCATTGACCCGTAGGAGATGATGTAGGCTAATGATATTAGCATGATGTTGTGGACATGTGGCATATTTTTTTGGCATTTTCGGGCACCAAAAAGGCCCATTTCTGGGAGACATGCGTCTCCAATCATGGGTTAAAACATAGCACAAATGATGTTAGAGTGACATCATCCCACTGGTTGGAGCCTGGTGATTTGTTAATAGAGTGCAGAGAGAAAGCGCGAAGCAGCGGGACCTGGGACACGTTGGCATTGTTAGGTTGGCAGAGCAACAACAAATAAGATTGAGGATGGGAGGACCCCATAAGACATGTCATACCGTAGGGATGACCTAGGCATATTATGAAGGGTCACAAAGGGAATGTACTGAGAGAAGAAGTTCCGGGACACAAAGGACAATGAAAACCAATCACAGAGCAGGCGGGTGGTCCCACATGACAACGTGGCCTAGAGGAGATCACCTAACATAAGCTATTTTGCGTAGTTAAAAGAAAATTTGCGTGAGGTTAGAAAGGGCTATGGACTTAACACCTGACCCTTGGTCATTTCGCATAGAAATAGGCCAAGGGCACAAAGCTTAAAACAAATAAATTCTGGCCCTCGATAGATAAAAAGGAGTTAATGCCTAAAAGGCATAGCCAATGGTTGCAGAGACTCGGTCCTATGTTAGAAAAATAGGTAAAGGTGCTTAATTCAAGTTTCAATGAAATTATCAGTTTGGTGTTATCACCAAAAAATGATCACCTAGCCATTTCTAATTAGGAAGATCAAAATACACCATGTAGGATTAATTTTACCAAGTAAAATCACTTTCACCATGGAAAATAATTTAGTAAACCATTTTTATTAAATTATTTTCTGATTAAAATTAAAAAACACCATGAGAACAATTAGATAAATCATTATATATTTAATTTTATCTAGGAATAATTATAAAATCATTGTTTAAATAATTATTCCTTGTCACATTTGACTAAATCCCCTAGGAATAATTAAATAAATCACTATTTATTGATTATTCCCTATTTCTATTATTGGAATAATTGTTGAATCACTATTTAATAATTATTTCAATTTCACACCATTCTTAATCCCCGTGAAATAATTAATAAATCATTTTATTTGTTAATTATTTCTAAATAAAGATATTTGACCATTTTGAGTATCTTTTCCCTCTCCAAAAAATATAATAAAGTATTCATAACGATTAGATCTTGATTTGGTCAATATTATTTTATTATTCTCCATTTTCAAGATTAACTCAATACTCTGTTATAAATAAGAGTGTTTTCCATTCATTATTCACCATGATCATTATCATTGTCACCATTATCGTCTCTTTTCTTTTGAGCTCCCATTATAGTTCTCCACATTGTTTTGGGTTTTTCACACATTGAGAAAGAATATCGATCACTAAAGCATCAACATCAAAGGACCCATCCCACGGACGGGGATTTACAGACCCTTTTGTAGATCTCCTTCACTAGGTGTCATCAATAAAATAATTTATTCATTTTAAAGTATTTCCATTTGGGTTAATGCATCGTATATCTATCTTGCTGTTTTCTATTCTGGATCGTATATGTTATTTTTGTTGCAGGTTTTTCCACATTTTATTACAGATCTGAATTGTAAGAAACCACAAATTATTGTTAGGGTCGCTTGTCACCTAGTGACTTAAGTGAAGTGTTTTTGGTACACCTTCCAAGAAATTTCACACTAACAAATGGCGAATCCACTGGTATAATACCAATGTTCTTGGGTGACTGAGGTTTTAGTAAATTTCAGGGTTTTCTACAACTATTTTTAGCCTTTCAATTTCTATTTATAGTAGTATTTCCTTTTTTTTGGGTCAAATTTTCAGATTTTGATGGTTTTTTAGTTCTTTCCGTAGGTCACAGGTACTAACCGAGCAAGATATGACAAAATCTATGCCAGATCTTCCCACCAAAAGCCTTGAGATAAAAACATACTTTTCAGCCCCAGATCTGCATTCCGAGTGCACTTTTTGGCCAAAAAACAACGTTTTCCACTATTCCAAGTTAGTACCTACGTTTTGGTATTTTTCCAGAATTTTTTTCTTCAGATTTTCCGAGAGTGCTATGTGCATACTGGGAAGGGTACTTCACCTATGTTTTTAGTCTCCCTCTAGGCCCAACTCTCTTAGTTTTTCTCTTTGAGGAAGGAAAAACCCCCCTAGGGTTTAAAGTCCACCTCCACATTGTTAAGAAGAGATTAGCTGAGTGAGGAGTCTAGGATTTCAACATTTTCAACCACTGATTTTAAGAGTATGATCCATTATTTTTCAACACTTTTGGATAGGTTTCTTTTACCTTTTCTCCCTTTAGATTTTGGGTTTGTGTTTTTCCCATTAGGATCCCCTTGAGTATCCTAGGTTTTGGAGCTTCACACCTATCCTTTGCAACATTTTTCACCTCTTTTTTTTGTTGTTAGTTTGCACCATTTACAACAAATTAGTGCCCCTAGATCCTAGTCCCTTTGACATTAGGTATTTTAGGCATTTTTATGTGCCTTTGAGTGGTTTTTTTCCCTCTCTTGTTTAGCTGCTTGATAGCCTTTTTGGGTGGGGTTTTGTGTGCTTGATTGGCTGTTTATTTTCTGTCATTTTAAGAATTATTTACAGTATTTCAGCACTTTATTTTTATTAGCCCATGACATCATAAAACATGATCAATTAACTCATACACTTGACACATTATTTTCACACACTCACACCCTAGGCGAATGTGAGCATGGCTAACACCGCCAAGCCAAGAATTGAAAAAATACACCATAATAACTCAACACACATAGATTAAGCCCACTTAGGCACCAGGGCCAAACAATATTTTTAGTGTAGGTGTAGGATCGATGGGATAGGCTTCCAATAACACCGATCAATATCTTTCATTGAGACATAGAAGTTGACATATTAGGGAGCTTAAAATCCTTCACCATCCCACGATCCAAAGTCGGAGTGCGTCAGAAACCTGATTCAGAGGGGGTTAGGCTAGGTCATTGTGCGAGAGGTTCTCCTCGAGGCTACCCAACATGTGGCAGGGAATCCCATGCATTGGCTTATCACCAAGAAGCTCAAGGCTCGAACACCCCTGTGTGAAAAAGGTAACGGTAGTGACCAATCTTAGGAAAACACCTTATAGGATTGGCTGTGGGAAGTAATTGGTTCTCTACCCTACCTTTCTCTAGACATCTCTACTTGCGGGGATGAGATTCTGTCAAGTAAGAAGTTCTTTGGAAGGCCATCTAAAATAGTAGATTTAGGATTGTTTGAGGATTTAGACCACCTATAGGCTAGAGGTCTTTTTCTTTGATAAGACATGTTTGCTTGTATTAGAGTAACATCATTAATATAGTTAATTTACACTTGACATCGCTATACTAGGTGTTTGCTTGCTATTTTTTGCTCTTTTATTCCTATCATCATCGTTTATTCCTTAGGGTCATTATTATCTGGACATCATTGTGCCCCCTAAACATTTGTCATGGAAACTTTGAGGTCTTCAACCTCAGTTCCCTTTAGGACATATTACTCCTCCCCATAGAGTTAGAGTACATCCTCCCAATCCTTCACCGAGTCATCATTCTAATTCTGATTCCACTGATTCTTCTAGTTCTTCCTTTGATTTCGTGTCTTCTCAAGCCCATACCACCACCATGTCAGGCACCAATGTGGGTGCGAGAAACCAGGGTGGTAACTTTAGGTACCAACCAGGGTAACCCCACTAGCAGAACCCCCACTGGTGTGGTCACTTCTCCTCCATTTCTTCCTTTTATGGCTGGTTTGAGTCTCTTTGATTTCAATGAGCTCATCAATGATCCTCTTCTCCATGATCCCACTTGGCTAGCTATGCCTACCAAAATACCTTTAGACATCCCAAATTTTGAAGGTAATCTTGGAGAATAACCCACTAATCATGTTCACTCATTCCACCTGTGGTGTTCATCTAATTCTATAACTGAAGACTCCATCCATCTTCGTCTATTCCAACACACACTTACTGGAGTTATTGCTAAGTGGTATGTCGATCAACACAGAGCCACTCATTCCGCTTTTGCGATTCTTGCCAAATATTTTCTTTCCTATTTCCAACTACCTCTTCGTTATGACACTAGTGCCAAACTATTGACTTCTTTTTGTCAAACTTTTGCAACTCGCCTATCCGACCATGTTTAAGAAAGGTGTAGAAGGAGGAGCATATGTAGAGATCCTGAATTCGAAGACCGCATATACATGGATTGGTATGAGGAAGATGCACTCCAAGTAGCCTTAAAATTTAATCTGATCTACGCCTAGTTAGGTTATGTTTATGCTGTCATCCCTGATCTACCTCAGCCTGGTGCTACTAATGCACCGGGGGCATCTCATGTTGCAGATGGCATATTTGGAACCATTTCACACCCTCAACCATATGATGCACCTCCGATGAGTTATGTTCAACCTTAGAGAGGGAAAAATTCCTCTTACATTTATCCCTCCCCCAATATTCCACATGACAACTCTTATTTAGGTCCCAACACGCCATATGCATATCCCCATCTGCGTCAACAAATGTAAGGGCCAGCTATTTCACCACTTGTTTATCCCAATGTTCCCCATATCCTTATTATCCGTATGCACCACCTAACACTCCAACCCCTCTGACACTAGTACCCTAACCCCCCATGCTTGCTCCCTCTCTATCACCGCAATAACCTCCTCCACAAGGTTAGGTGTATGCTCAATAGAGCGGACCCAATCCCCTATCTCCAAGAAAATGAACAAGGGGAAAGATAACCAAAACCAACAATCTCAAGGTAATCAAGGTAGCCAAATTCCACCACCCAATGCACCTTAGGGACCCCAAATTAATCCCACAACCCAGCAATAGGACGGATAGCTCAAGTCAAACAAGGGTCTTCGTATGAACAAAAATTCTACCTGTTGTGGTGTATATGACTATTATAAGCATGGGTGTCCTATTTTACCTTAGATGTGTCAATTATGGGAAGCTCAAGTAGCTGCTTCTTGAGGAACATAATCCATTGCTCCTCCTCCCACTCCTGCTTCATCTCAACTGACATTGCTTATCAATCCTTTTCCTCACCAAGGACATATTGATGCCCAACCTACACAAGATTAGATAGCTCCACCAGATCCACCATCTGGTCGCCATGATTATTACATTATTATGATGAATTCTGATGAGGTCAATATCGAGCAAGTAAATCTTTAGACTCGATCATGCCAATACGAAAAGCCACCTACTAAGTCAAAGAATGAGTCTCAACACCAAGTTTCCATTGAGCCTCTGTCGTCATCCAATGGTACCTTATAGATCCTTCTACCTAACGTAGATGTTATTCCCAAGATCCCCAAAGGACCATTATGTCAAAACATTTCTTTTGCTAAAGCTTCCCATACCTATAACATAGTAGATGACTTGGTGCAGTCTCCTGCTACCATGCCAATGCTAGAAGTTCTCCAACGTGCCCATCCCGACAGAAAGCTCTAATCTTTGATTTGGGTGTTGTAGATTGCTAAGACGATCATATGATTATATTTCATGTTGAAAAGTCAGAAAATCCTCCCATACCTTCATCTGCTGGATTTCAAATACTAGTCACCATTTGAAATGCCACTATTCAACAGTGTATCATAGACAAAGGCGCCTCCACTTGTGTGATGGCTGCTAGTGTTTGGAAGCAACTTGGTTCCCTGGATCTATCCCCATCCACCATAACTCTTCGTGCCAGGGATGGTCATCCTTCATATCCCCTTGGCTTATATTGCAACTATCCAATCACTATTTCTGACAAGACTATCCCTATTGACATTGAATTCATCAATGCTCCGTTCGACTGTAACATCCTTTTGGGTCATAGTTATACTTATGCTATGTCAGCTGTCTCATCTTAATTTCATCGTAAGATGTTCTTTACCCACAATGGAAAGATTGTAATCATCGATCTATTGATGTACTATGATCCTAAATCCCAGACTTCACTTTAGTCCAACATCTCCTCTGTGACTGACAATAAGACTATATTGTCCCTCACCAATGTTTGTCCCAGAGTTTACAAATATTCCACTTTGCTTGGTGCTTATTATGGTCCACCACCTAATCCTTATGAGCCTAGCTCATCCAGTGTTTGCATGCTACAAGCATCATGGGCCACCAACAAACGGTCTGGTAGGTCTTCACAACAGCCAACACCTCCACAACCTATTATTCCTAACTCAACCCCCCCTTCCGTTACTACTCCTCAAGGACCATTTCCTTCTGCTGGTATCTCTCCTAGTCCATTTCCCCCCAGAACTGTTCCCTCAGGCCTTAGCCATCTCGAAGTAGTTCCTCAAGACTATTATCCTTCTGGTCAGATACCATTCTTATTTCCACCCATTGGCGTTTATTCTAAAACTATAGCCACGTTGAGTTTTCCTAACATTACCTTGGGGATCCCAGTCTGGTACATGGGTCCTCCCGCAAATGCTCCTCCCAATCAAATCAAACCTTACACTACCTTGACCCCGTTCCAACCTATTTTTCCTACCCTTGCCTTTATTTTAGTTCCACAATAATCTTTTTTTTTTCTAAGTAAAGACTGTCTATTATATTAAAAAAGGTAAAAAATATTTACAGAGAGGTATAAACCTCTGAGGGGGCAACAACCATCCCTCTATCACAAAAACCGCTGCATACAGCTCTGAAAAATCTGATGACAATCCATAATGCAGTTTTCAAAAAACTAAAAACCCAAAAAAGAACATCCTGCTTTTCCCGCCATACATCAGTCCTGAGACTTTTACAAAAGATTAGAAAAAAACTCCTATAAGCTGGAAGATAGTAGTGATCCATAGTGAGAAGACTGGAGAAAAACCACTGTATGCAAATTCAAACAAAAAACTTCATTCTGAGACTGCTCAAGGCTGAGGTGGCATGTCTTCATCCGTGTCCATGTCGCAACCGGTGGAACTGACCCATTCGACCCCCATTTTCTCCTCTGGAACTTGTTCTGCGCGCTCCGGTAGAGACATCGTGTGTAGCCTATTGCCTGAGGAGGAAGCTGGAGCACATGGAATAATATTGTCATTAGCAGAGATTGAATGCAGGGGCGAATCCTCGTGCTGCTCTTCATTCCGAAGCAGGTCTGGGGTATTGAGAATGTCACTAGCTTCATTTTCATGAGAATTGCTGGGGCTATGGGAGTGAGGACTGTCCCTGATGTAATCATCTGAGCTTGAGGAGTCCTCTTCTTCCTCGGAAAAAATAACAGTGAGCAGGGCAAAAATGGTGGGTTTGTGCAATTTGCTTTTGAATTTGAACCGACAGGAGTGAAGGGAGCTATGCAGGGAAGGACCAGAATGTTCAGAGGACGAGGATGACGAAGATTTGGAGGCGAGCGGGACTATACAGGGAGGAAAGGGCTCTCCTCTGCCCCTGTTACCCCCACGCCCACCCTAATTACTACCTCTGCGGGGAATTCCACGCTGTCGGGGAGCCATTGCAGGGTGGCAAACCAGATTATGGGCTCGAAAGCACAACCAACACCAAACAAACCAGTATCCGAAGGATTGGACACAATTAGGACTCTGAGCTTCTAACTCTCCCTTTAAACCTTCAAGTCTTGGTTCAAATTGGAAACAAACGATCGACCCACAAGCAGATACGTGAGCAATTCCAGAATGAAGCCAAGAAACCAGATAATAAACATAACAAATGCAAAGCGTGTTCGAGGGTAACCAGGTGATGAAATTGGCGAAGCGTCTGCGCCTCTGCAACCAGGGAGGTTTCCAAACGCGCCCCTCTACCTCAGGAACACGCGTACCAAATCTCGCAGGAGCGTAATCGCCGGAGGAATAACAAATTCCTGAACGCTGCCAAAGGAATGTCAAATGCCTGAGAGCATCCTTGCGGAACCTATTGCCCATCTTGTTAAACAACCCTCGCCTGCCGTGAGCCAAGTGAGGCGTTAAATCACTTAAATGCTCTGCCATGACCATTAATCGCTGCAGACTCCAGGCCGCCAGCTGCCGTCCTCGCGCGCTTGGGAATTTACATTAACGATGCCACCCGCATCCAGGGTTTAGTTCCACAATAATCTCAATAGGAACCTACTCCTATTACAAAAGCATTTGGCGAGGGGGCGAAGCCCAGAAAAAGGGTACCAAAGACAAGGCACCCCCTGCAACTCCACATCCTCCTAAGCTACCAAAGCCTATTCCTCCATGCACTTTCTATGATGTTGTTGGTCATGCCAATAATAGTTGTCATGAACTCCTTCATGTCAAGAATGTGGTCTTTGATACATTTCCTGATTCTAACATTCCTAAGGTCCATGTCACCTTACCTGAGTCATCTAAGAATAACAAATCATTACGCACAAATCACCCATGTGCTTTGTGTGATAATTATGGTCATTATACTCATATTTGTCCCCGTCTCAAATATTTTCATGATACACTTCAAGTGATTTGCGAATTAGAGGCCTCTCGTAGTGATTCCACCTCTCCTCGACCTACGGATTCTGGTCCAACTCCTACATTAGAATAGGAGGTTTCTCAACCACGCATTGTGATCCCTCCCCTTGATGTCGAGATGACGGTTAGTACTACTACCATTCTCTACCTATCGTCATCCATGAGATTGATGCATTGGAACTCCCTTGATGTCTCCTATTGTGATTCTATCAAACCTTCTTCCATGAACACCGCGGTCTCAACATTAGTATATATTCCATCTACTAGTCATATGTCTCCCCACCTTGACAATGTGTATGTGAACCTTGTCTCTCATGAATATGCCTCAGGTAGCTCTTCTTCATCATGTGGTCTCTCTTCCTCAGGTCCACCCATCTTCAATTCTGATGAAGACATCATGGAAGCCATGAACACCCCTGACTACCCTTGGGATGATATCCACCATCGTTCATACTCCCTTCCGCAACAAACCCATGACCAATATTATATGGAGTCCAAAGAATTCATTCATGGTGAAGTCAATTGGTTTATCAATCCCATTCCTACACCAGATGCTTTTGAAGAAGGAAATGTGGCTAACATTTAACCTACCATCAAAATCAACATTTTGAACTAACCAGGGATTGAAGAGAATATCATCTTGGGGCATAATGCACCCCGGATGAAATTGATGCTTACACCAAGTTATTCAAATAATTCTATGATGTTTTCACCTGATATTATTCTGAAATGACCATACTTGATCCAACCATCATTGAACATCAAATCGACACTTGGCCTGATGCCATTCGTGTCTGCCAAAAGAAAAGGCCTATCCATCCTTCCAAACATGAAGCTATCAAAGCTGAAATCGATAAGCTCAATCAGGCTAGTTTCATATATCCCATTGAATACACCATTTGGGTGTCCAATCCTATTCCCATTCTCAAGAAACAAGGCACCATTCGTGTCTGCATAGACTTCCGCGATTTGAACACAGCTTGTCCCAAAGACAAATTTCCCACACCCTTCATCGACCAAGTAATTGAAGAGTGTGTAGGGCATAAGGTTCATTCCTTTATGGGTGTATTCTCTGGATATAACTAGATACATATCTGTTTTTCTGATCAGCTTAAAATTGCCTTCACTAGTCTGTGGGGAAATTTCACTTACAAGGTCATGCCTTTTGGTTTAAATAATGTTGGGGCCACTTTTTAGCTTTCCATATCCTATTTTTTTCACGACTTGGATCATATTATCCTTGCATATCTAGATGATCTCACCACTCGTTCTAAACTTCGGTCGCAACATTTTCATGATTTGCATACCGTGTTTCTTCGATGTCACAAGTATAAAAATCACCTCAACCTCCTTAAGTGTGTCTTTTGTGTTCCTGCCGACTGAATTTTAGGCTTCATTGTGTCCAAAGACAGTATCAATCTTAACCCTCTCAAATTTAAATCGATTCTCAAACTTCCTCCTCCTCACACCCTTCGCTAGTTACAAAGACTCCAAGAAAAATCTAAGTTTCTTTGTAGGTTTTTTCTTGACTATTCCACCATGGCTCATAGGTATCTTAGAATCCTTTGATCTAATATTCCATTTGTTTGGGATGACCAAGCTAAAAAATCTTTTAATGCCCTTAAATGTTCTCTCACTTATTCTCCCTTGATTAGTCCACCTAACTTTGAGAGGGATTTGATCTTGCATATCTATGCATTCACCTATTCGGTCGCTAGGGTCCTCATACAAGAAGATTCTACAGGAAATGAGCATGTCATATACTCTGCTAGTAAGAAACTTAACTATCCCCTTGTGTCCTATTCACACGAAGAAAAAATGGAACTAGTTGTCGTGTTTTTTGTTCAAAATCTTCATCATTATATCCTTACGCATACCACCAAAGTTGTGATTAGTTCCAACCCCATGGATTTCCTGTTGAGTCGACGGATCATTAATGGGAAGTTTTCCCATTGGATCATTATCCTTCAAGAATTTGATCTCGAATTTGTCACACCCAAGAGTAAGAAAGGTTTAGCCCTTGCTAAACTCATTTCTAAATTCCCTATTGGTATGCCTGATCCGCTGGTAAATGATGACCTTCTAGATGAGCACTTGTTCACCATTACTACAGATGATCCTTGGTATGGAGACATCCTTATCTATTTGTGAACCCATAAAGTTCCCCCACACCTCATTCGTGATGATTGACGATGTATTCGACATCGGGCCCCTCGTTACCTCCTCATCAATGACAATATTTATAGTTGTGGTGTTGATATTGTCCTCATCATTGTCTCACCCATGTTGAAGCCGAGCAAGTGGTCAATGTCTACCATGAATCCGCTTGCGGTGGTCACCTCTCTGGGATGGTCATTGCCTAAAAAATCATGCGCGTCGAGTACTTTTGGCCTTCTCTCTTTAGCGATTGAATTGATGCAGTCAAACAATGTCCCAATTGCTAGTTATTCACCCCTAAGACGTGAGCTCCACTCGCTTCCCTCCATCCTATCATCGCAGCCGGTCCTTTTTGTACATGGGATATTGATTTTATGGAGTGTCAACCCCCATATGCTAATAACCATAAGTATATTGTCATGGTCGTCCATTATTTTATCAAATGGGATGAAGCCATGCCAATTTTAAATAATACTGCGACTACTGCACCTCTCTTTTTCTTAAACCATGTGATCCAGGCAGCTTTAGAAAGGCTCAGAAGTTGAAGGTGGCTCTAGAAAGGTTCAAAAATAAAATTATTCAAATTGTAGCCAAACCAATACCAAGTTATAGTTCTTTTCATTATGATTCTAGTGGCACAGATGACACTCGAATCCGAGTCTGTATGACCAACTTATGGCTCTTTAAAGTTTGACAAGATAGGGAAAAAGCGGGGTCCATAGTGTGCCATATGGCATCCCAGTCAGCAAGTGAACCCACAAGATTATGTGGCATTCAAATGTTTCCCTATCAGACCCTGACACATGGCACCATTTCATTGGCCTCTTGCACCTACAAAAAGACAAAAAAATATATATTAAAAATGGGCATAAAACAAGAATTACATTAAAAAATAACCATATAACAAATATGGTTTATATTAAATGCAAAAAATTTAATCCATAAAAATAAAAAATATGGACGTTTGTTATAAACCATATTTTATTTAAATAAAATCCAATGACATTTTGTTAATATGGTATGTGGGTCATTTGTTAATTGTTAATATGGTATGGCATAACTGTTAAACAAAGCCATGGTTCACAAACCGTAACCGCATTCTAAATAAAATTGATGCCAACAGTTTGCAAACCAACCACCGCAACCATTACCATGTGACCACTGAATCAGGTTAAACACCAATTTTTAAAACAATGATAATATGCCATTTGGGGAGGGGTAGGGGTTTGAACCTTGCTCGTCTTCCTCTACCCAACATATTTTATTTAAACTCGAATTTTTCAGTCGATGGGAGGAGTGTGTAGGTCCGGTCAGAACCATGATTTGCATGGATGACAGAACCCTGAACGAGAATCCACAAGATGCAGAGAAATATTCCCTTAAGGGCCAGAGATGCTAGTAACTGAATTTGACAAGTGGATAGTCATTTTTGTACATTTTCTCACCAGGAGTCTAACCGTGAAGTCAGAATCTTCATTTGAGTAGCGAAAAAAGGGTGTCTAGCAACTAAGAATATTTGGAGAATCTTGTGGAATCTTTAGATCCCCTTGGAGGCTGAATTTTGCTAGTGTCGGAATGATGCCGACTTTATAGTCATTTTTCATAGAATTTTGCAAGGAGTGTAGTGGTGTGCTCAACATCTTCATTCGAGCAGCGGATTTTCTCCGACCATCTTCAGGAAATAATATTTGGGGAAATCTTCAAGATTCCCGAGGGTCCAAAATTTGACAGTGTTAGAATTGAACAAGTTTACAATTGATTTTGCACCACTCATCGCCTGGAATTCAGTGGTGCAATCCATTTCAGCAGCTGAGATTTTCATTTTTCGGCCATCTTCGAAAGTGGAGGTATATGTTGCAGTTATGCCATGTCTTTCATTTTGATTTTCTAAGATGATGTATTTATTGTTGATATCCATTATTACCATTATGTTTAGGGATACTTGTTGCCACATTATATGAGATTTCATTAGTTTTTCATGCTGAAGGAAAACCCATTTGAGTGAGATTTCCTATAAGGAGAACGTCTCATGGAGAGACAAGCCACTCTCGTTGAGGGTATTCATCCTTGTAATGACAAAGAACATGCCATGTACATCATAATCTTGTAGCATTAATGAAGCGGCCTCCCCACTCTTGACACCAGGGCCCGGAGACGTAGCCCACACTGGGTGAACTCCGTTATCAATGTGTTTTGTGTACTTTGATTTGATGATCGCCATTATGATTTATTCCTTTCCAACATGCACATGTGGTTGTTTTATGTTCTTTCACATGTAATTATAACAACATCACAAGAGTAAAAGATATTGGTTAATTCTGGTAGTTGAAGAGATCTGGATCAAGTTTGGTATTAGAGTGGTCTTCTCGTTGATGTGAATTGCAAGTGTGAATGAATGAACGGGCAAAAAGAAATAAAATGGAGGATTATAAAGAAATGTACGAGGTCTTCCTAAGGATGTAAAAAATGGTGGATATAATGTATGAAGCTTATGAGAAGAGAATAAATGAAGAGGAGAAAGAAAGAGTAGAGGACAATGTTCCATCTACCCCCTCAGGTGAACATTCATTGCCTTCATCATCTTCTCATCACTTGAATGAGGAGATCAATCAGAGCCTTCAAGCAGATAACACTGAATTGAAGAGGCTCCTACAAGAAGAGAAATAGGAGAAACAAAGACTTCAACTTCAGCTATGAGCCATGGAAGAGGCCTTGGAGGAGTTGAAGTTCAATGAAGGCTTAGAGAAGCCCTCATCACATGTTTCAGAATCAACAGTTGAGGTAAAAAATGTTGATCGTTCTTTAATTCCATTTTCACCAACACTGTTTCTATTGGAAACCTGGAGGTACCCATTATAGGAACTGGCATGAGACTCCTTATCAAGATGGGGTATAAAAGGACTTGGTGTTAATGGCCAAGGTATGACTCAACCATTGGAGGTCATGCAAAGACCTCAATTCACAGGTTTGGGATACACCAAAGGAGAGTGCTCAAAGGTGTCAGAAATTTCCAAGAAATTGTTGAAACCATAAAGGAAATAGAATGATGGGAACACGTCACCATCATCCCATGGCAGTGGACATTGCAGAGGAAGAGCTAAGGCAAGCTCTCATCACCATAATTGCACGAGAGACAACTAGGAAAGGTATAAAAAGTCTTAATATTCTAGAGTTCATTTTGATTACAAGCATGTTAATGGTGAGCATAAATCATGGCATAGAAAAACATGTAGCTTTTGTGGTTTACATAACCATGTGATTGCTGAGTATTGGAAGAGAATGACAACAAGAAAAATGATGAGGCATGAAAGGCCTTCTCCACATCAAGGAAAGAAGGTTAAGTAGGTCTAGAGGAAGAGAATTTTTGTGGTCATTGCAACAGAGGTGGACATCAAAGAGCCACATGTTGGAGGCTCCATCTAGAGAAGCGTCTCGATGACAAAGTGCCCATGTAGGAACCAATTGGAAATATTGTTCGATAATCAAATCAGCTCCAGGATGATGACCCATTCACATTGATGAGTGAGAGATGGTTTTTCTGGACATGGTAGCTTGCCATGGCCTCATTTTTTAAATCATGTGCTGCAACATAAATGTAAAAGTGATGATGTGTTTTTCCATCACTTGTTAAAGCAACAATGATGTTTTTCCCTTTTGTTGATAACTGAGGATCAATTTTTGTTATAATGTAAACTTGACCACAGAGTATGTATTATAAACTCGTCATAAGTATGGGGATGTTTGGGTCATGATTGGTCATGTAATAGAGAATGTAACGTGCAAATATGTACTATAGGTTTACAGAGGATGAAGGTGTCGGTTCATCACTTATGGCTCTAAAGGACAAGGGTGAAGGAAAAGGAAGGGTGACTTGACATGACACTTATGGTGCAAACAATGTAACATAGAAGTTGTAGATTGTTTTCATGTTTTTGGAGGACCAAAAGCTCCTCAGTGGGGAGGAATGATCCAGGTGGCTCTAGAAAGACTTAGAAGTTGAAGGTGGCTCCAGAAAGGTTCGAAAATCAAAGTATTCAAAATGTATCCAAACCAATACCAAGTTATAGTGCTCATCATTATGATTCCAGTGGCATAGATGACAGTCAAATCTGAGTTCGTATGACTAACTTATGGATCTTTAAAGTTTGACAAGACATGGAAAAAGTAGGGCCCACAGTGTGCCACATGGCATCCCAGTCAACAAGTGGGACCCACAAGATTACGTGGCATTCAAGTGTTTCCCTATCATACCGTGACACATGTCACCCTTTCATTGGCCTCTTGCACCTAAAAAAGGACAAAAAAATATATATATTAAAAATGAGCATAAAACAAAAATAACATTAAAAAATAACCATATAACAAATATGGTTTATATTAAATACAAACAAAAAATTTAATCCATAAAAAATCAAAATATGGATGTTTGCTATAAACCATATTTTATTTAAATAAAATCCAATGACATTTTGTTAATATGGTATGTGGGCCATTTGTTAATTTTTAATATGGTATGGCATAACCATTAAACAAAGCCATAGTTCAAAAACCGTAACCGCATTCTAAATAAAATGTGACACCAACAATTTGCAAACCAACCACCGCAACCATTACCTTGTGACCACCAAATCAGGCTAACTGCCAATGTTTAAAACAATGATATGCCATTTTGGGAGGGGTGGGGGTTTGAGCCTTGATCACTCCGCCCTAATCGACACTGCCATCGTTGGGCCAATGACCCATTTTTTGACAACTTTGCCCAACATATTTTATTTAAACTCGAACTTTTCAGTTAATGGGAGGAGAGTGGAGGTCTGGGCGGAAACATGATTTTTAGGGATAGTGAATCCTTGAACGAGAATCCACAAGATGTTGAGGAAGATTCCCTTGAGGGCCAGAGATGTCAGTGACAAAATTTGACAAGTGGATAGTCATTTTTGTACGTTTTCTCGCCAGGAGTCCAACTGTGCAGTCAAAATCTCCATTTGAGCAGCAGAAATGTAGGTGTCCATTAGCTAAGAATCTTTGGAGAATGTTGTGGAACCTTTACATTCCCGTGGAGGCTAAATTTTTCCAGTGTCTAAACGATGCTGACGTTATAGTCATTTTTCATATAATTTTGCAAGGAGCGCAGTGGTGTGCTCAACATATTCATCTGAGCAGCAGATTCTTTGATCATCTTCAAGAACAAATCTTTGGGGGAATCTTCAAGATTCCCAATGGTTCAAAATTTGACGGTGTCAAAATTGGACAAGTTCACTGTCGATTTTCCACCACTCATCACTAGGAATTCAGTGGTGTAGTCCATTTCAACACTTGAGCTTTACAATTGTCATCCATCTTCGAAAGTGGAGGTATATGTTGCATTTATTCCATGTCTTTCTTTTTGATTTGTTGAGATGATGTCTTTATTGTTGAGATCCCTGATTACCATTATGTTGAGGGATACTTGTTGCCACATTATGTGAGATTTCATTATCTTGTCATGTTGAAGGAAAACCCATTTGAGTGAGAGTTTTTATAAGGAAAACGTCTTGTGGAGAGACAAGCCACTCTAGTTAAGGGTATTCATCCTTGTAGTGACAAAGAACATGCCATGTACGCCATCATCTTGTATAATTAATGAAGTGGCCTCCCCATTCTTGACACCAGGGCCCGGAGACGTAGCCCACACTGGGTGAACTCCGTTATCAATGTGTTTTATGTACTTTGATTTTATGATCGCCATTATGATTTCTTTCCTCTCCATCATGCACATGTGGTTATTTTATGTTCTTTCACTTGCAATTCTAAAAACATCACATAAGTAAAAGATCTTGGTTAATTCCAGTAGCTGAAGAGATCTAGATCACCATGTTATCACTCGATTTGGGGTTCTGTAGCAATTGGTCTATAACCATGGCCAACAATTCAAAGATGAAATATGGCATGAGCTATCCTCTCTGTTGGGATTCAAACACCAATATTTGTTGTCTTATTATCCCCAAGGCAATGGGAAAGTTGAAGCTGTCAACAAAATCCTTAAGACTATGATTCACCAGTGATGAATAAACACAAGACCATCTGGAATTTGTTTCTCTTCCCTAATTTGTGGGCTTATAGAAATTTTTTCAAGACTACCACTAGGTTCACCCCTTTACACCTTGTTTTTGGAGAGGAGGCAGTCTTACCAATCGAGTGTGAAATTTCCTCCCTCCACCTTAACTTTGAACTCCCCCAAGACACCCAACCTTTAGAACAATGACTTATCATGCTTGAGTGCACCAATGAAGACCTTCATGTTGCATTCCAAACCATTGAAGCGGCCAAAAAGCATACCAAACCAGTATTACTGCAAAGTCCACCCTTGTATCTTCCATGAAGGTGACCTTGTTCTTGTTTATGACCTTGTTCTTGTTCTTGTCTAGAATGAGAAATCCTTCCCAATCCTTGAAATGCACTCTACCTAAAGAAATTTTACCCATAACATTTCCCAGTAAAATGCATGTATCTCTTTATTTCTTCTTGCATTTAGGTAGTTTTCATTCCCCACCATCTTATACATTGTCTTCTTGCATCTTTCAAATGGATCCATCATCCACACCTTATATCGGTTATGCCGATGGTGTGAGTTTCTTCACCAGGAATCTAGCCTCGACAACTTGGGCCATTTTCACCCCCTTGCATTCATTATTCCACTCCAACAATGTCTGCATTGGATTTTCCACCAATAACCAACCCAAATATGATGCTATTATAGGTTTGTTAGATGATGTACTTGATTGTCACATCCTTCACCTTCATGTTTGTCTTGATTCCTTGCTACCTGTCATGCAATTGAACAACATTTATCATGTGCATAATCCTATCCTATTTAGAAAATATCTACGAGTTAATGTTTTGGTGCGTGAATTTGAATCCATTACATTCAGTCATGTTCCTAGAGCCAAAAATCACTATATAGATACCATTTCAAATAACATTCTATATTGGCATTTATCACATGCATATACAAGAATACATACATAAATAAATGGTGAACCACATCGTCACAAAATATGCATAATCATAAATATGTATTGTAATACAGTGTTTTGAGTCCACTCCTCTAAATACATACAACATGCTCATTCACATGTTATCATAAAACAAAAATTGGGACCCACATGTCCCTATGCCTAATGACTATCCTCTGGAGGCTCCTCAGCCAATGACTCCATCCCACCAACCCATAGATCTCGTACTTCCTAAACGACCATAGTAGTGCATCGCGTGATTTCTTACCACTCTGAGGGAAGACCTATGCACTCATCTATATACGGATCTTCTAGTTCATGCCACCCACACTTTATCACCATAGTTAGTAGCACGTCGAATATACATCAGCGATCCTCCAGTAGAGCATCTCTCCCTCATCTCTATTGTGATGTGGTCCCACCTTGATATGTAGACCCAGGTGCTACAACTTGTCCTGTGTATCCTTTCGGCCTCATTGGTGTTATATCTGCATACCACAAATTTTGGAAATTAGTACCATATACGCATATTTCTTAAAATATCAATGCATCAAATATATAACAACTTTCACTTACCATCTAGATTCCATGCTTGTCCTGACGGAAGTGGTAAGTCAGGATCCCATTGATAGTTCATGCCACTATAAGTATAATCATCTATTTACAGTGGCATCTGGTCCCAATGAGCAAAAAAATCAGTTCATAAAATTCGTCTGACTCCTCCTCCTCCAATTCGTCACAATATTTTCCCTCAATGTCACATCCTAGGCTCTTGTGGGCCCCCATCACAGATTTGTACATGAGGTCGGGTAGTGGGGATCTTCTCAAAAAAGAGTGAGCATAACATCGTCCCAAATGAACAATTATCATTGGTCATCCTTCTGCATAGTGTCAACTATGATTTCAATTATGGAAACATCATCTGCACCCAACCATAGAAGGTCCATACTAACAAACTCTCCACCAACATCATTTGCCCCCTAGTGATATGGTTGAAGACATGACTACCCAAGATCTGCAACACTGTTGTGGTTGTAGCTTGTGTCTCAAGCCTCTCTAGGTCACTGATCTGGATGGTCATGCAATTTACACGACTCCCAAGTGCATAGTGGCGATAAAAAAGCTCACCTATATGCCTCCCATGAGGAAACATTGGATGTATCTCCCCTACCATCCCCAAGGGGGGCAATCTTGTCTAGAAATATATGTCTTGGATCATGATCTCGATCCTGTGCCCTTGTACTACAAAGGCCTCCTGATCTCGGTCCCAGTAACTCACAATCCTCGACTACAAGGGCTCACTATCCCTCATCAAAGGGTTCTCTACGAACTTTGGCACGCCATAACATGCCAAAATCTCTCTCACTACTTGATTTCCCTAAATCTCAGCATGAAGGGGCTCCAAATCTCATTCTCTCCATACAACCTTTAGCTCTGCCATACCTGCAAAATACCATTATGTTTTGTCAACATAGAGTCAAAGGCATGCATGTCTAGTACTTAGCTTGAGATCACCTCAGGCCATCTGTCTTGCTTATCCTCTTAGCATAAAACACAATTTTTGTGCTCAAAACTGCACTGAATGCACTTATGAGCCCATTTTATGCATTCTAGAAAATAGAATAGGCCCCCAAAAGTGTGTTGCGACTATGAGGATGATCAGGGTTTCCCCACAGTGAGCTAAAGCCTTAATATGAAAGTCTAATCCACTAAAAATGATGAGTAATATTAGGCCACCTACCTCCAACCTGTAGATCCTTATTCCAACAGTCAATTTGTCCGCTACGATCTCCACAAGATTTAGGGTCTTCTCCTCCTCTCCAAATTCTCCATAGCTCACTATGCAAATGAATTGGATTTGGGGGCAAAAATCCCTTTGTTAAGAAAATCCCTTGTTTTTTCCGTCGCCCATTGCGACCAAATCGTAGCTCCATTTAACGAATTGTCAACACTGCTAGAAAGATATCACCAAGCTCTATAATGAGTCTTCCTTTGTTTTTGATAATTTAACACTTCCCTAGGAAGCCATTTTTTTCCATGAAGTCTCACTTTGCCGCCTATTAAAATTGAATTTCTTTACTTGAGCCACCCATACTCTGGTACCACTTTACCTTTGCACCGGTTGACTCATGTGTCGATTTTCATCACGAGTGACCATCATTTACTCATGTTTTTATGGTCCCCTTTGAGCCTCCCCCACGTGGCAACATCATCGAGTCACTCTCATTCAGAGCATCCGAGATGAGTCACCCTTATATCTATGGAGTATGTTTTGAGTCCCCTTGAGTCTAGTTACAATGTTCCATACATCTTTGTGTCACATCCATCGCATTGTATTCATATTTGGCCTCCAGTCATATTGCTCTATCTTTGCCAAATATTTGTTTGAGTTATTGACCATCCCCTCCAGAATCGAGCTAGTCCTTGCTAGGCCAACCATACATATCATGCTTTGACAAGGGAAGTCATCAGTCAATCACTCATCTTGTTTCCTTCCATTATCCTCCCTGGTGTCAGTCCATCAGTCACTCGACTATGATATCTTGTGCCTTTGTTAATGATTTCTTATTGCCTTAACTTTGACAAGCCCTCTTCTGTTGACCTCAACACATTTATTCCAGAAGAGTGGTCTAGAGGGCGGTGTACATTGGTTCCATCTTTCATCTTTGTTTAGTGCCTTAGATCAAGTAAAGGGAATCATCATTGCCCTTTGACTTGGTTGTTTCTCACGTGCTTGACACCAGCTCCTTATTGCACGATTGAGATTTGTACACTTGATGGTTTGGTGATCCAGACAATTGTCCCAATGATTCACAGGTGTGTGTGAGATGTTCCAAACGTCATGAGGGGGTGGCCCTTTAGGTATCCATCCACATGCTAGGATGACCATAGATGTTTATCTAACCTCAGATGCATTTCCTCATATGTGATGGGTTCGTTTTTCATCACTTGTAGTTCCCACAACATGCATGTAAACTTTAGATGATCCATTCAAATCTTCAAGGCCCTTTCCTATTCAGCAAGGCTTCTTGGGTTGCGATCCCCCCCATCACCATTTCAGATTGAGGGGAATTATGTCTTATGTACTCAAATGTTATTGTATTTAGTCCCGACTTATGTTTTTCTAAGCGCATTATGTATATGGGACCCATTGCATTATTTTATGACCCATTGATGCCAACATGTCATGTATCATGTACTTTGTAGCTCAGTCCCACATTTCTAGGCTCACCATTATAAATTGTACGCATTTATCTCGGATGGTATGGATATGCCTCCCCTGCCTCATTTGAGATCATGTACTCCAACATAAAATGAGACTTCTATCAATTTAGTAGGTCTTGTCCCCTACATTTTTGTCCTTCTTTGCATTTCTTCAGTTATCTCTCTCTCTCTCTCTCTCTCTCTCTCTCTCTCTCTCTCTCTCTCTCTAACTCCCCTTCGGTGTCTCGTGGAAGTATAACCTACAGAGTATTTCGGTCATACGATTTTATCCTAACACACATATATTGGGGGGCAATTTGTTATCACCAAAAAATGATCACCTAACTATTTCTAACTAGGAAGATCAAAATACACCATGTAGGATTAATTTTACCATACTAAAATCACTTTCACCATGGGAAATAATTTGGTAAACCATTTTCATTAAATTATTTTCTTATTAAAATAAAAAGACCCATGAGAATAATTAGATAAATAATTATTTATTTAAATTTCTCTAGGAATAATTATTAAATCATTGTTTAAATAATTATTCCTTGTCACATTTGACTAAATTTCTTAGGAATAAATAAATAAATCACTATTTATTTATTATTCCTTATTGCCATTATTGGAATAATTGTTAAATCACTATTTAATAATTATTTCAATTTCTCTCCATTCTTAATCCTTGTGAAATAATTAATAAATCATTTTATTTGTTAATTATTTCTAAATAAAGATATTTGACCATTTTAAATATATTTTCCCTCTCCAAAAAATATAATAAATTATTCATAGTAGTTAAATCTTGATTTGGTTATTATCCTCCATTTTTTAGATTAACTAAACACTTTATTATAAAAAGGAGGGTTTTCCATTCATTCTTCACCATGATCATTATCGTCATCACCATTATCGTCTCTTTTCTTTTGAGCTCCAATTTGAGTTCTCCACATTGTTTTGGGTTTTTTACACATTGAGAGAGAATATCGATTACTGAAACATCAAGGACATCAAAGGAACCATACCACAGAGGGGGATTTGTAGACCCTTTTATAGATATCCTTCACTAGGTGTCATCAATAAAATAATTTATTCATTTTAAAGTCTTTCCATTTGGGTTATTGCATTGCATGTCTATCTTGTTGTTTGTTGTTCTTGATCTTATATGTTATTTTTGTTGCAGGTAGATCTGAATCGTAAGTAGGCACAAATTGTTGTTAGGGTCACTTGTCACCTAGTGACTTAAGTGAAGTGTTTTTGGTACACCTTCCAAGAAATTTCACACTAACATTTGGCAGTGAGTTTGGTAGTTAAAGCCAAAGTTAAATGCGAATAAAAATAGAAGAAGCATTGCTGCAAAAGGTAAGAATTGCTAAAATTAGTGAAATAACTCAGTCTAACTTGAAAAAAAGGTTTGTTCAAGGTTGAGAACTTGGTGAACAGAGTCAGAGGAAAATTTATGAACAAGACAAAGGCAAAAATAAGAATGCATGCGACAACACAAGAAAAGAAAAGAAGGCAAAAATATGAAGCCAAAATTCTTTATAAGCAAGCTTGAGAAAGCATGTGAGATATATGAGCTTTTGTGGAGAATTGTGTGTGAGGTGAAGCTATTGGTGTTTCTAAAAAATCAGAGATTGCTGAAGGTGTTGGTGATTGAATAAATTAATTTATTTTGAGAGTAGAGAAGGCATTCATGGCTCTAGTATGAAAATGGATGAAAGATGAACCAATGAGTGTTAAGCAAGTTGTAGCTTGTAGACTAGGGGTTGGTACTCCTTCTAGTTGGTGCTGGTAAATAGTTGGGGTTATAGCTCCATTTAGTTGTATCTGATAAATCAGGTAGTTGTAGCTTCCTTCTAGTTGTAGCCAGAGGTTTATAACAACAAGTTGTAGATTGCCTTGAGAATAAATTGAAGAGAAATATTGAAGAATTTATTTTTTCTTTGTATGTTCCATTGAGATAATTGATATTAATTTTTTCATGCTTATTTCAATTAACTACTGAAGTATTTAATGGTTTCCTAATGCTCCTGCACAAAGTGAAAGAAAATTTTAAATTGGTAAAATTCCTACAATATCGATTCACTCCCCTTCTATGTATTGTCCCGGTTTCAAAAAATTGGTATCAGAGAAGAGTTACTTTAGAACAATTTAATAGTTGGAAGAAAGATCAAGGAACATGGCAAACTAGGAAGGAGGATTTACCAACATAGCACTCGTGTTCAATGGAACAAACTATGTGTTTTGGAAAGTGAGGATGAAGACTTACATTTAATCACTTGGATGTTGTGGAAGAAGCATATTAAATGCCTCTAGTAGTGACTACAAAATATCGAAAACTAGAATTCACATGCAATGCTAAAACAATGAATTCCCTTCTTGCTAGCCTACCTATACTAGAGCTTGTCAAAGTAACATATTGCACATATGCCAAAGCTATTTGGGATAAGATGAGAAACTGCTATGAAGGAGACACCAAGGTAAAGAAAATTAAACTTCAAGGCTATATGATGAAATTTGAGTCTTTAAGTATGCATGATGATGAAGATATTACAAAGTATTTTTTAAGAGTTGATGAAGTTGTGAACACCATAAGAGGTCTTGATGAGAAGCTAGAGGAAGATGAGGTTGTTCAAAAAGTGTTAATATCTCTTACGAAGAGGTTTAATCCCAAGGTTTTATCCCTTGAATAAGTGAAAAATCTAAACTCTCTCACTTTAGATCAATTACTTGGTATACTCACTGCCTATGAGATGAAGATGTCGAAAGGCAAGTATGCATCCAAAGAATCAACCTTTAAAGTAGAAAATAAGTGTAAGGATGAGCATGCTGACTCATGTTGTGAAACAAATGAAGGAGAAGCAAACTTGTTGTTATGACATGTAGAATGCATATTTGTGACATGTTTGATGAAATGCATGTCATGGCTAGTGGGGGTCCAGTCAAGTCCTGATTAAAGTATATGCATTTGTATCATTGTTTTGATGCTACTTTTCATTTCTGGAAGTTCCATGAAGTTCTAGGTAGTAGCCTGAGACCTAGCCTTGAAAAGTGACAAAGAATTCAGGGTCACTGGCTCTGAACTAGCTAAAAAAGACCCTAGTCGCTTGCATTCCTAGGTTGTGAGAGTGACTAGAGGGTCCAGTTACACGCATGTTCATGTAATGGGAGAGACTAAAGCTCTAGGTTAGTAAAATGTTAAGTTGTCTCAAGGGTTGATCACCTGGAAGTGTTGGTTGGCTCCTGTAGGTTCTGTGACATGTGTAGAAGGTCAAATTGGTTGTGTTGTGCTAGTTCCAATTCCTTAAATGTACATGGGGAGTTGAATCAGATCTTAGTAGCCTCTCATCATATGTTTACCCCAACGAATCAGTTAACTTGGGTAAATGTGGGAGGAGGGTGTTATAGAGTGGTATTAGATCTTGGTTCACCCTTTGGACTAGATGGGCAGTGTGCTGGTCATGAATTCATGTCAGTTGCATATATGTGTTGCATATATGATGACACCACTCCAATTATGGTCTATGTTCTTGTTGCATATGCATGGCGTTGGTCATAATTGGAGTGGTTTCATCATGTGGAAGTTGATGGTGTGTTTTTGGATGTGATTATCATGAGTATAGGTCGGTTATGCACTAGTTATGCATGTTAGTGTTGTATGTATTGTGTATGCATGCATGTTGTACATATGTTGATTATGCATAGATTGATGTGGTGTAGTTGTCATGCATGAGGTTGTGATGTGTGGTTGATATGGTCATGCATTTATGGCTTGACTATGGTTAGGATGATACCTATATGTTGTTATTATTATGTTTATACATGTATTGTGCTAATCTGGTTGACATTGCGGATGAGATATCCTCTCTGAAATACAATGAGGTATGTTGATTATGTTTATATTTTGGTTTAGCTGACATGGTATGTTTGGTAGGAAAGAGATCAAATATGACTAGCAAGATGATAGAATACATTTCCTGAGATTCTCCCTATGGATCAGATGAGAAGTGTGGTGTTGGGAACTCTTCTAACTTAGAAAACACATTGAGAAGATTGAAGGAAGAATAACAAATAATGACAAAATCATGCAATTATAGGAGAAACAAGTAGAAGTCAATGCAGTAATCCTTCAGAGTTTGTCAGAATTGAAGAGACAGGGACCACTTCGGATCAACCATGGACAAGAGGACATAACTAATGGGGAATATGGCAGTAGATCTCATGGCGGGCACATGTTAGATATGGATGAAATAGTTAGAAATGGAAGGTTCTTGGACACTTTGGATAGGAGAGGTGATGGACACAGGTACTATTCTAGTTCTGGTTCTGATAGGCACCATGATTGACATCATTATCATCCTTACAGGAGGAGTGATAGGGGATACTTTCTAGATGAGTTCAAGAAATCTAAGCCACCTACCTTTGATGGAGATTTCAAGGAGCTGGAGGATGTAGAGGCTTGGTCACTTGGGATGAAGAATTTCTTCGAACAGCATGATTACTTAGAGAACATGAAGGCCATAATAGGAACACTCAGTCTTAAAGGTAAATCAGATATCTGGTGGGAAGATGTAAGGAGGGTTAGAGACATCAGGATGTAGGAGTTGAGTTGGCATGAATTCAAAATACTTTTCAGGAAGAAGTACTTGCCAGAAAGGTACCACGACAGTAAGGCCAAATAATTTTACAAGCTAAAGATGGGATCGATGACAGATGAGGAGTATATGACTAAGTTCTCGGAGCTATTGAGGTATGTACCATATATTAAGGATGAAAAGGCTAAGGTTCAAATATTTCTCAGTGGATTTCCTTTAGAATTTAGAGATCAGATTGAGTATGATGAGCCTCGGTCATTTGAGGAAGTTATTAGGAAATTGAAGCATTGCTATGAGCAGTCAAGCATAAGAATGAATTTCAACAAGAATGGAAAGGGAAATATAATGGTAAAGGTAAATGGAAGCCAAAAACAACAAGGCCTTAGAATGCAGAAGAGAAAGAAAATATTGCACCATACAAGAAGTTCAAAGTAGCTAGACATGGACATGGGTCACAACCACAAAATAGAGGAGATGGTAAAAAACACTTGGAGTGTTGGACATGTAGTAAGGAACATCTTAAGGGAGATTCTTAGTAGAATCAGGGTGGTAGGTGTTGGTGTCCCAAATTTCTCTATTTTTACCCCATTTCCATAAACTCTAACCTATGTTTTATCTCCACTTAACCCTCTCATTCCTACACTAGTCCAAGATAATCATATATTCCTACATATGCTTCATATTTCATAATTAAGATTTATAAAGTGCTTTATTAATTATTTTATATAGATTTCATGCCTCTTAGTATCTCTTGTAACTTATGTTAGATTTCCTTAAGGTATTTGAGGAACTAAGTATTAATTATGAGTTAGCATGATCAGTGCAGGCAGATTCCTGCACTGCCAATGATGTTGCTCCAAGATCTCCGTAACAGTTCAAATCCTTCCACGTAGGCATTTTGATTGACGACTCCTAGTTCGGTTGTGGGCTAACTGAGGTTGGATATCCGTATAGTCAGGGACACATGCCAAGGATGGTCTACAGAAAGCAAGTTCGCGTGCCATTATAACTATTAGCCAGTTTTGTAATATTGGTTGTTAGTCCGTTTGCCCGAAAGGCTCGAATAAGGAAATACTGTAATTAGTAGAATGGGGCTAAGGCCAAAAGGCTCTATAAAATGTAGACTGCAGGAAGAACCAGGGAGCGATCTAAGTTGTAATTTCATTCGTTGTGTAATTTTGTATTGCCCTCGGCTCTGGGCTGGAATTGTGACATCATGTATATTTGCTGATTAAGTAATATAAGGAACTCGCCATGTTATTCACATGATGTGTCTAACTTATATTCTATGCGTACTTGAGTGCTGATTCGTTTCGTTTCTTAAACAGGAAACGAGCTGGTTGGCTAGGGCCCAACCAACCCATCGCATTTACCCTTGCGCTTTTTCCATTTGAAAGGTTTGTGTAAACATTTATTTGCAGTTGCATGGTTTGAATTATTTTTATATTTATTTCAGAGTTCTGACTCCTGAGCTAAATTTATTTCGTAGTTAAGTGTGAACGGATCCATGGTTTGGAAGTTGATTGAGCTTATTTATTTCCTGTAATTCCTTTCTTGAAATTCTTGTCTTGGTTTACTTCTGCTCGGGTCGTGCAGGAATATTCTTCCTGTACTAGTGCATGTAGTTTCCTGCACTCCAATTTATTCATTTACTTCATAGCAAATGTTGCATTTCTGCTTATCATTTTAGTTATTCCTGCAAGCAAAAGTATTATTAAATACAGTAATTTTTCTTAACATTAAATGCATACTTCTGAAGGATCTGAGGATGCTTATATGAATTAAGAAAGGATGTTATTATAAACACTTTATACTTGCATTACAAGTGAGTTTCCGAAGCTAGCTGATGCATGCACATTACTGTGATTGTTGCTTTGATTATTTCGAATTGTTTTCACTTTATGAAGTTGAGTTTCATTGTTAGGTTCAATTAATTGAAGCATTTCTTTTCCATAGATAATTTATCTCAGAATTTAGTTTGCAATTGCAATTCTTTTCAACACGTATTTTAATTCTTTCAAAAGTAAATTGGAAACTTTGGTGAAAGAAGCTCTATCTCGGTGTAAGAGCTAGTATTTTGTCATAGGAACAGAGTGCTCTAAGCCCTAAGGCTTAAAGCACCTCCACAAAATAGAAATCTTCAATAAGGAAGGTAAAATATACTTTTGTACAAAGGTACTGTACCTACACTAGTGCACGCAAATTGCAACAGTACAAGAACAATTTGTTTGTGTAGAAGGAAAATCAATTGGGAAACAGATCTCTGCAAGGGCCCACTTGTCAAGCTGTGAGACATCTATACTGGAGATAAACATAGTATTTCATTTCAACATTTAATATTGCTTTCAATTGTGTGAAAGTTCCTTCACTTGATTTCCTTGCAAATTATTCTTTTACATTCCAACACTACAGTTGCTTTGGTGTCAATTGCCTTTAAAATTATTTTTTGTATGATTCTGCAACATTTCCTTTAAGAAGTAGGATTAAGAATAAGAAAAGTTCATAACACTTTTGGCATTTCCTGTGCTTTGTCTCTAAGTTTAAGAAACCCTCGGGTTGACAATTAATTGTTGAGGAGTTTCTTAAGTGCAATTCCTGCACCCAACATTTTGGCGCTGTTGCCAGGGAGGCGATTTGAATTGGTAAGACTTTTTTCATTTTTTTGCAATAGGGGTAAGTATGCTATTATTTTTTCCCTGTAGTGTGCTTCTATTGTTTGGAGGAATTTATAGGTGTTGAGTTATTTTTGAAATTGCAGCTTTTATTTGAATTTCGTTTTGTCATTTTTTTGAAATGAATGCCTAAAAGAGGTAGGGGTCTGAAGCCCACTAGGGGCAAAAGAAATACTGATAAATCTGAAAGCAAATCTCATATTGGGCCTTCTTTTGCAAGCAGAAAGTCCAAACAAACTCAGACTCATCATGTAGGAACAATCCATTTGGGCTTTGGAAGGAGTAGTCATAGTCAGCCTTCTCAGCCCATTGAGAGAGGTCCGCGTGGAAAAATAACAATGGAAGATAAGGAAGACCATGCAAAAGGAACTAGTGAAAATCAGGTAAATGAGGAACAATCCACTTTTGGATTCCCAATTGTGGATCCTAATACACAAGTACAAATGAAAAATATTTCATCATCAACTCTTCCTCATTTCTATGGTAAGGTACATGAAGACCCAGACTCTTTCTTATTTGAGTTTGATATTTTGTGTAGAATTTATGATTATTCATCTGATGCCTAGAAGTTAAATTTGTTTCCTGCAACTCTCAAGGACGTAACACTCTGCTGGTTCATGGGACTAGGAGGAAACACTATATCTTCTTGGGAGAAAATGAAGAGAGTGTTCTTGTCAAAATATCAGGAATATTGTAAAACTAGAGATATCCAAGATGAAATCTTTACTATTGTGCAAAATGATGATGAGACTCTAGAGGACTACTTGGAGAGATTCCTGTATATCCTTCAAAGGTCAAAGCACAAATTTGATCCAAGTACCATTAGAACCTTGTTCTTACATGGGCTTACTGATGATGCTAGGAATAATTTAAATTTGTGAGGACAAGGGGATATTGCTAAAAAATATTTTGATCAAATCTGTGACTTGTGCAGGAAATTCTCAAGGAACCAATATAGATCCGGTAAAGGAATTCGGAATAGAAAGAAGAAAACCGAATCTACTGATGCTATGATTATTGGATTAGAAAAAAAAATGGACAATATGAAAATTGAAATAATGAATAATGTTAGTAAACAAATATACTCTTTGAAGTTTTAACAAAAACTGGTAGAGGAACAAGAGTCATTATCTATTTTTTGTCCAAAATGTAGAAAAAAACATCTTTTAAGAGAATGTCCTCTCGATATTAAAGAAACTAATAAATGTGAAATTTGTGCAGAGAACCATGCCACAAAAAAATTTCCCTCCATACCTAGGCTGAAAGTTGTACTTGAGGGAGGACAACTTGAAGCTGAATCACTGCATGCTATGGAAGCACGAAAAAACTGGCCTCAGGTAAGAGCAGGGATGGCTTTTGAACCTCCACCACATTTTTTTGGTTATAATGCACATTCATATTCCTATCCTAACACTAGTCACTCTCAACATTGGCAGAATGGGAACCAATATAAGTATGGACAACCCTCCCAATCTTGGAAACAAGGATGGAGAGGGCCAAACCATTCACACCATTCACATCACTCCTATCCTGCATCTATGCAGTCATACCCTCCTACGTATGCACCTTACCCAATGGCACAACCATCATTACCTCAGCTGAGTCAGCCAATGCCACCATTACCTTTACCTCCACTATTTTGACCTTCTCAGCTACCTGCTCAAAATTTACCCAACCCCAATAACAAAGAGGTACAAATGATCCATTCTATGAACCCTATTTCTTCATGCAGATATCAATCTATGCCAGTTGGAGTCAATGATCTCCAATTGAGATCAGGGAAGATAGTAACCTCAGAAAATCAAAAGCAGCCTATGGTGATTATCAATGAGAAATGAGAGGAAGAAAATCCTGACCATTCTAAAAAATATGACACCATTCAGCATATCCTCGTACCTTCTAAGCCATTGTCATCTTCTTCTAACCGACCTCCCTATCCAGAGAGGTTAGTTGTGGAGAAGAAAGACCCCATTCCTGAGTCTAGCCTAGCTTCTGAGCTTAGGAACCTTTTCATAAGGGTACCTTTGCTCCAAGCTATTAAAGAGATCCCCATCTACACAAAAATCATTAGGGAAATCTGTCTCAAGAAGCTAGGAAGGAGAAGATTAGAACCTTAAACCATTCAATTTGTTGGTAGAGCAACACAGTTAATGACAGGGTGTATTCACATGAAGAAATATACCTACCCTGGAAACCCTATCATCTCTATCCAGATAGGTGATGTCCTCATCTCCAATGTACTTATAGACCTGGGGGTAGCCATTAACGTTATGACCAAGCAAACCATGGATCAACTTGGATTGGTCCATATTCATCCTACTCCCATTATGCTCGAACTAGCTGATAGATCTAAAATCAAGCCGGAAGGGGTGTTGGATGATGTGGTCGTTTCCCTAGACTCTTGGGAATATCCCGTAGATTTCATTGTGCTTCAGCCAAAGAATCCTATGGGAGGACATCCCTTGATCTTGGGATAACCATGGCTTGCCATGGCCGATACTTATATCAGATGTCGTTCTGGTGACATGTACATTTCCCATGGATATTCTAGGAAGAAGGTCACCTTGTATCCATCCGTTAGATCCATTTAGGAGGTCCGAGACACTTTATGGTTATACTACAGTAGTAATGAGGAGACTTAACCTGTTTCCTTGATATTTCAGAATGCTAAGTTCTCGCAGGAGGGTGAAATTCAAGACTTCTTGAATAATCTAGACACCATGCCTAATTTTGAGTCATTAAGTCAGATTTTTAGTCTAGACTTTCAGGAAATATATGACTCTCTACCTCACTTGCCACCATATCTAGTGACACCTTTGTGTACTCTTGAGCCTGATACCACTCTTGCTAAGATTAGTCCAGGTAAATCCTTGCATATTAGTTCAAACTTGGATCGTTCCTAGCAAAAGCAGCTTGTGAAGTTGTTGCGAAAGCATCTAGATGCCTTTGCATGGGGTTATGAAGATATGAAAGGCATCCCTCCTGAAACTTATACACACCATATATATATTCAGGATGGAGCCTGACCTATCCAAAAACCCCAAAGGCAAATGAACCTAGCTCTAAGAGATGTTGTAAAGGAAGAATTGCAAAAACTCTTAGACGCTGATTTTATCTATCCTATTTATGACAGCCAGTGGGTCTCTCCATTGGTATTAGTCCCGAAAAAAGATGGGAGATGGCACATTTGTATTGACTACAGAGAACTAAACAAAGCCACTCTCAAAGATTACTTCCCCCTTTCTTTCATCGATCAGGTACTCGATACCCTTACTAGTAAGAAGTACTTTTCTTTTCTAGACATCTTTAGCGGGTATAACTAGATACAGATCGCACCCAAGGATCAAGAAAAAACCACTTTTACATGTCCATGGGGTACATTTTCTTACCGAGTGCTTCCCTTTGGGCTATGTAATGCCCCAACTACCTTTCAAAGGGAAGTCTTGGCTATTTTTGCTGACCTTGAGTGTGTAGAAATCTATATGGATGACTTTTCAGTGTTTAGTGATTCATTTCAGGAAGCCCTCAAGAATCTAGAAAAAGTGCTTCTTCGCTGCCAAGAAGCTCATATCACCTTGAGTGACAAAAAATGCAAATTAATGTGCAAGGCAGGAGTGGTTCTTGGCCATCTTATTTTTGGCAAAGGTATCCAGGTTGACCTTGCAAAAATAGAAATTATTTTGAGTCTCCCTATATCCAAAACTCAAAGGGAAGTGAGAGGTTTTCTAGGACATGTGGGCTACTATGGGAGATTCATTGAGAATTTCTCAAGGATAGATACCCCCATTTCGACTTTTGGCTAAGGATAGTGAGTTTTCTTGGTCCATAGCTTGCCAACAGTCCTTTGAGACATTGAAGGAAAAACTAGTCCAGGCACCAGTTTTGAGAGGACCAAATTGGTCCTTGTCATTTCATATTTCTTCTGATGCCTCATATACTACTATTGGTGCAGCTTTAGGACAAGAAGAAAACAAACAATCTTATGCTATTTATTTCATTAGTAAAAACTTGTCACCCACTGAACTAAATTATACGGTCACTGAGAAAGAGTTTTTAGCTGTAATTTTTTCCATTAATAAATTCAGACACTATATTATAGGATATGAAGTCTTTGTACATGCTGACCATTCCGCAATAAGATATTTGATGAATAAACCATTAACTAGTGGTAGGGTGACTAGGTGGTTATTATTGTTATATGAATTTAATATTACCATTATTGATAGACCAGGAAAATCGAATGTAGTAGCAGATTACCTTTTGAGATTAAACAATCCTGGTGAAGGAATTCCTGTTGATGATGATTTTCTTGACGAACATCTTTTTGCTGTGTCAACAAAATCCCCATGGTTTGCTGACATAGCTAACTATTCAGTTACTGGGAAATTACTACCTCACTTATCCGCTCATGAAAAGCGGAATATCATACAGAAAATTGCTGCATATTCCTGGATTCAAGGAGACCTCTTTTACACCGAAGGAGATCTTATTATCCTTAGATGTGTAAGAGAGGAAGAAGTGTTTGATATTTTAAAATATTCCCATGATGAACCTTGCGGGGGTCACTTCGCCGATAAGCAAACTACATACAAAGTGTTATGAGTTGGCTATTTTTGGCCTTCCTTGTTTAAGGATGCCAAACAATATGTCAAGCGGTGTGATAGCTGTCAGCGAGTTGGCCAACCTAATCAAACCAATGAAATGCCTTTATTTCCTTAGGTTATGATTGTGCCTTTTGAAAAATGGGCCATTAATTTCGTATGAACAATAAATCCAACATCATCAAATAAAAAGAGTTGTTGTTGATTTTCTTTTTACTAAAATCTTTACTAGATTTGGTGTGCCTAGAGAAATTGTTTCTGAAAATGGACCCCAGTTTATCTCTAATCTGGTACAGGGTGTGATGGAGAAGTACAAGATACAGCATAGGAAATCTACACCGTATCACCCACAAGCAAATGGTCAGGTGGAGTCCACAAATAAGGTGGTTGAGTCCATCGTCACAAAGACGGTAAATATGCATAGAAAGGATTGGGCTGACAAATTACTGGAAACATTGTGGGCGTATCGAACCACTTGGAGAAACAACACAGGACACACACCATATGAGCTAGTGTACGAAAACAAGTCCTCTTGCCAATAGAATTCTAGTTCAAGACTTTTAGGATTGTATTCCAATTGGAGCTAGATCTCTCTGAGGCACAACAACAACGTCTTCTACAGTTAAACGAGTTAGATGAATTCCGAAGGGATGCTATTCAGCAGAACATCATGGTTCAACAACATCGCAAGAAGTGTCATGACAAGTCCATTCAGAAGAAGAAGTTCCAACTAGGTGATTGGGTACTCCTTTACGATTTTAGAATCAAATGTTTTAAAGGAAAATTCCACACATGTTGGATGGGACCCTATGAGGTGGTCAAAGTGTTCGAAAATGGAGCAGTAGAAATCAAAACTATTGATGGACTAAATTCTGTGTTCCTGGTAAATGGGCATAGATTGAAGGTATATTTTCAGCCCCTTACTAAAGGATATTTTATGCAGCAAGTCCAACAACCATTTTAAAAGGAGTTGGTAGGTGGTAACACCAACTTGTTAAAGATTTGATTCCTTCTTGTCCTTATTAAAAATAATAAAATAAAAATAAAAATGAAAAATGAAAAAAATAAAAAGATTTGTTTTTCATGTAATTATGAAAATTAGTTGACTGACATGATTGCAGAGGGATCAACCTAAAAACCAGCATGCTGGCAGGAAGATTGGAATTTTAATAAAAAGGGAATGTTACTTGATTTTTAGATATGTTGGCTGCCACCAAGAAGAAGCAGGTTCGAGAAACCAAACCCTTACCCAAGTTTGGGGTAACTATCATGGAAATTTTTATCCAAGTAAACGCTTAATTCCCGCTGCAATTAATTCTTCTGGCATCAGTGCAGGCAGATTTTCAAGGTAAAAAAAGAAACTCTTCCTTTCTTCTATTTCCCATTTCAAAAATTCCCACTATTTTCTTTTCTAAAATCCCCAACGAATACCTTCTTCATTCTTCTAAGAAAACTACCCTACCTGATTTCGTAAAATCCCTCTTTTCCCCTGAATTTTTTTCCACATCCTGTTTCTTCTATTCCTCTTGGTGATATTATTCCTGGAAATTCCTGCTGTACTATTCCTTCCCATTCTGAAAATTACCCTTTTCCTACTTCTTTGTTCCCTCATAAATTGATTGCAAAATTTGGTGCAGTCAATTGAGAAGGCATGCTCATGAAACACCAAAGGATGGCGAATAAAATTTTTCTTGTATATTGAGGCAATTTTTTTTTCTAGCTACAAAATTGTGTTCTATCAAAATTTTTGTTTTGGTAAAATCCTTGGTGCAAGATGCACAGTGCAAGCAGTCAGTGCAAGCACGGTGCAGTGCAAGCAGGATCAATGCAAGAATGTGACCGACTATGGGAGCAAGCGTAAAATAAATTTCACATAGTCCAGGAGCGTCTTACTAAGGATGTTTTTGGAGCTTTATTACCTTGAACATGAATACGGATGGATCATAGCATTATATATTTTTTAATTAATACTCTGTTTTATCATTTACTGACTTAGGAAATTTTTTAAAGTGCAAGATATATTGGGTTCTGAAATCTATTTTTTTTAATGAGTACTGAAATATGTCTTGATTAAATTATGAGGTAGACTGTGGGATAGTACTGATTGTCTGATAACCTGTATTCACCTCCCTTGAAACAATCTCACATTACTTGTTCATTATTATCTTACCTCGTAACCCGATCATTATGACCGTTGCACCATTGCCGCATAAACCTCCACTACACCCAATCATTATTGCTAACCTGCAGCAGACTGATGCGAATTTTCACCTAATAGGAAGAGTTGTTTTCATCATGATTGGTTGAGTGGGACTGAAAAGATGGAGGATGGATGAACCTCTCGCATAAAGATCTCAGCAATCATTGGTATCACTCGCTGGGATCCTTTTGAGGTTGTGACCGGGAAGAGTGAAGTGCAATTTGAACATGGCACCCATAAGGAATGAGACGTCGTCCTTGAAGGAGATCGAGCAGACCGCAGGATACCAGAACAGTCTTGCACTATTGCAAGAATCCGGGTTCCTTCCATTTTTACAGAAGTTCGATGGTTTCGACATGGTTTTGGCACTAGAGTTCACGAAGACATTTGAAGGAGGTCGAGTCAGGATCGTCTCATTCGAGTTCAAAGTCACGGAGGAGTCCATTGCACAAGCTACATGCTTGCCAACGATAGGGGAGCATTGGTTCAAAAAGGAGCGGCTTGGGAAGAAGCGATAACATCAGTTTGTGGTTGAAAGAAAGCTTAAGGTTGATTGGAAGAAGGGATTTCCTCAGAGTTCCATGATTAGGAAATGGAGAGCTTCCTGTTCATATTGCAAAAATTTGTGACCTGCGAGGGAGTGACCTGGGAATAATTCCTGAAGGAGTTTCGAGCGAGGAGTGCAGGGAAGTCTGCTAGCAAGAGTACAAGAAAGAAAAGGAAGGCAGAGACATCATCCCCTGCTGAGAAAAAAGGTAAAATCACGCTGGCACAAGCAGAAAAGAGGTCTGTTGAAAACACTCTGCCCTCGATAAAGAAAAGAAAAGTCAAAACCTCGATGAGGAAGAAGACTATCTCTCCATGGACGATTCAGTCAGCATCTCCTTTTGTGATTGATGAATCACCCCAAGTTTCACCTAAAGATCATAACCTTTTAGTGCTTGCAGATGCAACGACCCACACCGTGGTAAATGAGGAAAATGTGGAAGATGACATATTGTTGTCTACCTTTGTTCGCAAATTAAGAAAGAGGAAGTCAACACTGAGTGCAGGTAAAGTTCAAGCAGAGGGTCACGAGGATGATGAGGCACAACACATGGAGACCCTTGATAATTTTGATGAACAGGACATCAAAACCCTCAATGTCCTTGAGGAATAGGGTACTGAAGCCCCTGCTATTTTTGAGGAATAGGGTACTGAAATCCCTATTGGTTTAAATGAACAGGGTACTAAATCCCTTGAAGAATTGGAAGAACAGGGCATTAAAAACCCTAAGGAGTTGAGTGCACAAGGTACTGAAACCCTTGGCACGAAGGCTATGGAGGGCACCAAAACCCTTGGTGATAATGAAACCCCGAGCACAGAAGCTTTTGGCAATGTCATAATGAAAACACTGGATGACCTTGATCTTGACAATGATGAGACTTGTTTTGAGTCCATTGTAGAGAAGGTATTTACACCAGAAGATCTGAGCATGGAACCCTCTCCTCTCTACCTCAATAAATAGTAGAATTGGAGCAGCAAGTTCATGACCTAGAGGCTCTGAACCAGGTCATGAAGGAGCAAAATTAGCAAAAACAAAGAGAGGTAGAGCTACTCACAGAGGTCAAGAAGCAGAAACAACAAGTAAAATTATGGAAGTATCGGGCTTCGAAATGCTACAAACGCCTCAAGAAAGTGAGTAATCAACTGAAAAGAGCCTGAGGTAAAATGCTAAAGTTAGTAAAAGTAGGAATAAGTATTGAAGTATAGGATTGAGCGTTGGCCACCCATTTTTGAATATTTTTTGTAGAAGGTAAAGTGTTGTGGTAGGACACACAACAACTTAGGTATGGGAGATGTTGGTGTCCCAAATTGCTCTATTTTTACCCCATTTCCATAAACTTTAACCTCTATTTTATCTCCACTTAATCCTCTCTTTCCTGCACTAGTCCAAGATAATCATCTATTCCTACATATGCTTTGTATTTCATAATTAAGATTTATTAAGTGCTTTATTAATTATTTTATATAGATTTCATGCCTATTAGTATCTTTTGTAACTTATGTTTAATTTCCTAAAGGTAATTAAGGAACTAAGTATTAATTATGAGTTAGCATGATCAGTGCAGGCAGATTCCTACACTGCCAACGATGTTGCTATGAGATCTTCGTAACAGTTCAAATCCTTCCACACGGATGTTTTGGTCCACAAATCCTAGTTCGGTTGTGGGCTAACTGAGGTTGGATATCAGCGGCATATAGTCATGGATACATGCCAAGGATGGTCTACGGCCAACAAATTTCGCGTTCCATTATAACTATTAGCTAGTTTCGTAATATTGGTTGTTAGTCCATTCGGCCGAAAGGCTCGAATAAGGAAATATTGTAATTAGCAGAATGGGGCTAAGGCCGAAAGACTGTATAAAATGTAGACTGTAGGAAGAACTAAGGGGCGATCTAAGTTGTAATTTCATTCGCTGTGTAATTTTGTATTGCCCTCAGCTTTGGGCTAGAATTGTGCCATCATTTATATTTTCTCATCAAGTAATACAAGGAACTCGCCATGTTATTCACACGCTATGTCTAACTTATATTTTATGCATACTTGAGTGCTGATTCATTTCGTTTCTTAAACGGGAAACGAGCTGGTTGGCTAGGGCCCAGCCAACCCAACTCGTTTACCCTTGTTCTTTCACCATTTGAAAGGTCCATGTAAACATTTATTTGCAGTTGTGTGGTTTAAATGATTCTTATATTTATTTCAGAGTTCTGTGCTAAATTTATTTCGTAGGTAAGTGTGAACAAATCCGTGGTTTGGAAGTTGATTGAGATTATTTATTTCCTATATTTCCTTTCCTACAATTATTGTCTTGGTTTACTCCTGCTTGGGTCAGGTAGGAAGATTCTTCCTGTACTAGTGCATGTAGTTTCATGCACTCTGATTTATTCATTTACTTCAAACCAAATGTTACATTTTTGCTTATCATTTCAGTTATTCCTGCAAGCAAAAGTATTGTTAAATCCAATAATCGTTCTTAACATTAAGAGCATACTTCTGAAGGATCTGAGGATGTTTATATGAATTAAGAAAGGACGTTATTATAAACACTTTATACTTGCATTACAAGTGAGTTGCCGAAGCTAGCTGATGCATGCACATTACTGTGATTGCTGCTTTGATTATTTCAAATTGTTTTCACTTTATGAAGTTGACTTTCATTGCCAGGTTCAGTTAATTGAAGCATTTCTTTTCCATAGATAATTTATCTCAGAATTTAGTTTGCAATTGCAATTCTTTTCAACATGTCTTTTAATTCTTTCGAAAGTAAATTGGAAACTTTGGTGAAGGAACCTCTGTCTCGGTGTAAGAGCTGGTATTTTGTCACAGGAACAGAGTGATCTATTCCCTAAGGCTTAGAGCACCTCCAAAAAAACATAAATATTTAGTAAGGAAGGTAAAATATACTTTTTGTACAAAAGTACTGTACCTGCACTAGTGCAAGTAGATTGCAATAGTACAAGAACATGTTGTTTGTGTAGAAGGAAAATCAATTGGGAAACAGATCTCTGCAAGGGCTCACTTGTCAAGGTGTGAGACATCTATACTGTAGATAAACATAGTATTTCATTTCAGCATTTAAGATTGCTTTCAATTGTGTGAAAGTTCCTACACTTTATTTCCTTGAAAATTATTCTTTTACATTCCAGCACTAGAGTTGCTTTGGTGTCAATTGCCTTTAAAATTGTTTTATGTATGATTATGCAACATTTACTTTAAGAAGGAGGATTAAGAATAGGAAAAGCTCATACCACTTCTGGCATTGCCTGTGCTTCGTCTCTAAGTTTACGAAACCCCCGGGTTGACAATTAAGTGTTGAGGAGTTGCTTAAGTGAAATTATTGCACCCAACAATAGGCCTAAGATTTACAGTGCACAAGAAGTGTAGAAAGTTGGGGATGTTGGGCAGAGCATCCCACGAATTTATGTAGTGGTAGATAACAGGCAGGCAAAGCACCAGGCAATTGTTATCGAGATGGACGGTAAGCTTTGTGATCAAGATGTTTCCATTTTGATTGACCCTAGATCTAATTATAGCTATGTTAGTCCTAACCTGGTGGATAAGTGTGGTTTGAATAAAGAAGTGCATGCAAAATATTAGTTAGTGTAGTTGGCTATAGGTACAAAGAAGAGAGTATATCACTAGGTAAGAGCTTATGCATTCGAGTTGAATGGTATGCCTACATCAATGCATTTTAATGTATTTCCGTTGGGATCATATAGTATGCTATTGGGTATGGATTGATTGTATCTTCATGGGACCAAAGTGGATTTTTATGAAAAATACATTGAGTGCTTGGATGAGAATGGAGAAAAGAGAATCTTATAGAGTAATAAGAAGGAAACATCATTTAGAATGGTTACAACTATGCAGGAAAAGCATTCGCAGAAAAAGGTGTGTTTTATTTGCAGTGCATATTTCTAGCGATAAAGGTAAGGAGGATGAGGATGTAGAGGTCTTGAGCAGGTACCTAATCTTGCAATGGTTCTAGGATGTGATTCCGACAGATATTTCAGAGTTGATACCTCACAGAGAAGTAGACTTTTCTATTGAGTTGGTACCTGGGGTAGCACCAACATTAAAGGCACCATATAGGATGATCACTCTATGATTAGTAGAGCTAAAGTTACAATTGAAGGAAATGCTTGACAAGGGATACATTAGGCCAAGTGTGTCACCTTGGGGTGAACCGATGTTGTTTGTGAAGAAGATTGATGGTACTCTCAGGCTATGCATCGACTATAGGTAGGTGAACAAGGTAACCATCAAGAACATGTATCCATTGCCGAAGATTGGTGACTTGTTCGATTAGTTGAAGGGAGCAACAATGTTCTCAAAGATCGATCTGAGATCCAGATACCATCATGTATGCATTAAGGAGGAGGACATATACAAGACAAATTTCTGGACCATGTACAAACATTTTGAGTTTGTTGTAGTTCCGTTTGGTTTGACTAATATTCAAACTACCTTTATGTGCTTGATGAATAGTGTGTTGTGTCCTTATATGGACAAGTTTTTAATTTCATTCATTGATGACATCTTGATATATTCTAAAAATGAGGAAGAGAATACCGAGGATTTAGTAGCAGTGTTGACATTGTTGAAAGAGAATCAATTGTATGCTAAGCTTAGTAAATGCAGTTTCTTTCAGGCAGAGGTACATTACTTGGGAAATGTTGTTTCCAAGGAAGGTATAGCAGTGGATCCAGATAATATAAGAGCTATCATGGAATGGCCAGATCCTAGAAATATGGATGAGGTAAAATCATTTACGAGGTTAGCAGGTTACTAGATGATGTTCATCAGGAACTTCTCTCATATTGCATATCGTATTACATCATTGTAAAGGAAATGTAATAAGTTTGAATGGGTAGAGGAACGTGAAACAAGTTTTGAGAAGTTGAAGTAGTTGTTGACAAATTCTCTAGTTCTAAATATTGCATATTTGGACAAAGAATTTTTGGTATGTACTTTGCAAGTGAGGGCTTGGTGCAGTCCTTATGTAGGAAGGACAGGTGGTATGCTATGAATCAAGGAAACTGAATGAGCACGAGAAGAACTATCTCACACATGATCTTGAGTTGGCAGCATTCATCCATGCATTGAACATGTGGAGGCACTATCTTCTTGGTAGGAGGTTTGTATTGATGAGCGATCATAGTGGGTTGAGATACTTGTTTGATCAATTGAATTTGAATGCCATGCAAGCTAGATGGTTGACCATGATCAGTGAGTTCGAATTTGAGATCTGGTATATTAAAGGTAAAGAGAGTAGGGTTGTAAATGCTCTTAGTAGGCGGATACAGGTAGATCACATAGAAACTATGAGTTCTTATGGGACATATTTACAAGATCGAATCTTGCAGGTAGTTCAACGGGATGAGAGGTACATGGAGCTTATGCACATGTTACAACAGAGTAAAGGTACAAGTACATGTGCAACTACTGGTATACATGATGTGGACTATCATCTCACAACAGATGGCTTGATCATATTTAGGACTTGATATATGTGCTAGACAATAGTGAGCCCAAGGAGACTATTTTACAATAGTTTAATGCAAAATCATATTAAGGTCACCCAGGATATCAAAATACATTGACAATGGTGAAGAAGTTTTATTATTGGCCAAATTTGAAGAAGGACGTGGTAGAGCTTACGGCTAGGTGTTTGGACTGTCAGTAGGTGAAGGAATCGTGTAAGCATCCACGTGGACTACTACAACCAATTGTGATTCCAAAGTGGAAATGGGAGGTCATTTCCATGGATTTCATCACAGGTTTGTCGAGGACCTCTAGACAACATGATTCCATCATGGTTGTGGTGGACATGTTGACAAAGGAAGCTCACTTAATTCTAGTAAAGTCTACTTATTCAACTAGTGATGTAGCACATGTCTTCATTAGAGATGTGGTCAGATTGAATGGTGTTTCGAAGAAGATTGTGTCAAATAAGGATGTTAAGTTCACTTCCAAGTTTTGGAAGGAGATGTTCGCAGGATTGGGGAAAAAGTTGGCCTTTAACACAACCTATCATCCATAGACAAATGGATAGACAAAGAGGGTCAACAATATATTAGAGGACATGTTGAGGATGTATTTGATGCATCAACAATGGAAGTGGTAAGAGTATCTTCCACTAGTTGAATTTTCTTACAACTATGGGTATTAGGAATCTTTGAGGATGAGTCTGTTTGAGGCATTGTATGGGTGAAGTTGTAATACTCCCATCAGTTGGAGTGATCCAGTGAACAGGGTGTTGATTGGACCAAATATGTTGGTAGAAATGGAACAGGAAATGCAGGTAATAAAGAAGAATCTGAAGACAACACAAGACAAATAGAAAGGTTATGCAGATTGGAACAAGTTGTTCAAGGAGTTTAAGGTTGGGGAACAAGTGTATTTGCACATCAAGTCGAAGAAGATATCCTTGCGAGTTGGATCATGTGCCAAGATGGAACCTTGGTTTTGTGGACCTTTCAAGATTCTTGAAAGGATTGTACCAATAGCCTATCGAATTGCATTGCCTCCAACAAGGAAAGTCCATGATGTTTTCCATGTGTCATTGCTTAAGAAGTATGTTAAAGATGATGAACATGTGATTGACTAGTATATATTGCAGGTGGAGCCAGATGGAGAATTATAGCCAAAATCATAGTGTGTAGTGTATATAAAGATGCTCATGCTCTAGAACGAAGTAATCGAGTAGGTTAAAGTTTAGTGGAAGCACTTTGGGCCCAATGAAGCTACATGGGAGATGACAGATCAAATATGGGCTATGTATCCTTCCTTATTCAATGGTTGAGTGAATTTTTTGGTATATGTTTTAGTGTGATGTTTTGGTATATGTACATCTACGTATGGTAAATACCACCATGAGTTGTGTTATAAAGCTACAATAAGAGGTATGGGTGTCATGTGATTATGGTTTTCATGTTTTTATGTTGCCATGCTAGTTTGATTTTCAACATGATGATCATTGTAAATACTACATCAAGCTAAGTTATAAAGCTCCACGGGCAGTATGTTTTGCTTTTAGCAGTCTTATTGGTTGTAGGTGTCATTGAACACCGAGGATGGTGTTTCCCCAAGGTGGGGGGGGGGGGGGGGTTCTGTCACAACCCTAGTAAAAATTCCATGTAATAAAAGTTAATAAAGGAAAAATAATAACCATAATTATGGGGCACTTATTCCAAGTTGAATGTTGGACAAAACATCCTAGTGTGGGTGTTCATTTGGTTTATTGTGGCTAAGGAAATTGACAAAGACAATGACAAAGGATTTGGAAAGGCACGAGGCATTAATTGGCATTTTATTTATGAAAATAATGGAAATTAGGAGAAAAGGAAGGTGAAAGGCCACTGGTTGCATGTGAGGAGGAAAATGAAGGAAAATAATGGAAAATTGAAGAAAATAGATGCCTCATTACTTCCGAGGATCAGTTTGTAACCTTTTTTCAGTTCATTTTTGGATCTCTTTCTTTATTCTGTCTATCTCACACTCTTAGATACTTAGACTTTTCTTGAAGCACTTCAACATTGGATCAAGAAAAGAAAAGAAGGAAAAGGAAAGCAAGGATTAGGAAAGGAAAAACAAGATCAAGCAATTACAACAAAATTATTTGTAGGTATTGATTTAGATGTGTGATTTCCTTGCTAGTTTTGGCATGCATGGTTATGAATGTGTGCTCTTGGTTCTCTTATTGTCATTGTCATGGGTTTTTCTAGCTGTGACAATGTTTTTCAACCTTGCCTTTCCATTTTCGAATAGCCATGGTGTGATGGGTTCTCATATTTTTTGTTGACATGGATTTCCAGATGGATTTGAAACTAAGTGAGGTGGTCTCTAAAATAAAGAACAAATGGCCTAGTGATCCCTGAACTAGACTGTGGGTTGTAGTAAAGCCAAATTTTGGGTCCCCTTGGTGGGCCTAGGAATCCTCGACCGGTGAATGGAGAAATATAAATTAAAACATAAAGGTGGGTGCTCTATATCAAGATTAGGAATGTTTGGTCGATGAATGGTAGGATATATGGTAAGGCCTAGAAGGTGGAGCCTCGATTGGGCCTAAGTATCATGGGATGGGATATATGGTAAAGCCAAAAGACTAGAGTCTTGGTTAGGGCCTAGTAATACGGTGTGGATTGTGGTAAATCATAGAGACTAAGATAGACGAAAATTCCTCACAGTGTAGGTGGAGAAATATGGTGGCATCCATGCTTGTTTAGGGCCTAGTGATCTGGTGAGGATTGCGGTAAAGTCTGGTTCTATTAATGATGATGAGATGGTGTAGCCTCGGGAATCCCTGGTTGATTTTTTGGTTATGAGTCCCACATTCATGCTTGGAATATGGCAAGGGGGTGATTGGTTGAAAGAAAGATTTGGTTAAGCCAATATATGGTTGGGTGGTTCGTGAAAGTCCCATACATGGTTGGATTTTGTATTCATTAATAAGAGTTCATTTTCCTTGGTATTTTATGAGAAAATGTATTGGTTCATGTGTGGCATTTATGGTTGTTGTATCCTTGTTATTTATTTTGTTTATATGATGGTTATGAGTATGTTTTATGATAGTGATGATGTATGGCTCTCATCATGTTTTGATTTGTAAATGAATGAATAATGAATATATGACCTAATATATGATAATGCAACTAATGTGATAAGGCATCAGTGCTTCTTAGTGTTTATCAGATAAGTATGAGACCCATATACTCAGATATGTTGTTATGACTTGTAGAATGCATATTTGTGACATGTTTGACGAAATGTCTGTCATGGCTAGTAGGGGTCCAATCAAGTACTTGTTCAAGTGTTTGCATTTGTATCATTGTTTTGATGTTACTTTTAATTTCTGGAAGTTCCATGAAGTGTCCTGAGACCTAGCCCTGAAAAGTGGCATAGAATCTGGGATCGTTGGCTCTGAACTAGCTGAAAAAGGCCCCCATTTCTTGCATGGCCATGCTATGAGAGTGACTGAAGGGCCCCAATCACATGCATGCCCATGTCATGTGAGCGGCTGAGGCTATAGGTTAGTAAAATGTTAAGTTGTTTAAGGGTTTGATCACCTGGAAGGGTTGGTTGGCTCCTGTAGGTTCTGTGACATGTGTAGAAAGTTAGGTTGGTTGTGTTGTGTTTGTTCCACTGCCCTAAATGTACATTAGGAGTTGAATCAGATCGTAGTAGCCTCTCATCACATGATTACCCCAACAGACTTGTTAACTTGGGTAAATATGGGAGGAGGGTGTTACAAGAAGCAATTTTCTGACATGGAAACCTATTGACAAAGGTAAAATGACTTTTGGAAACAATGCTCTAGGAAAAATTGTTGCGAAAGGAATGGGCTCTATCAAATGGAAAAGGAAAAACCAATAATGTTTTATATGTTGATGGGTTGAAGCATACCTTCTTAGTGTATCTCAGGTGTGTGATCAAGACTATGATGTGATATTTAAATCCAAGAAATGTTAAATCAATTCTACAGGCACATGTGAGATAGTTGTTGAAGCTGCGCGAACAAATAATAATGTCTATGTGCTCAAAGAGAAGATAGAGAGGTGTTGCTTGTCAAAGATTGATGAGATTTGGTTATGGATTAAAAGACTTGGACATTAAATTTTGATTAGATAGTCAAGCTTAGCAAGAAAATGATGTTAAGGATTTTCCTAGGCTTTCAAAAGTAGAGAATACTATTTGCAAATCCTACCAAATGGGAAAGAAAACTAGAGTTCCATTCAAGGCCAAAGATAATCCATCAGTAAAGCCATTGTAGCTGGTACACATGGATCTGTGTGGGCCATCCTCAATGCAATCACCCATAGGTAAAATATATTTTATGCTAATAATTGATTATTCTAGTGGGATGACATGGGTTTCCTTCCTCAGAGATAAATCTGAAGCTTTTGAGAAGTTTAAAGAATTCAAAGCCATGGATGAGAATGAATTTGATTGCAAAATCAAAAGCATAAGGTCTGATAATGGAGGAGAGTTCACTTCAAAAGATTTCGATGAATTTTGCAAGAACAATGACATCGAAAGGCCATTTACAATAGTAGAGACTCCCCAAAAAAATGGTGTAGCAGAAAGAGCAAACCGATTGGTGCAACAATTAGTTAGAGCCATGATTAATGAAAGGAATGTTCAACAAGGTTTTGGGTAGAATCTGTTCATACAACAATTGTTATCCTCAACAAATCTAATTTTAGACCGAATAGTGACAAAACTCCCTACGAGTTGTGGTAAGGAAGACCTGCAACATTCAAACACTTCAGAGTTTTTGGTAGTAGATGCTACATCAAGAGAAATGATGAGAAACCTAGAAAATTCGATGGAAGAGTAGATGAAGGAATTTTTCTGGGATATTCACACAATAAAAAAGATATAGATGGTATAATAAAATACTAAGAGGACATTTGACTGTATTGATGTTAAAGTGGATGAATAAGTTGAGAAAGAAGAGAAACAACTAGTAAAAAACAACATTGATAAACTAGTCAACATTGGTGAAGAGCATGTTGAGTCATCTATAGAAGAAGATGATGAAGAAACCTCCAGTCCTCAAGCCAAATATCCCAAAGGTATGTACAAAAACACCACCCAACTGATATGATTGTTGGTGAATTAAATACTAGTGTGCAGATAAGAAGGAAGCTACTAAATCCCCTTGCAGAAGCACATGTTTCCCTGTTGTCCATGGAGGAACCAAAAGATGTTGTACAAGCCAATCAAAGTCAAGATTGGTTAAAAGAAATGAATAAAGAATTGGACCAAATAGAGAAAAATTAGACTTGGGAACTTGTTCCAATACCTACTAATAAGAATGTCATTGGCAGAAGTGGGTTTTAATGAATAAATTCAATGATTGTGGAGAAATAGTGAGAAAGAAAGCTAAATTGGTATGCAAAGGCTATGCTCAAATAGAAGGACTCAACTTTGATGAAACTTTTTCTCCCGTTGCTAGATTAGAAGCAATAAGAATGTTTTTGGCTTTTTCTTGCTTTGAGAAATTCAAAATATATTAAATGGATGTCAAATATGCCTTTATCAATGTAGAACTACAGGAGGAAGTGTACATAGAATAGCCATAATTTTTTCAGCTGATAGAAAAACCAAATTATGTTTGTAGACTCAAGAAGGAATTATATGGTCTCAATCAAGCCCCTAGAGCTTGGTATTCCAAGCTAGACAACTACCTACTTAAGTGTGGATTCAAAAGAGGTGCAACTCACAACAACTTATATGTCAATGCAAAGGATGGAAAACTTATAGTTGTGGTTGTATATGTTGATGACATATTTTTTGCTAGTGATTTAGAATTGATGACCAATGAATTTACAGCATATATGAAGGCTAAGTTTGAGATGGAAATGCCTTGAGAGATTTCCTTCTTTCTTGTATTGAATATTGCGCAAACCACCAAAGGGATTTTTATCTCTTAAACAAGTATCTTAAAGAAGTGTTGAAGAAACATAGCATGGAAGGATGCTCTTTAGTAAGCACCCCAATGGTGACAGGTTGAAAACTTAGCAAGATGGATGAATTTCCAACAGTGGACCAGACTCTATATAGATCCATCATTGGAAGCCTCTTATATTTGACAACTTCAAAACCAGACATGGTGCATAATGTTGTTATAGTTGGAATATTCCAAGCAACTCCTACACAAAGCCATCTACTGGTAACCAAGAGGATTCTTAGATTCCTTAGAGAAACAATGGATTATGGATTGTGGTACCCCAGAGGTAAATATTTTTCCTTAACTGTTTATATTGATTCTGATTGGGTAGGTGATGTATATGATCAAATGAGCACAAGTGGTGGTGTTTTCTTTCTTGGAGAATTCCTAGTTTCATGGTTGAGCAAGAAGTACGCATTCATTTCCTTATCTACATTTGAAGTAGAGTACGTTGCAACAACTTCATGTTGCACTCAAATATTGGGATGAAGTAGACCTTACAGGATGTACAAGTGTTCTATGATCATGATATTCCCATTATTTGTGAGAACACAAGTGCAATAAGCATGTAAAATAATCCATTTTTTAACTCCAAGACAAAGCATATAACAATCAAGTATCACTTCTTGAGAGAGAAAGTTGCAAATCATATTGTGAAGCTAGAGTATGTTCCTTCAAAAGAAAAAGTTACTAATATTTTCACCAAGCCAATCCCTAGAGAATAGTTTGAGTATTTGAGGAAAAGATTAGGAGTTGTTTCTCTTACCCCCCTACACTAGCTTTTCCTTCAAGAGGAAAAAAGGAGATGGTTGTATGTTCATCATATCAAAGTGAAGCTTCCAGGTCCATGGGACCAACATGACAAAGAAATATTGTTGACAGTAGGAGCACAGTGACAGGGGGAGCATGTTGGTGTCGTTTCCATTGATGTAAAAGGGGAGAGTTAGTAATGAATAAACAAAAATAAAGGTGAAGAGAGCTACATTATTATAAAACAATGGAGTGATATATGGTGAAGATCAAGAAACAAAAAGTGCCACAAAATCAACAACATCACATTAGAAACAAAAAAACATAAGAGAGGCGCATATAAGGGGGGAGAAACATTCAAAAGAGATACTCAAATTTGATAAGGATTTTTTGTTTGATCTTGGTGTTTCCATAAATTCCAAAGGGGGGAGAATTTGGAAATATGTTTCCATTGATGGCAATAGGGTGCCCATCAATGTCAACAGTTGGCACATGTGTCAAAAAAGGACTTAGGAGATTAGGTTCTAGGCACAAGAAGAAGGTTGAGGATCAACATGGTAGTAGTAATGGTGTAGATACTTTGAAGAATTTTATAGAGAAATAAACCACCTCAAATGTAGATGGAACCCATTCAGATAGAAGGAGCTCAGAAATAGATTTCCAGTGGTATGCATAAGTTTGAAAATGACCTCTTGGATCAAAAGATAGAGCTAGTAAAAGTTTGGTGATCTCAAGTCAAAGATAGTAGAGTTAGAAGGAGTTTGGGAACCCTTTGTCATATAGCTAAAGTTGGTAGAAGTGCCAAACACAATGAAAAATCTTAGTGGAATGGCCAAACTAAGGATCGGTTTGATGAGGTCGATAGTGAAGCAATGGGTAGTGTTGCTTTTGGGCGTTGGTGGAGCCCACCCTGCAGTTACCCCCCAGAGGATTCAAAGAAGGCACAAAAGTAAAGTGTTGGGACATGGAATCAAAGCACAAAGAAATGAGTGTTAAGAAAGATGTACCCACTCTAACAGCTTAACCCACTGAGGGTGAGCCCAGAGAAGAAAGCTTGAAGGCATAACATGGAGGCAGTGCAACAGAGCATCGACTTGACGAAAAAAAAGAGAAGAAAATGGCTTGAACTCAACAATTTTTAACAATTTTTTTACAAAGGAAATTGCTTGCAAAACCAAGTATCAAGGGACCCTTTCTCTCTCCTTCGAAAGGTCAATTTGTAGTATATCATTGGAACTAAGGAGATGATGCAGGGTGATGATTTTAGCATGATGTGGTGGACATGTGTCATACATTTTTGGCATTTTCAGGCAACCAGAAGACCCATTTCTAAGTGACACGTGTCACCAATCATAGGTCGACATGTAGCACATGTGACGTTAGAGTAATATCATCCCATTGGTTGGAGCCCGATGAGTTTCTAATAGATCACAAAGAGAAAGAGTTAGGTAGTGAAAACCGAGACATGTTGGCATTGATAGGTTGGTAGAGTGAAAACAAATAAGATTAATGCATGGAGGACCCCACAGGACACATCATCTCATAGGGATGACCCTGACGTGTTATGAAAGGGTGCAAAGGGAATGCGATAGGAGAAGAAGTGGCAAGACACGGAGGATAGTGACAACCAATCACAGAGCAGGCAGGAAACCCCACATGATAGCATGGCTTGGAGGAGATAACCCGACATAAGCTTTTTTGCGAAGTTAAAATAAATAAGCTAGGTTAGAAAAGGCTATGGACATAGCGCTTCACCCTTGGGAATGTTGAAATATGGCAACAAGAATATTCCAATTTAATTTGTCCTTGAGTTAAATTGTGAATTAAGATCAAATTTAGTCTTAACAACTACTTGGAAATAATTAATTAATTTATTTTAAATTAATTAGTTGGAGAAATTCAAGTTAGAAGTCTTTCTGAAGTCATGCAAGAGTTATCCCTTAAATTAAGGAGATAAGATTGAGTTATATTTGAGTTGTAATTAGTTAAATCAGTTTACTGAGTTAAGTTGAGTTAAATTAGTTCCAAACTGTTTGAGGAACTAATAGTGAGTTAATAGTCAATTGATGCATTAATGTGCTCAACTAGTGCTACTCTAGTTAACTAAAGATTCCCTCATCAGAAACTCATGCATGTCTATTATGAGAAAGACCCAGTTGAGATTAATGTTCAAGGAAAATGTACTATTAGTTGCATGTGTTTTCTCATTGAGAAAACTCATGCATGTAGTCAAGGATTCATCCTTGAGGATTGTGTAGTTTTGAAGGCTTGTTTTTCCACTTGGTAATAGGCTAATCATCCACAAGGAACAACATAAGGAAATAGGAGCTTGGAGGGCAGAGAGGAAGGCTGGAGAGAAGCCAAGATTTCCTGTGAGCATCTGTGAGGATTGTACTGAGAGCTGGCTAGCTGTGAGAGCTAAGGCTTTGTATAATTCCTATGTATTTCCACCATGTATGATAATACAATAGTGTGGGGTTTTATTTGAGACTTTCCCCAAAGTATTTTCATGTGTATTGTGCCATTGATTCTTCTTCTTTTGGTTATATTGTTCAACTTGATCTTTAAGCTTCCACAAATTGATAGTAGAAGTAGGTTATAGTATTCTGCTTTGATTTATATTGCATTATCGGGTTAACCTATCACAAATTTTCTACATGGTATCAGAACTGTGAATAGTATACTGAGAAGAGAATTTGAAGTTTGAAGTTTAGGGTTACAGGTGCAAATCGAATTCATATCATACTTCAAGGTTGGCCAATGGCATTCTATGGCTTGAGACTCGAGTATGCCTTGGAAGGTAGCTCGAATTACATAGCATGGAAAGATAGAATGGAGGCTGTATTAGAAGACAATAGCTTGAAGGAATTCATTAATCAAGAAATCCCAAAGCCAACTTCAACTAATGCATAAGAGTTGGCTGAGTGCAAGAAGTGTGTTACAAAGGAGAGATGGATCAACCTTGAGGGATTTCGAGACCATATGGTCTCAAGTATCCATGGGAAGGATACTCCACTTTCAATGTGGAAGACATTGAAGGACCTCTACCAGAACAGTAGCGACCAGAGGAAATTGGTGCTCAAGGATAAGCTTCGAAGAATCAAGATGGAGAAGAGCGATACTATTTCCACATATCTGAACAAGCTCACCACCTGCAGAGATGAGCGTGGCAGTGTGGGAATAACTATTGCTGATGACGATATGGTGAGCCTCAATTTCCTTGGCCTTACAAAGAATTGGAAAAGCTACCAAGACTCTGTGAATGGAAGGGAGAAACTTCTGGATTGGGAATGACTGTGGTCAAATATTATGCAAGAGGAGATCAGGAGGAGCACATGAGATGGTTCTTCATCCAAGAATGATGATGAAGAAAATATGGCCTTAGCAAATAAGGCAAGGAAAGGGAAGGGGAAGGCTTCCCATTTAAAATTGAATTATTCTCATGGAGGGAATAAGGGTGACATGTCTAAAGTAAGATGCTTTAATTGTCACAATATGGGACATTATGCGACTAATTTCCCATCAAAGAAGTCCAAGAAGGGATCCTTAGAAGGATCGGAAGGTGTGGCATTAGCCACTCAGTTCAAAATGGACTTTATCCTCATCGCATGCATGGTGTCATCGATGATGGGTTGTGTCTGGTATCTTGGCAGTGGAGCCTCATTCCACATGACCGATGATAAAAATTTATTTTGTGCCTTGGAGGAGAAAGACCTTAAGATGCACATAGAGATGGGTGATGACGGAAGGTATAGTGTTTTAGGAGTGGGCGCGGTTTCTTTTTAAAGGGAGCATGAAGCTCCTCTCACCTTGACAGATGTGATGTATGTGCTTGGATTGAAGAAGAACTTGGCATCGGTCACGATGTTGGAGGACAAAGGCTACGATGTTGTCTTCGATAAAGGAAAGGTGTTCCTAAGACACATAGCCACGGGCCAGACCAAGAGGATAGGGATTCGAGTGAAGAATCTCTATAAAATAGAGGTAGATGATTGTGTAGCATTGAGTATGAAATCAGAATTGGTGCAAAGCCAAGACATTGGTGAGTTGTGGCATAGGAGGTTGGGCCATTTGCATCATGTGGTTTTGAAGATAATGGAGCAGATATCTACAGGACTTCCCAAAGGTAAACTTGAGCAAGTTGACACATTCAAAGGTCGTACCTTGGGAAAGTACACCAAGTCTTCCTTTCATGAACGAGATAGTCGAGCAGAGGCTATCTTAGAGTAAGTTCATACTGATTTGTGTGGATTGTTCTCGATGGCATCCAAAACGAAGAAAAGGTATTATGTGATTTTCATTAATGACTATTCTCGTAAATGCTGGATTTATTTCATGCAGAAGAAGGACCCAAAATTCACAAAGTTTTGTGAGTTCAAAGATTTGGTCAAGAAAGAGTTAGGGAAGAAGATCAAGGCCTTGAGAAGCGATAATGGCGGAGAATATGTCTCTCAAGAGTTTAAGGACTTCTATGTAGCAGAAGGAATTAAATGAGAGTTGATGGCACCTCATAACTCACAGCAGAATGGGGTGGCCGAGAGGAAGAACAAAACTATTGTAGGGGCAACACGGGCAATGCTTCATGACCAAGGCCTACCACTTCACTTGTGAGCTGAGGCATGCAACACAATGGTCTATTTGTAGAATAGAAGCCTGCATCGCATACTTGGGATGAAGACACCAGAGGAAGATTTCTTTGGTAAGAGACCAGATGTGGGTCACTTCAAGATCTTTGGCTCATCGGTATATTTCCATGTGACAGAGGATGCACGGAAGAAGCTTGAGCCAACATCAAAGTTGGGAATATTTGTGGGGTACACTGATACACCTCACAACTATTGGGTGTACTTTCCTACCAGTTGGAGAACAGTGGTTCACAGACATCTCAAGTTTGATGAGTAGAAGGCCATGCGAGTTTCCCTTGAGAGGGAGCTCCAACTATAAGATGTGGAGGAACTATTGGTTCCTAAGGAGGAGGAGCCTCAGACTGATGTAGAGTAGCTGTATGTAGAGGTTCCAAGAGTGGAGACATCCACTCAAGCAGAGTCTATTGGAAATAATAATGAGAGGTGGGGGTGAATCAGTATTATCAAATCAATAAAACTTTTTCATTTCCATATTAAGATTCATATATGCTACTTCAGTTAAGTGAATCCGTGTGTATACGCAACTGTGTCTAATGCAACTAGTGTATATCCAGAATACTTTTGATTCAGTTAATCCATTAAATGTTGATCTTTAGTTAGTGCATCAGAACTTCATTAACCACATGAATAGTAAGTAGGTGTAGTAAAACACAACAGATCATCACACACAAGAAGCACACATGAATGCCATGATATAAGGTGGAAACCCAATGTGGATGAAAACCACCTGCTGCAAGTCTTCTCTATCTTCTTTTAATAAGAAACTTCATTTTACAATATTTCTGTACTGGTGCAGTCTTATACCAGTACACAGGCTTCTACCTGCAGAAGGCTACAACCTTCTCTCGTTCTCCAGACTCTCCTGGAAGGGAGATACAACCCCCTTAGCTCTTGTACTAGCCGATCCATTTACTAGTACGTAGGTGCCGACCTACTGGAATGCTCCAACCTTTACTCGTTCTCCAGCTGCTACTAGAAGGGAGCTACAACCCCCTTTGCTCTTGTACTAGCTGATGTACTAGTACGTAGGTGCCGACCTACAGAAGGGTACAACCTTCTCTCGTTCTCCAGGTACCATGTTTCATACATTTTTAGACTGGATACTCTTAAAGCACAAGACAATAATCTGAAGGCCACGTTTCATCCCTTTTCATACTAGACCCATCAATATCATTGAAGCACAAAATCAATCAATAATAGCATCATCAATCTCTGAATCACTAAAACACTGAAACCCTGTCAACAGCACAGTCACCAGAACACAGAACAGATAACAGAACTTTGCAACAATAACCAGATCCAACTGTAACTTCAAATATGATATATCATAATGTATATGCTACTATGACAAACCAAACCCGCGTACAGATCTACAAATATTCTCTCATACATACGTGCTTTCACCAAAGTCAACCCGTGTACAGATCTACAAATATTCTCTCATAACTTTGTAGTTGTTCCAGACATCAGTCATACTCATAACATTTACAGAACATTACATGCGTCAGTATACAGATCTTAGAATAAGCATGATCAAACCGTATAGAGATGATTCATTCCAAGCCATTAGATCCCGATCTATCCTTAGATCTTGTTCTCCATCAACCGCTTAGATTCCTCCTTAGCAAAGCATCATGAACCCATAACCTGCATACTGGATCTCATACTTCATTAGATATTCAAGACTTTTTCAATACCTTTGCCTAATGATCTTCTTCTCCTTTTATAGTCTTAGGCTTTTCTCAATACCATGATCCAAAACCATAAATAATCAATACCTTGGACCAAATACTTGGGTTCAATATTTTAGACGCAATACCAAGGACCAAAACCATAGGTTCAAATATGTCGGACTAAATACCATGGACCAAAAGATAAGTTTTTCACATGTACGCGCCTTTCCGTGCATGAATGTGTATGCATACAAATATGTGACTTTTGGTCAGCAATATCGTGTGTATACGCACCTTTGCATTAGTGAACCTGCGTATATACTTTTCTCTCTTCATTCTTGTAGTCTGATCATCAATTCCTTGCTACTGACCTACTGTACTATGATCTTTCATCTGTGTGATTTGCCATCAAGGACAACGACTTGATGGCAAAGCTAATTTTTCATACTGAGAACTATCATCTGATTCCTTTGAGCTGTCCAGCATCCCATGCATTTAGTCACATCTGATATCTCTTCTGTAGATTCATCTAGTTACAAATACGTGAGATGTTCTTCTATGAGTGGGTTGCCATCAAGTACAACACATGCATCATAATGCCAATAGAGTCTTCTAGAGATGGACGGAAGCGCACAAGAGAAGTTGACAGATTGTTGGAGGATGCGAGAGAGAATGTGGGAGCACCATCTTCTCAGCGCAGACAGAGGAGGTCACCTGAGAGGTACATTGGATACATGGCCCTTGCTGGGGAGTGTGTTGAGGCCGAGCCATCTTCCTTTGAGGAAGCAGTGCAACAGCCAATTTGGGTTGATGCTATGGTGGAGGAGTATGACTCCATAGTTTGTAACAGTGTTTGGGACGTTGTTCCGAGACCGGATAACAAGTCAATTGTGAGTTCCCGTTGGCTTTACAAGGTAAAGCAAGCTATTGATGGTAGTGTGGAGAAGAATAAGGAAATATTTGTTGCCTGTGGATTTTCACAGGTCAAGAGGATCATGTTGTTGCCATATATTTTGACAGAGGAGCAAGATGCTGACAATTCGACAAAGGCATTGTCAAAGTGTAAATTCGAGTTCCATAGAGATAGGATCTGGGTGGCAGATAATCCCTTTCTTGTTGAGAGGGAGTGTTGAAATATGGCAACAAGAATATTCCAATTTAATTTTCCCTTGAATTAAATTGTGAATTAAAAACGAATTTAGTCTTAACAGCTACTTGGAATTAATTAATTAATTTATTTTAAATTAATTAGTTGGAGAAATTCAAGTTGGAAGTTTTTCTAAAGTCATGCAAGAGTTATCCCTTAAATTAAGGAGATAAGATTGAGTTATATTTGAGTTATAATTAGTTAACTTAGTTTACTGAGTTAAGTCGAGTTAAATTAGTTCCAAACTGTTTGAGGAACTAATAGTGAGTTAACAGTCAATTGATGCATTAATGCACTCAACTAGTGCTAGTCTAGTTAACTAAAGATTCCCTGATCAGAAACTCATGCATGTCTATTATGAGAAAGACCCAGTTGAGATTAGTGTTCAAGGACAATGTAGAGTTAGTTGCATGTGTTTTCTCATGGAGAAAACTCATGCATGTAGTCAAGGATTCATCCTTGAGGATTGCACAATTTTGAAGGCTTGTCTTTCCACTTGGTAAGAGGCTAATCATCCACAAGGAACAACGTAAGGAAATAGGAGCTTAGAGGGCAGAGAGGAAGGCTGGAGAGAAGCCGAGGTTTCCTGTGAGCATCTATGAGGATTGTATTGAGAGTTGGCTAGCTGTGAGAGCTAAGGCTTTGTATAATTCCTATGTATTTCCACCATGTATGATAATACAATAGTATGGGGTTTTATCTGAGACTTTCCCCAAAGTATTTTCATGTGTATTGTGCCATTGCTTCTTCTTCTTCTGGTTATATTTTTCAACTTGATCATTAAGCTTTCGCAAATTGGTAGTTGAAGTAGGTTATAGTATTTTTCTTTGATTTATATTGCATTATCGGGCTAACCTATCACGGATTTTCTACAGGGAATTTCACGCAAAAATAGATAAAGGGTGCGAAGCTTAAAATAAAGAAATTTCAGCCCTCGATAGGTAAAAAGGGCTTATCACCTAAAAGGCCTAGCCAGTGGTCGCAAAGACCTAGTCCTATTACAGAAAAATAGGTAAAGGGCCTGAGAGAAGGTGCTTAAGTTAAATTTCAGGAGAACTATCACTTTGGCAGTGAATTTGGTGGTTAAAGCCAAATTTAACCGTGGATAAAAATAGAAGAAGCATTGCTAAAATCTATTAAAGGCAAAAAATTCTAAAATCGGTGAAATAACTCAATTTAACTTGCAGAAAATGTTTGTTGAAGGTTGAGAATTTGGTGAACATAGTCAGAGGAAAATTTTGAATAGGACAAAGTTAAAAATAATAATGCATGCAACAATACAAGAAAAGAAAATAAGGTTAATATATCAAGCAAAAATTATTTATAAGAAGGCTTGAGCAAGCATGTGAGATATATATGTTTTTGTGGAGAATTGTGTTTGAGGTGAAGCTACTGGTGTTTCTCATAAATTAGAGATGGCTGAAGGTGTTGGTGATTGAAGAAATTAATTTATTTTGAAACTAGTGAAGGCATTCATTGCTCTAGAATGAAAATGGATGAAAGATGAACCAATGAGTGTCAAGCAAATTGTAACTTGTAGACCATGGGTTGGTGCTCCATCTAGTGGTTGCTGGTAAATAGTTTGGATTGTAGCACATTCAGTTGGAGTTGACAAATCAGGGAGTTGTAGTGTCCTACTAGTTGTATCCAGAGAATTGTAATAGAAATTTGTAGCTTGCCTTAAGAACAAATTGAAGAGAAATTTTGAAGAATTTATTTGTTCTTTGTATGTTCCATTGACATTGATGATATTAATTTTTTTCATGCTTATTTCAATTAATTTTTGAAGTATTTAATGGTGTCCTAATGCTCCTACACAAAGAGAAATAAAGTTTTAAATTGGTAAAATTCCTACAATACTGATTCAACCACCCTGTTAGTATTGTCTTGGTTTCCAACACCCATGTTCTCCCTCACTTTTATAACATGAAGGGGAGGGGAAGCCAATAGTCCCTTGGGGGCATGAAGAGTCTAAAGCAAAAAAGAAGAATGAAAAGAAGAATAGAGACTCGAATAGGAAAACGTTGGACAAATAGTGTGAGAGAAGACTAGAGAGAGAAGCACACATGGAGCACCAGAGTAAGGGCGTTACACATTGGTTTAAGTCTACTAAGACTAATGGGATGTAATTACCAATATTGATTCATGGACTATTGTGTCCAATATTGAAATATCAGTGGGAGGCTCAAAGGAGGAATTGGGTTATGAGAGATTTCTAAAATGGGATGATAAACCACTAAGTGCTTGCTGAGGAAGTTGATAAATCATGTAGTTCTTTGTACGTAAGCTGATAAACCACTCAGGTTCTTGTTGCAAGGATGATAGACCACTAGGAAGGGTGGACATGCACTGGGGTGCTTGCTAAAAAGGGTTGATAAATCACTGAGTTCTTGATGAGAAGTTGATAAACCATTTAGTCCTTACCAAGTAAGTTGATAATCCTCCCAGACGATGTTCTACATATTCTTGTAGTGCCTGCCATGAGAACACAACTTGTAGAAATTCCTTGTAGATTCAAACTGCTTATGTAATTTTCTAAAACAAAATACTTGAACCTACTCTACTCATTAGCAAAAGTAATTAATTGATCGATAAATCATGAAGCATATAAGAGAAAGAATTCAATCAACACATTACATAATTATTTCATGGGGAAAGCCACAACTAAAAACCCATGGTATCTATATCTTGCATTAGTCAGAAAATATGAGAAGATTACAATGGTTTGCTCAAGCCTGAGTAACCTTTGCACTATCTCTATCTATCTCACAACTTCCTAGACAAGCCTTCGCCAATACGTAACCAATTTTCTACTTGCCCAAGTCCTTATTTCCTTGCATTGTTTCCTTGGGAATTAGCCCCTATTAATTAGGGAAATTCCTAAATTGGAATTGTGCAATCCATCATAGGCCTTCCTCTGACTGCATGCACCACCTATACAATTTGGATGATTATACAACTAATAGTACACTATCCTTGAACTCCAATCTCAACTGGGTAACTCTCAGATCACACATGCATGAGTTATTTATGACTAAATTACCAGTTAACTGGTTGAACATGTGAACCAACACCCCACTAGTAGACCTTCTACTAGTTCCTTCTCCAGTTGGAACTAGTTTAATTGACTTTAACTCAGTAAAATAAACTCAACTAGGGCTCCTATAAAGTAGGATACATTCTACATGAATCGGGTTATACCCTCAACTCAAATTAACTAAGCCAACTAAGTCAAATTAACTTAGTTAACTCATAAAAGTTGTCTTGTGATGTGGAATTACAATTTTCCTCCTAATTTAATTCAAGGGAAAATTAAATTAGGATTTTCTTGTTGCATTTTCAACACTCCCTCTCAACAAGAAAGGGATTATCTGATACCCCAATCCTGCCTCTATGGAAATTGAATTTTCCTCTTGACATAGCCTTAGTTAAGATGTTTGCATCTTGTTCATTTATAAGAATGTACTCCAACAACATGATCCGCCTCTGCACACAATCTTTGAGATGGCGATACCGGATGCTGATATGCTTGGACCGATCATGAAAAAATAATTCTTAGAGAGTTTGATACAACTCTGGTTGTCACAGTAAATCACTGTAGGATCCATCTGCTGACTAAATAACCTAATAAGGATCTTCCTCGTCCAAATAGCCTCACAAGATGCTTGACTAGAAACCATGTACTCTGCTTCTGTTGAACTGAGTGCAACTAACCTCTACTTCCTACTATACTAAGAAACTGTTGCTAACCCAAAATTGAAGATTCCCCCCAATGTGCTCTTCCTGTCTAATGGACTCCCTGCTCAATCTACATCTATGAAGCCTTGCAGCTTCACTCCCTCTATTCGTCTGTACCAAATACCAAACTGAGTGGTGCCTCACAGGTATCTCAACACATGTTTAGTTTCCTTCCAATAGAGTTTGGCTGTCTTAACCATTGCTTGACTAAGATGGTTAACTGCAAAACACATGTTTGGTCATGTGTTCACCAAGTACATAAGTGAACTCACAAGATGCCTATAAATAGTAACCTCCATTACTTCACCTGAATTAACATCTTCCTTCCTCCAATTCACTGCTAGAGGAGTTTCCATGGATTTGTTTCTCTCCATGTGGAACTTATTCAGTATCTCATTAAGCATACTTTCCATGACAGACAAACAATTCCTCATATCCTTGCCATACTTCCATGCCAAGGAAATAATGCATGAACCCTAGACCCTTCATCTTGAATTCTCTTGCAAGATCCTCTTTTCAATATTTGACTAACTTCTCATTGCCTGATATAATTAAATCATCGACATATAATACTATAATTAATAATTTACCTTAAACCATAATATGGTAAAGGTTTGGATCTACTTCACTTTTGGTGAAGCCCAAACTAGTGAAATAGTTGTCAATCCTAGTGTACCAAGCACAGGGTGCTTTTTTCAATTCATACAAAACTCGCTTGAGTCTGCACACATGCAACTCTATGTTGAAGGTCTCAAATCATTTTGGCTTCTCTATTTGCACCTCTTCCTGAATCACTCAGTTGAGGAAGGCTATCTTCACATCCATCTGATGTATCTTCCATCCCATGTGCACTAAAAGTGCTGGAATAGATCTGATTGAAAAGCACCTTGCTATTGGAGCAAATTTTTCCTCGTAATCAATTCCCTCCACCTAAGATAACCCCTTGGCCACAAATATGGTCTTGTGTTTCTTGGTACTCCCATATGATGCTTGCTTCACCTTGTAGATCCACCTAAAACCTACTACTGACTTGTCCTCTAGCCTTGGGACAAGTTCCCAAGAATTATTCCTTATAATGGAGTCATACTTCTCTACCATGGAATCAACCCATACTAGTTGTTGCAATGCTTCCTCTATTGAGGATGGCTCAGTCTCTACACTCTCGCTCATCAGATCCATGTAGCTAGTGTACTAATCTAGTGACCTCATCTTCTTGTGCTATGATGTGGGTGCTCCCACATTCTCTCTAGCATCATGCATCAATCTATTAGCTTCTATGGTGTGCTTCCTTCCATCTCTAGATGTCTCTGCATGAGTGGGTGCTTCCACTCTCTGCTCCTTTGCATGTGGCTGCTCCACATCATCCTAAGGTTTTTCCTTTGGAGCCAAAAGATCCTCATGTGCAAGTAACTGAACCTTCCTCTCAAGGGAACATCTCATGGCCTTCTCTTCATCAAACTTCACATATCTATGAACAACTGTCATCCTGTGAGATGACATGTACACCCGATAGTTGTGAGGTGTATTAGTGTACCCCACAAATATGCTCAACTCAGCTGTTAGATCTAGCTTTTTCCTTGCATCCTTGGTAAAATGATAGTAAACTGATGAACCAATGATCTTGAAGTGTTCCACATCTATTTTCTTACTTGAAAAGGTTTCTTCTGGTTTACTCATCTCAAGAATTTGATGAGGACTCATGTTCTACACATATACAATTGCATTGCAAGCTTCAACCCACAAGCACAACAATAGTGTTGTGAAGGAAAATCCCCTTTGTGGACAAAGGCGATCCCTCTAGCCCAATGAGTGGGTATAGCAACAAACTAAACAAACTAGCATACACTTTCCTAGTTTATGTTTGAAAAATGTAGAGAGAAGGAGAAACCTACCTCGCTCTAATGCTAATTTCTCGATCCTTGGTGATGGCTTTGAATCGTTCGCTCCAGGCCTCATTCCTTAGTTGTTCTTCATGTATAGGTACTTGCAAGGAATATCAAAGTACCATGCAAGAAACAAGAGCATATATGGCATACATCAAACATAAACTACTTAACAGATTAAGGAACATTACACTAATAGCATAAAAATTTACACAACTATGGAAAGTGAAAATCAAATGTATGTATAAGCTAAAAAGGGAAGCATACAACCTATGCCTTGATTTTGGAGACCTCCTTTTGGTGGATGCCCATGATCTGATAATCTGTTGGCATTATGATTCAGGTTTGGCACTATGGCACAGGTGTTGTACTTGATGGCAACTCACTCAAGTGGCAAATCTTTGTTCAAGCTCTCAAAATCATAGAAAAAGAGATACCCGCAGGTGAGCTTAAGAAAAGCTACGGACCCGCAGGTGCCCCGAACAAGAAGTGCGAGCATACCCGTAGGTTCTCTGAACAAAAGGTGCGGGCGTAAAATTCACTCACTTCAATGCAGAGAAGCGCGTGCACGTGGGAATTTTTATAATTGGTCCATGGTATCTAGTTCGACGTGTTTGATCCTATGGTTTTGGTCCGTGGTATAGCATCTAAATTATTGAACCCCGGTTTTTGGGTCCCTTGTATTGGTTTTCTATGGTTTTGGTCCATGGTTTGAGTAAGGGCTTGCCTATAAAAAGGAAAGGAGATCACTTGGCTAGTTACTTGTGAAATTTGAATATCTCAAGATCTGAAATTTTGGGTGATCGGTTTGAAAAGCTAGATCTAAATCAAGGTGAAAACTGTAAATTGTAAGGCGGATCTATTGGTAGGTCGTGATCTCTCTGGCGCATGATCAGATCTGTGGATCTGACTGTCTGTGGCACATTGGAGGACCGTTAATTTGGATCTATTCGGAGGTCCGCAAGCGATCCACAGAGCAGATGCGGAGGTACACAGCGCAGTAGAAGGCGCAGTGCAGAGGTACACAGCGCAACAGAAGGCACAGGTGCGGAGGTACGCAGCACAGCAGAAGGCGCAGGTGCGGAGGTACGCTGTCAGGTAGACATTGCAGGTGTGGAGATGCGCAGTCCAGACACAGAAGAACTCCGGATATTTGCAGGTTTCTATTGGTGAAGTTGTAGACTTTTCTTGAAATATTTGTTGGCTGCCTTTTATCTATTGCTGCAGAGTTCTGGGTTTAGATTACTGGTATTGCTTTTCTGGTTACTGCATTCTGAGAAGTTATTGGTTGATTCATTGGGTGATTGTAAAATGAGATTGGTTGATTCACATGTACTTGATGATTATTTGATGTTCATGGATCCAGTTTGAAAATTTATGAAACGTGGTCCTTGGAAGAAAAGAAGTAGGTCAACACCTACATACTAGTAGTTCAGCTAGTACAAGAGCTAAGGGAGTTGTAGCTCCCTTCCAGGAGAGACTAGAAAACGAGAGAGGGTTGTAGCTCTCTGCAGGTTGCAGCCTGCATACTGGTAAAGGACTGTACCAGTACAAAATCATTGTAAAAGAAGTTTTTAATTGAAAGAAGATAGAGACATATTGTAGCAGGTAGTTTTCACCCACATTGGGTTTCCACCTTATATATGATGTTCTTTGGTGTGACTATTTGTTTTTCTTGTTCTTGCTCATTATTATATGGTACTGACATACAAATTAATGATCAATATCTGAAGAATAAATTAAAGTATAAATCTGGAAGATATATTGAAAAGAATTAGATAATACTGATTCACCCCCCCCTCTCATTATTATTTCCAACATAATCACCCTATGAGTGACCTCAGTTAAGATTTATTAAACAAAAGGTATTACAGACTCATGTGTTGGTGTGTGTTCTATGTTATTGAAACAACAGATCGATCAGATTGCTAATACACAGACATTTTGAATGGAAAGACAACAGAGAAATGCAGTAAGCAACACAAAGACACAAACAAATTTTAATAAGGAGTTCACCCTATTCTCCAGGGCTACGTCTCCGGTCCAGCTTCAGTGGTGGCCTTGTTTTATTATGTCTTTCAACAGAGAAATTACAATGCAGGGACTCAATATGAGTTCTCTTGAAGTAGAGTTTGCTTGGTAGGGTGGTTCTTGGATTCCCCAAGCCACTTGGAGTACACAAACTCTTGTTCTTCCTACCAGCTTTGTGACCTTTGGTCTACAGTGGAAAGAGCCAACTGTGATGCTCAATCCAGACAGATTCCCCTATGGGAAGGCTTGATTCTTCAAGCTCTTTGGTGCTTGATGCTGCCTGTGGTCAGCTCGGCCCTCTGTCTCCTCTACTTGGCTTTACTTCTGTTTGTGCTCAGTCCTCCTCTCAGGGTTCACTGTTCACTGTCTCTCTTGGTCGCTTAGACTCTTTGATCTCTCTCGTCTGAATCCTGTTCACTGTCTCTATTCGTGGCTTTAACCATTCAGCCTCCAGGCCTGTTCGGTTCCTCTCCCGCCTGCGTCAATTCGCCTGTCGCTTGTGTGCTTGGAATTCCCTATTCGGCATTAGCATTATCGCTCAAGAAGTAGCCATGTGTCCTCACTGGAAAAGTGCCAGCCTGTTCGTCGATTCGTTGCTTTCTCCATTGTGGCGGTCAATGGATTCCAAATCTTCTTAAATCACGGCTTAATCCCCTGTAAATTTTGCTTTGTCTATCGGGCGCAATCACAGCCATCTGATCTGGGCTCCTCTAGATCCAATGTCATTCGCACGTCGAGCGTGGTTGACTTGCTCGAACGATAACGCGCGATCGCAGCAGTTTTTCTCTCTCCTTCACTGCCACGCGTCGATCACAGAGGGTGCTCGCTCTGTTTTCTCCAAAACCGCTTACTGTTCAAGGGCGCCCCGATCAAGCCGCTGGTTTCCAGGGTGTGGGTCCCACCTTCGTACGATGGCGCTTTTTCGCTTTTCCGCCCACGGTCCTCTGGCTCCCAATGTGACCGAGTTATTAAGCCCTACCATTTTGGCCCTGTTTTCCCTAACGCGCATCGAAAATCAGCTCCTTTTCCCATTTCGGGGCTCCCAGGGGCTTCATCGACCTCCTACGACGTCTCCATGGGCCTCGGTCAGTGCGCTTTGATTGAGGTCCTCGTCGTTCCGCGCCGGCTGCCATGGCCAATGGTTCAGGGTGTTTTCGATTGCTGTTTTGTTCGACCTGTTTTAGTCACGATTCTATGACAGTCATTTATGGATCCGATTCGGATCACGGCCTCCCAACTGAAAAGCTTTTGGACCACCAAATGTTGGTTTTCTTCAAGCATCGACTAAGTGAGGAAACTGATGCCTCACTCTTCCCATCTCAATCCACTTCGCACTGCTCGGGTTTGAACCTTTAAGCCCAGTTCTGAGGTATTCCACCTGTCCACTGTGCATCGTCCTTACCTTCCTGTCCAGCACTGTATCTTCCTGCAACTCATTAAGATATTCAGGTAGTAGGTCATCAACAAAAGGTAATTGACTCTGCTCTTCAGGGTCTTCAATCATTGAAGGTTCAAACAACCTCAAGCAATCCATGTTCATGATTTAGTAGATGTGCATGTAAGCTAGTAGATCAAGGTGAAAAGCATTCTCGCCAATCTCCTCAAGTATCCTGAAGGGTCCATACCTAATAGATTTTAGCTTCTTACCTTCACCTTGCATCCTGTCCTTGCTGATATACAGCCAGACTTGGTCTCCAACTTGAAAAATATGCTCCATCCGATGCTTATCATGCCTAGCCTTGTACTTGGCTTGGCTCTTTTCCACCTGTTCCTATACTGCCTGGTGGATCTCCTGGATCTGTTCAATGAACCTAGTTGCTTTGTCCACATCACTATGTCCATCAACCATGGTATCTTCACCAAAGACAAAATCCAAGGGAGACCTTGGTATGAAACCAAAGCAGGTCTCAAAAGGAGATCTTTGCGTAGAAGAGTTTTTGGCTCTATTGTAAGCATGCTGCACATAGCACAAGTGCTCATCCCAAAGCTTAGGATGTTTGTTGCAATATCCTCTCAGTAACTGGATCACTGTCCTGTTAAATACTTCTGTCTGGCCATCTATTTGTGGATGAAAAGCTGTGCTTTTCTTTAATTTGTTGTCCATTAGTTCCCACAGACTGGACCAAAACTTCCCCACAAATCGGGTGTCTCGATTAGATATAATAGAAGTGGGTAATCCAAAATGAACCCATACATTTTCAAAGAATAATTTTGTAGTTTGTTTAGCTGTAATATGTTTACTATAGGGTATCAAAATACACATTTTGTTGAACCTATCCACAACAACATATAGATAATCATGACCTTTCCTAGATTTCGGCAGTCCTCCAACAAAATCCATGGAAATTCTCTCCCAAGAGTGAGAAGGAATTGGCAATGGAGTGTACAAGCCTAGTTTTCTATTGCTGGGCTTGCTTTTAGCACACATATCACACCCCTTTACATATCTAGAAACAATCTCACTCATTCTTGGCCAATAACAGAACCTTTGTAGCTGTGCAACTGTTTTACTTACCCCGAAGTGACCTGATATCAGAGAAGTGTGTGCTTCCCTAATTATCTTTGCTCTCTCAGTTTGTGGAATGCAGAGTTTCCCACAATGATATAAGAGTCGGTCCTTCACATGATAGTCCAATTCTTCTACTCTTTTGCCTTGACTCAAAGTTGCATATACATATTTAAAGTCCATATCCTGAGCATACTATTCTATGTAGCTTTTATGTAGCACAAAATTAAGCTTAAGTATGGTAGATGCATTTATAATGGGTCTAGATAACATATCTGCAACCTTGTTATGTATGCCCTTTTTATATCTGATGACTAAATGAAACTGTTGTAGAAAACCCATCCATCTGTAATGTCTTGATTGTTGCAACTTAGTTTGGGAGTGTAGATATTGAAGTGGTTGATGATCAGTATGTATCACTGTTTCTTTGCCCATTAAATAATGTTTCCACTTCTTCACACTCTGAACTAATGCATACAATTCTTTATAATAGGTAGGATAGTTAACTACTGCGGGTGTTGGGCCTTAGTTTTGGTCTTATTTTTGCTCAAAGAAACTTACTTATCCATCTATTTTCCATCCATTTTCCCTTCATTTATCCCATTTTGATGTATATTTGATATCCATTCAGGTATTTAATTTTAATTTTTCAATTTCTAAAGTTTTTATGAAAATTTGGTTTTTAGTGCAAAATTGGCAGATTCAGAAATTCCCATAATAGCTCTATGGTTGATATGCTTGCAGGACACTTGGGCACGAATGGAATGCATGGATGGACAGCTTGGGAACTAGGACTAAGCCAGCAATGCTTAGTTCGAACAGAACAAGCTTTATTAGGCCCATTTGGTGCTAGTCAACCATGACTAGTCATGCAGGAATCCCATAGAAATAGGGCAGTTTTGAGATTTCATAGGAATGGTCATCTTTCTTGAGATGGGGATAATGAATTCGAATTATATAGGTGGATGAGAGTAGATGGGTTTGTTTGAGTGAATATAGATCAGTTTGTTCATGAGACTTCTTATTTAAAGGCAAAACTTTGATGGCTTAGGTATTGATTTTGTGATATACTTTTATGCTGTGACATCTTTGGATTGAGGAGTTAATTTCAAGACTTGTGTTATTATTATTTTGCTGTTCAATGCTATGGATGTGTGACTGATTTAATCTTCTGATATCACCTCTCAAAGTGTGCAAGGCAAGGGTGGAGGGCCCCCATTCCAAGCTAAGTACACTTCCTTGTTAACTAGTTTCATTTCCTTGTAATCTGGTTGATTGTAGCACTAGTTTTTCAAACCTTTATTTCAGTTTGCTTTATGGTTCATGCATAGTGATTGATTTCATTAGTTAATAGCTTATTCATCACTTTATTGAGTTGGAAAAACATGTGTTCAAGTTGGGCATCCCTTCTGCTAAAATGATGAATCAAAACTAGTTTCTTTTGTTTGCATGCAAGTAGTTTTATTTTCATTAAGATTTGGATATTGAGATGAATGAATTATGATGGAATATCTTATGTGTCTCTTAAGTTAAGAGCTTCTTTCATTAATAATTTATCCATCTTAAGCTGTTGGTTTCGATCTCTGATTCATTAAGTGATAATTGAGGTGAAGGTGGACTTCTTGAGGTCAAGAACCCTTTCAATATTTCTCTCTTTTTAAGCTGATTGAATTAGAGTTATAGATGTACTACATTTAGCTTTTGAATAAATTATCTTTCAAGGTTTGATTATATCTGATCTTCACATATAGTGAACTTGCCTCAAAGCATAAACAACCCGGATTAATAAGAAATAATTGTGTTAATTTAGGACCACAAATTAGCTCAACATTTTGGCAGCGTTGCCAGGGAGGCAAATATCGACATAGTCAATAGAAAGATAAATTTCAAAACCACAAAAACATTAGTTACATTCCATTTAAGTTATGTTTCTTTATGCCTAGATATAGAGATCCTCAAGGTAGATTTATCAAAAACCCCCCACAAGTAGAAATAGGATCATCACACACTCCAGTTACTGGTAATCCAACAATTGAGGAGTTGGTAGAAAAACAAAGAACTGGCCAAAGATTAACCTTGATTGAAAGGCAAACTTTGTTAGCTTGGGAAGCAAAACAAAAACAATTCTCCACTTCCGGAAAACAAAAAGAAAAAGGGAAACAACTTGTTTTTCCATCCATAAATCCTCCTATCTTCCAACAACTTGAAATTCCACTTGAAATTGAAATAAATCAAACAATGGCAGAAGAGGGACATGGATCCGTTCATCTCACTCCTGAACAACAAAGGGCTGAATATGAAAGACAACAAAGAGAATGGAGAAGAAAGAGAGAGGAAGAGGCAAAACAAGAAAATGATAGGAAGCTAGAAAACGACTGGAAAAGACAAGAAGATGGAATTGATCAAGAAACTACTTTTGGTTTTCCAATAGTAGATACAAGTGCAATATTGGGAGAAGAAGTAAAAATGAAAAATATTCCACCTTCTGTATTGCCAAACTTTTATGGAATGTCTACAGAAGATCCTGATGCATTTATGTTCGAATTTGATATCCTATGTAGAACATATGAATATACTGATGACGTTCATAAACTTCGTCTTTTCCCTGCAACATTAAAAGCAACAACTTTAAAATGGTTTATGGGTTTATGAGAACAAACAATAGCCTCTTGGGATGATATGCGATCTGTATTCCTTAAGAAATATCAAGCTTATTGTAGATCTAGAGACTCAAAGGAAGATGTTTTTAGAATGACACAACAAGAAGATGAAAGTTTAGAAGAATATTTGGAAAGATTCGCATATAATCTTCAGAAATCTAAACAACATTCTCTAAATCAAGAAACTGTTCGCACAATCTTTGTCAAAGGTGTAAGGGATGAATACCTTGACATTTTGAATGTGATGGTTAAAGGAGATATTTCAAACCTTCCATTCGATGAAATTGTCGAGTTATGTCAAAAATATTCTAGAGGAAGATAAAAAACCGGAAGAAGGGAAGTAAGTTCAAAAGCAGCAAAGTCAGCTGCAGGAGGGATAACAAGAGCTGAAATAGGAAGTTTATTGGAAAATTTCAAAACATATCTCTTGAGTACATTAGGGACACAAGTAGATGTGCTAAAGACAAACAAGAAGAAAGAAGAACAAGAACAAGCTCTAGCAATCTTTTGTTCCAAATGTAAAAAGAAACATCCTTTGAGAGAATTTCCTTTGGATAGTATTTAGGTTTGTGGTCTTTGTACAGGCAATCATTCCACAGAGAATTGTGTAAAATTGAAAGAGTTACAAATGAACTCAATGGAAGAAGTGCCGGGGACGGAAGGTTTCTATTATGTTGCACCACGAAGACCATGGCAACCTAGGATGCCTCAACCAAATCAGCAACAATTCCCTCAACAGAATTATTCCTATCCACCTCATAATCCTTGGACCCCTCCAATGCCATGGCAAGCTTGGCCTCCACAACAATATTCACAACAACCTTCACGAATTTGGAGAGGATATGGTTATGGAAACCAGCAACCTCAACAGTATCAACAACAATACCAGCAATAATACCAACAACCATTTGCATATCCACAATATCCGCAATCCATACCCTTTCAACAACAACATTCTGCATATCTGCAATCCATCCCATTTCCACAGCAGAATCCACCATCGTTGTTGACCCAGCCACAATAGTTACAGCTACCCACAAATCAACCCAAACCAACTCAACTACCAGCTCAACCAATGGCCAATCCAAATAATAAGGTGGACAAATCTGCATACACTGTGGAGGAAGCAGCACGTTTTCCTACATATTCGATCCTTCATCTTAATGATGTCCATCTAAGGTCTGGAAAAGTGCTTAAAAAGGATTCTCCTCCAATTATAGAAGAACCAACTGAACAAGGAGAATCACCTGAAACATCACAAACTGAGGTACACAATCAGAAAGGAACAAATGTTACAATACAAACACCACCTTATCCTGAAAGGTTAGTGGAACAACAAAACCAAATAATCCTTCCTGAATTTGATATCTTAGATGAGTTAAAAAATGCTTACGTAAAAATTCCTTTGTTGAAGGCAATTAAAGAAATACCAATATATGCTAAAACAATAAAGGAATTGTGCATTCGGAAATCAGAGAAAAAGAAAAAGGATCCTACTACAATCCAAGTCATTGGTAAGTTAGCAAGCCTCATGTCTACACAAACCATAGTAGAAAAATATATTGATCCTGGTATCCCAATGGTTACCATATCAATAAATAATTTCTCAGTACCAAATACATTAATAGACTTGGGAGCAGCTATAAACGTAATGACAATGGAGACAATGAAAACTTTGCAATTAAACAACATTAGATCAACTTCTACAATCTTGGAACTAGCAGATAGGTCTAAAGTTGTTCCTGAAGGAATATTAGAAGATATCATAGTCTCCTTGGATTCATGGGAGTATCCTGTTGACTTCCTGATCTTGCAACCAAAGACAAACTTGGGAGGACATCCTCTAATCTTAGGCAGACCATGGTTAGCTACTTCTGATGCCTTCATAGGATGCAGATCTGGAAGCATGATTATTTCACATGGAGATGAAAGGAAACATATCACTCTTTATTCACCTGCACAATCCACTTCTTTAGAATCAATACTTGAAACTCAAGAAAAGCAGCAAACAAAATCAGTTTCAAGTATAAATCAATTCTTTGATTTTAGAGAAGAAGAAGGGAATGAGGACTTAATGGATCTTTTCATTTCAGAACCAAGTATTTCAGAGCAGCTTAGGAAAGCTCAATATGAAGCTGCAAGTAACCTTTTGAATCAATGTTTTCAGGAAACATGTACAATTCAAACCTTGCAGAAATCTTTTATAGATATCTTTCCTGTAAACACAGTCTCCAAGCCAACAATCAAAACAATTGAGGTTCATCCTGGAAAACATCTAAACATTGGAAATGAATTGCAACCAGCACAAGAGCAAGAGGTAATTGCACTATTACAGAAATATTCAAAAGCTTTTGCCTGGGATTATACTGATATGCAAGGAATTTATCCTAGCACATGTATCCACCACATCTATACAGATGATCAACTTAAACATGTAAGACAACCTCAAAGACGAATGAACCCCATGATGAAGGAAATAGTGAAAGAAGAACTGCAAAAATTGTTACAAGTTGGATTCATCTATCCTATTTCAGATAGTCAATGGGTTTCTCCACTGGTTATTGTGCCAGAGAAAAATGGAAAGTGGAGGGTATGTGTGGACTACCGGGAATTAAACAAAGCTACACTCAAAGATCATTTTCCTCTACCTTTCATTAACCAAGTGTTAGACTCATTAGCTGGAAAGAAATTTTTCTCCTTCTTAGATGGGTTTAGCGGATACAACCAGATAAGAATAGCAGAAGAAGACTAAGACAAGACAACATTTACTTGCCCATGGGGAACCTATGCATATAATGTTTTGCCATTTGGTCTATGCAATGCACCTGCAACTTTCCAACGAGCAGTACTTGCAATATTTGCTGATCTAATTCATGAATGTGTAGAGGTCTATATGGATGACTTCACAGTTTATGGGAACACATACAATGATTGTTTAAACAACCTTGAGAAAGTTTTGAAACGATGCATTGAAACAAATTTGTCATTAAGCAATGAGAAATGCTATATGATGTTGACAGAAGGAATAGTTCTGGGACACCACATTTCTGCTTCAGGAATAAAGGTGGATCCAGCAAAGATCCAAGTCTTAGTAAACTTAATGCCTCCTACAACACAGAAAGAGGTAAGAAGTTTCTTAGGCTATGCAGGCTATTATAGACGATTCATTGAAAACTTTAGTAAAATAGCCCAACCTCTGTTCAAACTATTAGCAAAAGATATTGAATTTCACTGGACAAATGATTGTCAAAATGCATTTCAAATTCTGAAAGAGAAATTGTCAGTTGCCCCCATTCTTCGTGGGCCAAATTGGTCTTTACCATTTCATATCTCAACTAATGCATCTGATACCACAATAGGTGCCTCTCTTGGACAGAAAGAGAACTTGTTCACTTATGCAATATACTTCATAAGCAAAAATCTAACACCTGCAGAAATGAACTACACAGTCACAGAAAGAGAAATGTTAGCTATTATACATGTAGTAAATAAATTTCGGCACTATATAACAGGATATCAAGTTTTCATTCATACTGATCATTCAGCAATCAAATACTTGATGAATAAACCCATCACCAATGGACGAATAACAAGATGGTTACTGTTACTGCAAGAATTTAATATCACAATACAAGATCGGCCAGGTAAAGAAAATCAAGTGGCTGACTTTCTGTCCCGCATACACTCACCCCCTGATCCAAATCCAGTTGTAGATAACTTTCCAGATGAACATCTGTTTGCCATCACAGTCAAAACACCATGGTTTGCAGATATTGCAAACTACTTATCATCTGGAAGGTTTCCAGCTCAATTCACTAAAAATCAAAAACACAAAATTGTTAGAGCAAGCTCTAGATATACATGGGTCAATGGTGATTTATTTTATACTGGTTCAGACCTGATAATTAGAAAATGTGTACGTGAAGATGAAATATTAGACATTTTAAGAGCATGTCATGATGAACCCTGTGGTGGCCATTTTGCAGATAAACGAACATCATATAAGGTGCTGCAACTAGGCTATTACTGGCCATCCATCTTCAGAGACTCTAAGAAATATGTCAAGCAATGTGACAGCTGCCAGAGAACAGGATGACCAATAACATCAGATGAAATGCCACTGAAGCCACAGGTTCTCATAGAACCATTTGAGCAGTGGGCACTTGACTTTGTTGGACCTATCAATCCACCATCAAACGGGAAGAGGTACATCTTAGTATGTACAGACTATGTAACCAAATGGGCAGAAGCAAAAGCAGTTAACAGAGCAACAGAAGATACAGTCGTCACCTTTCTTTTTGAAGAAATCTTTGTCAGATATGGAGTACCTAGACAAATTGTAACAGATCAAGGCACACAGTTTACATCAAAGCTAGTACGAGATCTAACGGAGAAATACAAGATCAAACATAGGAAATCTACACCATATCATCCACAAGCAAATGGGCAAGTCGAATCAACAAATAAAGTCCTGGAAAATATTATGACAAAAAAAGTACAGATGAATAGAAAAGACTGGTCTGAAAAATTAAAAGATGCGCTCTGGGCCTATAGGATCACTTGGAAAACAACAACTGGTTTCAGTCCATACTAGTTAGTATATGGGAAGGAGGCTTTACTGCCTATAGAGTTTCAGATACATACATACAGACTAGTAGCTGAACTAGGACTCGACTTGACAGAAGCACAACAGTTGCGGATCATGGAACTGAATCAGTTAGATGAGCATCGTCAGCAAGCTATGGAACATACTACATTAGTGCAACAACAAAGAATGAAGTGGCACAACAGATATATCAAAACAAAGACATTTCACAAGGGAGACTGGGCATTGCTTTTCGACTCCAAATTCAAAGACTTCAAAGCAAAGTTCACAACACACTGGCTAGGCCCATATGAAATTGACGAAATCTTTGACAATGGAGTAGTAAGGATCAAGACAATCGACCAGGATTCCACCTCATTTATAGTGAATGGACATAGGCTCAAAGTTTACAATAGGCCTATCAGTAAAGAAGCATTTATGAAACAACTGATCGAAGACACAGAACTGGAACTTATGGCACAGGATGCGCCATCTTCCAGTCTACTAGTTGAATAAAACATATCTGAATATATATATATATATATATATATATATATATATATATATATATATATATATATAAACAAAATAAAATAAAAAACAACATAAAAATAAATAAATTGTTTTCAAGTGAAAACCAAGCAACTGGCACATTGCAAGCACGAATTCATATGGGAAAACCAGGGCAACTTGGACTCTATGAATTCTTCCTACTTGTTCTATTGTTCTCAGATACATTTACTGCAGGTACACTCCACCAACCAATGACTTGAGGACAAGTCATATCTTCAACAAGGGGGGAGACTTGCATTTGCTCTTTAAGTGGACAACTGAAGTTGCAAACATCAGCTCTTTAGCTGGAACGCTGGAGTATAAACAAGACTTGTATTGTCAATAGAGGGACCTGAAAGACCTGCCAATGTCCACAAAACATGTGCATATTTTGTAAGTGGAAAAAGGGACCTGAAACAACGAATCATTACAGAGGGACCTGATTATCAATTCAAGAATTAGAACATGAAGAACAAGGAGCAGCAATAAAGTCTACATTTGGATCCATCTACAACATCTGATCAATTGATTTCATCCTACTTGTACAACCATCATCCAGGGGAGTATATGTGGTCATTTTGTGCTTTAAAAATTCAAATTTTTCTTAGAAATTTTTAGTTTTTGTTAAGTTGAAATTAGTACATGGGGATATTCATTATCATTTATATCTTATATTCCTATAACCCTTATACATTATAACCCTATTCCCTTTCATTTCCAGGCATATTCCCTCTTTTCATTAACCTGTTGTGGTCACCAACAACCCCCCTCTTTGTTTGATATTAGTAATAACATCAAGCAAAGGGGGACCCTTAACCAAAAAATCCAAAAAATATTTTTGTTTGAAAAATCTTTTGTATTAACTCCCTAAGAGCTATATCGCGTCGCAAAGGAAAAAGGAGTGCTTTCCCCAAAGCGCATAAACACACTGAGGAGGAGCGACGCGAGAACCCATCGCATCGCGTGCATTAAAAGTGCTCAAAAGGGGAAAACCTAAAGAACCGCCGACGGCCGATATGCGACATCGCACGTCGCAATGTCGCATAAGCAGCACAAAGTGACAAAGCGAAAAATCTTGCGACCTTGCGATATTGCGATATGCGATCTGTGACCATGCAAAGCTGCGACCTGTGATCTATGGTGTGTGAAAAATGAGACCATCAAATGTTGTGATACCACTATTTATATTGCAATCTTCGATGCTGCGATGCAAATCACAGAAGCCATTCGTCGCAGGCATTCCTCGGCATGATCTGTGAGCCTAAAATTAGGCGCGCACCTTACGGGAAATTAATGATTGTACGCCTGTGTATCCAAAGATGATTATGTTGCGTTTTTCGAAGAGTCAAGTCATAATGGGTGACATGATTATGCATTCATTAGAACTTAATTGCTTTCATGTCAATCTTTTCTTCTGTCTCTTTTCATTTACGTGAACTATAAGTCAGCAACTGATATAAATCTATATGCAGGAAACATCTAAGGAAAAGCGCCAGAACTAGAAGAACGGAGAGGAGATGACTTCGCAGATGGATACCGCATACAGCAGGACCACGGATCCCAAAGTATCACTCAACAAATGCTGATGGAAATAGGCTATCTAGGACTCAGATTCAAAGGCGCACAAAAGCAAAGCGTTTATGAAAGATCCTGAGTCCCAAATTGGGTAAAGCAAAAAGAAAAACGCTTAAGGGGAAAGACGTCTAAGAAAAGCCTGGAACAAAGAATGGAAACAAGTTTCAATTGAGAAAATCGTTCAGGCAACAAAATCCCCAGCTCATTGAGTCATTCACACGGCCGGAAACCGAAATAGCAACAGCACAATCAGTTTGAAAGAAATCTGAGTTGTACTAAGTATACACGCCGTGAAGACACTCCTTCAGAAGAACACTTTCAAAAATATCTTCTAGTTTGTCAGAAAGAGGTGCCAGCTCTTGTTATTTCTAATTTTCAAGCTTGAACAAAAGGAAAGGACAAGCAGCCGACTCTTTCACGGCGAACAGCGCATCGCTTACAGCACTAAGGAGCAGATACATAAATGCTTAGAAATTAGATTCAGTTTTTAGAAATAAATTTGTTTTAGTAAAAGGGCGGTCATTTGAAGCCGTTCCCTAAATTTGTGTAATTAAAATTAGTCGGTTAGTAGTATTTAACCCTTCTCGTTGCATTGGAGAAGGGTCCGGAAATTTGTCAAAAAACTTGTCCTCAGAACATGCACTTTTGCACCCTCGGAGGGGGTTTTTGATGAATGGACGGATCAAGATTTATTTATGTTTGCATTTTAATACCTGCTACTGATGTTGCACTTCTGTACTCTTAGTAGGCATTAGAAGTAAGTAGAAATAAATCATTATTGCTTCAGGTCTGTGAGTATAAAGTCAGTCATAAATGGTACTTTTATCTCTTGACGCGTTTCTGCTTGCATTCTTAGAGTAATATACAGCTGATGTTGTTTATATGTTAACGTATGAATGAGTGGACTACCATTTGGCACTTTTGTACGGTGGAGTCATTGATTTGTGCTTAATACATGAATAACTGATTATGCGATATGTTGTTCACAACCGTTTTGCTTAACTTTTTATGCAGGATGGTTCATCTTCATTGATTTATATTCTCATAATAGCTGAATAATATTCATTACCAGTTATTGAGTGAAATCTTTCTAGATCGCATAATGGAAAAAGTTCTATCCCGGGTTAGCATAGATTAGATGTGTTGTTCTTGATAGATTAAAGTAGTATAAAATTCAGTCTCAGAGTTTATAACTAGATTAGCTTAGAAATAATTCCATATTTTCATTATCATATTCTACACACACACACATCACCAAACTCTACACACACACACCCCCTTAGAACAGGAAGCTGGTCTCGTTATCCCCAGTCGGACCCGCTACACCAAACGGGCACGGAGCCGCCAACCAGGTTCCCGACCGGGTGGGTATCCCCCTTGTTGTTGACCCGATTTCAGGGCCCTCAACAGATTTGGCGCTAGAAGGAGGGCACGAACTATGAATGGCACCTAAAGCAACATCTAAATACCATTCTGAGAGTAATACACCCTCATCAACTCCCTCGACTTCTCCAACACGGTTAAACCCGGAATTTGAAGTCGCTCGAGTATCTACCGCTACTACATATTCGAATATATCAGACCAATCTATCTTTGAACCCCCTGAAATTTGAACTTTGATTCGTAAACTCCAGGGATTCTCTATTTTTAACCAGAAGTCTGATAAATCTAAAAGCAGCGTGACTTCGCAGTACAACCCTGCTCATCCCCTTACCAGATCAAAGAGTGAAAAATTTGGCATACAACCAAGTGAACTCCCTCTCCCTACTAGGAAAAGAGCAAGGAAAACACCACCAGAGTCTGACAATCAGACTCCTTCATCCACTTCGTCCATATCAACTCCCTCACCGCGAAGTCAACCACCCACTCTTTCATTCCAACTCACTCACCCATCTTCTACAAACCTTCCTCTTCAAACATCAAAGATCTTAATATCTTCATCTTCTCAGCATCAGGGATCGTCTTCTGCACATCCATTAACTAGCAGCTCAACGATGGCTCAGTCTCCATGGAACAATCCTGGGGCGGTTTTAATGCCTCCACCCCTGAGCCCTATACCGGTCCATCCTGAGAAATGGCTACCTAAATTCAACCCCGAAGCAGGCATGCTAGCCGAGGAACATATCAACAATTTCATGCTTTCTGTTAATCTCAACGGAGTCACTAACGAAGACGCTGTTGTCCGGCTTTTCCCTTATACAATGCAAGGAACAGCCGGGTCATGGTACTTTTCGTTACCTTCTGGATCCATCACAAGCTGGGACATTTTTCAAAGTCAATTCCTCACCAAGTTTGGTGATGACAGATCCACGGTGACATTGATAAATGACCTATCTAATCTTAAGGCTGAGGCTAGAGAACCCATTAAATATTTTAACTTACGGTTCAATAAGATCCTCAACAAAATCCCCGCTGCCTCACAACCAAGCGAGGAAGTAAGATGTGAATGGTACATCACGGCTTTACCTCCAAACTTGGCTATCTTCGTAGATAGGGCAAACATGACCACCTTAGTCGACAACTTGACAGAAGCGTTAGCAGTGGAAAAACGCGTGGTAGCCTGATCCAGGTGGATGTTGGTGGCCACCCACCAACCCATTTGGACCCCCACAACTGTCTCTTTCAGTCTTTTCAATTTCCTAAATTGTAGCACAGTTTACTATTTTTAGCAGTTTTTCGGGTCCTGAACTTCCGGAGCCGTTTTGAGGCCCTAAACGACGTTTTTTTGGGATTCTGGGGCAACATGGGTCCATGGACCGATGTTGCCTCCCAAAGTGGTAGTACTTGGATAGATCTTTCTAACGAGCTACCGTACGCGTCAAACGGAGATCGTATGCCAAAGTTACGACCCCGGGAAATTGATGTACCAATTTACCCAAACGGGGCCCACAAGTTGGCATTTCATCTTCTAGGGTTAGGTTTCGGGATGTGAAGGGTTTTCATTGTTTCTCAACAATAAATAGGCCTTCGAGCCTCATTGTAACACAGTTCGGAACAGTTCAGAGGCATGTAGTCGCACATCTCTTCTCAGAGATAAGCTACCATCGCCCTAGCTGGTTTCTTTCCATTTCTGTTTGTAAGCATATTTCAGCATTTTACAGTAATGAAATGAAGTATTATTTCCGCTGCACCTCTGTATTTATGGCTATCGCATCTCTGTATTTATGGTTATGTCTGTAATCTATTGCGTTCCTGTTTAAATCCGGATCAGTGGTATCAGAGCGGTCTGCTTTTTCTCTGTTTTTCTTTGTATGTCCCCAACGAGGTCGGGATATAAGGAGTTAGGGCTTGAACTGGTCGAACCTTTGCCAGACCAGCCTCGCAAATCCCGACGGCCTCCCATGGCGGATGAGAAGAAAGACGAAGGGGCAGGAGATCCTATCAAAATCTTGCTCGAAGAAGCGCTCGAGCGACAAAGGAACGCGATGATGGATAGCTTTGCGCAGATTCTTCAGCAGCTACCCAGAGGCGACGCATCGGCTTCCAACAGCGACTCTGGAAATGCCACACCCTTCAAGGTACAAGTTAATTTTGAAATCCCCATATTCGAGGGTCAAATAGACGCAGATGCCGTAGATAAATGGTTAAATCTGCTAGATGGGTATTTTTTTGTTCATGAATTTTCAAGTCGGGAAAAGATTGTTTTCGCTCTTCTCAAAGCAGCCCCCCATGTCAAGGACTGGTGGGAAACCTACTGCAAGCAGAAGGATGAAAGTACAGGCTCACTATTCTCAGCCGCACCCACTTGGAATGACTTCCGGGATGCCATCAAGGAGCAGTACTACCCTGTCGGAAGCTATGAGGACAAATACATCAAATGGACCACACTGCGGCAGGGACGAGACCAAGATGTGCCGGAGTTCACAAACATTTTTCATACCCTTCGCACACAGTTGGGTATCAAAGATTCTGAGCTGCATTTGGTACTCAAATACCGTGGCTGCCTACACAGATACATTCAGGAAGAGATGGGGTTCTTGAACATCCCCTCACTCAGCACAGCATACCGATACGCTGTCAAAATCGAGCAAAAGTTCAAACAGAAGAAGCGAGACTTTGGATATGCAAATCCGAAGCCGAAAGGACAAAGCCAAGGCGGGGTGACCCAAGACAACCTGTCAAAGCCGCAAGAAAAGAACAACACCACGAAGCCGAAGAAGGACACAGGAAAGTGGTGTGAGTTCCACAAGAGTCCCACTCATAACACAAGTGAGTGTCGGACCAAGCAGTCGCTGGTGGCCGAGTTGAAGGCTTCCGAATCAGATGCATGTTCTGACCCTGAGCCAGAACTTGACAAGGGGAATGGCAAAGGGAAGCAGATCATTGATGCGGATCCCAGCGCCACTGTTGCCACTGCCAAGATCCAGAAGAATGACCTTGCAGGTCCAAAAGAGGGGGAGCGTCTTTTCCACTCACAGATGTGGGTGAAGGGTTCACCGCTACAATTCATTGTCGACAGTGGCAGCCAAAAGAACCTAGTTTCAGCAGAGGTCGTGAAGCGGTTGGGCCTATCGACTACACCACACCCACAGCCGTACAGTATCGGGTGGCTTCATGAAGGACGAGATCTCAAAGTTCGCCAGCAGTGCCGCCTTCCCTACAGCATCAAACCCTTCACAGACGAGGTATTGTGTGATGTTACACCTCTGGATGTTTGTGATGTATTATTAGGCCAGCCATACTTGTGGAGGCGACATGCTGTGTATGAGTCAAGGCCTCGTGCTGTCATTATTTCTTTGAATAATTCATTATACAGGATACCAGAGGTAGCCCCACCTACCGCCACATCTTTGATCACTACCAAGAAAGGCAGCAAGCTCATATCACAGACCAGGAAATTCATTTGTCTGGTCCACTCCCAAAGTAAGGGGAAGATTGTTGCTACATCCATGACCCCTGCAAAGGGTTCCTCTACGCAGCAGCAGCAGCAAAGGAATACAGTCATGACAAGACACAGGAACAACTTCTCCTCACCCACAGGGGTACCACACGAGTTTCAGGTGGGCGACAAAGTTTGGTTACATCTGCAGAGGGAGCACCTTACCAGAACCCATCAGAAACTCAGACCACTCCGACATGGTCCTTACACCAGTACCAAGGCTACGGGCAACGATGCTTTGAAGCACAACATTCCTCCATTCCTTCGCTTGCACCAAGTGTTCAATATGGACCATTGTCGACCATGCTTTCCACCATTTTTGGACACATCAGAGATTGCAGAACAGCTCACCAGAGACCCAGCTCAGCAGAAGCTTCCTCATCTCAGGGAGGAACTCAACGCAATGGGGACCATTGCTTCCTAAGGGGGGAGGAATGATCCAGGTGGATGTTGGTGGCCACCCACCAACCCATTTGGACCCCCACAACTGTCTCTTTCAGTCTTTTCAATTTCCTAAATTGTAGCACAGTTTACTATTTTTAGCAGTTTTTCGGGTCCTGAACTTCCGGAGCCGTTTTGAGGCCCTAAACGACGTTTTTTTGGGATTCTGGGGACCCATGTTGCCTCCCAAAGTGGTAGTACTCGGATAGATCTTTCTAACGAGCTATCATACGTGTCAAACGGAGATCGTATGCCAAAGTTACGACCCCGGGAAATTGATGTACCAATTTACCCAAACGGGGCCCACAAGTTGGCGTTTCATCTTCTAGGGTTAGGTTTCGGGATGTGAAGGGTTTTTCATTGTTTCTCAACAATAAATAGGCCTTCGAGCCTCATTGTAACACAGTTCGGAACAGTTCAGAGGCATGTAGTCGCACATCTCTTCTCAGAGATAAGCTACCATCGCCCTAGCTGGTTTCTTTCCATTTCTGTTTGTAAGCATATTTCAGCATTTTACAGTAATGAAATGAAGTATTATTTCCGCTGCACCTCTGTATTTATGGCTATCGCATCTCTGTATTTATGGTTATGTCTGTAATCTATTGCGTTCCTGTTTAAATCCGGATCATAGCCCTAGAAAAGAGATTTGCTATAGAAGAACGCAAATCTAAGAAGATCTCTTTCAAAGAAGACACCAAGAAGAAGCAAACGAAAGATCCTTTCGATTTGGAAGGATTACAAAAAGTGTTGAAAGCCATGTCAAATGAGATGATTGATATTAAGAAACAAGTAGCAGAGACTTCTTCGAAAAAACCCTTTAGGACTTTTAAAAGAAATCCTCCCATGGAGGTAAGACCACCTAGTGTTGTCTCAAACATTGAATCTGAAGAAGACGAAGAAGAAGAGAATACCACTGAAGGGCAGACCGACGAGGAAGAGGTCGTAGAACTACAAGGAATGTGGGACTTCATCCTCCCACAAGAAGAGGATCAAGAAGCATTTCCTGTTAGCACGAGAAGCAAAAATCAACTTGATCCTCCCCCAACTACCCCAAAACAAAAGGGCGCAAGCCCTGCAACAAAAGAAAAGGTCGCAACAAAAAAGTCAACTGCTAAAGCGACCCAGTTTAGCCCAGTCCAATCTGATCAAACACCTCCATCAAGAACACTAATAGTGTCGGATGAAATGGAGTATAACATCATTGATGACATGAAGAAGACTAGGGCTAATATCACTCTGTATGAATTGAGTAAATTGAAACACCAGCAGAAAATAATGATGAAAGAATTACATGCTGTGCCTACTACATCTTTACCTACAGCTGTAGCTTCTCACAATCTGGGAAGGCCTCCAACCAACACGATCAATAAAATTGATCCAAATGACATCACCTTGATTGGAGGAAGATCAAGATCTCATACTCCTCCTTTTCTTCTCACATATGAAATCTTCAACAAAAACGTGCACAATTGCTTGGTCGATTCTGGTGCTTCAATGAATATTTTACCCAGGTCAATATGTGCCAAATTGAATGTGCAACCTCAAAAATATGCAGTACGTATAGTTCAACTTGATCGATCCCAAGTCGAAGTGATTGGTGAACTCAATCAGGTGACCATAAGATTGTCGTCTAACCCAAAAGTGTGTCAGGTTATCGACATTCTAGTAGTTGATATCCCTGAGTTCTATGGTTTGATTCTTAGCAGGGATTGGTCGGAAAAACTCCACGGATATTTTTCAACCGATTGGTCGCACATGTGGTTACCATACAATGGTAAACCAAATCAGATAAAGGTTGAACGAGAATTGCACCAAAAATACATTGTGACAGAACTGGAAGGAGAAGATGAGGCCATAACGTACAATAGCAGCATTGTAGGCAATTACGCAATAGATTCTTTCCTAGGTAATTTCAATGCTCATATTTCACCATACTTAGAGAATTCAGTTTTATCCCAAGTTGAAAATTTCTCCCAAACTGATGACTCAAAATGTTTTAGTTTTTTAGATAATTTTGTAAATACATCTTTATTTTGGAAATTATATTTTGACGGATCTAAATCAAATGAGGGAGCAGGAGCAGGATGCGTTCTGATTAACCCAGACGGGAATAATATTATGCTCACATGCAGACTTGAGTTCGATTGCACGAACAACACAGCGGAGTACGAAGCCTTGGTCCAAGGCCTATACAAAGCAATCAGATTAAAAGTTAAGTATCTTCAAGTCTTTGGAGATTCAGAGATCGTCGTAAAACAGGTACATAACACCATACATTGCCTGTCAAGTCATTTAAAGCATTATCAATCATTAGTTCAAGATCTCATTGCACATTTCGTAGCATTCAACATCTCGTCAATTCCAAGAATTCAAAACGGGAGCGCAGACCTGTTAGCTAACGTAGCCTCTAGACTTATCCCTTCTGAAGATTTTAGTCCTGATAGGTTTTCAATAGAATTAATCTTTAGACCATCCATCCCTGACAATATCACCAATTGGAGAGTGTTCAACGACGATCCTGGCATCGTAAATTTCCTTACTTCTGAAGGATCCTACTCAAATCAGATAATCGACGAAGACCATCATGATCATCAAATACAACAAAATGGCTCTGACAATGCTATACCAAAATCGGTGGTCAAGTTAGAAGATTTATATGATTTGAAAAGTCGGTTTAAAAGGTCCGCCAATGCTAAAATTTGCAGTTCTACCCTGAACTATGAATTAGTAAACCTAGGGACCGATCAGAAGCCACAAAACGTTAACCTAGGTCACGGCCTAGCCCCTGAAGAGAAATCAGCATATATCCGTCTTCTGAGACAATACAAAAACGTTTTTTCCTGGAATTACGATGAGCTAAAAACATACAACACTTCTATCATTCAACATGTTATCCCTATGATTGACAATGAAAAACCTGTCCAGCAGAAGCTCAGAAAAATACACCCTAACCTAGAAAATCAGATAAAAACTGAGCTTAATAAGTTGTTGAGAGCTAGAATAATCTTCCCCGTCAGGCATTCTAAATGGGTATCCAATATGGTGCCCGTTAGGAAGAAAAACGGAGACATTAGAATCTGTATCGATTTCCGAAATCTCAACAAAGCCTGTCAGAAAGATAACTTTCCCCTCCCACCTAAGCAAATATTACAGGCAGTAGCAGGATCAGAATTAATGTCATTCCTGGATGGATTTTCAGGATACAATCAAGTACTGGTGCATCTCGATGATCAGTTAAAGACTACGTTCCGAACCAAATGGGGCACTTATGCATATCAGAAGATGCCATTTGGTCTGATCAATGCCGGAGCTACCTTTCAGAGAGCCATGGACATCGCGTTTAAAGGGTTAGTCAATAAATCAGTGGTGATTACTTGGATGATATAACAGTGTACTCCAAAAAACGAAACAACCACCTCAAAGATTTGAAGCAAATCTTTCAAAGATGCTTGAGGTATGGGATTTCGCTCAACCCAAAGAAATCTTTCTTTGCGTTAGGCGAAGGGAAATTGCTCGGATTCATAGTGTCGAAATCTGGTATTCATATAGAACCCGACAGAATCAAGGAAATTTCCGAAATATCCATACCCCATAACAAGAAAGCCATGCAATCCTTCCTTGGACAGATCAATTTTGTCAAAAGATTTGTCCCGGATTTTTCACGTATTATTTCTCCCTTACAAAATATGATAAAAAAGAATTCAAATTTCAAATGGGGTCTAGATGAGCACGAAGCATTCAACTTAATCAAACAAGCTATCATCAATGCTCCATCTTTGGCCACCCCAAATTTTTCGGAATCTTTTACCTTATACACTTTTGCCTCAGAGAAATCCTATGCCGCGATTTTGACCCAAGTAAATCAAGAGAAAACGGAAGCTCCAATCGCATTCTTTAGCTCGAACTTACAAGGTGCTGAAATTAATTACTCAGACGTAGAGAAACAAGCATATGCTGTTTTCAAAGCGATCAAATATTTCAGACCTTTCTTGCTTAAAGCCCACACCAAAGTCGTAGTACCGTTTCCGGCGGTAAGAAACCTTTTGGTGCAGAAAGATGTGGGCGAAAAGAGAGCTAATTGGATTACCGCTTTACAAGAATATGATCTTGAGATCAAACCAGCAAACGTCATAAGAGGTCAAGGCTTCTGCAAGATGTTAGCCGGAGCATCGCAAATCCCGGAGAACTCATCTGAAGAGGTACAAGCGTACGAGGTAAGACTAAACGATGCAGAATCATCATATGCTGACACCATTTATTTTTTTAAGAACGGGTATGCTCCATCATGTCTGGATCATACCAAGAAAAGAGCTCTGAGATTAAAAGCTAAACAATACCAACTCATAAATGATGTCTTGTTTAAAAGGAATTACGATTCTGTGCTTCTTAGGTGTCTTGAGAAAACTGAAGCCGAAAAGGTTTTGCAGGAACTCCACGATGGACCAGCGGGCGGACACTATGCCGGAGATGCGACTGCACATAAAATCTTGCGTGCAGGATATTATTGGCCCACGCTATTCAAAGACTCATACAATCATGTAAGGAAATGCCAAGTCTGCCAGACTGCTGCAGGAAAACAAAGGAAACCGTCCATGCCGCTACAACCAGTCATCATCGACCAACCATTCAGTCAATGGGTCTTGGACATAATAGGTGAGATCGTTCCTCACTCTTCTAAGCAGCATAAGTATATCCTCATGGCAACTGATTATTTTACCAAATGGGTAGAAGCAGTTCCTCTCAAGACAGTTCATTCTGAAAATATTATTGAATTCATAGATCAATTTATCATCACTAGGTTTGGATTGCCAACAACATTAATGTTTGATAACGCTTCATATTTTTCTGGAAATACTATGACTGAGTTTGCGCTTAAAAGAGGGTTCAAACTGAAATATTCTGCCAACTACTATCCGCAAGGTAATGGATTGGTTGAATCAACAAACAAGAACCTAATCAGAATTATCAAAAGAACAGTCGACCAAAACCAAAGGAATTGGCACAAAGCGCTGGTAAATGCTTTATGGGCTGATAGAATAACAAAGAAAGCTTCAATCGGCACTTCTCCCTTTAATTTAGTTTATGGGAGAGAAGTGGTTCTTCCGACTCACCTAGTCATTCCCTCTTTGTCTTTAGTGCAATATATCGATGAAGTACCTACTTCCTCTTTACAATTAAGACAAATGGAAATAATCAAACTAGAAGAACAAAGAGAACAAGCTAGGAAAACCCATGCTCATCACCAAGCGCTAATAAAATCTTCTTTTGACTCAAGCATCATAACCAGAAAAAACTTTCAGATGGGTGATTTAGTTTTGAAATGGGATAAGGCTCATGAAGAAAAGGGCAAACATACGAAATTTCAGAAGCTGTGGCTTGGCCCATTTCAGATTGTAGAAGTCGTAGGCCCGTCTACATTCGTGTTGCAGGATCTGGCAGGAAGGAGAGATTCTTTACCTGTCAACGGACTGATTCTTAAATTATATTTTCCATAGAAGAGAATTCTTCTAATTTTTGTAGGATGGATTTATTTTTAGTTTTTATTTTGTTTTGTTTTTCTCTTTTTTATGAATAAAACCCGTTGTAAATGATCATTTAAAAAGGATTCATGAAAGGGCACGCCAATTCTCTATCAGATTTTGATTTCGCTTGTACAAATAGCAAAATTTTTGAAAAATCTGAATTTTAGTATTGACAAATAGAGTTAACTTCACTTTGATTACGATACTCGTTTCGGCCTCTAAAAAACTTTGACAAAAGAAACCTCTGGTAAAAGAATTGTTTTGTATCAGCACCATGAAAGGTATCATCAATAATAAAATAAGCATTCTCTGCAAAGTTGTTGTTTTCAAAAACTCTATTATTGTCGTCCAGAGCTTTCTTAAGGAAAAACAATGACTTCCTCCCTGCTAAAAGGAAATTACATCATTCTGAGAAACAATCCAAACAAAACACTATATCTCAAAGAATAAGAGGTCTCATCACGAGCCGGCTTATCATGATCACAGATATTATAACTTGCTGACTTTGCCAATACTGTCTATCAAAACAGGGCAACGACTTAAGATTGTTGCAATCAAAAGACAAGAGGTCTCATCACGAGCCGGCTTGTTCAGCAAAAGTGTAAATCAGGTGAATGACTGTGTCATAATTTGGCCACCAAACCAAGACATTGTTCTTTAGAGAATTAAAAAAGGAAAAGTGTGTCAAAAAGGATTTTTCTCTGGAATGTTGCGAGTAACCTCAAGCAGGAAAAAGGATCATTGCTGGATAACATGGTAACCCTGTCGAGGCTATGAATGCTTGCGGGCAGCAGAGGCTCTACCTACGACAAATGAGCATACTTTTAAGCCAGTACGCAGAGAAGACCTTATTTTATCTTTAATTAAGACCAAGTAATGTCTGGTGCGAATGCAAGAAGAAAACCTGAGGAAGCAAGAAATTGGGATATAAAAAGGGTTGAGACAAAATATCGTCGACAAGGTGAGGGGCAATCTACTCTATCTGTCCATAACAAAATTTAGACATATAAAAATTTTTGCTGTTTCGGAAGTGAACGGTCAATAGAAATGCAGAGATAACTGGTTCTTCACAGTGAATCGCCATTGTTGTGGTCACCAACAACCCCCCTCTTTGTTTGATATTAGTAATAACATCAAGCAAAGGGGGACCCTTAACCAAAAAATCCAAAAAATATTTTTGTTTGAAAAATCTTTTGTATTAACTCCCTAAGAGCTATATCGCGTCGCAAAGGAAAAAGGAGCGCTTTCCCCAAAGTGCATAAACACACTGAGGAGGAGCGACGCGAGAACCCATCGCATCGCGTGCATTAAAAGCGCTCAAAAGGGGAAATCCTAAAGAACCGCCGACGGCCGATATGTGACATCGCACGTCGCAATGTCACATAAGCAGCACAAAGTGACAAAGCGAAAAATCTTGCGACCTTGCGATATTGCGATATGCGATCTGCGACCATGCAAAGCTGCGACCTGCGATCTATGGTGTGCGACAAATGAGACCATCAATTGTTGCGATACCACTATTTATATCGCAATCTTCAATGCTGCGATGCAAATCGCAGAAGCCATTCTTCGCAGGCATTCCTCGGCATGATCTGTGAGCCTAAAATTAGGCGCGCACCTTACGGGAAATTAATGATTGTACGCCTGTGTATCCAAAGATGATTATGTTGCGTTTTTCGAAGAGTCAAGTCATAATGGGTGAAATGATTATGCATTCATTAGAACTTAATTTCTTTCATGTCAATATTTTCTTCTGTCTCTTTTCATTTACGTGAACTATAAGTCAGCAACTGATATAAATCTATATGTAGGAAACATCTAAGGAAAAGTGCCAGAACTAGAAGAACAGAGAGGAGATGACTTCGCAGATGGATACCGCATACAGCAGGACCGCGGATCCCAGAGTATCACTCAACAAATGCTGATGGAAATAGGCTATCTAGGACTCAGAGTCAAAGGCGCACAAAAGCAAAGCGTTTATGAAAGATCCTGAGTCCCAAATTGGGTAAAGCAAAAAGAAAAACGCTTAAGGGGAAAGACGTCTCAGAAAAGACTGGAACAAAGAATGGAAACAAGTTTCAATTGAGAAAATCATTCAGGCAACAAAATCCCCAGCTCATTGAGTCATTCGCACGGCCGGAAATCGAAATAGCAACAGCACAATCAGTTTGAAAGAAATCTGAGTTGTACTAAGTATACACGCCGTGAAGACACTCCTCCAGAAGAAAACTTTCAAAAATATCTTCTAGTTTGTCAGAAAGAGGTGCCAGCTCTTGTTATTTCTAATTTTCAAGCTTGAACAAAAGGAAAGGACAAGCAGCCAACTCTTTCATGGCGAACAGCGCATCGCTTACAGCACTAAGGAGCAGATACAGAAATGGTTAGAAATTAGATTCAGTTTTTAGAAATAAATTTGTTTTAGTAAAAGGGCGGTCATTTGAAGCCATTCCCTAAATTTGTGTAAGTAAAATTAGCTGGTTAGTAGTATTTAACCCTTCTCGTTGCATTGGAGAAGGGTCCGGAAATTTGTCAAAAAACTTGTCCTCAGAACATGCACTTTTGCACCCTCGGAGGGGGTTTTTGATGAATGGACGGATCAAGATTTATTTATGTTTGCATTTTAATACCTGCTACTGATGTTGCACTTCTGTACTCTTAGTAGGCATTATAAGTAAGTAGAAATAGATCATTATTGCTTTAGGTCTGTGAGTATAAAGTCAGTCATAAATGGTACTTTTATCTCTTGACGAGTTTCTTCTTGCATTCTTAGAGTAATATACAGCTGATGTTGTTTATATGTTAACGTATGAATGAGTGGACTACCATTTGGCACTTTTGTACGGTGGAGTCATTGATTTGTGCTTAATACATGAATAACTGATTATGCGATATGCTGTTCACAACCGTTTTGCTTAACTTTTTATGCAGGATGGTTCATCTTCATTGATTTATATTCTCATAATAGCTGAATAATCTTCATTACCAGTTATTGTGTGAAATCTTTCTAGATCGCATAATGGAAAAAGTTCTATCCCGGGTTAGCGTAGATTAGATGTGTTGTTCTTGATAGATTAAAGTAGTATAAAATTCAGTCTCAGAGTTTAGAACTAGATTAGCTTAGAAATAATTCCATATTTTCATTATCATATTCTACACACACACACATCACCAAACTCTACACACACACACCCCCTTAGAACGGGAAGTTGGTCCCGTTATCCCCAGTCGGACCCGCTACACCAAACGGGCACGGAGCTGCCAACCAGGTTCCCGACCGGTGGGTATCCCCCTTGTTGTTGACCCGATTTCAGGGCCCTCAACATAACCCTACTATCCCTAAGTATTTTTCTTTGCGAGCTTAAAAAGGTCAAACTGGGACAACTTTCAACCTGCACATACAACTCAAGCATTAGTCATGGTGATAATTTTAAATATGACCTAAGATGGTCATTTTAAAATTATAAAGATGTGCATATAAATCATGTGTTATCTAACAATCCCTATATGACATATGCAAATATTTATGCGCTATATGTATGCGCTATGGTCAAGATGGTGCAATAAAAATAATATGCGAATATACATAGCCTATAAAGGAAGAGCGCATATGATATATCATAACCCAAGCCCAAATGTGCATATGATATAAAGGGAAGTAAAATGATATAAATCAAAGTGAAATTGCATATGATAAAGGGAAGGTACGCATATAAGGGAATGGTTGCAAACCATATGGCATGACCATATGCAAAACACGAAACCATGATTGCATATGTGGTAGGGAGTATTGTGTAAGGCTTCAAACTCAATAATTATCCATCCTCCAAACTCATTGGAAAACAAAGTGCGTTGGTTAAATATCATAGCATACGCACGACAGTGGTAATTATATTATATACAGCCAGAAGTTAAGAGACTAAATGAAACGCCGTCAACAAAGCAACAACCAGCCAGCACACAGGTACGAGCTTAACATAGTGGCATGGAAACTCGTTGTCATTGGACAGTCTACGGTGTAGGAGGTATGCGTATGTGAACATGATTTGGCCATCCTCATGACACAGTCGGGCAACTGGTCAAACAGGACGGCCATGTAAACCACGCAGCGCAAACACCAATAGATACAGAGAGCAGTACAACCCTTGAAACGGTCATGAACCGATTAGCTTATCACTATTCAAAGCCATAACCCTCATCACTGTTAAAACAATAATCCGCGCTGTTCAAACCATAATCCATGGCTCAGAGAAATGGTGATTGAAGCCGCAGCCTGGTGAAAAGAAGAGTGGACTGAGTTGGGTGGATTTAAACAAATCGTCTCGTGTTTGACGTTCAGGGTAGCAAAGTTTTGGGGATTTGATCAGGTAAGGTGTTTTTTGAAGCTCGGCATATAGTGAATCTCAGTCATAAACTATCAGTTATTAATGGTAACGATTGCTTTGCCTTGCCACCAGTCAATTGAGCAGTTAAACCAAGATTTGGAGCGCCAGATATCCCTCCAAGTGTTCGGTGATCTAAGGTAAGCTGAAATTGTAGCCTCCAACTCGTTGATTTGCTGCGTGAATGTTGGTATGAACTCCTAGTGGATCACGCTTCGCTTAAATGCGAATGCATTGCATGGTTAACACGTTAGGATTTGGCATTGTTATGTGGAGTTAACAATGTAAACTTTGAAATGGGAACTATAAAATCAAAACGGGAACTCTGGCCAAAAAACCCCAAGAAAACATCAAAAACAGGGCTAAAAACGAAAAGTGTGTATACTGGAACGATGTTTTTATTTTTTAGGCGTTAATTTTGAACATGTTTTAAACATGGCAGTAACTACGAACTTTACTATGAAATTTTCATGCAAAATATAGCTTCAAAATGAAAGTGATGATACTGGAATAATGATTTTTTTTTTTAGGGTCAATTTTCAACATTTTAAAAAAATGCTAATAAAACCAAATTTTTATGTGTCAAACAAAGTTGTTTATGAGGAAAAAAACACATTAATGTTTTTGGTAGAATATCATTTTTCTTTCCTAAGTATAAATTTAACATGTTTTCAAGCATAACATGCTAGGGTGGGCGCCACAGCCCGACTCATCCCCTACCTCTAACCCCCTTCTCGACACCCTCACTACCTTCACCCACACCCCGCGCCCCTGCCCCTTTTAATCCCTACCAACCCAACCCAACGCCCGCCCGAGCGCCCTCACCCTTCCCCCTACCCAGCCCGGGCGCCCTCTCAACCCCCACCCCCCCCAACCCTCCCAACCCCCCCCGCCGGCCGGGGCGCCCTGCAACCCTCCCCGCCCGGGCACCCACACAACCCCCCATGCCCAAACCCTCTCAACGCCCCCTTCCCCTGGCCCAGGCGCCCTCACCCGCCCCCCGGCCCTGGTGCCCTCACCCACCCTCACCCGCCCACCCACCCAGCCTAGGTGCCCTGCCAACCCCCCTGCCCGGGCGCCCACACAACCCCCCACGCCCCAACCCTCTCAACCCCCCCTCCCCCTGGCCCGGGCGCCCACAACCACCCCCGCACCCGGCCCCGGCGCCCTCACCCGCCCCCGGGCCCGAGCGCCCTCACCCACCTTCACCCGCCCGCCCGCCCGGCCCGGGAGCCCTCACCCGCCCACCCGCCAGGCTCGGGCACCCTCACCCGCCCCCTTGCCCGGCGCCCTCACCCGCCCCCCCACTCGGGCGTCCTCACCGGCCCGCCCGCCTGCCCGGCCCGAGCGCCCTCACCCACCAGGCCCGGGCGCCCTCACCAGCCCGCCCGCCCGCGTGCCCTCACCCGCCCGGTGCCCGCCTACCAGCCCGGGCACCTTGACCCACCCTGCCTCGGTCGTGCCCCCGCCTGGCAGGCGGTAGGGCGATTCCCAGAATCGCCCTGCCGCCTGCCGGGCGGGGGCGCGTGCTGCCCGGGTGACGCCTGGCTCCGCCGCGCAGCGGCGCGACCCGGGCGGCCTGCGCCCCTGCCAGGCAAGTGGCAGGGCGATTCCGGGAATCGCCCCACCGCCTGTCGGGCGCGGGCGCGGGCCGCCCGGGTGGCGCCTGCCTCGGCCGCGCCACCAGGCGGCCCGCGCCCCCTCCCGGTAGGCGGCAGGGCGATTCCGGGAATCGCCCGGGCGAGCAGGTGAGGGCTCCTGGGCGGCGGGCGAGGGCGCCGGGCGGGTGGGCGGGCGAGGGCGCCAGGGTGGGTGAGGCAGGTGACGGCGCCGGGCGGGCGAGCGGGAGAGGGCGCCCGGGCGGGTGAGGGCGCCGGGCGGGCAAGGGCGCCCAGGCGGGTGAGGCAGGTGAGGGTGCCTGTCACGCCCCCAATCTTTTTTTTCTTTAATTGCGCGGTGTGCGGCACCACCGACGCTTACCCGGTTAACGGATTTACGTTATAGACTACGCCTTTCACTTAATTCACTTCTTAATTAAGTAACCTTCATTAATCATACTTCATATATATATATATATATATATATAAACATTCACAATCGAACATTCAATACTTCTCTGATTAAATAAACCGCATCAATCTTGATCAACATACAGTAATTCAACCGATCACAATAACCATATATTGAAACTGTAATAACAACAATGACACATAAGATATACGGGAGGGGCAACTCCCAAATGAGTCCGCCCTCTCAATGGTATTATAATAATTTTCTTCAATAATACAAACGAGTGTGCCGGCAGATCCACGGCCACACTTAGAATTATCACAGAACAGGCCTGTGCCTTACATCCACGTGCTAACCTCTTTGGGCTTCCAATTCGGTTCTGCACGAAAGCCTGTGTTGTACTGTAGTCTTCTGCCCACGTGACAGTCTACCAATAGACCTGCGTTATGCTGCAAATCTTTGTCCACGTGGCAGTCCACCAACGAACCTGCGTGGTATTACAAATCGCTGTCCCCGTGACAGTCCACCAACAAACCTGCGTCTGTTGTAGGTCTCTGTCCACGTGACAGTCCACCAGCAACCTGCGTAATACTACAGATTTCTGTCCACGTGACAGTCCACCAACGACCTGTGTAATACATACATTCGACCAATTGTCAAAACCCAACAGTCTGTTGCGTGCATATAACCTCCTGCGTGTTTACCCGTGAGCTCCAACACTCATATAATCCACGCAATTGTATGCCCACTGCTGCTGCCCGAATTCTGATCTCGCCAGCCCGTCTTTCAACCTCAAACTGCACAGCCGTCTGCTCTCTTGAGCGCATGAAAGAGTAGCTATAACACTGCAATATACCGTCACCAACTATATCTCTGAACCGCCTTTGGATTAACCGATTTCCGAACGTAACCTGAGCGCATTCAACCATGCAATGCGCATGAGTTATGCGCATTAGAACTGCATAACTCACCGCCTGGAAATAAGGGCGAGAGACTTCGTTGATCCTCCGATGATTCGAATGGCATTTTACCATGCCATATTTATATGCGCATTATCATTTCTTCGAGGGACGCGTGCCATCACAGCCGACTCCTCAAATCCACGACAACACGCCACATCTACAATGTCGGCCCGATTTAATAATCGGCTTTCACCATATATACATTCCTCCATGTTTTTAATGGTCGTTCATTATCCACATAAGGCCACGTACCCAATATTTAACTGCATTTTAATTCCTTTATCGTTTGCTTGTATTTCACGTATGCGTCCAAACCCACATAATATATATTTTATTTCTTTTATATTGCCCTCACTTTATTTTCCATCATACACATCCTTATATTTCGATGGCCGTCCCATATCTTGTATAAGGCCACGTATATGATGTTTATTATATTATATTGTGCATACCCCCATATCACATATGTTGGCTCCACTCTATGTCATATACGTTCCTTATTTTAATGGCTGCTCCATTATGTGAATCCCGTATATGGTTGTATTATTATATTTTAATTGATTCACACATATCTATATATGTGTCCATTTTTACATAATATGCGCTCTTGCTTTATGGCCGTCCTCCATTATAAGCTCACACATATTATATCGAACCACGCACATATTCATATGTGCGTTCAGCCATATCGATTATCATGTGCGCTCATACCATTACATATATGAGCTCCATTATCGTGCTTCTCCATATATCGTTCGACACTTGGCCACATCTCGGCCAATGTGTCTCCATATATCTCGTCGCACTGTTCTTCCGCACAGCTCGCCCGTTCATCTTGTCCATCGCACCGAACCATGGTTTGCCATGCCTAACTGCCAGCTTGGGTGACCGCACCGCTAGCTCGGGTGTCCGCACCTCAACTCCCAGCTCGTCATCTCCGTGTGAAGGATGTTTCACCTGGTCGCACCTCAACTCGTCGTCGTGCACGCCTGCCCGAGACTCTAGGGCGTTACATTCTCCTCCACCCGAAAACGTTGTCGTCCCCAACAACACACCATCTTAGTAGCTCTCCACCAAGACTGCATCGACCATGATGTAGGCTCCTCCATATCATGCAACCATCACTGCAACACATACAAGGCCTGCCCCCATTAAGTCATCACCATCGTGACCCCATCACCTCAAAGTGTCTCATCGGTCCTCCGCATCAAGTCACTCTTCCAAGCCATGATCATACATGTTCTTTGGAAGTATGCATCCCATACTGCACCAAAGTCACCTGACCTCAGCTCCTCAATGCATCAGACCCCTAAGTCACCATATATGATGTCCCAAAAGTCACAACGATCTCGTGTCATCATGAGCTCCATAAACCATCCTCAACCAACACCTCAGCAAGCACACAAGTTTCGGCCAAAAGGTCCCTGCAAGATGCCTCAGCTCTCCATGTAGTAGGAATGCTCCATAGTTGCTCACAACTCCACCCAAGTACTCAACTCTCGATGTGCCTCATTCAGATCCATGAAGCCCTCCTCATCATCTGCCGCGTGCCATCCTCAAGTCTCTAACCTGATGTCCATGACTATGTCATCCATGTAGTCCAACCAAGTACATCACAACATCGGTCATCCTCATCCAAGCTGCAATCTTTGGTTTAGTGAACTCGGTCACCAACCATATCACCGTGTCATCATAAGTCCCTTCTCCATAGCTCCTCCACCAAAGGTTCACCAAGACTACCTTTCGGTTTCGGCCATGAGAAGTCCACCCAAGGGTGTGCCCTCCAATCAATCCATGAGTCATGCCGGGCACTTAGCCATGTGGCTAAAGCATGACCCAATCATCCACAATGATCATCAAGTTCCACCCTTTTCTGGGGATCTTGCACCTTCCAACTCAAGGTAGCAAGCATCCTCAACAAGTCCTTCAGCAAGTAACGACCCTTGCATCTCCATACAAGGCTCCATCATAGTCATCCATGGTAGTATGTCTCCACGCTCAGGCAAGCTGATCTTGCCATCTCCTACACATGACCCATCTACCAAATGTCCAAATGAAATACAAGTACCAATACTTACTTTATCGATATGAGGTTCCTCCATATGAGTGACCTCGCTCATCCATGTTGATAGGCTGCACGATCTTCGCTCAACCTGGTCACCTCCAAGTTTTGCCTCCATCGAGTCCTCATCATCATGTTCCATTGTCCCACCAAGTTGAAGAAGCTCTTCTTCAACGGTTTTCTCCAAGGCTTCAAGTTTATCAATGTGAGTGTCCATCCATGCTGTCAACCTGTATGAGTCTGGTTCAGCTTGATCATCATCAAGTCTAACCTCCATCCTAGTTAAGTCTTCAACATCTTTGGTCATCATGACTTCCTTTTCCGGGCCCGAAACCTCATCTATTGCCTGACTGATTTGAAGAAGCCCATCTCGTCCAAGCATCACATCAATGCCATCCGTGTTTATCACCACGAAGTCCAGCTGTCCTCTACATATTTCCAACTGTACGGGTACATCTCGTATCATGCCAATTGCCAAATTCCACGAGGTTATCCCCCAGTCCTCCATAAAAGATATCAGCTCCACTTCTTCTATGAATCGTGCCGATATAAGGTTATATGGTCCACCTGAGTTTGCCAACGCTTGAACATCTCTGCCACAGATATTCAAAGTTACAAGACCTCGGTTGTTCTCCATATTTTATCTTCACTTGTTAACTGCCAGCTCTGACCGAGCTCTGATACCACCTGTCACGCCCCCAATCTTTTTTTTCTTTAATTGGGCGGTGTGCGGCACCACCGACGCTTACCCGGTTAACGGATTTACGTTATGGACTACGCCTTTCACTTAATTCACTTCTTAATTAAGTAACCTTCATTAATCATACTTCAATATATATATATATAAACATTCACAACCGAACATTCAATACTTCTCTGATTAAATAAACCGCATCAATCTTGATCAACATACAGTAATTCAACCGATCACAATAACCATATATTGAAACTGTAATAACAACAATGACACATAAGATATACGGGAGGGGCAACTCCCAAATGAGTCCGCCCTCTCAATGGTATTATAATAATTTTCTTCAATAATACAAACGAGTGTGCCGGCAAATCCACGGCCACACTTAGAATTATCACAAAACAGGCCTGTGCCTTACATCCACGTGCTAACCTCTTTGGGCTTCCAATTCGGTTCTGCACAAAAGCCTGTGTTGTACTGTAGTCTTCTGCCCACGTGACAGTCTACCAATAGACCTGCGTTATGCTGCAAATCTTTGTCCACATGGCAGTCCACCAACGAACCTACGTGGTATTACAGATCGCTGTCCCCGTGACAGTCCACCAACAAACCTGCGTCTGTTGTAGGTCTCTGTCCACGTGACAGTCCACCAGCAACCTGCGTAATACTACAGATTTCTGTCCACATGACAGTCCACCAACGACCTGTGTAATACATACATTCGACCAATTGTCAAAACCCGACAGTCTACTGCGTGCATATAACCTCCTGCGTGTTTACCCGTGAGCTCCAACACTCATATAATCCACGCAATTGTATGCCCACTGCTGCTGCCCGAATTCTGATCTCGCCAGCCCGTCTTTCAACCTCAAACTGTGCAGCCGTCTGCTCTCTTGAGCACATGAAAGAGTAGTTGTAACACTGCAATATACCGTCACCAACTATATCTCTGAACCGCCTTTGGATTAACCGATTTCCGAACGTAACCTGAGCGAATTCAACCATGCAATGCGCATGAGTTATGCGCATTAGAACTGCATAACTCACCGCCTGGAAATAAGGGCGAGAGACTTCGTTGATCCTCCGATGATTCGAATGGCATTTTACCATGCCATATTTATATGCGCATTATCATTTCTTCGAGGGACGCGTGCCATCACAGCCGACTCCTCAAATCCACGACAACACGCCACATCTACAATGTCGGCCCGATTTAATAATCGGCTTTCACCATATATACGTTCCTCCATGTTTTTAATGGTCGTTCATTATCCACATAAGGCCACGTACCCAATATTTAACTGCATTTTAATTCCTTTATCGTTTGCTTGTATTTCACGTATGCGTCCAAACCCACATAATATATATTTTATTTCTTTTATATTGCCCTCACTTTATTTTCCATCATACACATCCTTATATTTCGATGGCCGTCCCATATCCCGTATAAGGCCACGTATATGATGTTTATTATATTATATTGTGCATACCCCCATATCACATATGTTGGCTCCACTCTATGTCATATACGTTCCTTCTTTTAATGGCTGCTACATTATGTGAATTCCGTATATGGTTGTATTATTATATTTTAATTGATTCACACATATCTATATATGTGTCCATTTTTACATAATATGCGCTCTTGCTTTATGGCCGTCCTCCATTATAAGATCACACATATTATAGCAAACCACGCACATATTCATATGTGCGTTCAGCCATATCGATTATCATGTGCGCTCATACCATTACATATATGAGCTCTATTATCGTGCTTCTCCATATATCGTTCAACACTTGGCCACATCTCGGCCAATGTGTCTCCATATATCTCGTCGCACTGTTCTTCCGCACAGCTCGCCCGTTCGTCTTGTCCATCGCACCGAACCATGGTTTTCCACGCCTAACCGCCAGCTTGGGTGACCGCACCGCTAGCTCGGGTGTCCGCACCTCAACTCTTGGCTCGTCATCTCCGTGTGAAGGATGTTTCGCCTGGTCGCACCTCAACTCGTCGTCGTGCACGCCTGCCCGAGACTCCAGGGCGTTACAGTGCCGGGCGGGCGGGCGAGGGCGTCGGGCGGGCGGGCGGGCGAGGGCGCCCGGGCGGGTGAGGCGGGTGAGGGCGCCGGGCGGGTGAGGGCGCCGGCCGGGCGGGCGGGTGAGGGCGCCCGGGCGATTCCCGGAATCGCCCTCACCCGCCCGCCCGCCCGGGCGGGTGAGGGCGCCGGGCGGGCAAGGGCACCCAGGCGGGTGAGCCGGGTGAGGGTGTCGGGCGGGCGGGCGAGGGCGTCGGGGAGGGCGGGCGGGTGAGGCGGGTGAGGGCGCAGGGCGGGCGAGGGCACCGGGCGGGCGGGCGGGTGAGGGCGCCCGGGCGGGTGAGGGCGATTCCCGGAATCGCCCGGGCGCCCTCACTCGCCCTCCCGCCCGGCGCCCTCGCCTGCCCGGCGCCCTCACCCGCCTCACCCGCCCGGGCGCCCTCGCCCGCCCGCCCGGCACCCTCACCCGCCTCACCCGCCCGGGCGCCCTCGCCCGCCCGCCCGCCCGGCGCCCTCACCCGCCTCACCCACCCGGCCGCCGGACGCCCTCGTCCGCCCGCCCTCGCCCGCCCGCCCAGCGCCCTTACCCGCCACACCCGCCCGCCCGGCGCCCTCACCAGCCTCACCCGCCTGCCTCGGCGCCCTCACCCACCCGCCCGCCCGGTGCCCTGACCCGCCTGCCCCCCCGCACGGGTGCCCTGACACGCCGGCCCCCCCGGGCACCCTCACCCACCCTGCCTCGGCCGCGCCCCCACCCGGCAAGTGGCAGGGCGATTCCGAGAATTGCCCTTCCGCCTACCGGGCGGTAGCGCGTGCCGCCCAGGTGACGCCTGCCTCCACCGCGCCACCCGGGCCGCCTGCGCCCCCGCCCGGCAGGCGGCAGGGCGATTCCCGGAATCACCTTGCCGCCTGCCGGGCGGGGGCGCGGGCCGCACGGGTGGCGCGACCGAGTCAGGCGCCACTCGCCCGGCAGGCGGCAGGGCGATTCCGGGAATCGCCCGGGCGGGTGGGTGAGGGCACCAGGGCGGGGGCGGGCGGGGTGGGTGGGTGAGGGCGGCGGGCAGGCGGGCTGGTGAGGCGGGTGAGGGCGCCGGGCGGGCGGGTGGGAGAGGCGCCCGGGCGGGTGAGAGCGCCGGGCGGGCAAGGGCGCCCAGGCGGGTGAGGCGGTGGGTGTAACGCCCTGGCAGATCGGGCAGCCGACAGTTCTGCACGACGGAGGCATGACCCGCGGGCGAACCAGGCTGGGCGACCCGTGCACGGTGACCCGGCGGGCGGGTGAGCAAGATTGCGGTTGGGTGAAACAGCGGACAGGGCGACGAGTTGGGCGCGGGCGCACTCACCCAACGGGCAAACAGGCGCACGAAGAAGTGTTGGACGGGCGGGCGACCCGGGTGAGCGACCCGCGGGCGACCCGTGCACGACGGGTGGGCGCCCCGGGCGCACGACCCGTGCACGACATGAACAGGAAGCAGATTCAGGCAGGCGGAAACCGGTGAACAGGAAGAGTTGCGGGCGGGTGAGACGAGCCGCGAGCGGACTGTACACAGGTGTGGCTACCCGGACCAGCGAACAGATGCGGTTAAGGCTCGGGTGAGCGAACCGGCGAGTCGACTCGAGCGCGACCCGCACCAAATGGGCGGGCGACCCAAGGGCGACTCACACCCGGACATGGACGAGCTGGACATGGACGAGCTGGGCGTAGACGCGAACGGAACATGGACGAGCTGGACATGGACGAGCAGAGCATGGACGCGAGTTGGAACATGGGCACGAGCTGAACATGGACGGGGCAGTAGTTGGGCGTGTGAACGTAGGTGAGCGAAGGGCGACCCAGGCGGGCGCCCCTCTATACAGCAACGGGCGAGGCACGACAGGGAACAAGGTGCAGCATGAACAGCCATGCGAGCAAAAGGAACAGCAAGGCGGCGTTCAAGAAGGCACTACGAATTATACATGAGAGAATGCGAAAGAGTTGCGAAAGTTTATAAGGGGCAGAGGTCGACCTTGCCTTAGGCAAGGGCCGACCTGCCCATAAAATAAAAAGGGGCTTCGAACGTATTCTCTTTGGGGTCGGCTTGTAAGATAGTGCCCCTTAACAAATGAGATGAGATGGCTATAAGTAGAAGGCTCATTCAAACAAGAAGGAAGCAAGTCGTGGAGTTCGATCTTCCTACATTCGCATAAGGTAAAGGCGTTGGTTAATGTGCACATCTCTTGCGCAACAAGAGAAGGTGCGAAGCTTTACCGAACTGTTGGTGTAGGCGGTGCGAAGTATTACACGGTATTCTAGCAGGCCGGGTTGGTGCGGTTTGGTACGGTGGTACAGCGTGGTGCGCAGGTCGAGTTGGCTGCGGTTTGGCACACGGTGATTCAGACTTGTGCGTAGGTCGCATTTATAGCAGTTTGGGGTAACGGGTAGTGCGTTAAGGTGCGCAGGCTGAGTTGGGGAGTCGTGGCTCGGGTGAGCACGCTCCGCCATATGTGCAGGTGCACGATTGTAAGGGCGTTGGCCCATTCTTTGTATTTGGATAAATGCTGGCCGTGGTTAAGCCCGGCGCACTGATTGTATAACTTTTGAAAACAGTTCATAATATAATTGGTTGGGCGAACTCGTTTGGGAGTTGCCCCTCCCATATTACATTGGTGTGATTGTTATTATTGTTGCAGTTTTATCATATGATTATTATCAGTTATGAATGTTGATGAACGATTATAATTACTGATGGATGTTTAATGCACTTTAAGAAATAAAGTTAAGTGTTTTATGATTAAGGCGTAGTCCATAAACGTGCATTCGGTCAAGAGTGGGCGTTCGGTGGTGCCGCACCCCGCCCAATAAAAGAAAAAAAGATTGGGGGCGTGACAGGTGGTATCAGAGCTCGGTCGAAGAGCTGGTGTTGAAACATTTGAAACTTGGACAAGGTTGTCTCGGTTGAAATTGAAGGTGAATCTGCCTGTTCTAAAGCAGGGGATCCAGTAAAATGTCTCTATTGGAACAATTGGGTTATGCAACTATGGAAGAATTCGAGAAGGAAGTACTTGAGGAAACAGAGAAGTTAAGGCAGGAGTACATGGGTTGTGGCAAGAGGTTGTCAGAAACGAAGTGCGCTCTTCGTGCCTTGGTGGAAAAAGGAGCTTCGAACCTAGATGAGGACGAAGCCCTTCGACTTACACATGAAGGAATCTTAATAGAAGCAGAATTCAAAGAACTGAGGATAAGACATGCGATGAACAAGAAAAAGAGGGATTGCTTGGTCCTTGAAAGACATCTCGAAGTCTTGAAAGAAGAAATCAAGCTTAGAGAGAAACAAAAAGAAGGAATCAAGGAGAAAATCTCACAAGTTGAAGAAGATTTGGTAATAGAAATCTCTTCCGCCGATGAACTTCACGATGAGGCTACAAACGAGGCAGACCTAAGTGCTACCTCCAAGGTAGGAATTGAAGTGGAAGACGAAGGGAGAGATTCGGAAAGACATGGGTTGGAGTACGTTCAGATGAAGCTCGGTGAAGCTGATGTTCTTGCTATGATCGATAGCGGGGCTTCGCATAATTTCATGAGTAGAAGTACTGCAAGGAGACTTGGACTGAAAGTTGTACCTATAAAGGCACAAATGAAGGCAGTTAATTCTCTTCCGACGAACATTTTTGGTATGGCTGAAAAAGTAGAAACTACTCTTGGTGCGTGGACCAGGAAGGTGGACTTTACCATAGTAAGAATTGACGATTATGAGGCCGTATTGGGGATGGAGTTCATAAAGCAATATGAGGTCATGATCGTACCACATTTAAGGAAGCTTTTTATTTATGATGGTTAGGAAGACATACCCATTGGTGTTCCAACCATTGGTATGATGAGGCCTGGTCATAAGGAGGACAAGCGGTTGCTTACTGATGATGCAAAGCTTGTGAAACAACCCTTGGTTGTTGAAACACTTTCGGATAGTGACTTGGACTTGCCAAGAAGACTAGAGGAAGTGGGGAACGACATTGATGAAGAGCCGAGTATCCAGAAGGAAGATCGGGAGACATGTCGACAAAGGATGAGGGATAAGGGTCCTGATAAAGAGGTGGAGCTGGTTGATAAGGGAGAGCCCCCAGGATCTCCCCGCACATCTTCTTAGAGGACAAAGAAGATGGGCTCATTGTTGACTGCTCAAGGCAGTGAGCCCTCACATGGTTATTGAGCAGGTATGAGGTCATGCTGCAGAAAGATGGGGTTTCCATAGACCTGGGCATGGGACCGTGAAGTGTTGACATGCGATTGGCACTTGTTTATGTGCATGGGCACATGGAGCAAACTTGGTGGAGGCAGATTTTATATGGGTTGATGGTTGCCTTGTATAAGGGAGCCTATATCATAGTAGATATCAGCCATGGTGGCGGTTGATGTGTTGTCGGGACGACAACATCTTCGGGTGGAGGAGAATGTAACGCCCTCGCAGATCGGGCAAGGCGTGCATGACAGTTCTGCACGACAGAGGCATGACCCGCGGGCGAACCGGGCTGGGCGAACCATGCACGGTGACCCGGCGGGCGGGTGAGCAAGATTGCATTTGGGTGAAACAGCAGACAGGGCGACGAGACGGGCGCGGGCGCAATCACCCAACGGGAAAACAGGCGCACGAAGAAGTGTTGGACGGGCGGGCGACCCGGGTGAGCGACCCGCGGGCGACCCGTGCACGACGGGCGGGCACCCCGGGCACACGACTCGTGCACGACATGAACAGGAAGCAGATTCGGGCAGGCGGAAACCAGTGAACAGGAAGAGCTGCGGGCGGGTGAGACGAGCCGCGGGCGGACTGTACACGGGTGTGGCTACCCGGACCAGCAAACAGATGCGGTTAAGGCTCGGGTGAGCGAACCGGTGAGTCGACCCGAGGGCGACCCGCACCAAACGGGCGGGCGACCCAAGGGCGACTCACACCCGGACATGGACGAGCTGGGCGTAGACGCGAACGGAACATGGACGAGCTGGACATGGACGAGCAGAGCATGGATGCGAGTTGGAACATGGGCACGAGCTGAACATGGACAGGGCAGTAGTTGGGCGTGTGAATGTAGGCGAGCGAAGGGCGACCCGGGCGGGTGCCCCTCTATACAGCAACGGGCGAGGCACGACAACGAACAAGGTGCAGCACGAACAGCCATGCGAGCGAAAGGAACAGCAAGGCGGCGTTCAAGGAGGCACTACGAATTATACATGAGAGAATGCGAAAGAGTTGCGAAAGTTTATAAGGGGCAGAGGTCGACCTTGCCTTAGGCAAGGGCCGACCTGCCCATAAAATAAAAAGGGGCTTCGAACGTATTCTCTTTGGGGTCGGCTTGTAAGATAGCGCCCCTCAACAAATGAGATGAGATGGCTATAAGTAGAAGGCTCATTCGAACAAGAAGGAAGCAAGTCTTGGAGTTCGATCTTCCTACATTCGCATAAGGTAAAGGCGCTGGTTAATGCGCACATCTCTTGCGCAGCAAGAGAAGGTGCGAAGCTTTACCGAACTGTTGGTGTAGGCGGTGCGAAGTATTACACGGTATTCTAGCAGGCCGGGTTGGTGCGGTTTGGCACGGTGGTACAGCGTGGTGCGCAGGTCGAGTTGGCTGCGGTTTGGCACACGGTGATTCAGACTTGTGCGCAGGTCACATTTACAACAGTTTGGGGTAACGGGTAGTGCGTTAAGGTGCGCAGGCTGAGTTGGGGAGTCGTGGCTCGGGTGAGCACGCTCCGCCATAAGTGCAGGTGCACGATTGTAAGGGCGTTGGCCCATTCTTTGTATTTGGCTAAGTGCTGGCCGTGGTTAAGCCCGACGCACTGATTGTATAACTTTTGAAAACAGTTCATAATATAATTGGTTGGGCGAACTCGTTTGGGAGTTGCCCCTCCCATATTACATTGGTGTGATTGTTATTATTGTTGCAGTTTTATCATATGATTATTATCGGTTATGAATGTTGATGAACGATTATAATTATTGATGGATGTTTAATGCACTTTAAGAAATAAAGTTAAGTGTTTTATGGTTAAGGCGTAGTCCATAAACGTGCATTCGGTCAAGAGTGGGCGTTCGGTGGTGCCGCACCCCGCCCAATAAAAGAAAAAAAGATTGGGGGCGTGACAGTGGGGGTGCCGGGCGGGCGGGCGAGGGCGCTCGGGCGGGTGAGGCAAGTGAGGGCGCCGGGCAGGCGAGGGCGCCGGGTGGGCGGGCGGGTGAGGGCGCCCGGGTGATTCCCGGAATCGCCCTCACCCGCCCGCCCGCCCGGGCAGGTGAGGGCGCCGGGCGGGCAAGGGTGCCCAGGCGGGTGAGCCGGGTGAGGGTGTTGGGCGGGCGGGTGAGGGTGTCGGGAGGGCGGGCGGGTGAAGGCGCCCGGGCGAGTGAGGCGGGTGAGGGCGCCGGGCGGGCGAGGGCACCGGGCGGGCGGGCGGGTGAGGGCGCCCGGGCGGGTGAGGGCGATTCCGGGAATCGCCCGGGCGGCAGGGCGATTCTGGGAATCGCCCGGGCGCCCTCACCCACCCGCCCGCCCAACGCCCTCGCCCGCCTCACCCGCCCTCGCCCGCCCGCCCGCCTGACGCCCTCGCCCGCCCGCCCTCGCCCGCCAGCTCAGCGCCCTTACCCACCACACCCGCCCGCCCGGCGCCCTCACCAGCCTCACTCGCCCGCCCGGGCGCCCTCGCCCGCCCGGGCGCCCTCGCCCGCCTGCCCCGGCGCCCTCACCCGCCCGCCCGCCCGCCCGCACGGGCGCCCTGACCCGCCGGCCCCCCTGGGCACCCTCACCCACCCTGCCTCGGCCACGCCCCCACCCGGCAAGCGGCAGGGCGATTCCGAGAATCGCCCTGCCGCCTACCGTGCGGTAGCGCGGGCCGCCCGGGTGACGCCTGCCTCTGCCGCGCCACCCGGGCCGCCTACGCCCCTGCCGCCTGCCGGGCGGGGGCGGCGGCGTGGGCCGCCAGGGTGGCGCGACCGAGGCAGGCGCCACCCGCCCGACAGGCGGCAGGGCGATTCCGGGAATCGCCCGAGCGGGTGGGTGAGGGCACCCGGGCGGGGTGGGTGGGTGAGGGCGCCGAGCGGGCAGGCGGGCGAGGGTGCCAGGGCGGGTGAGGCAGGTGAGGGCGCCGGGCGGGCGGGCGGGAGAGGGCGCCCGGGCGGGTGAGGGCGCCAGACGGGCAAGGGCGCCCAGGCGGGTGAGGCGGTGAGCGTGCCGGGCGGGCGGGTTAGGGCGCCCGGGCGGGTGAGGCGGGTGAGGGCGCCGGGTGGGCGAGGGCGCGGGGCGGGCGGGCGGGTGAGGGCACCCGGGCGATTCCCAGAATTGCCCTGCCGCCCAGGCGATTCTCGAAATCGCTCTCACCCGCCCGCCCGCCCGGGCGGGTGAGGGCGCCGGGCGGGCAAGGGCGCCCAGGCGGGTGAGGCAGGTGAGGGTGTCGGGCGGGCGGGCGAGGGCGTCCGGCGGGCGGGCAGGCGAGGGCGGGTGAGGGCGCCCGGGCGATTCCCGGAATTGCCCTACCGCCTGGGCGATTCCCGGAATCGTCCTCACCCGCCCGGGCGCCCTCGCCCGCCCGCCCGGCACCCTCACCCGCCTCACCAGCCCAGGCGCCCTCGCCCGCCCGCCCGCCCGCCAGGCACCCTCACCCGCCTCACCCGCCCGGCGCCCTCGCCCACCCGCCCTCGCCCGCCCTCACCCGCCCGGGCGATTCCCGGAATCGCGCCCTCGCCCGCCCGCCCGCCCGGCACCTTCACCCGCCTCGCCCGCCCTTGCCCGCCCTCGCCCGCCCGCCCTTGCCCGCCCTCGCCCGCCCGGCGCCCTCGCTCACCCTCACCCGCCCGGGCGATTCCCGGAATCGTCCTCACCCGCCCGGGCGATTCCCGGAATCGCCCTCACCCGCCCGGGCGCCCTTGCCCGCCCGCCCGCCCGCCCTCGCCCGCCCGCCAGGCACCCTCACCCGCCTCACCCGCCCAGGCACCCTCGCCCGCCCGCCCGCCCGGCACCCTCACCCGCCTCACCCGCCCTCGCCCACCCGGCGCCCTCGCCCGCCCGTCCTCGCCCGCCCGCCCTCGCCCCCGGCGCCCTCGCCCGCCTGCCCTCGCCCGGCGCCCTTACCCACCACACCCGCCCGCCCGGTGCCCTCACCAGCCTCACCCGCCCGCCCGCCCCGGCACCCTCACCCGCCCGCCCGGCGCCCTCACCCACCTCACCCGCCCCGGCGCCCTCACCCGCCCGCCCCGTCTCCCTCACCCGCCTCACCCGCCCAGGCGCCCTCGCCCGCCCGCCCGACGCCCTCACCCGCCTCACCCGCCCGGGCGCCCCGGCTGCCCGCTCGCCCGGCGGCCTCACCCACCTCACCTGCTCGGTGTCCTGACCCGCCCACCCCCCTGCTCAGGCGCCCTGACCCGCCCTCCCCCCCCGTGGCGCCCTCACCCACCCTGCCTCGTCCGCGCCACCCGGGCGGCCCCTGCCCCGACCCGGCAAGCAGCAGGGCGATTCCGGTAATCGCCCTGCCGCCTGACGGGCGGGGGCGCGGGCCACCCGGGTGGCGCCTGCCTCGGCCGCACCACCCAGGTGGCCCGCGCCCCCGCCTGGCAGAAGGCAGGCGATTCCCGGAATCACGGGTGAGGGCGCCGGGTGGATGAGGACGCCTGGGCCTGGCGGGCGGGCGGTGGGGGCAGGTGAGGGCGCCAGGTGGGCAGGCAGATGAGGGCACCCGGCAGGGCGCCAGGTGAGGGCGGGCGTGTGAGGGCGCCGGGCAGGGGGGCGGGTGAGGCCGCGCGGGCTGGGCGGGTGAGGGTGCCCGGGCCGGGTGGGGGAGCGGGTGAGGGTGGGTGAGGGCGCCCGGGCCGGGGGGCGAGTGAGGGCGCCGGGGCCGGGTGGGGGGGCGGTTAGGGGGGCGGGTGAGGGCGCCCGAGCTGGGGGGGGTTGAGAGGGTTGGGGCGCGTGGGGTTGTGTGGGCTCCCGGGCGGGGGGGGGGGGGGTTGGCAGGGTGCCCGGGCCGGGGTGGGGGGCGGGTGACGGTGGGTGAGGGCGCCGGGGCAGGGTGGGGTGTCGGTTGGGGGGGCGGGTGAGGGCGCCCGGGCAGGTGGAGGGGGGGGTTGAGAGGGTTGGGGCGCCGGGGGTTGTGTGCGAGATTCGCAGACATCAAAGACCCATTAGAAGAGGAAAATGAGCAAAAGGAAACAAAAAGAAGAAGGCAATGATGAAACTCTAGAGGACGAAGAGTTTGGATTACATGACATTGTTGATTAAATTTAAGTTATGCTTGTAAATCAAGCTTTGCAATGTTTTGACTTTGACATTTTATGAGAAGAAGAAACACTCAATTAGGGTTATTATATGTTCAATATCTGTAATATGTGATTTTCGCATTGATTTTTAAGTTAATCATTATTTTTTGAAAAAAAAAGTGATTATTATTATTTTTTTGACATGAAATTCATAAAAAAAGCTATTATTTAACCATTTTTAGTTAAAATTATCATATAAAAATTTCGATTTTGACATGTCAATTCTAGCAAAAAATTATCAAAACGTGTAGTTTTTTAGTTATATTTATGTTAAAAATGGTTATTTTTATGTCCATTGTTAAAAAATATTGTTTTTTAGAAACAATTATTTCATGTGGATTGAAAAATTAATTAAGGATGTATAAATATGTAGAATATCGAAAATTCTAAATATCGACCTCCTAATTTAAAAATGCAAAATAATAAAAACCTCACTAAAAAAAAAGTTAAAATTAAAATAAAAAACAAGAAAATGTGAAGAAAACGACCACTTCAACAATGATCAAATTTACAAAATAATTATTTACATTTTATACATTAGAAAATTTAAAGCCAAAAAACAGGTCTTTTAAAAAAGGGGGTGATGCAGAATACTCACTTTTTTAAATCAGCATGAAAATCACTACGATTCTAAAACGTAATGTACATAAAAAAATTAAAGTGCCAAAAACTATGCTCTAAAAAAAACATGTTTGTTCTGCATCACCCCTTTTCAAAATCAGGTCACTTTTTTGCTATCTCTACGAAACGGGTAACAGTATCAGTTATCGTTTCAAAGTTTACATTGTTAGTTGTTATGGCGTGCCGTGTTAACAATGAAATCTATGAACAGAGGAGGCACAAAACTTAAATTGCTATGGCATGTTATGTTGAATGGTGGTGAGTGGTAATTAAGATGTGAACTGTTGTAGAATGCGCACTGCGGTTTGTTGTTGTCACACCTTGTTTGCTTGTGCGTCGTTTTAAACATTAAAACAAACAGTCAAATTGCTATGAAATGACATGCGTCCATAACCCTTGCTGCGCACTGTTGTTTTCATTTGCACCAAAACAGGGGATTGAAATTCCTGATGATTGAATGAATAATGCCTTGTGAAATTTTTGATTGCCAAAGAAAGATTGATTGCCGAGCCATTAAAATCCAACTTAAATGCGCTATTATTTTTTTTTATCTGTGTTTTGAGGCCGAGAGTTTTTAAGTTTTTATGAGACAGCCGAGAGCAGTTTTTGCAAAAGTTTTGATGAGGCCGAGAGCCATATGCATGTGCACTACACAGTTTTCCTGGTTAAATATACACAGTAAACAACCATTTGAATTTTGGTAAAAATTAGCAAAATCTTAGAGAAGCAATTAAAAGAAGAAAACAAGGCAAATAAGAAAGATAATGATAAATTGGTTAAGGCAAATGAGAAATTGAATGAAGAATTGGGGAGGCTAAAAGGAAAAATGATCTACTTTCTAAGAAAGCATTTAAATGGCTGAAGGAAAAGAACATGTGTCAGGCAAAATATGAAAAACAAAAGGTCAAGGCAGCATTGTTTAGGGAAAGACATGATACAGGTCTGGATTGTTTGGCTAGGGCAGCACAACAGGAAGCATCTACAGGTACAGCATCTACTACAGAAAGGCGAAGGTCAAAGAGGAGCAAGCAAGCATGGGGACATGCTTGATGATAAGCAAGGGAGAGATGTTGGGCCTTAGTTTTGGTCTTATTTTTGCTCAAAGAAACTTACTTATGCATCTATTTTCCATCCATTTTCCCTTCATTTATCCCATTTTGATGTATATTTGATATCCATTCAGGTATTTAATTTTAATTTTTCAATTTCTAAAGTTTTTATGAAAATTTGGTTTTTAGTGCAAAATTGGCAGATTCAGAAATTCCCGTAATAGCTCTATGGTTGATATGGTTGCAGGACACTTTGGCACGAATGAAATGCATGGATGGACAGCTTGGGAACTAGGACTAAGCCAGCAATGCTTAGTTCGAACAGAACAAGCTTTATTAGGCCCATTTGGTGCTAGTCAACCATGACTAGTCATGCAGGAATCCCATAGAAATAGGGCAGTTTTGAGATTTCATAGGAATGGTCATATTTCTTGGGATGGGGATAATGAATTCGACTTAGATAGGTGGATGAGAGTAGATGGGTTTGTTTGAGTGAATATAGATCAGTTTGTTCATGAGACTTCTTATTTAAAGCCAAAACTTTGATGGCTTAGGTATTGATTTTGTGATATACTTTTATGTTGTGACATCTTTGGATTGGGGAGTTAATTTGAAGACTTGTGTTATTATTATTTTGCTGTTCAATGCTATGGATGTGTGACTGATTTAAGCTTCTGATATCGCCTCTCAAAGTGTGCAAGGCAAGGGTGGAGGGCCCCCATTCCAAGCTAAGTACACTTCCTTGTTAACTAGTTTCATTTCCTTGTAATCTGGTTGATTGTAGCACTAGTTTTTCAAAGCTTTATTTAAGTTTGCTTTACGGTTCATGCATAGTGATTGATTTCATTAGTTAATAGCTTATTCACTTTATTGAGTTGGAAAAACAGGTGTTCAAGTTGGGCATCCCTTCTGCTAAAATGATGAATCAAAACTAGTTTCTTTTGTTTGCATGCAAGTAGTTTTATTTTCATTAAGATTTGGATATTGAGATGAATGAATTATGATGGAATATCTTATGTGTCTCTTAAGTTAAGAGCTTCTTTCATTAATAATTTATCCATCTTAAGCTTTTGGTTTCAATCTCTGATTCATTAAGTGATAATTGAGGTGAAGGTGGACTTCTTGAGGTCAAGAACCCTTTCAATATTTCTCTCTTTTTAAGTTGATTGAATTAGAGTTATAGATGTACTACATTTAGCTTTTGAATAACTTATCTTTCAAGGTTTGATTATATCTGATCTTCACATATAGTGAACTTGCCTCAAAGCATAAACAACCGGATTGATAAGGAATAATTGTGTTAATTTAAGACCACAAATTAGCTCAAATTTGGGATTAAAAGTCTCAGAATGATAAAATATGGATTTACCGTGCTGTGTCAACACTGCTCCCATGGCATAGTCACTGGCATCAGTTTGGATCTCAAATGGTCTTTGTAGATCTGGCAGTGCTAGTACGGGTGTTGTACTAATTTTTTCTTTCAAGGTGTCGAAGGCTTTCTGCTGTTTGCCTCCCCACTGAAACACCTTGTTCAATCCTGTCAAAGCATGTAAGGGAGCTTTAATTGAGGAGAAATTTGAAATGAACTTCCTCCAATACTGTGCTGCTCCTAACAAGCTTCTCACTTCTGTAGCAGACTTGGGATTAGGCCAGTTTACAATGATTGCCACTTTAGAGGGATCTATTTTCAATTCACCTCCATCTACTATATGACCCAAATAATTTAGAGAGGTTTTGCCAAATTCACATTTGGAGAGTTTAACATAAAGTTTTTCTCTTTTAAAAACATCTAATTTCTGCTTAACATGCTTTAAATGTTCTTCCCACGTTTTACTAAAAATCATAATGTCATCCAGATACACAATAAAAAAATTATCAAGAAAAGGCCTGAGTACATCTTTCATTAATGTCATGAAAGTAGCAGGGGCATTGGTCAAGCCAAAAGGCATAACCAACCATTCATAAAAATCCCTACTTTGTTTTGAAAGCAGTCTTCCATGCATCTTACTCTGCAACTCTGACTTGATGGTATCCACTGTGCAAATCTAGCTTGGTGAAATAAACAGCTTCCTTCAATTGATATAAAATATCATATATGCGAGGAAGGGGGTAACGATTTTTTATCGTTATTTTATTCAGTGCTCGGTAATCAATGCACATTCTCCACGAGCCATCTTTCTTTCTCACCAAAACGATTGGTGACCCACATGGTGATGTGCTAGGCCTAATGAACCCTTTCTCGAGCAACTCCTGCACCTGCCTCTTGATTTTAGCATTCTCTAAAGCATATAACCTTTCATACCTGTGGCTGCAATGATTGTTTCATCTCCCGAGTCTGACCCCAAATCCTTCTAAATAGTTGCAGCAGTCGTCTTCTTCTTGCCCTCGGACTTCTTAGGTCTCAACTTTGGATGCAGAATCCAACGGTGCTCATCATCATGCCCCTCCTTTTTATAGTGGGTGTATGAGGCTTTGCCTTTCTGTGCAGTGTTAGCCTTCCTTGCTTTCCATTTCTGCTTTCTTTTCTCCTTGCTCTTGCTTACAGTGGGTTGGGATGGTCCCCCAACTTTTGGATTTCCATTCTTTCCTCTTGATTCTAGATGAGTAGCTTGTACAGATACCTCATCTATACTAGTGGGATTAAACATGAGGATAGTGTGCCTCATGTAGCTGTGTAGACCCCCAATGTACTTCAAAAGAGTTTCTGGTGAGTCTAATGAAATACCCAACATCAATGCTCTCTTTCTGAACTCTTGAGTATACCCTTGTACACTTTGCCCTTTCAACTGCCGAAGAGTTTGCCAACTCATCATGGCTTGTTGCATGTAGTCCAATGGATAGAACTGGTTTCTGATGGCTGAAACAAAGTCACTCCAGATAGAGATGGTCTTACCATGCTTCTTCGCATCAGCTTGGGTTTTGCCTTCCCACCAAACCAAGGCAGTGCCCCCTAGGCGAAGGCTTGCTAGCTGAATCTTACTCTTGTCTAAATCTATAATTTTTCCTTTGCAATACACATCAATTTGTCTTATCCAATTGTCCAACTTCTCAGCATTCAACTCTCCATCATATATAGGCAAATCAAATTTAACATCTAACTTAATCAACGATGCTTTCTTATTATGCACAGGGCTACTAGGAGGTGTAGGGAAGCTTTCTTCTTTCCCATTTCCTTTGGAGTGGTCATGGGAATGAGACTCATCTTCTTCTTTATCTTGCTTAAAGCCTGATGAATCTTCACCCTTTTGCTTTCTAAAGTCCCTATACATTTCTTCCACCATGGAATTTATAGCTAGGAAACTTTCTAGGAATTGAGAGTCTGACCCTATAGAACCTTCTTCTGCCATTATCTTTCGAGAATAGATTCTTACAATTTTAGGATTAGTCTCCACCAATTCTCCTTCTCCTAATTTGAGCTTTGATCTAGTGATCATTCACAACTAAACCAACACAAGCTTGTCTAACCTTACAGCCTAGAGCTCTGATACCACTTGATCTGATAATCACCCTATGAGTGACCTCAGTTAAGATTTATTAAACAAAAGGTATTACAGACTCATGTGCTGGTGTGTGTTCTATGTTATTGAAACAACGGATTGATCAGATTGCCAATACATAGACATTTTGAATGGAAAAACAGCAGAGAAATGCAGTAAGAAACACAAAGACACAAGCAAATTTTAATAAGGAGTTCACCCTATTCTCCAGGGCTACGTCTCCAGTCCAGCTTCAGTGTTGGCCTTGTTTTATTATGTCTTTCAGCAGAGAAATTATAATGCAGGGACTCAACATGAGTTCCCCTGAAGCAAAGTTTGCTTGGCAGGGTGGTTCTTGGATTCCCCAAGCCACTTGGAGTACACAGACTCTTGTTCTTCCTACCAGCTCTGTGACCCTCGATCTACAGTGGGAAGAGCCAACTGTGATGCTCAATCCGGACAGATTCCCCTATGGGAAGGCTTGATTCTTCAAGATCTTTGGTGCTCGATGCTACCTGTGGTCAGCTCGACCCTCTGTCTCCTCTGCTTGGCTTTACTTCTCTTTGTGCTCAGTCCTCCTCTCAGGGTTCACTGTTCACTATCTTTCTTGGTTGCTTGGACTCTTCGATCTCTCTCGTTTGAATCCTGTTCACTGTCTCTATTCATGGCTTTAACATTCAGCCTCCAGGCCTGTTCGGTTCCTCTCCCGCCTGCGTCGATTCGCTTGTCGCTTGTGTGCTTGGAATTCCCTGTTCAGCGTCAGCATGATCACTCGAGAAGTAGCCACGTGTCCTCATTGGGACAGCGCCAGCCTGTTCATCAATTCGTTGCTTTCTCCACTGTGGCGGTCAACGAATTCCAAATCTTCTTAAATCACAGCTTAATCCCCTGTCAATTCCACTCTGTCTATCGGGCGCAATCTCACCTGTCTGATCTGGGCTCCTCCAGATCCAACGTCATGCGCACATCGAGCATGGTTGACTTGCTCGATCGATAACGCGCGATCGCGGTGGTTTTTCTCTCTCATCCTTTGCCACGCATCGATCGCTGAGGGTGCTCGCTCTATTTTCTCCAAAACCACTTACCGTTCAAGGGTGCCCCGATCAAATCGTCGGTTTCCAGGGTGTGGGTCCCACCTTCGTACGATGGTGCTTTTCCACTTTTCTGCCCATGGTCCTCTGGCTCCCAATGTGAACGAGTGCTTAATCCCTACCATTTCAGCCTTGTTTGCAACGTGCATTGAAAATCAGTTCCTTTTCCCATTCCGAGGCTCCCAGGGGCTTCATCGACCTCCTGTGCAGTCTCCATGAGCCTCGGTCAGCGCTCTTTCATCGAGGTCCTCGTCGTTCCGCGCCAGCTGCCATGGCCACTGGTTCAGGGTGTTTTTGATTGTTGTTTTGGGTTTCATTCGAGATTTATTCGACCTGTTTTAGTCATGGTTCTATGATAGTCATTTATGGATCCGATTCGGATCAGTCCAAGTCCAAGGAAAGATTCTTCAAGCACTCATTCTCCAAGCTAGGATGGTAGCATGTAAGCATAATCTCAGCATAGGGATGCAACAATCAATGACTAACCATTTGGGAATGGAAGGGAGTGAATTTATAGGAAGGGAGAGGGAGTTAGGGATCCACGAAAGAGGGAGGAAGGTCCAAATGAGAGAGCTCGACCATATCAACAACAACCAATATCCATCTCGTTGTTCCCGAAGGTTATAGTGAGCAAAGATTCTCCTCCAATTTGGGAAAACATGCCAGAAAAGGTTCAATGCGGGTTTTCCTATGAAAACCTACGCTGGCAGTGTGAGTGTATAAATGAGAAACCTACCATCAACATTGGCAGGTAGTGGAGCAAAACATACTGATGCCAAAAATTAGGTTTTTAGGCAACCTTCTCTAGAATGGCTTCACGATAGTTTTCATTTGATTCTTCAAAGAGGCTTTAGTCTGTATATCATGATGGATATGCTGCAGAGTAGTCAATGTTTTGGCACTTCTGGATATGGTACGAGAAGTGAAGAAGAGGTATGAAAAAATACCATGTAACATATGCTCCCTAAAGCATGAAGGCAAAACAGGGGGTCAACGCGACTATTTTAATAAAAAACGCATTGGCAACACAATTGTCATATCAAAAAGTGCACTGGATGAGGAATGAGGCAAACACTTAAAAGAATTTCACAAACACATCTAGACTCAGCACTCTAAGATAGAAACCAGTGATTGTGCAGACCTATGCCAACCCAAACTAACTAAGAACACGATGGTCGGTCAAAATGATCAAGAGATCAATTGAGAAAGGAGGATGAACAAGCTATAGCTTCCCCAGTGGAGTCACCATTTTTTTGTGAATGAAAATCCCCTCTGTGGACAGAGACGATCACTCTAGCCCAATGAGTGAGTCTAGAAACAAACTAAACAAACTCACATACCCATTCCTAGCTTATGTTCGACAAATAAAGAAGGAAGGGGAAACCTACCTCGTTTTGGTGCTAATAACTTGATCCTTAGAGGTGGCTTTGAATATTTCGCTCCAGGCCTTACTCCTTAGTTGTTCTTCATAGCTGGGTACCTGCAAGGAAGATTGAAGTACTATACAAGATACGAGAGCATATATGGCATACATCAAACATAAACTACTTAACATATTAAGGAACATTAAGATAATAGCATAAACATGTACACAATTATGGAAAGTGAACATCAAATGTATATATTAATAAGCTAGAAGCATACAACCTATGCCTTGATATTGAAGACGTCCTTTTGGTGGATGTCCAAGTCCAAGAAAAGGATTTTCAAGCACTCCTTCTCCAAGCTAGAATGGGTAGCATGTAAGCATAATCTCAACATAGGGATGCAACAACTAATAACCAACCATTTGGGAATGGAAGGTAGTGAATTTATAGGAAGGGAGAGGGAGTTAGGGATCCAAAAAAGAGTGAGGAAGGTCCACATATCAAGGGGAAAGCCCATGATGATAATATCAAGGGGCCCAAATGAGAGAGCTCGACCATATCAACAACAACCAATATCCAACTCATTGTTCCCGAAGGTTCTAGTGAGTGAAGATTCTCTTCTAGTTTGGGAAAACCTGCCAGAAGAGGTTCAACATGGGTTTTCCTATGAAAACCCATTTTGGCAGCACAAGTTTTCCTACGAAAACCCGTGTTGGCAGCACGGGTTTTCCTACGAAAACCCACGTTGGAAGCACGAGTGTATAATTGAGAAAACCACCATCAACATGGGCACGCAGTGGAGTAAAACTCACTGATACCAAAAATTAGGTTTTTAGGCAACCTTCTCCATAATGGACTCAGGGAAGTTTTCCTTTGATTCTTCATGGAGGCTTTGGTATGTATATCATGATGGATATGTTGCACAGTAGTCAATGTTTTGGCACTTCAGGATATGGTACGGGAAGTGAATAGGAGGTATGACAAAATACTATGTAACAGTAGGTCCTGATCATGTAACATTGCCTATGCAACTCGAACAATACTTATGCTCTTCCTTTCAGCCACCCCCATTCTGCTATGGGTTATGGGGTGCTATTAACTCCCATCGAATGCCTTCTGATGCACAAAAGTTCTTAAACTCATTTGACACATATTCTCCACCGTTATTGCTCTTGAGAGCCTTCACTTTCCTTCATGTGTCTTTCTCAATAAGTGCTTTAAATTCAAAAAAAATTGAGAATGTCTGGTGTTTATTCTGCATGAATAATATCTAACAATTACGTGAGAAATCATCTACAAATATCACATAATAACTGTGCTTGGATGTGGAGGATGTCAAGAATGGTCCACACACATTTGAGTGAACTCTTTCAAGGATCACTTGTGCTCGATTGTCCTTATCATGAAAGGTGGCTTTGGTGTACTTCCCTAATGTACACCCTTTGCGTGTGTCTTGGTGCTCTAGTGCACCCTTGGGAAGTCCTATAGAAAAACACTGCATGATATTCAAGGCTCCATGTTGTAAATGGCCCAATATTCTATGCCATAATTCACCGGTATCTCGACTCTGCACCTTCTCTTCTTTCGTGCTCAAAGAAAAACAATTTTCTACATCAAATTTGTAGAGGTTCTTCACATGAACCCTAATACACTTCACATCTCTTATGGCTATGTGACGAAGGAAAGCATTTCCTTTGCTAAATATGACATCATATCCATGATATTCCAACACAGTAACTAAAAATAAATTATTCTTTAGACCTAGAACGTACATGACATCTTTTAATGTGAGAGGGGAGCTAGAATCCCTCTGAAAAGTAACAGTACCAATGTCAGTTGCACTATACCTTCCAAAATCTCCCATCTCGATGTGCATCTGGAGGTCCTTCTTCTCCAAGTTTCTAAAAAATTCTTTGTTTTCGGTCATATGGAATGAGGCTCCACTATCTAGATACCACACACTACGCATCACTTATGTCACCATGCCTGCAATGAGGGCAAAATCCAACTCAAATTGTGAAGCTAGAGATTCACCTGCTGCTCCTCCCGAGGGCTTCTTTCCAGCCTTCTTGCGTAGTATGTCCCAGCTCATGAAAATGAAAACATTTAATCTTTGACAAGTCCTTCTTTTTGCCCCTCCAGCTCATTTCACACAAACTCTATGTTTTTTACAGGATTCCCTGTAATCCTATAGGAGTTTCCTATAGAAATGACAGTAGACCTTGAAAACAACAAGAAGAGTAGTCCGAGAGCAAAGTGATGACACAAGCCTATGTTTGGATGAAAAACCATTTACCTCACCACACCACAACCATTCCTTTCATCACCATGTCACCCCTACATCCATCAAAGAAATCAGTTTAAAAAAATTTAGATTTCAAAAGAAAAAAAGCAAGAGAAGAAAAAAACAGAAGAGAGAGAAAAGAAGGAAAGAGGAACTATACCCAAAGGCATCATCCCTCACCTACCATTCCATACCCCCCTTCTTCACTCATCTCAACATCCCTTCTACTTCAGAGCTGAGAAAAAAATGTGAAAGTTTAAGGGAGATGCAGCTACAAGACATCCTGTAGACATCTTATAGGAAATCCTGTAGCAACCTATCCCACAAAACAAACCACAGAGACTTCATCCATCTTCAACAAAAGGACTACAGGGATGAGGAAGCTCCTCCAGAGCTCAGTAGTAGTAGGAAGATCATCATCAACAAGGTCCAACACCTACACATCAAAAGGAACAAAGCATCAAAAGAGGGAATACATAATGAAAATATGCAGATTGAAAAGCACAACAAAGATGCACCACTCTCCAACATGCATCATCAATGAAGCAAAAGACCCATAGGTATGTCATCTTACTCATGCTCTCTCATAAGTACGATATGATCAAAACTATAGGAATAATGCGAGAGTTGATTTTATAAGTAAAGGTGGCCAGTTAACTTGGCCACCTTCGACCAGTCAACAAGAAGAAAAGAGTTAGACCACTCCACACGTGGCAAAAGTCAAATCAAAGGAAAAAGGGAATAAATCCAAAAATGGTTAAGTTACGGAGGATAGGAGTGGGAGATGATTACGAGGTAAGGTGAAATGATGGAATGATAGTGGGACCAACGGTCCAAAAGGAGGTGCTCATACTTGGCCAACCAACACACCACCCCACACGATCATCCATAAATAGAAATAAAACATTGATTCCCATATGAAGAAAGCAAAGAAAACTTCAAGGATTCATCAAACGAAGAGGTTTCTTTCGAAATTCCTAAAATATCACCTACAAGAAATAGTCAACATCTACAGTAAGAAGGAAACCTATAGGAAGCCTACATGATACAGAGGAATCAACCTATAGAGTTATCAATGGGTACTAAGGGAGGTCAAATCAAGGGTTATCCTCACCAGAACGTAGCAAAGTGAGGTAGGAGCCATACCTTCCATATTTTCCATTTAAAAAAATAAATCCTCAATTTGGTTAGGAATTTGCAGTGCATCTTAGGATAGAAAAATTGTATTGCATGTCACTAAAAGTCAAATTCCAAAACTTCCTCACCTACCAGAAGTCTTGAACTGTATCCACACAAGCCCCTAGAATTACCAGGGAAATATGAAAGGAGGTTTCAACAAGAGAGAACCCACAAACACAGCAAGGATCCACCAGCATCCTCCTGTGGTGGAAATTTTCAAAAGGCATTAATGGATGGGATTCTTTGAGATGATGAGAGGATACGATGATGATGTGGCCAAAGAATTTTCCCTCTCACTCATACCCCTCAATAGGACCAGTGCCACTACTGTGGTGAAGGGTTTATCAATAGAAATTACCCTTGAGGTTATAAGCAGAATCACTACATTCCCCTATAGTTACCATGGAGACAAGAAGACAAGGGTAACAACACCCTTGTAAAGAAAATATTCTTTTTGGAAGGAGAAGAGCCAATAGAGGACAAAAATGGGGTTAGAAGGGAGAGCATTCCATACCCTTGGAATGAAGTCAGTTACCACGCCATCAAATATATTTCATGTGAAGGAAGATACAGTGTACTGTATGGATACCACTTCAGACTCCTCCAAGAACTGAGAGTTGGAGAGAACACACCTCCTGTAGATTGAGTATACCCTATTTTCTTCTACAATCCATGATAGACATGGGCATCAAAGTGCAAGAGGGAAAACATCAACAACTAGCCCATCAAGGGTTGATCAAACTCATCCTTGAAGATACTCTACAAAACTTAAGATTCCCTATTGCATGGACAACATTTGCAGACATGCAGGCAGAAGGAGAAATTCAAGCTATTGAGTATGACAGAAGCCCTACTGCTAGTGAGGGGAAGAAGAAATAGAGGAAGAAAAAGAGGAAGAAACAGAGGAGGAAAATGAAGAAGAAACAGAGGAAAATGAGGAAGAGACAAAGGAGGAAACAAAAGAAGAAACAGATGAATAGAGTGAAGAAATAGAGGAATTAAAAGAAGAGGAAGGAGGAGACAAAGAAGAGGATGAGAAATAAAATGGAAAAGAGGAAAAAGGATAGAAAGATGAAAAAAATTCTGCATCTCAAGGTAGATAAGAAGAAGAATCACTAAGGGTGTCTCCAGAGGTTATAGAGAAAGAGGCAACAATTGCTCTTACAACCCTAAGTACACTTGTCAAATCAAAGGGAAAGAGGCAAAGACAAACCCCGCTGTACTTCAGGACAAGGAAGAGCACTAGGATTAGACAAGGGAGACCTCAAACCCCCACCAAAACTAAAATTGTAATTGAGGATTCACCAAAGCAATAAGAGAAGGCAGTCCCTCTAAAGAAAAATGAAGGAGAAGGAGCATCAAAACAAGCTTCTCCCAAGTCTCAAATCACCTATGTTAGGAGGCCTGTCACAAGGTTAGCCTCATCAAAGGGAAAAGGTCTCCTACAGGAGACACAATTAGACCTATAGGAAGTAGAGACCATCCTATAGGAAACTCTATCAAACCTATAGGAAACAAAGAAAAGGGACTAGGAAGGAATTACTCAACAAGAAACAAAGTAAGAGGGGCAAGAACTGAAAGAACCTAGCCCACAGCCAAAAATCAGCTCCTACTACAGGTTCATTGAAGGAGGTAGGGTGATACCAAAATTTTTTTCCATTCCCCTATTCTTTGAACTTGACAAAGAGAGGGAAAGGACACACAAGTGGATGCAAATTGCTAAGTCAAAAGGGGTAGAGGATGTAGGCTACATGGAGGAGAAATTGCAGGAGATGGGCAGAGAACTGAGCAGCATAAGAGACAGAGAAGCAATGATGAAATATTAGTTAGAGGCTGAGAACACATGGCTAAGGAAGCAACTACAAGAAAGGGAAATCCAGTTGGAAACTATGGCTAGTTTTTCCATAGAGGCAATCCAGTGCAGGATGCTAGCAAAGTCTTATGCCTTGTACCTCAAGGAACAATAGCTACAATTCCAGATAAAGACCCTATGCGCTTCCAAGACTATAGACAATTCATTGATCTGTATGATCAAAGTACCTTGGAAGAGAGAGCAAAGATATCCGAGTTTTACCTACACAATTTGGCCTTGACAGATTTAAATGTGTGGAACCCAAATCCAAAGCTAGGGGACTTTCAATTGATGGCCTTAGCATCTTGGATGAATCATGAGGAGGCAAGATTACAGAGATGAAAAAGGTATTGGAAAAATAAGAGGCAAAACCCCTTATGATCAGAGCAGAACAATCTAACCCAATGGCTGTCATCAACACCCACAACCTCATTGCAAACGATCGCAAGCTTGCACCAAGGTACCTTGCTATACAAGAATAGGTAGTCACACAATTTGAAGACATGCTAAGATTGCTAGGAGATGAAATCCAACAAGCCTGCCAAAGGAGATGGAAAACCTTGCCTTACAACCTAAAAATTAGAGAATATCATTCTCCTGAGAGAATGAGAGAGGCACTAAATAGAACCCCAATGTATAGGCACACACTACAAAGACTCAAACTCAATTGGATTGGCTTGAGGTTCAGTCCACCATTTATTTTGGGAATGTTGGAAGGAAGAAAATAAGAAGAAGAAAGAAAGAAGTGGGAATAGATAGAGAATAATGTAGGATTTTATTCACAAGAGGAAGAGACTACAGTAGAAGCATGGGATGTCAGGGAAGCCACTAAAGCAATGAAGGACATGGACATAGATTGAGTTGATAAGAGGATGAGAAACACTTTCATTAGGGGGTGATGATGAGGCTCATCATTGGGTAAAATATATGGACCTTAATACACCTCCAAGATTACTAAAATCAACTCTTCTCATAATTATTTACATGTTTTAACTATATTCTTCTTAATGAGACGAGTAAAAGTAAGATGTTATGTCTAGTGGTGCAATGTGCATTGATTGCAGGCTTTTGGGAGAAAATTATGGCTAATTAAGGTTCAAGAACTCGAATGAGACAAGAAGGAGAGATTATAGGAGATCTATCTCCCTCATTAAATCCTCACTCACTCAAAGATCCCTCAATCGAATCACACCAGCTCAGAGTTGCAGGCAACCGAGTCATGAGGATCATTGGCAGTCGAGCCAATGATAGTTAAGAACTAGTTAATATTAAGATTGGGATCCAAGCCTCCCTAGATTTAGGGAAGTTGTTGACAAATTTAGTTGTATAAATAAAGAGGCCTAGAGCCTCATTAGGATTCGGATTTTTGATGCAAAATAACTAAGCAGTTTTCGAGTAGAAGGATTGTGACCAAACAATGTTATGTATTTTTTTGATATGTTAATGAAAATGAGCATTCCCTTGATCCATCACTGAGTTGACTTAGAGGGATGAAGCTCTTGGGTTAGGGCCCAACCTTAGTAGCAAAGGTTCCTCTTACTTTACTTGTATGCTTAGGTTATTTCATAGATTACTTGTTAATTTGCTTTGGCATTGTTACATTACAAGTATTGGTGGATTTGATTAGTTTGCTTCCATTTGTGCATAGCTTTAAAAGTAGCATTATAGAAATAAGGAAATATAAAAAAAATGTTGATAACAGGTGGATCTTACCTCATTCCTCCGTTGAGGGACCATGGTTTAAGGAAAAACTCCCATTCAACCCAAAAAGATAGAATTCTGGTTTCTTATGAAATTTAGGGTTTTTATGCTAATTAGTTCAGCATCCTTCAGTTTTAGAAGGTAGTTTGCAGTTGTCATTTCTGATATATTAAGTTGTATTATATTTAATGTTGCTTTCATAAGAATTTCCATGCATGAACTTGGCAAATAAAAGATGCAAATTATGTTTTCCTTATATTGTTGTAAACCCTTCTTGTTTTGAAATGATTTATGGATAAATGCCAACAATGATGCGTATGTTGCAGGAGTTTCAATATAATAGGAAGACCTCATATCATCGACCTCAGCCAAACCATACCCACCGATGATTACCAAAGGCCACTAAGTTCTCAATCCGAGTTATCATTTCACAAGGACAACTTTCCATGGTTGTTGAGCAAATCAAACCACCGCATAGCTTCCATTTGAGTTCTGAGTGAGTTCCTACCACTTCCTTACATTATTCATTCCATCACTCACCTTCCCTAAGCTCCATACCACTATCCAAATCAATCCTTATGCATTCTACCTATTCCTGTAGGAAAACAGGGGATCTTGTAGGTGAATTAGGACATCCTATAGACATCCTGTAGTGGCCTGTTTTGAGCCCAATTTGTGAAAAACGCATCATGAAAGCTAGGGGAAGATCCCTTCTTGCCTCCCAATCCATTTGACCCATCACACTCATCTCTCTCCACACCTATCCCACCTGCCATGCAATCAAGAAGGATTAGCATTCATGTTTTCACAAAAAGACAAAAAGAAAAAGGTTGTTATGCTTATTCATGTGCACAATAGTTAAGTGTTTGATTAGATCAGATTTCATGCTTAGGTTAGTTAGGATTTCACATGTGTTAAATTAGAATTCTTCTGAAGCAAGGTATCTTAACAAATAGCTAGATGAGTTGTGTGTTTTAGGCATTTATTTCAGTCTTTCATTACTACAGTAGGTAGCATTTCAATCCTCTCAATTAGGGTAAAATTCTCCTTTCTCAATTGGTAATCAAACTTCTTCTAAATCAATAGAAGACTGGTTTGAGAAACCCTAGTGGTCTATCGCCCAGTGAAAATTACTTTCCAAGTTTGAAAAAAAAACAAAACCAAACCAAAAACATTTCCTTTCATGCCTCATAGGAATAGGGACAACTTAGGGAAATTTTTGCTAAATACTCCCACTGCATCAAATAGTTGACCTTCCCTCTTCTTTGGTGGTTGTGAACTGGAGGAACCCTTAAGTGAACAACCTGCCATATTTGAACAAACTACAGGGAAAGAAGAAGAATAAGAACCCATTCCTACTAAAGCAATGGCAATAAACAAAAATTACAGAGGGAATGGAGAGAGGGTTGAGGGTGCCTTCCCCATTAGGGAAACCAATGGGGACACTAAGATGAAAAGTATAAACCCCTCTACCCTACCTCATTTCCATGGCTTGAGCACAGAAGATCTCAACACTTTCCTATTTGAGTTTGTTATTATATGTTGAACCTATGACTATATAGATGATGAGCATTGCGCTGGTTCACAGGTTTACCTGGGGATAGCATCACAACTTGGGCTCAGATGCAACAAGCCTTCAACAACAAGTATCGAGACTACTGTAGGTAAAAGGATACTAAAGAAGAAAGTTTTAGGATGACCATAGGCAATGATGAATCCCTAGAGGATTATGAAGAAAGATTCCAGCTTATTTACAAAAGGGCTAGGTGCACACTTGACCCTGAGTCATTAAAGTTGGTCCTACTTAGGGGAGTAAGGGAAGATCTTCTGGATACCCTACACTGAGGATATATCTACCAATTACCCTATGAGGATATCAAGACTGTCTTTAGAAACCATTCTAGGGCAGCTAGGAAAATGGGTAGGGGTAGTCAACCTATGGTCAGCACATCCTCTTCCAACTCATCCATCAAGGGTGAAATTGGAAACATGTTGGAAGATTTCAAGAGTGAGATGCTGCAAACCCTTGCCTTACAAATGGACACTATGCACATTAAGAGAAAGCAGGAGGAAGCAAAGAGAGCCTTGGCCATTTTCTGTCCTAGATGCACCAGAAGGAACCCTAGGAATAAATGTCCATTTAATTCTATTGAAATTTGCTCAGTCTGTGAAGAAAATCACTCCACAGACAAGTGCCCTTCTTTTCCTAGACTCAAAGCCGTATATCAAGGAGCTGAAGGGGTCATTGAGAAGCTCTGCTACATAAACCAAAGGATACCTCATGGGCCTAGACCATACCAGTAGGGCATGCAAGGGTAATCCCATGTTTATTACAACACCAACCAGACCAGATCCATAACTTCTTCGGGACCCCCTGCTCATCCTTCCTGGTCTACACCTCCTCCTTTCTCCTTTTCATCTCAGTATCACTCCCAGCCAGCCAGCCAATCATTTCAACCATATGCTCTACCACAACCTCAGTGGAATGAACTGCCCCAAGGGTGGAGGCCCCAATACAAAAATGCTCCAGCTTTATTGCCCCCACAACCTACCCAACCACAACTGTTACACTCTGCTCCACCCAAGCAACCCCAGATGCATGCCCAGCCAAATCCAAACCCGAACAACAGACAGGCTCAACAAGTATACAATGGAGAGACATCATATCTAGCTTATGCTGTGGAAATCTAGGAGATTAACCTGAGATCTAGGAGAGTTTTACTGGATAACCAACCTCCACCTCCACCTAGGGAGGTTGAGAAATGAAGAGAGGAAATAATTCTCAAAGTAAATCCACACTTTCCTGAGAGATTAACCCAACCACTCCATCCTACCCCAGAAGAGACTGAACTTCTGGGAGAATTGAAAATTCTATGTGTAAAGATTCCACTTCTCCAAGCAATAAAAGATGTTCCTATTTACAATAAGTTGATTAAGGAGAAGTGCTTCAAGCATCCATGGAGGCAAAGAATAGATGCCCCTACCATTAATGTCATTAGACAACTGTCCAATTTAACGTTGGGGCGGGTAATTTGTCCAAAGTATTTGGACCCTGGAAGACCTGTAGTAGATGTGCACATCAATGGCACCATTGCCCCACACACTTTGATCGATCTTGGGGCTGCCATTAATGTGATGACCAAGGACACTATGCTTAAGCTCAAACTCCAAGGTTCATTGCGGAAGACTGCAACAGTTCTGCAACTTGCAGACCACTCCATAGTGATCCCTGAGGGGATTGTGGAGGATGTGATGGTCTCCATTAACTCTTGGGAGTACCGTGTAGATTTCCTAGTTCTCCAGCCTAAGGCTAAGCTTACTAGTTACCCACTCATCCTTGGGATACCCTAGTTGGCCACTATCGATGCTTACATTAGCTGTAGAGTTGGGAATATGACCATCAAGAATGGGCATATGTCTAATCAGTTAGTCCTATACCCTCCTGGTCAGCCATCTCTAGAGAAAAATTTACCTTTATGGTTGGAGGAGGAGGAAGAAGATGAATTTTGTTCCTCCCAACTTTATACTTTAGAAATAACCATGGGAGGAGGATAACAGGATGAAGATGATTTGATTGAACACCTACTCCAAAGTCCAACTCCTAGTACATTTCCCTTAGAAGATGTAGTAAAGGAAACCTAGAAAAATCATACAATTGACCTATGCTTGGTTGATTCCAACCCTCTCCATGTCAAAACCATAGAATTCAATCGTGAGAGAACCTTGAAAATCAATCCATCTCTTTCTGCTCTCCAAGAAGAGAAGTTATGCAACATGCCAACGGAACATCTAGATGCCTTCGCTTGGAGTTACAAAGAGATGAAGTGAGTGCAACCCTCAGTGTGTACTCACCACATATACATCAAATAAGGTTGTGAGCCAGTCCGGCAGCCCCAAAGGAGGATGAATCCAGCTCTTAAAGATATAGTCAAAGAAGAACTGCAAAAATTTATAAATGCAAGATTCATTTACCCTATCTCCAACAGTGAATGGGTCTCTCCTTTGGTGTTCGTTCCAAAGAAAAATGGTAAGTAGAGGATTTGTCTCAATTACAGGGAGTTGAACAAAGCCAAAAAGAAGGACCATTTTCCTCTACCTTTCATTGACCAAGTGTTAGATGGCCTGGCAGGGAAAGGGTTTTTCTCTTTCCTATATGGATTCAGTAGGTACAACCAAATCTAGATTAGCCTAGAAGACCAGGATAAAACCACCTTCACTTGTCCTTGGGGTACTTTTTCCTATAAGGTCCTTCCTTTTGGCCTATGCAATGCTCCTGCCACTTTCCAGAGAGCAGTCCTGAGTATTTTCGCCAAGTTAGTCCATGATGCAGTAGAAATTTATATGGATGATTTTACACCTTATGGTTGTGATTTTCAAGAGGCTCTGTCCAACCTAGGCAAAGTACTACACAAATGCATTGAAATGAACCTATCTCTCAATCCTGAAAAATGTGAATTCTTAATGACTGCAGGGACCATGCTAGGTCATTCAATATCTCAGCAAGGACTACAGGTGGATCCAAACAAAATAGCTATCATCCAAAGGGTCCCACCTCCTCAAAAGCAGAGAGATGTCAAAAGTTTCCTAGGGTTGGTTGGATACTACTGAAGGTTCATAAAGGACTTCAACAAGTTGGCCTCTCCTTTATTTGGTTTTTTGGCCAAGGACTCTGGGTTTATATGGTCAAAAAGATGTCAAGAGGCCTCAGACACCCTAAAGAACAAGTTAACCACTGCAATGATTCTCCGAGGCCCAAATGGGCCCTTCCTTTTCATATTCATGCTAATGCCTCACATAAAGCCATAGGATCAACCCTAGGTTAGATAGATGAAAAATTGCCTTATGCTATCTACTTTATCAGTAAGAATCTGTCAAAGGCTAAACTGAACTACACAGTGACTGAAAAGGAACTCTTGGCTATTGTGCATTCTCTGAACAAATTTAGGCTATCAAACATTTGTACACACTGACCATGCTGCAATCAAATATTTAATGAATAAACCAGATATGAATGCTCAGATTATAAGATGGTTACTTTTATTACAACAGTTTGATCTAACTATTGTTGATAAGCTTGGTAAGAAAAATGTTGTTGCAAACTTTTTGTCTAGATTAAATTTTCTTGCAGGTGAAGAACGAATGGTTGATGATTAGTTACAGGATGAGCACTTATTTGCTATTTTAGTTCTCTCTCCATGGTTTGCTGATATAACAAACTATTTGGTATCTGCACAGTTCCCACTGAACTTGTCCTCCAAAGAGAAAATCAAGATATTAAGGAAGAGCCCCCCTTCACTTGGATTGGGGGAAATCTCTTCAAACTTGGCCCAGATCAAATCTTGAGAAGGTGTGTCAGGGAGGAGGAAGTCTTTGACATCCTTTTGACCTTTCATGATGAGCCTTGTGGAAGTCACTTTGTAGCAAAGAGGACATCATTCAAAGTGTTGCAAGCAGGCTATTATTGGCCCACTCTTCATCATGATGTGAAAAGATATACTAGTCAATGTGATTGGTGCCAAAGGATAGGAAGGCCTACTCCAAGAGATGAAATGCATCTGCAGCCTCAAGTGAATTTTGAGCCATTTGAAAAGTGGGGCATGGAATTCATTAGACCTATTGACCCTCCTTCCAAGAAAAAACAATACATCATTGTGTGCACTGAATATATGACTAAGTGGGCTAAACCCAAGGAAACTAAGGAAGCAACAGAAGAGAAGGTAGCTAAGTTCCTAAGGAAGAATGTATTTTACAAATTTGGGTACCCTAGAGAGTTGGTCACAGACTAAGGCAGCCAGTTTACCTCCAACATGATTGAAGACTTGCTTAGTTAGCACAAGATCAAGCATAAAACCTCCACTCCTTATCATCCACAAGCTAATGGACAAGTGGAGGTGACTAATAGAGTGTTGGAGGGCATCTTGACCAAAGTGGTAAGCAACAACGTGAAGGATTGGCTAGATAGAGTAGTTGAGGCCACCTGGGCCTATAATACCACCTGGAAGACCACCACTGGATTCACACCCTATGAGCTGGTTTATGGGAAAAAGGCCCTGTTGTCCATTGAATTTTAGTATAACAAATTAAGGATGGTAGCCCAACTAGATCTAGATCTCAGCAGTGCACAAAAAGAGAGATTTCTCCAATTGATTGGTTTAGATGAGTTCAGAATGTAGGCCCTCCTACATACAAAGGTAATTAAAATTCAGAGGAAGATCTGACATGATAAGAACATCAAGGAAAAGCAATATCAAGAAGGTGATTGGGCTTTGTTATATGATTCAAGGTATAAGGACTTCAAGGGCAAGTTAAGGACAAGATGGCTAGGACCTTATGTTGAAAAAAGATGCCATGATAATGGTTCAGTACAAATCATAACCATAGATGAAGGGGCCATTCCTTTACTTGTTAATGGACACCGATGGAAAATTTACAAGAGACCATTGTCAAAAAAAGAGTTCATTGATGGTATCAATAAAACAATGATGGTAGTGGAGCAAGTTTCAGCTCCTAGCTCATCAAATCACTGAGAGAAAAAAATAAAAAAAATAAGGACTCACGTGAAAACCTCCATGAGGCGCCTGAGTCCCACTATCGGGTTGAAGACCTCTTGGGGTGGCCCAATGGTATCAATAAAAAAAAAAAAATGAAAAAATGAGAATAAAAAGATCCCTGGGTGAAAACCTCTCTTGAGGTGCCCAGGGAAAACAACTAGGATTAAAACCTCCCAGAGGCAGCCTAGTTGTTTTCAAAAAAAGAGAAAAAAACAGAAAGAGAGAAATCATGAAAGTTTCTATTTTTCAAGTCAGAAATAAGGATGATCATAGAGCAAAGGAGCATAACAAAGAGACCTATTTCACCCACATTTTTATTTTTCCACTCATTGTCATTCATCACACTACCATTCTTTCATTTCTTCCACTCCTTTGCTTCAGTTTACAAGGGGACTGTTTTTTCTACAAGATCCCCTGTAAACCTACAGGATCCCCTGAAAAGCTACAGGATGATCCTGTAGGAATTAGAGTGACTCAGAAATCCTACAGGGAGCGACCTTAGGGAAAAAAAATGACCTGGTAAGTTAATAAAATAGCTCCCCTAAATCATCATTCCATTACCATACTTATGTCCACCTTCATCACCCCTACATTCACCCTTAAAAAAATATCAGTTTCAAAAAAAACATTTCATAGTCTTTGAAAAAGAAGGAAACAAAGAGCAATAGGGAGCATCACCTAAGTATTCCTCATTATCCACACTCCTTTTCTCCCTCTCCACCCATGTCACCATCCTCAAAATCCCAACAGAATGTATGATTAAGAGTTATGAGGGAGAAGCAGCTACAGGACACTTGTAGGAAATCCTGTAGTAGCCTATCCCATAGAATACAAATCATAAGAATAGCAAGCTTCTAGCATGATGATCCAAGAGCAGAAGGGACTCCAAAGTAGTAGCAACACCATCATCTTCAGCACCAGGTACCTACATAACAAAAGAATCATCAGAGAACAAAAAAAAAAGAAGGAAGAAGAATAACATGCAACCAATACACACAACAAGCACCTCCAATCTTCAACAACTGCAGCAAGGTATTAGCACCAAAGGTAAGTATCCCACTCACTCTCTCATGTGCATAATGTAGACAAAAGATGTAAAGGTTACAAGTAAGTTGGTTTATAAGCAAAAGGTGGCCAGTTAACTTGGCCACCTTCAATCAGTCAACAAAGACAAAAAAAATTGTCCTCTCACATGTGGCAGTAGCCAACTCAAAAACAAAAGGAGAAGGACAAAAGTAGTTAAGGCTATGGAAGCATGAAGTGGGAGTTGATTATGAGGAGTGGGGAATGATGAGGTGGTAGCGGGGACCAACAGTCCAAAAATGGAAACCGTACCTTGGCTGCTAGCACACCACCTCACCCCAAATGACCATAAGAGGAAATAATCGTCATCCCCATGCATTCATGCATTCATTTCCTTGAGGATCACTCTCACAAGCCATTCTCATACCCAAGAAACCTACAAAAATGAAAAATCCATCATTTTTCTACATAGAAATTCCTATAGGATTGCACAGGAAATCCTATAGGATTGCACACAGGATTCCTACAAGATACACAAATACAGTCTACAGGATAGGCTGAGAGGAGTTTCAGAGGGGAAAACATGGGGGTTGGCCACAAAAAACACTATTAAGAGGTAGGATTTGTAATTACATACCTATTTCCAAGTAAATTGAACAAAATATCCTCTAGTTTGATTGAATTTGGCAGTTGTGCAAGAGAATTGTCCACATAGTCATTTCAGTTTTTTTACTTCTGCATTTGAAAATTGTATCAACCATCTCATCTCCTCAAACCTCACCAACCAAGATGACAGGAGGGTTTAATAGAAGGAATCCCATTAACGCTGTGAGAATCCACAACACCCTCAGGTACTAGAAATCTTCACAAGGCATAATTGGATGGGGTTTTTTCGAAAAATTAAGGGGGTATGATGATGAGTTGGCCCGAGATTTTTCTCTCTCCCTCATCCACTTACCAGAGTCTGAACTCATCGGCAGAGTTACCAAACTTTCCCTAGGAGTACCATGGAGGAAGGAAGACAAAGGAGATAGCCAGATTTCCAAAAGGAAATTCTTTTTAGAAGGTGAGGAACCCATTGAGGATAATAATGGGGTAAGGAGAGCAAGTCTGCCATATCCCTGGAATGAGGTGAGCTACCAACTTATCAAATACATATCATGTGAGGGTAGGTATAGTGTGGTATATGGCTATAATCTTAGGCTTCTTGAAGAGTTGATATTTGGAGTAGAAACACCACCTCACCACAGGCTCAACATACCATACTTCCTGTTGCAATCACTGATAGACACAAGCATCAAGGTGCAAGAGGGAAATTACCAAAAATTAGCTCACCCATGGGTTAATTAGAATCCTTATAGAAGATGCCCTCCAAAACCTCAGAATTCTTATACAACGGTTAGTTTTCAAAGACATGCAGGTAGAGGAGGACATAAAATCTCTCACATATGATGTTAGTCCTACTGCCAGTGGAAAGGATGAGGAAGAGACTGAAGCAGAGGAAGAAGAAGTAGAGTAGGAAGAAGAAGAAGTAGAAGGAGATGAAGATGAGATGGATGAAGAAGAAGATGAAGAAGAAGGATGATGATGAAGAAACAAAGGAGGATGTTAAGGAGGAAATTCATAAAGAAGATGAGGATCTATAAGAGGAAGAAGATAAGGAAAGACATAGGTGAAGAAAGAAATGGGAAAGAGGGGGAAAAATACAAGGAGTCACCTAGGGTGTCTCCAAAACACACTGAGAGAGAGGTAGTAGCTTCCTTCACTGCTCTTAGCACCCCCATCAAGCAAAAGGCAGAAGATAGAGGCAGACCCCCTTATATTTCAGGACAAGGAAAAGCACAAGAATAAGGCAAGGGAAACCCCAAACACCAAAAAAAATTCCCATTGTGATTGAGGACTCACCTAAACAATAGGATAAAATTCCTTCTCCTAAGTCTCCTATCACCTATGTGAGAAGGCCTATGACTAGATCCACCTCCTCCAAGGGAAAAGCAATCCTACAAGATACACAACAAGAACTACAGGAAGCAGAAGTAGTCCTACATGATACTCTGTTGAACCTACAGGAGACACAAAAATTGGAAAAGGAGGTAGGCCAGCAACAAGAAACTAAAGAAGAGGACCTAGAGTTGAAAGAACCTAGCTTCCAACCTAACCTTGATTCCTACTACAGGTTTATTGAAAGAGGCAGGGTCATTCCTAAAAAAATTTCTATTTCACTGTTCTTCAAGCTTGAGAAGGAGAGAGCCAGAACTCACCGATGGATGTAGATCGCCAAATTCAAGGGGGTGGAAGACATTAGGCACATGGAGGAGAAGCTCAAGGAGGTGGGAAGAGAGCTAAGTAGCTTGAGAGACAGAGAGGCCATAATAAAAAATCAACTAGAAACAAAAAATGCATGGTTGAGAGGACAATTGCAAGAAAGAGAGAATCAATTGGCATATATGTCTAGCCTCTCTTTGGAAGAAATCAAATGTAGGATTTCAGCTAAATCCTATGCCCTATACCTCAAGGAACAGTGGCTACAGTTCTAGATCAAGACCCTAGCATAGAGAGGCACCATGCCATTTCAGGACTATAGGCAATTCATTGGTCTTTATGATCAGAGCACACTGGAAGATAGGGCCAAGATGTCTGAGTTTTATTTGCACAACATGGCCTTAACAGACATGAATGTATGGGACCCTAATTCCATGCTAGGAGATTTATAGTTGATGGCTTTGGCATCATGGATGAACCATGAGGAATCAAGGGCTGCATATATGAAGAAGATATTGGCAAGAGAACAAATTGAACCTCTTATGATAAGAGCTGAATAGTCAAATCGCATGGCCCTCATCAGTACCCATAATTTGATTACAAATGATCCTCATCTTGCACCCAGGTATCTTGCTGCCCAAGAGCAAGAAATTTCACATTCTGAGGACATGTTCAGGATGTTAGGGGATGATAGCATACATCCTTGCCTGAGGAGATGGAACACATTTCCATACAACTTAAAGATAAGAGAGTACCACTTTCCTCAAAGATTGAGAGAAGCACTAAACATGACACCCATGTACAAGCAATCTATGCAAAGGTTGAAAGTCAATTGGATTGGCCTGAAACTTAGTCCATCACTACTCTTAGGAATTCTAGAAGGAAGGAAGGAAGAAGAAGAAAAGAGGCAGTGGGAGGAGGTAGAGAAGAAAGTAGGCTTCTATGAACAAGAAGAAGAAACAACAATAGAGGCATGGGATGTCATGGAGGCCACTAGAGCTATGAAGGATATGGATATTGATTGAGTTGCTCAGAGGATGAACAACACTTTCAGTAGGGGGTGATGATGATCCTCATCATTGGGTAATTATATGGGCCTTAATTCACCTCCTAGCTTAGCCAAACCAACTTTTATCACAACTTATTACATGTTTTTGATTATATTTTGTTTATGAGATGATTTAGAGTTGGATATTATGCCTAGTGGACTAATATGCATTGAATGCAGGATTGAAGGAGAAAATCAAGGAATTTTGGCAAAGGCTAAGGTTAAAACTCGAATGGGACAAGGGAGAGGGATTGTAGGAGGTAAATCCTCCTCATTTACTTCTCCCCCATTCGAATATTCCTCCATTTATCACACTAGCTCGAAGTGCAAGAAGCCAAGTCAGGAGGATTAGAAGGCAGCCGAGCAAGTGAGAGACAAAGATATATTTTATCTCTATTTTGGGAGCCGAGCCTCCCTAATTTTAAGGAAGCCGTTGGGGAATTAGTTGTATAAATAGAGAGGCCTAGTGCCTCATTAAGATTCAAATTTTTGTCGTAAAACTCTAAGCTATTTTCGAGCTCCAGACTTGTGAAAGTTTTATTGATGTAATTTTCTATTTTGGTAATAAAAATGAGTTTTGTTTTGAGCCAGCACTGGGTTAACTCAAAGGGTTGAAGCTCTTGGGTTAGGGACCAACCCTATAAGTGAAGGCTCCTCTTTCTTGTATCTGTATGTTTAGATTAGTCTTGTAGCTTCATTGCTAATTTGCCTTTAGATGTATTTTCATTGCAAGTAGTGTAGATTGGATTTGTTGTTTATTAGTTTGCTTCCATTTGTGCCTTACTTCAGTAGCAGTTTAGTAGGGATAAAAGGAGTAACACAAGGCTGTCAGTACGTGTCTTGGCCTCATTTCCTCCCTTTGGGATCATGATTTGAGGAAGGGACCCTTATGTAGCCCCAAAAACACATATTTCTATTTCTTGCATGAGCTTTAGAGTTTACTGTATTTAATTTAGCATCTGATCAGTTTTGCAAATTACAATTTCATTTCCATCTCTTCTATCGTCATTCTTGCAGTTTATCTCATCCATGCTTTCATTCCTTTCAACAACTTTCCTCATGCATAATTTACGTAGTTAGTTCATTAATTCTGCTTTTCTAGCTTATGAGAATGCTTCTTGTTCACATAGCTTTTTGGAAATTATACATGTTTTATGTAGAGTAGGTGCTTCAGGAGTAGACAAAGACTTCATATCCAACAACCACCTTCCACTTCATCCACCATAGTTATTCCTTGTTTTCACCATTGCCTTCACTAGTTTTCATCATTTTACATAGAAATTCTTCCAAGCACATTGGGCGAATCTAAACATCCTCTATCCTTTCCGTTGACTTTTGAGTGATCCTAGACCTTTCCTCACTTCATTCCACCCATATACCACCTTCCCTAAGCCTTCCATCACCTCCGACACCTTCCATTTTTCTCTCAGTTGTATCCTATAGGTTTACAGGGAATCCTGTAGGTTTTCTTGAAATGGCATGTTTTGAGGCCGAATTGAGGGAAAACCTATAAGAAGTCACCAAAGGTCTCCGAAGGGTCTCCCACACCTTCTGACCATATCCTAACCCTTCCATCCATCCTCCAACATCCTTAATTCACCTGCCACATCACCAAAAGAAATTAGTTTGCATACTTGATTTTTCATGAAAAGACAAAAAGACAAAACAGAGTTATTTCAGTCCCTTTACTTGCACATTAGTGATGTTTGATTATTTTTACTTCCATGCTTAGATAATAGCATTTGGTTCATGTTAATTTAGCATTATTGAAAAGCATAGTTTCTTGGCAGTTAATTAGGAAATGGTGTGATTTAGCATTTAATTTCGGTCTTTTTCATTATTGCAGTAGAGTAGCTCCCCCTTAGAGTAGATTTCCCTTTCTTCCATCAAGAAACCAAGCTTCTTCTGACTCCATAGAAGTCTAGCTTGAAAACCCCAGTGGTCTCTCGCTAGTTGAACCATGACAAAAGGCAGAACCATCACTTTTACTTGTGTATACAACACTGTCTCTTATCACCTACATGAGAAGGCCTATGACTAGATCCACCTCCTCCAAGGGAAAAGAAATCCTACAGGATACACAACAAGATCTACAGGAAGCAGAAGCAGTCCTACAAGATACTCTGTTGAACCTATAGGAGACACAAAAATTGGAAAAGGAGGTAGGCCAACAACAAGAAACTAAAGAAGAGGACCCAAAGTCAAAAGAACCAAGCCCCAAACCTAACCTTGTCTCCTACTACATGTTTATTGAAGGAGGCAGGGTCATTCCTAAAAAATTTGCTATTCCACTATTCTTCAAGCTTGAGAAGGAGAGAGTTAGAACTCACTGATGGATGCAGATCGCTAAATCCAAGGGGGTGGAAGACATTGGGAACATGGAGGAGAAGCTCAAGGATATGGACAAAGAGCCAAGTAGCTTGAGAGACAGAGAGGCCATAATGAAAAATCAACTAAAAACATCAAATTCATGGTTGAGAGGACAACTGCAAGAAAGAGAGAATCAATTGGCATGTATGGCTAGCCTCTCTTTGGAAGAAATCCAACGTAGGATGTTAGCTAGATCCTATGCCCTATACCTCAAGGAACAATGGATACAGTTCCAGATCAAGACCCTAGCACAAAGAGGTACCATGCCAGTTTAGGACTACAGGTAGTTCATTGATCTTTGTGATCAGAGCACACTAGAAGATAGGGCAAGATGTTTGAGTTTTATTTGCACGACATGGACTTAACATACATGAATGTATGGGACCCTAATTCCAAGTTAGGAGATTTATAGTTGATGGCTCCGGCATCATGGATGAACCATGAGGAATCAAGGGCTGCAGATATGAAGAAGATATTGGCAAGAGAACAAACTAAACCTCTTATGATCAGAGTTGAATAGTCAGATCCCATGGTCCTCATCAGTACCCATAACTTGATTGCAAATGATCCTCAGCTTGCACCCAGGTATCTTGTTGCCCAAGAGCAAGCAATTTCAAATTTTGAGGACATGTTGAGGCTGTTAGGGGATGATACCATACATGATTTCTTGAGGAGATGGAACAGATTGCCATATAGCTTAAAGATAAGAGAGTACCACTCTCAAAAAATATTGAGAGAAGCACTATACAGGACACCCATGTACAAGCAATCTATGCAAAGGTTGAAAGTCAATTGGATTGGCCTAAAACTCAGTCCACCACTACTCTTTGGAATGCTAGAAAGAAGGAAGGAAGAAGAAGAAAAGAGGCAGTGGTTGGAGGTAGAAATGAAAGCAGGCTTCTATGAACAAGAAGAAGAAACCACAACAGAGGCATGGGATGTCAGGGAGGCCACTAGAGCTATGAAGGATATGGATATTGATTGAGTTGCTTAGAGGATGAGCAACACTTTCAGTAGGAGGTGATGATGAGCCTCATCATTGGGTAATTATATGGGCCTTAATTCACCTCCTAGCTTAGTTGAACCACCTTTTCTCACAACTTATTACAAGTTTTTGATTATATTTTGTTTATGAGATGAGTTAGACTTGGATATTATGCCTAGTGGACTAATATGCATTGAATGCAGGATTGGAGGAGAAAATCAAGGAATTTTGGAAAAGACTAAGGCTAAAACTCGAATGGGATAAGGGAGAGGGATTGTAGGAGGTAAATCCTCCTCATTTACTTCTCCCCCATTCGAATATTCCTCCATTTATCACACCAGCACGGAGTGCAAGCAACCAAGTCATGAGGATTAGAAGGCAACCGATCAAGTGAGAGACAAAGAGCTAGTTTATCTCGAGATTGGGAGCCAATCCTCCCTAATTTTAAGGAAGTCACTGGGGACTTAAGTTGTATTAGTAGAGAGGCATAGAGACGCATTAGGATTTGAATTTTTGTGGTAAAACCCTAAGCTATTTTCGAGCTCAAATCTTGTGAAAGTTTTATTGATGTAATTTTTTGTTTTGGTAATAAAAATGAGTTTTGTTTTGAGCCAACACCAAGTTAACTCAGAGGGTTGAAGCTCTTGGGTTAGGGTCCAACACTAGCAGCCAAGGCTCCTCTTTCTTGTATCTATATGTTTAGATTAGTCTCATAGCTTCATTGTTAATTTTCCTTTAGATGTATTTTCATTGCAAGTAGTGTAGATTGGAATGGTTGTTTCTTAGTTTGCTTCCATTTGTACCTTACCTCAGTAGCAAGTTAGCAGGGATAAAAGGAGTACCAAAAGGTTGTCAATAGGTGTCTTGGTCTCATTTCCTCACTTTGGGATCATGATTTGAGGAAGGGACCCTTATGCAGCCCCCAAAACACATATTTCTATTTCTTGCATGAGGTTTAGAGTTTACTGTATTTAAGTTAGCATTTGATCAGTTTCGCAAAGTAGGATTTCATTTCCATCTCTTCAATCTTCATTCTTACAGTTGATCTCATCCATGCTTTCATTCCTTTCAACAACTTTCCTCATATATAATGTATGTAGTTAGTTCATTAATTCTGCTTTTCTAGCTTACGAGTGTTTCTTATTCACATAGCTTTTTGGAAATTATACATGTTTTAGGTAGAGCAGATGCTTCAGGAGTAGACAAAGACTTCATAGCCAGCAACCACCTTCCAATTCATCCACCATAGTCATTCCTTGTTTTCACCATTGCCTTCACTAGTTTTCATCATTTTACAGAGAAATTCTTCCAAGCACATTGAGCGAATCCAACCATCCTTTATCCTTGTTGTTTACTTCTGAGTGATCCTAGACCTTTCCTCACTTCATTCCACCAATATACCACCTTATATAATCACCTCCAACACCTTCCATGTTGTTCTCGGCTGTATCCTGTAGGTTTACAGGGAATCCTGTTGGTTTCTAGTACATCCTGTAGGTCTTCCTCAAATGGCCTATTTTGAGGCCGAATTGAGGGAAAACCTCTAGGAAGTCACCAAAGGTCTCCCAAGGGTCTCCCACACCTTTCGACCATATCCTAACCCTTCTAGCCATCCTCCAACATCCTTAAGTCACCTGCCACATCACCAAAATAATTTAGTTTGCATACTTGATTTTGCATGAAAAGACAAAAAGACAAAAACAGAGTTATTTCAATCCCTTTACTTGCACATTAGTGATGTTTGATGCTTTTTATTGCCATGCTTAGATAATAGAATTTGGTTCATGTTAATTTAGCATTATTGCAAAGCATAGTTTCTTGGCAATTAATTAGGAAATGGTGTGATTTAGCGTTGAATTTCGGTCTTTTCATTATTGCAGTAGAGTAGCTCCCCCTTAGAGTAGATTTCCCTTTCTTCCATCAAGAAACCAAGCTTATTCTAACTCCATAGAAGCCTGCCTTGAAAACCGCAGTGGTCTCTCACCAACTGAACCATGACAAAAGGAAGAACCATCACTTTTACTTGTGTATACAACACTGTCTCCTATCACCTATGTGAGAAGGCCTATGATTAGATCCACCTCCTCCAAGGGAAAAGAAATCCTACAGGATACACAGTAGGCTCTACAGGAAGTAGAGGCAGTCCTACAAGATACTCTGCTGAACCTACAGGAGACACAAAAATTGGAAAAGGAGGTAGTCCAACAACAAGAAACTAAAGAAGAGGACCTAGAGTCAAAAGAACCTAGCCCCCAACCTAACCTTGACTCCTACTACAGGTTTATTGAAGGAGGTAGGGTCATTCCTAAAAAAATTGTTATTCCACTATTCTTCGAGCTTGAGAAGGAGAGAGCTAGAACTCACCGATGGATGTAGATCGCCAAATCCAAGGGGGTGGAAGACATTAGGCACATGGAGGAGAAACTCAAGGAGATGGGCAAAGAGCTAAGTAGCTTGAGAGACAGAGAGGCCATAATGAAAAATCAACTAGAAACAGAAAATGCATGGTTGAGAGGACAACTGCAAGAAAGAGAGAATCAATTGGCATGTATGGCCAACCTCTCTTCGGAAGCAATCCAATGTAGGATGCTAGCTAAATCCTATGCCCTATACCTCAAGGAACAGTGGCTACAGTTCCAGATCAAGACCCTAGCACAGAGAGGCACCATGCCATTTGAGGACTATAGGCAATTCATTGATCTTTGTGATTAGAGCACACTAGAAGATAGGGCCAAGATGTCTGAGTTTTATTTGCACAAGATGGCCTTAACTGTAATATTCCTAATTAGCTATGGCTAATTGGAATATTCGATTTTGTTCGATTTTTGCCTTATATAGTTATTTGTAAATAAAAAGTGAGGAAGGGGGAACATAACTCACTTTAGAATAAAAATAAAAATAAATAAATAAATAAGAAAAAACAAAATCACTTCCTAGGTAGCACAACATTGTGACTTAAGGGAGAACCAAGGGGGCCAAAGGGGGACGCATAAATGGGGCCCACACAGACAGATGGAGGGACTGCGCAGGAGGGAAGGAACACATGACAAGAAGGGGATCACGCCGGAGAAAGTGAGCCTAGGGATTGTGAGAGGCAGAGGCTATAAAATAGAGAGGAACCCCCTCATTTTTATCATTCTGGTTATGACCATTCGTGATAGTCATTTCGACTTAGAGCATGCTGGCTATTTAGCTAGTCTGCAGTACTGTTTAGTGCATTGAGTGTCTCTGTTTGGAGATCTCACCCTTAGCCCTGGGGGAATTCGAGTGCCTGCTCGGGCAAGGTATATCCATTAGCATTCCAGCAGTAGATTCATCAGAATTTTAGTAGCAGTTTCATCAACATTTCAGCAGCAGTTTCATCAGCGTCTTTGAGGAACTGTTTAGAACCCCAAGGGGGTGATTTTGGGGGGTCGGCCATTCCAGGAAATATTTCTGGGTTTTTTTGGGTTTCTTTAGTAGAGCCCGAATCCAGAGTTTCAACTTTTTCTGAGGAGGGGAGCAGCCCCAAATCATCATTTGTTTTCTAGTAGTAGTAGCAGCACAACAACAGCATCCACGCAGAGAAGCCATTCTTGTCATTATGAGAGTATTTCTTCACTTTCCTTGTGCAAGTCGAGGTTCCATCTGTTTAATCACCTCTTGTACTCATTTATTACTCAGTATAATAAAATGGCTTAGCATTTCTCGCTGCATTTCTTGTGTATTTGCTTATATTTCCGGTTTACATTATTATATGTTGTTCCACTATTATTTTATCACTTCTGGGTTATTATATCATTTGCACATATTTGGTTGGAGTTTTTGCGGAGGTTTGAGGAACATTCTGGGTTAGGAATATTACAGTGGTATTAGAGCATAGATCTGGCTCAGCCTATGGAGCTAGCAATCTATGACACGGGGGGAGAAACCCTATATTTGTTACAGAGGTCGGAGATACAGAGACATTGGGCATAGGTTGGAGAATACCTATGGAGAGGGAGATTGTGTTCCGATGCATAGAACAGGAGGAGCTTGTGGTGGACATAGAATAGAGGGAGCCGGTGGTGGACGCAGAGCTGGAGGCTCCAATGGCAGATGATGACGGGAAGAGATTTGCGGATACACTCCTCAAATCAGTGCAGGATCTATCGAGGTAGATTAAGGTGATGGGGCAAAGATTCACGGCAATAGAGGCCAGACAGCATGAGAGGCCACGGGTTTTCCAGGTTGGTGAAGGATCAGTGCATCCCACCATTTGCTAGAGCAGCGTGATACTGCGCAGCAGGTGGCCTCACATGCCCCTACACACTCTACCATGCCCACTTTCTTAGGAGCAGACATGGGGGTCGTAACCCAGTAGGAGGTAGAGCCTGGACACATGGGTGATTATTTTGCAGAGTACCAGGCCTATGGGCAGGAGTTCTGGGAAGCCCTCTCATTCCGTGATTTTGTTCAGCTCCAACAGGATAGTAGACCCCGTGACCATCACAGAGGGTACTGACATTATCATGATGGTGACACCCACCGTGCAGCGAGTAGATTCCACTTACCTACGTTTGATGGCTCATCAAATAGTTCGGCAAGGTCTTGGGTGGAGAAGCTGGACATTTATTTCCAGCTTAACTAGATGTCAGAGACAGAGGCCATCAAGGTGGCGAGATTGCATTTGGATGGTGAGGCCCAAGTTTGGTGGTTTCATGGGATGGTTACATTGGGGCACTCCACAGTGACATCATATGTTGAGTTTACCAGGAGACTGATGGAGCGATTTGATCGGAGGGATCCAGAGCAGCATTTTGTTGAGCTAACGAGGCTCAAACAGACACAGAGCCCAGAGACCTACATTGCATATTTCTTGAGGGTCTCCGTGATGGTGCCAGACCTCTCCACGGCACAGAGGGTCTATATGTATGTTGAGGGGCTAGCAGAGCCACTTCGGGGTCTAGTCTGATCCACTAGACCAGCTACGCTCCAGGACGCTATCAGCAGGACCCGGGACTTAGAGGATGTCTTACCCAGGACCCGGACACCTTATCCCCAAAGACAAACTTTCCAGTCTAAGGGGAAGGATGTGAGGATTCCACCTCCAAAGGGGAATCCAAGACGAGTACAGCTTGACGATGATGCCAGGAGGGAGCTGAAGAAAAAGCAGTTGTGCTTCACTTGTCAGGAGCCATGGGCACCAAGACATAGATGTGCTGCTGGTAAATCACATTTTATTGAGGTCTTCTTCGAGAGCAGTGGAGAAGAGGATGACGAGGAGGATGTGGAGGCAAGAGATAGCCATGCCATACAGGGACCTTTGCCACCTCCACCACCAGCAGCAGGTGGTGCATCTTTTGCACCCACCGGAGGGGCCCTTGCAGCATTGCAAGGAGTTCCCAAGTATCTGATGCTATGCGTACAAGGGACAATACGTGGCCAGAGAGTATCAGTTTTGGTTGAAAATGGGGCAACCCACAACTTCATCGATGCCCAGATGGTTGAGCAGAGAGGTATACAAACAAAGAGCTTCGATGGGTTTTCAGTCTTGGTCCCAGGAGATCAGACCATGACATGTGCTATTTATGTTCCAAAGCTTTCAGTGATGATGGGCACCTACACATTGGCTGACCACTTTTTCTTGGTCGATATTCCAGACACCAACATGATACTGGGTGTTTAGTGGCTTATCACTCTAGGGAAAGCCACGATAGATTGGAAGACCCTGGAGATGGAGTGGGATGATGAGAAGACAGGGAGGCATGAGAAGATACGGGGACAACACACATATCTGCCTCAGACTGTCTCGGCTCATCAGATGGAGGAAGTCTTCCGAAAGGGAGACATAGAGTGGGCAGTGGAGCTACGTGCATCAGAGGTAGGAACTACAGGGCAGATGGTACACCTAGAGATACAGTCTATCCTTGATCGGTATGCCATAGTGTTTGGGGAGATTCCACCAGGAAAACCACTAGATCGGGGGTTTGAGCACACCATCGAGCTTTAGCAGGGCATACAAGCCGTGATTACCACCCCCTATAGGCACCCCAAGGCCTATCGAGATGACATTGAGTGGGCTATCCAGGAGTTTCTTGCATTGCCAGATTTCACGCAACCATTTGTTTTGGAGTGTGATGCGTCAGGAGAGGGGATTGGTGCAGTATTGATGCAGGGAGATCACCCTATAGCATTTGAGAGTCGGAAGCTCCTTCCGGACGAGAGGTTGTATTCCATATATGACAAGGAGATGCTAGGCATCATGCATGCATTGGCTAAGTATCAGCAGTATTTGGTAGGCAACAAGTTCAGGGTGAGGACTGATCACAATAGCCTCAAGTTCTTTTTGGAGCAGAAGTAGCTATAGGAGAGGTAGGAAAAGTGGATCAGTAAGATCCAAGCATATGACTTTGACATTGAGTATGTCAAAGGTAGGAACAACGTGGTAGCAGATGCCCTTTCACGTAGACCAGCCACGTTGTCTCTTATGAGCTTGGATACAGATTGGAGGGCTCGACTCTTAGTAGAGTACTCCAAGGACAGATTTTCATGTGAGGTTCTCGATGGGAAGGTGGCAGATAAGAGGTACAGGGTGGTCGATGAGATCATCTACTACAGGGACCGGATCTTCTTAACTGAGGGGTCTCAGCTCAAGAAGAAGATACTCCAGGCATCACATGATTCCCCATTGGTAGGACATCAGGGTTTTACCAAAACCTACAGGGCCATTAGGGAGAGGTTCTCATGGAGAGCCTCAAGGAGGACGTACTCCAACACGTCCGAGAGTGTGATGTTTGCCAGAGGAACAAGGGAGAGATGAACCATCCCGCAGGATTATTGCAGCCTCTTCCCATTCCGGAGGGGAAATGGGAGAGTATTTCGATGGATTTCATCACAGGGTTTCCCATGGTATAGGGCAAGGATTTTATCTTTGTCGTCGTTGATTGACTGACGAAGTACACACATTTCTTTTCCATATCCGCACACTATACAGTAGCATAGGTGGCTGAGCTGTTCTTCAAGGAGATATTCAAGCTACATGGTCTTCATAAGACCACCGTTAGTGACAGGGACAGCCGTTTCATGGGAGGGTTTTGGCAGGAGCTTTTTCGATTGGTGGGGATGGAGTTGACACCAAGTACCAACTATCACCCACAGACGGATAGACAGATGGAGATAGTTAACAAGTGGCTGGAGGGCTACTTGCATAACTATGTCAGTGGGCAGTAGCAAGCATGGCTGAAGTGGCTGCATCTGGGAGAGTACTGCTACAATACTTCGCATCACATGTCCATTGGTATGTCACCATTCTATGCCTTATATGGGTATCATCCTTTATCTTTTGTCGACGTGATGTTTGGTGATAGCAGGTCTCGTATAGCCAAGATTTGGATCCAAGAGAGCAAGGATGTCCTCCGAGCTCTCAAGGATAATATGGCTACAACGCAGAACCAGCAGAAGCTGTATGCCGACAGGGGTCGGGTGGAGAGGCAGTTCGAGGTAGGGGATATGGTCTACCTACGATTACAGCCATACCGACAATCATTGCTAAAGCAGAAGGGGGCTGAGAAGTTGAAGCCCCACTTTTATGGGCCATACAGGGTGATACGGAGGATTGGACATACAGGGTGATACGCAGGATTGGACAGGTTGCATATGAGTTGGAACTCACCCAAGGCAGCAAGATTCATAACATTTTTCATGTATCATGCTTGAAGAAGGCATTGGGGCAGCAGGTGATCATGATAGATGAGCTACCACCCATGGATGATGAGGGGCATTTGGTATTGCAACCGGAGGCTATCATTGACTCTAGGGAGAGACTGTTGTGGAGCAAGACGGTCTGGGAATTCTTGGTGAGGTGGAAGAATTTTCCGTATGAGGATGCCACTTGGGCAGAGTGAGGATATCTTACAACATCCATCACTTTAGTTGCTTGAGGACAAGCAACATTTTGCCAGGGGAGACTGTAATATTCCTAATTAGCTATGGCTAATTGGAATATTTGATTTTGTTCGATTTTTGCCTTCTATAGTTATTTGTAAATAAAAAGTGAGGAAGGGGGAACATAACTCACTTTAGAAAAAAAATAAAAGAAAAAATTCACTTCCTAGGTAGCACAACGTTGTGACTTAAGGGAGAACCAAGGGGGCCAAAGGGGGACGCAGAAATGGGGCCCACGCGGACACATGGAGGGACTGTGTAGGAGGGAAGGAACACATGGAAAGAAGGGATCACGCAGGAGAAAGTGAGCCTAGGGATTGTGAGAGGCAGAGGCTATAAAATAGAGAGGAACCCCCTCATTTTTATCATTTTGGTTATGATCATTTTTGATAGTCATTTCAACTTAGAGCACGCTGGCCGTTTAGCTAGTCTGCAACACTGTTTAGTGCATTGAGTGTCTCCGTTCGGAGATCTCACCCTCAGCCTCGGGGGACATCGAGTGCCTGCTCAGGCAAGGTATTTCCATTGGCATTCCAGTAGTAGATTCATCAGCATTTCAGCAGCAGTTTCATCAGCATTTCAGCAGCAGCTTCATTAGCATCTTTGAGCAACTGCGCAGAACCCCAAGGGGGTGATTTTCGGGGGTCGGCCATTTAGAAAATCTGTCTGGGTTTTTCTGGGTTTCTTGAGTAGAGCTCGAATCCAGAGTTTCAACTTTTTCTGAGGAGGGGAGCAGCCCCAAATCATCAATTGTTTTCTAGCAGTAGTAGTAGCACAACAACAACATCCACGCAGAGAGGCCATTCTTGTCATTCTAAGAGTATTTCATAACTTGCCTTGTGCAAGTTGAGGTGCCATTTGTCTAATCACCTCTTGTACTCATTTATTGCTCAGTATAATAAAATGTCTTAGCATTTCTCGCTGCGTTTCTTGTGTATTTGCTTATATTTCCAGTTTACATTATTATATGTTGTTCCACTGTTATTTTATCACTTCTGGGTTATTATATCATTTGCACATATTTGGTTGGAGTTTTTGCAGGGGTTTGAGGAACATTTTGGGTTAGGAATATTACATTAACAAACATGAATGTATGGGACCCTAATGCTAAGTTACGAGATTTACAGTTGATGGCTTTGGCATCATGGATGAACCATAAGGAATCAAGGGCTACACAGATGAAGAAGATATTGGCAAGAGAAAAAAATGAATCTCTTATGATCAGAGTTGAACAGTCAGATCCCATGGCCCTCATCAGTACCCATAATTTGATTGCAAATGATCCTCATCTTGCACCCAGGTATCTTGTTGCCCAAGATCAAGCAATTTCACATTTTGAGGACATGTTTAGGCTGTTAGGGGATGATATCATACATGCTTGCTTGAGGAGATGGAACACATTACCATACAACTTAAAGATAAGAGAGTACCAGCCTCCTCAAAGATTGAGAGAAGCACTAAACAAGACACCCATGTACAGGCAATCTATGCAAAGGCTAAAAGTCAATTGGATTGGCTTGAAACTTAGTCCACCACTACATATAGGAATTCTAGAAGGAAGGAAGGAAGAAGAAGAAAGGAGGCAGTGGGAGGATGTAGAAAATAAAGCAGGCTTCTATGAACAAGAAGAAGAAACCACAACATAGGCATGGGATGTCAAGGAGGCCACTAGAGCTATGAAGGATATGGATATTGATTGAGGTGCTCAGAGGATGAGCAACACTTTCAGTAGGGGGGGTGAGGATGAGCCTCATCATTGGGTAATTATATGAGCCTTAATTCACCTCCTAACTTAGTCAAACCAACTTTTCTCACAACTTATTACATGTTTTTGATTATATTTTGTTTATGAGATGAGTTAGAGTTGGATATTATGCCCAGTTGACTAATATGCATTGAATGCAGGATTGAAGGAGAAAATAAAGGAATTTTGGCAAAGACTAAGGTTAAAACTCGAATGGGACAAGGGAGAGGGATTTTAGGAGGTAAATCCTCCTCATTTACTTCTCCCCCATTCGAATATTCCTCCATTATCACACCAGCTTGGAATGCAAGCACCCAAGTCATGAGGATTAGAAGGCATCCGAGCAAGTGAGAGACAAAGAGATAGTTTATCTTGAGTTTGGGAGCCAAGCCTCCCTAATTTTAAGGAATTTGTTGGGGACTTTAGTTGTATAAGTAGAGAGGCATAGATCTGCATTAGGATTTGAATTCTTGTGGTAAAAATTTAAGCTATTTTCCAGCTCAAAACTTGTGAAAGTTTTATTGATGTAATTTTCTGTTTTGGTAATAAAAATGAGTTTTGTTTTGAGCCAACACCGAGTTAACTCAAAGGGCTCAACCCTAGCAGCCAAGGCTCCTCTTTATTGTATCTATATGTTTAGATTAGTCTCATAGCTTCATTGTTAATTTTCCTTTAGATGTATTTTCATTACAAGTAGTGTAGATTGGATTGGTTGTTTATTAGTTTGCTTCCATTTGTGCCTTACTTCAGTAGCAGGTTAGCAGGGATAAAAGGAGTACAAAAGGATGTAAATAGGTGTCTTGGCCTCATTTCCTCCGTTTGGGATCATGATTTGAGGAAGGGACCCTTATGCAGCCCCAAAAACACATATTTCTATTTCTTTCATGAGGTTTAGAGTTTACTGTATTTAAGTTAGCATCTGATCAGTTTTTCCAAGTATGATTTCATTGCCATCTCTTCAATCTTCGTTCTTGTAGTTGATCTCATCCATGCTTTCATTCCTTTCAACAACTTTCCTCATGCATAATGTAGGTAGTTAGTTCATTAATTATGCTTTTCTAGCTTACGAGAATGCTTCTTGTTCACGTAGCTTTTTGGAAATTATATATGTTTTATGCAGAGCAGGTGCTTCAGGAGTAGACAAAGACTTCATAGCTAGCAACCACCTTCCAATTCATCCACCATAGTCATTCCTTGTTTTCACCATTGCCTTCACTAGTTTTCATCATTTTACATAGAAATTCTTCCAAGCACATTGAGAAAATCCAACCACCCTCTATCCTTTTTGTTTACTTCTGAGTGATCCTAGACCTTTCCTCACTTCATTCCACCCATATACCACCTTCCCTAAGCCTTCCGTCACCTCCAACACCTTCCATTTTTCTCTTGGTTGTATCTTGTAGGTTTATAGTGAATCCTGTATGTTTTCCTGAAATGGCCTATTTTGAGGCCGAATTGATGGAAAACCTCTAGGACGTCACCAAAGGTCTCCCAAGGGTCTCCCACACATTTCAACCATCTCCTAACCCTTCCATCCATCCTCCAACATCCTTAATTCACCTGCCACATCACCAAAAGAAATTAGTTTTCATAATTGATTTTGCATGAAAAGACAAAAAGACAAAAATGGAGTTATTTCAGTCCATTTACTTGCACATTAGTGATGTTTGATGCTTTTTACTTCCATGGTTAGATAATAGCATTTGGTTCATGTTAATTTAACATTATTGCAAAACATAGTTTCTTGGAAATTAATTAGGAAATGGTGTGATTTAGCATTGAATTTCGGTATTTTTCATTATTGCAGTAGAGTAGTGCCCCCTTAGAGTAGATTTCCCTTTCTTCATCAAGAAACCAAGATTCTTATGACTCCATAGAAGTCTAGCTTGAATACCCTACTGGTCTCTTGCCAGTTGAACCGTGAAAAAAAGGAAAAACCATCACTTTTACTTGTGTATACAGCACTGTCACCTCCAAGTTTGTACGAACCTCGAGTTGATAAAGTAAAGCTGGTAGCCCAAGAGTTGTAGCATTCTTGCTACAATACTGGCACTCATCACTTTTTGGCACCGTTTCCGGGGAGGTGTCTGAGTAACATGTGAATATCGCTTCTTTCTTCTATTTCTTGTCTCTAATATTTTGCCATTAGTTTATTTCTGCAAAAGTAATTTAGTTGCTTCATTTTTCATTCTACATTTTCTACTTTCCTTTCCATTTTGCAAGCAAGATTTCAATTCAGCAAGTAGTTTTTTCATTCAGTTAGTAGTTCTCATTTAATCAACAATTTCAATTTTGCAAAGTACTTTCCAAGTTTGAAAAAAACACAAAACCAACCAAAAAAATTTCCTTTCATGCCTCATAGGAATAGGGATAACTTAGGGAATTTTTTGCCAAATACCCCCATTGCATCAAACAACCAACCTTCCCTATTCTTTGGTGGCTGTGAACTGGAGGAACCCTTAGGTGAGAAACTTGACATATTTGAAGAACCTATAGGGAAGAAGAAGAAGAAGAACCCATTCCTACTGAACCAATGGCTGAAAACAGAAATGACAGAGGGAATAGAGAGAGAGAGTCGAGGTTGCCTTCCGCATTAGGGAAACCAATGGGGACACCAAGATGAAAAATATAAGCCCCTCTTCCCTACCTCATTTCCATGGCTTGAATGCAGAAGACCTCGACATTTTCCTATTTGATTTTGTTGTTATATGCCGAACCTATGACTATACAGATGATGAGTAGAAGTTAAAACTATTTCCGTCTACCCTCAAGGATGCAACATTGCGCTAGTTCATGGGTTTACCTAGGGATATCATCACAACTTGGGCTCAGATGCAACAAACCTTTAACAAAAAGTATTGATACTTTTGTAGATCAAAGGATACTAAAGAGGAAATCTTTAGGATGACCATAGGAAATGATGAATCCCTAGAGGACTATGAAGAAAGATTCCATCTTAGTTACAAAAGGGCCAGGTGCACACTTGACCCTGAGTCACTAAAGCTGGTCCTGCTTAGGGGAGTAAGGGAATATCTTCTGGATACCTTTCACTTGTTAGCAGGAGGAGATATCTACCAATTACCCTATGAGGATATCAAGAGTGTGTTTAGAAACCATTCTATGGAAGCTAGGAAAAAGGTTTGGGGTAGCCAACCTATGGTCAATACTTCCTCTTCCAACTCATCTATCAAGGGTGAAATTGGAAACATGCTGGAAGATTTCAAGAGTGAGATGTTGCAAACCTTGCCTTACAAATGGACACTAAGCACATTAAGAGAAAGGAGGAGGAAGCAGAGACAACCTTGGCCATTTTCTATCCTAGATGCACCAGGACGCACCCTAGGAATGAATGTCCATTGAATTCTATTGAAATTTTCTCAGTCTGTGAAGAAAACCACTCCAGGGACAAGAGTCCTTCTTTTCCTGGACTCAAAGTTGTCTATGAAGGAGCTGAAGGGGTCTTATTGAGCAGCTTTGCTACATAAACCAAAGGAGACGTCATGGGCCTAGACCATACCAGCAGGGCATGCAAGGGTCATCCCATGCATATTACAACACCAACTATACCACATCCATACCTTCTTGGGGACCCCTACTCATCCTTCTTGGTCTACACCTCCTCCTTGGTCCTTTGCATCTTAATATCACTCCCAGATAGCCAACTAATCATTTCAACCATATGCTCCACCACAACCTCAGTGGAATGCACCTCCCTAGGGGTGGAGGAACCAATACAACAATGCTCCAGCTTTATTACCCCCACCACCTACCCAACCACAAATGTTAGACTCTTCTCCACCCAAGCAACCCCAGATGCCTGCCCAGCCAAATACGAACTCGAACAACAAATAGGCTCAACAAGTATATGGTGGAGAGACATCATATCTAGCTTATGCTGGGGAAATCTAGGTGGTTAACCTAAGATATGGGAGAGTTCTCCTGGATAAAAAAACCTCCACCTCCACCTAGGGAGGTTGAGAAAGAAAGAGAGGAAAGAATTATTAAAGTAAATCCACCCTTTCCTGAGAGATTAACCCAACCACTCCAGCCTACGCCAGAAGAGACTGAACTTTTGGGAGAATTGAAAAATCTATGTGTAAATATTCCACTTCTCCAAGAAATAAAAGATGTTCCTATTTACAATTAGTTGATTAAGGAGAAGTGCTTCAAGCATCTAGGGAGGCGAAGAAGAGATGCCCCTACCATTAATTTCATTGGACAACTGTCCGACTTAATCTTGGAGCAGGTAATCTGTCCAAAGTATTTGGACCCTGGAAGCCTTGTAGTATATGTGCACATCAATAGCACCCTTGTCCCACAAACTTTGATTGATCTTGGGGCTGCCATTAATGTGATGACCAAGGAAACCATGCTCAAGATCAACCTCCAAGGTTCATTGAGGAAGACTAAAATAGTTCTGCAACTTACAAACCGCTCCATTGTGACCCTTGAAGGGATTATGGAGGATGTGATGGTCTCCATTGACTCTTGGGAGTACCCTATAAATTTCCTAGTTCTCCAGCCTAAGGCTAAGCTTATTGGTTACCCGCTCATCCTTGGGATACCCTAGTTGGCCACTGTTGATGCTTACATTAGCTGCAGAGCTGGGAATATGACCATCAAGAATGGGCATATGTCCAAGCAGTTAGTCCTATACCCTCTTGCTCAACCATCTTTAGAGCATTATTTACCTTTATGGTTGGAGGAGGAAGAAGATGAAGTTTATTCCACACAACTTTATACTTTAGAAACAACCATGGGAGGAGGAGAGCAGGATGAAGATGATTTGATTGAACACCTACTCCAAAGTCCAACTCCTAGTACATTTCCCTTAGAAGATGTAGTAAAGGAAACCCAGAACAATCATCCAATTGACCTATTCTTGGCCGATTCCAACCCCCTTTGTGTCAAAACCATAGAATTCAGCCTTGAGAGAACCTTGAAAATCAATCCATCTCTTTCTTCTCTCCAAGAAGAGAAGTTATGCAACATGTTAAAGGAACATCTAGATGCCTTCTCTTGGAGTTACAAAGAAATGAAGGGAGTGCACCCCTTAGTGTGTACTCACCACATATACATCAAATAAGGTTGCAAGCCAATCCGACAACCCCAAAGGAGGATGAATCCAGCTCTTAAAGATATAGTCAAAGAAGAACTGCAAAAACTGCTAGATGTAGGATTCATTTACCCTATCTCTGACAGTGAATGGATCTCTCCTTTGGTGTTAGTCCTAAAGAAAAATGGTAAGTGGAGGATTTGTGTCGATTGCAGGGAGTTGAACAAAGCCACAAGGAAGTACCATTTTCCTCTACCATTCATTGACCAAGTGTTAGGTAGGGAAAAGGTTTTTCTCTTTCCTAGATGGATTCAATGGGTACAACCAAATCCAGATCAGCGGGTAGAATTGAAATATATGATTAGATGAAAACTATTGATTGAATGAAAAAACTACTTACTGAATTGAAATCTTTCTTGAAAAATGGAAAGGAACGCAGAAAATGTATAATGAAAAATGAAGAAACAAAAAAAAAACTGCAGAAATAAATTAATAGCAGAATATTAGAGATAAGAAATAGAAGAAAGAAAGAAGTAATCATATATTACTCAGACACCTCCTCGACAACAACACCAAAAAGTGATGAGCGCCAGTATTGCATTAATAATGCTGCAATCCCTGGACTACCATCTTTACTTTATCAACCCGAGGTTCGTACAAACTTGGAGGTGACAGTGCTGTATACACATGTAAAAGTGATGGTTCTACCTTTTGCCACAGTTCAACTTGCGAGAGACCACTAGGGTTTTCAAGCCAGACTTCTATGGAGTCAGAAGAAGATTGGTTTCTTGATGGAAGAAAGGGAAATCTACTCTAAGGGGGATCTACTCTACTGCAATAATGAAAAAGACCGAAATTCAATGCTAAATCACACCATTTCCTAATTAACAACCAAGAAACTATGCTTTGAAATAATGCTAAATTAACATGAACCAAACACTGTTATCTAAGAATGGAAGTAAAAAGCATCAAACATCACTAATGTGCAATTAAAGGGACTGAAATAACTCTATTTTTGTCTTTTTGTCTTTTCATGCAAAATCAAGTATGTAAAGTAATTTCTTTTGGTGATGTGGTAGGTGAATTAAGGATGTTGGAGGATGGTTGGAAGGGTTAGGAGATGGTCGGAAGGTGTGGGAGGACCTTGGGAGACCTTTGGTGACTTCCTAGAGGTTTTCCCTCAATTCGGCCTCAAAATAGGCCATTTCAGGAAAACCTACAGGGTGTACTAGAAACCTACAAGATTCCATGTAAACCTACAAGATACAGTTGAGAGAAAAATGGAAGGTGTTGGAGGTGATGGAAGGCTTAGGGAAAGTGGTATATGGGTGGAATGAAGTGAGGAAAGGTATAGGATCACTGAGAAGGCAACAACAAGGATAGAGGATGGTTGGATTCACTTGATGTGCTTGGAAGAATTTCTATGTAAAATGATGAAAACTAGTGAAGGCAATGGTCAAAACAAGGAATGAATATGGTGGATGAAGTGGAAGATGGTTTCTGGCTATGAAGTCTTTTTCTACTCCTGAAGCACTTACTCTTCATAAAACATGTATAATTTCCAAAAAGCTATGTGAACAAGAAGCATTCTCGTAAGCTATAAAAGTAGAATTAATGAAATAACTACCTACATTATGCATGAGGAAAGTTGTTGAAAGGAATGAAAGCATGGATGAGATCAACTAAAATAATTAAGAAAAGATATGGCAATGAAATCCTACGTTGCAAAATTGATCAGATGCTAACTTAAATATAGTAAACTCTAAAGTTCATGCAAGAAATAGAAATCTGTGTTTTTTGGGCCGCATAAGGATCCCTTCCTCAAATCATGATCCCAAAGGGAGGAAATGAGGCCAAGATACCTACTGAAATATTTTTGGTACTCCTTTTATCCCTGCTATCCTGCTACTAAAGTAAGGCACAAATGGAAGAAAACTAATAAACAACCAATCCAATCTACACTACTTGCAATGAAAATACATCTAAAGGCAAATTAACAATGAAGCTATGGGACTAATCTAAACATACAGATACAAGAAAGTGGAGCCTTGGCTGCTAGGGTTGGTCCCTAACCCAAGAGCTTCAGCCCTCTGAGTTAACTCAGTGCTGGCTCAAAACAAAACTCATTCTTATTACCAAAACAGAAAATTACATCAATAAAACTTTTACTAAGTTTGGAGCTCGAAAATAGCTTAGAGTTTTACCACAAAATTTTGAATCCTAATGAGCCTCTAGGCCTCTCTACTTATAAAACTTAAGTCCCCAATGACTTCCTTAAAATTAGGGAGGCTCGACTCCCAAACTTGAGATAAACTAGCTCTTTGTCTCTCACTTGCTCGACTACCTTCTAATCCTCATGACTTGGCTGCTTGCACTCTGAGATGGTGTGATAAATGGAGGAATATTTGAATGGGGGAGAAGTAAATGAGGAGGATTTACCTCCTGCAATCCCTCTCCCTTGTCCCATTCGAGTTTTAACCTTAATCTTTGCCAAGATTCCTTGATTTTCTCCTTCAATCCTGCATTCAATGCATATTAGTCCACTATGCATAATATCCAACTCTAACTCATCTCATAAATAAAATATAATAAAAAACATGTAATAAGTTGTGATAAAAGTTGTTTTGACTAAGCTAGGAGGTGAATTAAGGCCCATATAATTACCCAATGATGAGGCTCATCACCCAGCTCAACAGTGACAAAGAGTGGATCCATTACATCTATTTGTGTATACATCATTGTCACCTCCAATTTTGTATGAAACCCGGGTTGATAAAGTAAAGTTGGTAGCCCTAGGAGTTGCAGCATTCTTGTTGTAATACTGGTGCTCATCAATTTTTGGCGCCGTTTCTGGGAGGTGTCTAAGTAGATGTGATTTCTTCTTTCTTTCTTCCATTTATTATCAATTTCATTATGCTATTAGTTTCATTTTTTACAAAGTAGTTGTAAGTTGGTTTGCTTTCCTTTCCATTCTACAAGTGATTTCATTCAACAGTTAGTTTTAATTCAGTTTGTATTTTCAATTCTGCAATTAGTCTTAAAGCTTGAAAAACAAAACAAAACACTTCTTTGATGCCTCGGGAATAGGGATAACTTAGGAAAATTTCTACCAAATACCCCCACCACTTCAAACAACCAACCTTCCCTCTTCTTCGATGGATGTGAATTAGAGGACCCCTTAGGCAAACAACCAGAGATTTTTGAAGAGCCTATAGGGGAAGAAGAAGAACCCATTCTGAATGACATAATGGCTGAAAATAGAAATGAAAGGGAAGATAGAGAAATAATTGAGGGTGATTTTCCCATAAGAGAAACCAATGGGGATGCCAAGATGAAAAACATAAGCCCCTCTTCTCTTCCTCACTTCCATGGCATGACCTCAAAATATCTAGATACTTTCTTGTTTGAATTTGTTGTCATATGCAGAACTTATGATTACACCATTGATGATCAAAATTTGAAATTATTCCCATCCACTCTCTAGGATGTAACACTACGTTGGTTCATGGGTTTACCTAGGGATAGTATCACCACCTGGGCTCAGATGCAGTAAGATTTCAACAACAAGTATAGGGACTACTTCAGGTCCAAAGAAACCAAAGAGGAAATTTTTAGAATGACCTTGGGGCATGATGAGTCCTTAGAGGATTATGAGGAAAGATTCCAGCTTAGCTATAAAAGGGCCAAGTGCACACTTGATCTTGAGTCACTTTAGCTAGTCCTACTCAGTGGGATCAGGGAAGATCTCCTGGATACCCTAAACTTTCTATCAAGAGGGGACATCTACCAGCTACCCTATGAGGATATAAAGACCATTTTTAAGAACCACTCTAGGATAACTAGAGAAAGGGGTAGGTTTAGTCAAACAGTGGCCAACTTATCCTCTTCCAACACATATATAAAATGTGAAATTGGAAACATGTTGGAATATTTTAAGAGTGAAATGATGCAAACCCTTTCCCTGTAGATTGACACTATGCAAATCAAGAGGAAGAAGGATGAAGAAGAGAGAGCATTAGCCATCTTCTACCCTAGATGAAAAAAGAGGCACCCTAGGAATGAATGTCCATTAAACCTTATAGAGATCTGCTCAGTTATGAAGAAAACCACTCAACAGACAAGTTCACTTCTCTACCTAGACTAAAAGTTTTGTATCAGGGAACTGAAGGGGTGATTAAACAACTCTTCTACATAAATCAAAGGAGGCCTCATTGGCCTCGACCATACCAACAGGGCATGCAAGGGTCATCATATGCATATTAAAACCCTAACCAAAACACATCCATTCCCTCTTGGGGCCCCCCTACTCATCCCTCCTTGGTCTTTTGCACCTCAGTACCATTCCCAACTAGCCATTTTAGACATATACTCCTCCACAACCTCATTGGAATGCATCACCCAGGGGTGGAGGCCCCCATACAACAATGCTCCAACTTTATTGCCTTCACCTCCATCTCAATCACAACTTTTACACCTTGCTCCACCTAAACAACCTCAGATGCATGCCCAACCAAACCCAAACCCGAACAACAGATAGGTACAATAGGTCTACAATGGAGAGATATCCTACCCTGATTATGTTGTGGAAATTCAGGAAATCAACCTTAGGTCTGGGAGAGTTCTCCCAGATAACCAACCTCCATCTCCACTCTGGGGGAGTGGGGAGGAAAGAGAGGAAAGTATGCCTAGAGTGAATCCAAAACCCTTTCCTGAAAGATTAACTCATCCAGTCCAACATACCCTAGAAGAGAATGAACTTCTGTGTGAATTGAAAAATCTATGTGTCAAAATACCACTTCTCCAAGCTATTAAGGATGTACCTATTTACAACAAACTGATTAAAGAGAAGTGTTTCAAACATCCAAGGAGGCAAAAAAGAGACATCCCTGCCATTAATGTCATTAGACAGCTATCCAATTTAATGTTGGGGTAGGTAATTTGCCCAAAGTATTTAGACCCTAGGAGCCCTGTATTAGATGTACACATCAATGGAACCATTGTCCCCCATACCTTGATTGATCTTGGGGCTGCCATTAATGTAATGACTAAGGACACCATCCTCAAGCTGAATCTCCAGTGTTCATTAAGAAAGACCATGACAGTCTTGCAGCTTGCAGACAGATCCACAGCAGCCCCTCAAGGGATTTTTGAGGGTGTGATGGTCTCCATTGACTCCTGGGAGTACCCTGCAGACTTCTTATTTCTCTATCCTAAGACCAAATTTAATTGTTATCCTCACATACTTGGGAGGCCTTTGTTAGCCACTATCGATGCCTACATAAGTTGCAGGGCTGGAAACATGACTATAAAAAATGGGCATCTATCCAAGCAGTTGGTCCTGTATCCTCCTGCTTAGCCATAATTAGAGCATGAATTACCTTTATGGCTAGAAGAGGAGGAGGAAGATGAAGTATACTCCTCCCAACTCTATACCCTAGAAACTGCCATAGGAGGAGGACAACCTAATGAAGATGATTTGATTTAACACAACCTCCAAAATCCAACTCCCAACACCATGTCTCTGGAGGAAGTAGAGAAGGAAGCCAAGAACACCCATTGGATTGATCTATGCTTATCTGACTCAAACCCTACTTGTGTCAAGATAATAGAATTTGGCCCTGAAAAAGCATTGGGAATCAACCCCTCTCTCTGTACACCAAGAAGAAGAGTTATGCAATATGCTGAGAGAGCATTTGGATGCCTTTGCTTGGAATTGCAAAGAAATGAAGGGAGTGCACCCCTCGGTGTGTACTCACCACATTTACATTAAAGAATGTTGCAAACCAGTCTGACAACCCCAAAGGAGAATGAATCCAACTCTCAAAGATATAGTCAAAGAAAAGTTGCAAAAGTTTTTGGATGCAAGATTCATTTAACCTATCTCAGAAAGTGAGTGGATGTCTCCTTTGGTGATGGTTCCAAAGAAAAATGGAAAGTGGAGGATTTGTGTTGATTATAGAGAGTTAAACAAAGAAACAAAGGAGGACCATTTTCCTCTACCTTTCATTGACCAAGTGTTAGATGGCCAGGCAGGGAATTTTTTTTTCTCTTTCTTAGATTGGTTCAACCGGTACAATCAAATCCAGATTAGCCTAGAGGACCAGGATAAAACCACCTTCACCTGTCCTTGGGGTAACAGAAAGTGCGATGTCAATTCAACATTATGGGACAAGAAAATTTTTTAATGCCTCACATTCATCTCATGACCAAGAACCCCTAGAATTTTTTTTCGTTACATAAGTCTTCAAAAGCAAATAAAGTGGTTTCTTCCACTTCTGTGCAAAAGAGTTGGCTAGTTCAACTAAAAACGTCACGCTTGAGATCTAATTCAACAAGATGATTTCCATAAAATATCAAAGATATATTGTTAGATCTAGATGGGATAGGATAATACAATGAAAGGAAGTTCTAGGGGTTGAACAAAAAACCCACTAGGATGTCCATGTCTAAAGTACTTATCCAAATCAAAATACCAATGTAAGATAACTATACACCAATAAACATATCATAGAAAATGGAAATAACAATTAATAGACCTGATATAAAATAAGCACAATAATCAATATTACCATAGTCATGGAATGTTGGCATTATGAAACAGGTTTGGCGCGATGAAATAGGTGTTGTCCTTGATGGCAACTCACTTAGATGACAGATCACAGTTCAGGATCACAAAATGAAGGAAAAAGAGGTATACGCAGGTTCCCCTTGACCAAACTGCGTATATAGGTGGGTTCGTAGACCAAAAGGCGCGTATGCGTATACACGCACTTTCACACAAGGAAAAGCGCGTACATGTTGGAAAACTTGGTTTTGGTCTGTGGTATTTGGTCCTTGCTATTTTGACCCATGGTATTGGTCCAAGGTATCTTGTCCGAAGTATTGACCCCAGGTATTTGGTCCAAGGTATTGATTCTAAAGTGGTTTTGTACCTTGGTATTGAGTAAGGCCTAAGACTATAAAAGGAGGAGGAGATCATTAGGCAAAGGCACTCAAGTATTGAATATCTAATGAATAGCAAGATCTAGAATACTAGTCATTGGGTTATGATGCATAGCTAGATCTGAATCAAGGAGGAAAATGAGCGCTTGAAGAAGGATAAGTTCTATTGATGGGTCAAGATCTTTAGGCTTGACGAGAAGTATCTTTGTGTGGTTTTCATCTTTTATAATTGGTGCATGTCATAATTATAAATCTGATGATCTTGGTATAACTGATGTTTGAATAGTTGTAAAGGTTAAATCATCTTTTATTGATCTGTACACAGGTTCAGTATAGAAAAGGCGCACATACACGTTGGTTCGGCATTTAAAAACAGCATATACGCAGGTCTACCTTCAGATAATAGTGTATGAATGTAGGTTCAACACATTGAAGTAGCGTACATCTCATAAAATATGTTTTAGCTACTTCTGTTTGCTGTTGCAGTGTTCTGGGTTCTGCATTGGGTTCTAGTTACTGTTACTGTGTTCTGGTTACAACATTCAGAAAAGTGATTGATTGATTTAGTTTTGGTTGGTACAAAGGAGATTGGTTGATGCAGATATATTTTATGTTTGATTGATGTTATTGATGGATCCAGTCTAAAATTTATGAAACGTGGTCCTTGGAAGAAAAGAGAAGGTTGTAGCCTTCTGTAGATCAGAACCTACATACTAGTAAACACATCAGCTAGTACAAGAGCTAAGGGGTTGTAGCTCCCTTCCAGGAAAAGCTGGAGAATGAGAGAAGGTTGTAGCCTTCTGCCAATAGAAGCCTGCGTACTAGTATAAGGCTGCACCAGTACAAAATTTGTAAAAGAAGTTTCTTATTAAAGAAAGATTGAGACGATTGCAGCAAGTGGTTTTCACCCATATTGGGTTTCCACCTTATATCTTGTGTTCATGTGTGTGATTTCCTGTTCTATTTACTGCATCTGATTACTGGTTTTATGGTTCTGATACACATGTTAAAGATCAACTAACTAAATTATAAGATTTCAAGGTATACGCTGGTTGCTCTAAACACAGTTGTGTATACACGCAGGTTTCATTAATAGAAGTAGCGTATATAAGTCTGTTTATGGAAATGAAATATTGTTAAATTTCTAATACTGATTCACCCCCCCTCTCAGTATTATTTCCAACAATTGGTATCAGAGCAGGTCCTTCAGAAAAAGCTTGATCGCTTGAACATAGATCTATCATCATGAGTACCTACTAAAGATAGGGATCCACTAGACCACCAATCTTCGATGAGAGCAACTTCGTCTATTGGAAGGTAAGAACCACAACCTATCTTCAATCTCTTGGAACAGAAGTTTGGGAAATCGTGAAAGGAGGATACACATTTCCATCAGCAATTCCTACAGATACTGCAGGTAAAAAGCACTACGAAACAAATGCCAAGGCTGTCAACACACTATTGGGGAGTCTATCATAATCAAAATTTGTCAAGGTTATGCAGCTCAAAACCACCAAAGAAATATGGGACAAGATCGTTCTAAGCTATGAAGGAGATGATCAAGTAAAACGTGCAAAACTACAATCTCTCAGAATTTAATATGAAACTCTCAAAATGCACAATGATGAAAGTATAGCTAATTACTTCTTACGTATAGATGAGATTGTTAATCACGTGAAAAAATTGGGTGAAGAGATAAAAGAAGTTACTGTAGTTGAAAAGGTTTTGAGATCCCTGTCTTCTAAGTTTGAATCGAAAGTTTCTGCCATAGAAGAAAAGCAGAATCTTCAGAGTATTACTATGACACAGCTACATGGAATCCTAATTGCTTTCGAAATGAGAAAATGGGGTCCATCAGATATGAGAGAAGCCACATTCAAGGCTTCAGGAAGAGAAGATTTCAATGAATCGAGACACATTTTAGAAGGATAGGAAGAAGCAAACTTTGTCAAAAACCTTCAACGGGTTCTTGAAGATTTAGAGGTAAACTACCTTTCAAATGCTTTGCGTGTGGAAGAGTTGGTGATTATGCAACCAAATGTCCTCATAAAGATAAGCTGGATAAAGGTAAGGAACTGGAAAAATGGAGTAGAAAACAGAATGTAAGTAAGAAGAGCTACTATACACATGAAGATAGTGATGGTTTATCAAATAGTGATGAAGATGAACATGGTAATGATTATAGACTTTTGATGGCTTTTGAAGATGATGATTTCTTGGATGCTTTAGATGAAGATGGTCTCTATGAAGAAATTTCTAAACTTAAAATCTATTTAGAAGAAAAGAGTATGATTATAAATACTCTAACATTCCAACTTGCTAAAAGGGAAAAACACAATGAAAAGTTAGAATGTGAAATTGTGGGTCTAAGAAAAGATATTGAGAAAACAAAATCTCTTAATCTTAGATTTGCTAAAGGATCAGAAACTTTAGATGAAATTATCAAAGTGCAACGTTCTCCTCTGATAAAGACAGTTCTTGGATATACAGAAGAAGCATCTCAAGCACAGAAGCCATCAACCTCCAAAAGCTATCTTGATGTAGCAAGGAGAAGTGAATAGGTTGACAATCGTCAGCAAAGGCATAAAGCAGATCATTAGGTAAATCAGGTTCAATCTACTTCAAGGATGAACAAAAGCTATAACCAACCACAGGTAAATCAGTCTCCATTTGCTTCAAGAATGAATGTCAATGGAAACTACAATCATCAAGTCAGTAGATTTGATAATCGCATGAATTTCTTTAATGGACAATGTTTTTCATGTCATAATTTTGGACACAAAGCTACTCAATGTGTTGCTTACAAGACCATTATGACTAGAGAAGCACGAAATCAAAGGAATGTGACTGGGATCATGAAAAGGACCTACAATAACTTTTCTGCTCTTGAAAATGAAATAGAATGCTCTATCTGTAACAACTTTGGTCATGAAGATTCTGAATGCAGGAGTAAATTTCGGTAAACACCTAAGAAGGAACAAGCTTCATTGGGTCCCAAAACATGGAGGAAGAAAGAACCACAAACAAAAAGATGTGGAATAGCCTTATATGCAAAAGGACAAGAAAATCACTGGTATATCGACAGTGGATGCTTGAAACACATGAAAGGTGATAAAGAAAAACTTCGGTCATGTAATGCCTTAGAAAAGGAAAAGAAGGTCTCATTTGGTAATGACACTCTTGTAGTCATAAAAGGTAAAGGTTCTGTTCTCTTAAAAGAAAAAGTTAAAGCTGGGAATGTTATGTATGTAGATGGTCTAAAGCATAATCTATTGAGTGTCAGTCAAATGTGTGATCAAGGAAATGAGGTAGTATTTTGATCAAATGGATGTGTTGTTCATGAGCTTGATACAGGAGAAATAGTGATCAAAGGTGTAAGAACTCCAAACAACCTATACATACTCAAGCGGGTACAACAACAGTGCTACCTAAGCAAAAATGATGAACACTGGCTATGGCATAGAAGATTGGGGCATCTAAGCTTCCCTCAAATAAGAAAAGCATGCAAATACAAGGTTGTTTGTGATCTTCCAGATATCAACATTCTAGAAAACACAATATGCAAATCATGTCAATTTGGTAAGCAAACCATAGCACATTTCCCTGAGAAGGAAGGATCAACTAGTAAGCCTCTTGAACTTGTTCACACTGATTTATGTGGTCCATCTAGGAAAAAGTCACCTCATGGAGAAGAATACTTTATATTGTTCATTGACGACTTTTCCAGAATGTGTTGGATAGGACTTCTAAAGCATAAAGATGAAGCTTTCTAAAAGTTCAAATCCTTTGAAGCCTTGGTTGAAAATGAATCAGATCACAAAATCAAATGCCTCAGATCTGATCGAGGAGGAGAATTTACCTAGGATGAATTCTTCAAATTCTGTGAAGAACATGGAATAAGAAGGGAATTCTCTACAACAAGAACTCCTCAGCAAAATGGAGTGGTAGAAAGAATGAACAAAACTGTTCGAAAAATGGCTTGTGCTATGCTAGATGAGTCTGAAACTCCTGCAACCTTCTGGGGAGAAACTACATTTGCTGCTGTCACTATTCTCAACAAAACAAACGTCCGGGTAAACAACACTCAAACTCCACATGAACTTTGGTATGGTAAGACTCCTACTGTAAAATACTTAAAAGTTTTTGGAAGCAAATGTTACATCAAAAGGACTGATGAAAAACTTGGCAACTTTGAACCTAGAGTAGATGAAGGCATTCTCCTTGGTTACTCTTCCCGAAGTAAAGGATACAAGTGTTATAATAAAAGACTTGGGAAATTTTTTGAAAGTATTGATGTTGTGGTTGATGAAGCAAGAAAAAATCCAAAGCAGGTAAAAACCAAAGATTATGAAGAAGATGAGGACTATCCTTCCACATCAAATCAGAAAAATTTTGAAGAAGAAACCAACGAGGCACCAGAAGAACAGATAAGGGTAGAAGAAAAGACTCCATCTAGGTATGTTCAGAAGAATCATCCAGAGACTCAAATTTTGGGGCAGAAAGAGGCAGGAGTGTAGATAAGAAGAACTATTACAGAAGCTTCAAGCTATCTAGCATTGCTTTCCTCCATTGAAAAGCAAAATGTAAATGAAGCATGAAAATATGAGTGTTGGTTCAAGGCCATGAATGAAGAACTTGAGCAAATTGAAAAGAATAATGCTTGGGAATTGGTTCCTAGACCTAATGATAAGAATGTCACAGGAACCAAATGGATATTCAAAAACAAGCTGAATGAAAATGGAGAAGTTATTAGAAACAAGGCCAGACTTGTTTGTAAAGGGTATGCTCAACAAGAAGGTATAGACTTTGAAGAAACTTTTGCACCTGTTGCTAGACTTGAAGCCATAAGAATGTTTCTTGCTCTTTCTGGTTTTCATAAGTTCAAAGTATATCAAATGGATGTGAAATCTGCCTTTTTTAATGGAGACCTAGAAGAAGAAGTGTATATTGAGCAACCAGGCGGATTCATCCTTGGAAATGATCCAAAACTCGTATGCAAACTTAGAAAGGCTCTCTATGGTCTAAAACAAGCTCCAAGGGCATGGTATTATTGTCTTGACAAATATCTTCATCAACAAGGTTTTTCAAAAGGATCAGCTGATAGCAATCTATATATAAAAATTGACAATGATAAATTGCTAATACTTGTTGTGTATGTTGATGATATCATTTTTGGTAGCAATGAAGAAGCCATGAGTCAAAACTTTGCCTTGGTAATGCAGAAAGAATTTGAAATGTCCCTGCTTGGTGAGCTCACATATTTTCCTAGCTTACAAGTTCAACAAAATAAAGATGGTATTTTTTATCACAAAACAAGTACCTCAAGCAGATCTTGAGGAAATATGGCATGGAAGATTCTAAACCAGTATGTAGCCCTATGGTAACAAGATGCAGCCTCAGCGCAAATGATGAATCAGTAGCAGTACATCACCCAACCTATAGATCCATGCTTGGTAGTCTGCTCTATCTAACAGGTACCTAACCAGACATCATGCATGCAGTGGGAATAGTTGGAAGATTCCAAGCAAATCCAAAGGAATCATTCCTGCAAGCAGTCAAAAGGATCTTCAAATATCTTCAAGGAACTTAGAATTTTGGCTTATGGTATCCTAGGAACACAGATCTTACACTTCATGCATACACATATGCAGATTGAGTAGGAAGTGTGGATGATAGAAAAAGCACTAGTAGTGGTGCATTCTATATGGGTTCCAAATTAGTGTCTTGGTTCAGCAAGAAACAAAGTTCAATTGCATTATCTACAACTGAAGTAGAACATGTGGCTGCTGCATATTGTTGCACACAAATCCTTTGGATGATGCAAACATTGCAAGACATTCAGATCACATTTACTCCACCCATCTCCATTCTATGTGATAATACAAGTGCAATCAGTATTTCAAAGAATCCAATCATGCATTCCAAGACCAAGCACATACCTATCAAATATCATTTTCTTCGGGAACAAGTGCTTGAACAAAAGGTCAAATTGGAGTATGTTCCCTCCAAAGAACAAGTTGCTGATATATTCACGAAACCACTGCCCAGAGAGACATTTGAATACCTTAGACAGAAGTTGGGAGTAGTTGATGCATCATCTTGCCATTGACACTTATTTGTTTCAGAGAACAGTGGTTGTACACGAATTTCATGAAGCGTATCTGCGTACATATGTCGTTTTCTGTGGATACAACCACGTATATGTTGGTTTTAAGAATATCAGTGGGCCAGACTCAGGATGAAAAGAGTCTGATATGGGTTTATTAGTGATCATCTGGCACAGGTTCAGGGGAGAATATACTTCTAATAATGCATTATCATTGTTGGCATTACCTTAGAATATCTTGGTACAATTTCACAGTTTTTTTGATTCAGGTGGAACAGGTGTAGAGGGAGATCATGGTTGCTGGTCAGGATAGTGATTGACAGATGTTGTTGATGATAGTTGCTGAGTCTTGTTTTAGATATTTTCTCTTTATGTTATGTATAAATTTTATTATCAAGGTCATGTAACGACCTATTTTGTTTCCCCACTATGCTTGGGATGGATGATGTAATTTTCTTGTTTTATCATGTATAAACTTTTTATGTATCCCCACTTGGTTGGGTGGATGAGTAAATCTTGGTATATCCCCACTTGGTTGGGAGATGGATGTATGTATGAGTCTTTGGTGATAGGAAGGTCATTTATGATGTATAAAGTCATGTTCTTCTTGTAGAACATCTGTTTGCAGACCTTGCTTATAGTCAGGGGGAGCATGAACAACACACTTTAGCATATCAGAGAATTTAGCATGTACTCAGGGGGAGCATAACCCTTTGCCCTTGATGACAAAGGGGGAGAATGAATTGGGGTTGCCATCAAGTCCAAAGGGGGAGATTATTGGCATTATGACATAGGTTTGGCGCTATGACACAGGTGTTATCCTTGATGGAAACTCACTCAGATGACAGATCACAGTTCAGGATTACAGAATGAAGGAAAAAGAGATATACGCAGGTTCTCCTTGACCAAGCCGCGTATACACGCGGGTTCACAGAGCAAAAGGCAAATATGCATATACACACACTTTCACACAGGGAAAAGCACGTACATGTTGGAAAACTTGGCTTTGGTCTGTGGTATTTGGTCCTTAGTATTTTGACCCATGGTATTGGTCCAAGGTATCTTATCTGAAGTATTGACCCTGGGTATTTGGTCCAAGGTATTGATTCTAAAGTGGTTTTGGACCATGGTATTGAGTAAGGCCTAAGACTATAAAAGGAGGAGGAGATCATTAGGCAAAGGCACTCAATTATTGAATATCTAATGAAGAGCAAGATCTAGAATACTGGTCATTGGGTTATGGTGCATAGCTGGATTTGAATCAAGGAGGAACCTGAGCACTTGAAGAAGGATACGTTCTATTGATGGATCAAGATATTTAGGCTTGAAGAGAAGTATCTTTGTGTGGTTTTGATCTTTTATAATTGGCGCATGTCGTAATCTTTAAATCTGATGATTTGGGTATAACTAATGTTTTACAGATTTGTACGCAGGTTCAGTATAGAAAAGGTGCACATACACGCTAGTTCTGTATTTAAAAACAACGTATACGCAGGTCTGCCTTTAGATAACAGCGTATGAACGCAAGTTCAACACATTGAAGTAGCGTACATATCATAAAATATGTTTTAGCTACTTCTGTTTGTTGTTGTAGTGTTCTGGGTTCAGCATTGGGTTCTAGTTTCTGTTACTTTGTTCTGGTTACAACGTTCTGAAAAGTGATTGTTTGATTCAGTTTTGGTTGGTTCAAAGGAGATTGGTTGATGCAAATATATTTGATGTTTGATTGATTTTATTGATGGATCCAGTGTGAAAATTTATGAAACATGGTCCCTGGAAGAAAAGAGAAGGTTGTAGCATTTTGTAGGTCAGCACCTACGTACTAGTAAACACATCAGCTAGTACAAGAGCTAAGGGGGTTGTAGCTCCCTTCCAGGAAAAGTTGGAGAATGAGAGAAGGTTGTATCCTTTTGCAGGTAGAAGCCTGCGTACTGGTATAAGGCTGCACCAGTACAAAATTTGTAAAAGAAGTTTCTTATTAAAGAAAGAGTGAGATGATTGCAGCTGGTGGTTTTCACCCACATTGGGTTTCCACCTTATATATTGTGTTCATGTGTGTGATTGCCTGTTCTGTTTACTGCATCTGATTACTGATTATATGGTTCTGATATACATCAAAGATCAACTAACTAAATTATAAGATTGCAAGGCATACACTGGTTGCTCTAAACACAGTTGCGTATACACGCAGGTTTCATTAACAAAAGTAGCGTATATAAATCTGTTTATGGAAATGAAATATTGTTAAATTGCTAATATTGATTCACCCCCCCCCCCTCTCAATATTATTTCCAACAGAAGAACACTATTAAAACTTACCCCCAATGTCTTGCTTTATTATTCATAAAATCTAGTACATAGTAGAGCTTCCAGAGCCAAGAGCTTGATCTGATAACCATACAATGAGGAGCTTAGAGCTTCCTTAAATAGAAAAAATGAGATATTTAGATCCCTCTCGAAGTGAAAACATATAGGTCTCAATATTTTCTCATCTTTGACTTGATCCCAAAATCAAAATGGCCAAATCATTCAAAAAAGTTCATATCCCTTGATTTCTTGCACAAATCTCTGAGGAGTTTGATTTGCCTTAAAGAATAATCTAGATTGACCAAAGGTTTGATCTCGGACCAAAAAAGTATTTTTCTCAATTTCCTCTTCGATAATATTGTTTGGTCTTGAAAATGTCATTCATTTCCATTACACTTTCACTATTATGTCCATCATATCACCTTCATTTCACCTCCATTTCACTACTATGTCACCATATTCATCCCACTTTCATTATCATTGGGCCACATTTATGTTTTTCCAAACTTTATTAATTCTAAGCCTTTTTAAGTGAATTTGTGGTTAAAAATTAGAAAATAATGTGCATATGCTTATACCTAACAAGTGAGTTGAGATTGTTGACATGTGTAGGTCAAAAGGAGGCTTCTAGAAGACTTTTATGTGGCACCCTAAGGCCAAATTCGAATTTGAGGGGAGAGAATCATGAGATCATGAGGATATGTGTCACATCTCCTAATTGTATTGAAACTCTAAGAAGACATATGTCTTATTAGTTCCTATTTTGATTAGGACTCTAGAGGTAGAGAGAGAGATTCATGGACTCTCATTAATGAGATGGCTTCTCATCTTTTTGTATAAATAGGAGATCTCTCTCCTTCATTTGCTAGCTTGGCTTTTTAGTTCTTTAGCTTAGAATTTAGAATTGGTAGCCTAGAGCTTGTAGTTCTTCTTTGATGGCTTTGGAAAGCTTTAGAGAGCTTTGTTTTACTTTGTAATTTTGAAGAATTTGAATAAATCTTTGATGTTCTCAATATGGAAGGAGATGTGAAGTAAATGTCATGGAGCATATTAGAATGTAAGGTAGATTAGATTTTTCTTTGTAGTTTTGCTTTGATTCCATTCAAGTATGTCATTTGATTGCTTTCAAGTTTGATAGATTAGTTTTTCCATTCATGCAATTGTGTTCAACCAGTTGATTATAGATTAGTTTTTTTCTTTACATGTTCTTGTATTTTCTCATTAGTTTTTATTCAAGTTTTTTAATATAGTTTTTGCATCAAGTGGTGATATGGGACTTGATTCCTCTGCTGAATTTAGTTTTTAATTCCAGTTGTTATGCCTTTATTTTAGTGAGATTTATTTACTGCTTTTTAGATAGTTTAGATATCAGTTCTTCATGCTACATGACGTTATCTCCGGTGCCTTTAGCTTAACCCCATTTTAGAAGTTAATTGGCGAGCTATCGGATTGTAGGTGAAGTAATTTGATTTTACTTTCATTAGTTTGCCGGTAGACAATTTAGATATCAGTTCTTTATGCTACATGACGTTATCTCCGGTGCCTTTAGCTTAACCCTGTTTTAGAAGTTAATTGGCGAGCTATCAGATTCTAGGTGAAGTAATTTGATTTTGCTTTCATTAGTTTGCAAGTAGAAAATTTAGATATCAGTTCTTTATGCTACATGACGTTATCTCCAGTGCCTTTAGCTTAACCCCGTTTTAGAAGTTAATTGGCGAGCTATCGTATTGTAGGTGAAGTAATTGATTTTGCTTTCATTAATCTGCAAGTAGATAGTTAAATGTCATTTTTTCATGCCATATGACATTATTTCCAATGTCTTTAGTTTAACCCCGTTTGAGAAGTTAATTGATGAAATATTGGAATTATGGGTGAAATCAATGACTTGTTTCCAGCTTCTTTATTTTTGGTTTTGATTCTAGTAGTTTATATTTTATTTCTGTAATTAGATGGATAGTAGAGACAGTAACCTCATGTTCAGTACTTAATCTTTTGTTTGATTTAAGTAGCTGCATGTTTACACTTTTGTTCAAGTTTTGATTTTATAAATAGCATGTTTTGAGATCTTGGAAGTGCTAAGTTTGGAAATTACCATAAGAGGCATAAACCTTGTCTTCAATTCTACATCCATACTTGATCTTTAAAAGTATTCTTAAAACCTTAGACTAGAATTTCCATTTGCATTAAACACTTTAGGAGACCAACAAGAACAAAACCCCAAAACAACATGAACTACAAAACAACGAAGTAAGAAAAAAGCTTAATTAAGTACATATGGTGCACCACACTTCATGAGTTTATGATACTCGGATTGATAATTTATGTAGAACAATTTAAGACATTAAATTGACTAGACATTTTGGCGCTGTTGCTGGGGAAGTGTAATTAGGAGACCTTATTTCTTACATCTAAAAAAATTAATAATTTCTTGAGTATGCTCTCCTCCTGTACTTCGTGTGTTCTGGAGGATCAAAAAAAGAATTGTTATGTTTAAAAAAAAAAAGAGAGAGGAAAAGGGACAAAATAAACTTCATCATTTCATTTGATTCAATAAAAAAAAACAATATAAAAAAAATGAAACCCAACTGCTTTGATAGGTTCAACTGTCTAAGATTGATTGGTTATGGTTTGTAGTGGTCCTCAAAACACTGTGTCCTATTTTAATAAGATTCTATGAATTAGCTGCGGAATGCAGTCTGATTCCACAGCTAACTGTGAATTCCACAGTTAATTCCAAGGTTTAGCAGGTTACAGGCATCCAATGAAGAAACCAACCACATGGGCATCTCCGGAATTGTCCTGACATGGATCCTATCCTAGTCACCCAGCCCAAATTGATAAAAAAAAAATTAGCTTAAGACCTCAGTCAAAGTCCTGTTTTTAGCATAATTACCTTAAAGTCTTTGCTGCCTCAAATTGAAAATCATTAATCATTCTTATAAAATTTCACAATTTTAGAGAAAAAAAAAGGGAAAATAACCTATGGCTATCTTCAATCCTAGCTTTCACTGTGGCTTCAATAGAAAATCTGCATCCCTATTCAAGCTTTGGCCTTAAAACTAACTTGCAAAAACATTTAAAAAAAAATATAAAAAAAAATCTGCAAAAGCCTCCTCTAGTTGTTTTCCTGACTCTTGTAATCAGCAGCAGCAAGCCATTGTTAGTGAAAATCCTTCGTTCAGCCGGAACATCCCAACTGAGACCATACCTATATGGAGATGCCAGCCAACATTTATGAGAAAATCAGGGCCTCTATGGAGTGCCATCTCTACCAGATTGTCCATACTTTTGGAAAAAGTGTGGCTTATCTGTTAGTGCTAAAATTGGGTTGGGTTTCTCTAATGCATTGCTTGTTATAATACTGCTCTCAGTATTGTATTGGTGCTTCATACGGAGGCACAAAAATGACTATGACTTTGGTCTTGGCCTGCCACATGATCTTATCTCAAGGACCAATCGAAAAAAAAAACAGGATGTTTTTTGACTCTGAAGATCAGAACATGAACTCTTTTCCAACCTCACACAGGTTTGCATCAAATTTGAATCCACTATAAGATTCCCATCGGTTTCTTTGGCAAGCATTTGAAACAAACTACTGAGCTGCTTCAACTGGAATAGTTCTCATTATTTAGAGCACTTTCTTAATATGATAGGAAAACATTTTTACGACATCCCCTCCTTGAAACTGACTGATTCATACGCTGTGATTACATATGAAAACAATTTCTTTTTTTTCCTATAAAATCAATTTTACAGTTGAATGCAGTAATTCACAAAAATGTAAAACAGGAAAAAAACAGTCAAACTTCAACTATACGATTCGGCCAAATGAAGATGAATTTGGAAAAAATAAAACATGGGGTTTTTCAGGGATGGGGTCAATTAGATAACCCATAAATGGTTTTAAGAAATACACAACAGTTTAGGAGAAATTATCGGTTCTCTAAAGCCTCTTTTTGCATGCCACGTGAAGAAAAATGAGTTTAAATTAATGAACAGGCTGTGATTTAATTCGGTAAGGGAGTTCTGATTCAGAAATCAATTATGTGCTGGCATTTAACCTTACTCCACCTCGTCTCACGATGTAATGCTTTTCATTTTTAACTCATACTTCATTATTCCATTCCACCATGTCTCCCACCATGTCTCGCACTTCACTGTTACATTGTTTAACGACTGATTACATGACTTATCCTAATTGGACACGGCTCTTCACAACCCAATCGATATGCGTGGCGAAGATGAAGAGGTTGAGTGTGGTGTTGAGGCAGGAGGAGAACACGATGCTAATCTTTCATTTTTCAACCAAACTTCTCCAATACTCTGTTAACTCTCACTCTGTTTTTGTTACATATTTTATGCATATAGGCATCTCACATACCTTGAAACATACTCTGTTTCCACAAATCTTATGCATACAGCCACTCTGTTTTTCGTATACCCTCCATGTTTCATTCCCATATCCATCATCTTCTTTCCACAGTACTCTGATATTCCATTTGTCGTTGTAATTGTTTTACTTCATATGCCTCTACCATTTATAGAGTTCCTACACGCAGACAGTGAAGAATTTTTTTGAAAATAGCAGAGAAGCTCATGAATAATTGGTACTATGCACCAGATGTGGTCTTGGGCTTTCTTCCTAGTACTTGGCTGCATAAATCTCCTTTCCAATAACTTAAAAAAAAAAAAAAAACTGATGGTTTACTGTCTTTTAACTGCAGAATGCAGCTCTGTTCCGCAGCTAACTGGCAATTCCACAGCCATTTTCATACTTCTATAGGTTATAAGTGTCAAGAGACGAAACAAACCACATGGGTAGCTGGGACAATGTCAATACATGGATGGTGTCCTATTCATTTGATCTAAATCGATGAAAAAGACCCCAGTCAAAGGGAAGCCAAGGTGTGTGTTATCACTAAATCGCCACACTAAGTCACCGCATGTCAAGAAAAAAACAATTTTGAATCAATGAAATGAATAAGTTATTTACTCACTTTTCTGAAGGTATTGATTAATTTTGGACTGATGATGAAAAATGAATGGCTAGCTTTTATTCAATATTTTTAGCTACAGATATTGTGCACATTCCACAGCTAAAGTCATTCCATAGCTAAAACCATTCCGCAGCTGAAAAATCTCATTGTTCAAATGAGCCTAACTTTCTCATACGGAATCAGGTTTTGATGATTCAAGTGTCATTGGAAAAATATCAACAAGATCTACATAATGAAAAATCCATCATTAGAGTTTGAAATGGTAAATAATGAAATAAATTGCTGAAAAGAAGCAACATCAACTTGAGGCACTAATTCCAAAACAGGTATAAATTCTTTTGATTTTTCCTTTGAGAACTTGTTTCATTAATACAAATTCTTAGTTTTGTGTGTAAATATTATAACTAGAGAGATTGGCCATCTCTCTCCTTTGATAATATTACATTCCATTGTAGAAGAAGTATTAGTTTTTTTTGCAGGTTCCAGGAGGAAGGAAAAATGACTACAAGTGAATGGTGTCTCTCTAAGAGACCAATTTGTCTCATAAGAGGGTGATCAGCAACAAAGAGGAAATATGTTAATGCAAAATCAGATCCAAATACTTGAAAAACTTTCAGATACCATTGTCTCCATCACATCCATACTTCATAATAAACCATTCACCTCATTTCCCTCCATATTTTCCATTTACATTCACATCCACTTTCCATTACTTTTTCTCCATTCATAACCCATAAATAAACACAGAGGCTCATTCACATGCTTATTGCCCATTGCCATTTATACTCTCAATTTCCATCTTCCATTTTCATCTTTCATTTCCTATCATTTTCATTTCACAAATAAGCCCTACTTCAATGCCAATTATTGAGTCCATAGCCCTTTGAGTCTAAGTTCTTTGTAAAAACACCTTGAGGCTTGCATGCCTTAATGGCAAGTCCTCATGCTGACAAACAATGGGAATACATTAATGTCCCTTGTTCATCAGATCTTCTAGGCGACTTGACATCGGCATCTTGTACCTAGCAAGATGTGTTTGGGCATCTTGACTCTCATTGTCACCAATGGTGAGAGTTCTCGTGTTGACTAGTGGCATCAATTAATGGCCACTAAGTCAACAATTTCCTGCTATGTTCAACATCAGAACATCTTTTCACATAGTAGGAATTGTGCCAATGAGTTTTGAAGACATGAAGACTATTATTTTTAGCATTTTGGAGCAAATTCAACAAGTTTTAGTAGAAGCAATAAAAAGTCATCTTAACTCTTTATCCATGACTCTTCTTGTTCAGCCACTTGAAGAAGAATATGATTAGAATTTTGTAGCCACCACACATACAACTCATCGATTCCAAAAGGTAAGTTAAGGTACGTCATTTTCTAACTTTTGACCATAGAATTCCATAAAAAGCTAGAATGATAATTGTTGTAAAAACATTTCTCTTCCTCATTTCATAAAATTGTCAATACCATTAGTTTGGGGGGGGGAATACATTCATATTCATATCTTGTCATGTTCATATCATATTCAAGAACCCACATACTTCCAACATATATTAACTATTACATTGTTATTATGAACATACAATGGCTTTTCAAAAAGTGCTTAGAGGATAAATTGGATACAAACAAAATCATGGTTGTCACACAAGAACCAACTATCATGCAATCTAATAAAGATATACTTTGCAACAATAATCAAAATATCATTATGCAAAGTTCAAAGATCAAAATAGAATGCAACAACCAAAAAAAAAATGGTTTCAACACAAGAACCAACCATGTTGCAATTCAAGTAAAACACTTTGCAGAAATATGAAGTTATCAAATGATATCATGCAAATTTAAGCCAAAGCTCAAGGATCAAAAGAATTAATGTAATATATATTGCATGAGAACATGCAATAGTTTCAGTTGGGGGGTATGTTGGGTCTTGAAAATGTCATTCATTTCCATTACACTTTCACTATTATGTCCATTATATCACCTCCATTTCACTACTATGTCACCACATTCATCCCACTTTCATTATTATTGGACCACATTTATGTTTTTCATAACTTTATTAATTCTAAGCCTTTTTAAGTGAATTTGTGGTTAAAAATTAGAAAATAATGTGCATATGCTTATACCTAACAAGTGGGTTGAGATTGTTGACATGTGTAGGTCAAAAGGAGGCTTTTAGAAGATCTTTATGTGGCACCCTAAGGCCAAATTCGAATTTGAGTGGAGAGAATCATGAGATCATGAAGATATGTGTCACATCTCCTAATTGTATTGAAACTCTAAGAAGACGTGTCTTATCAGTTCTTATTTTGATTAGGACTCTAGAGGTAGAGGGAGATATTCATGGACTCTCGTTAATGAGATGGCTTCTCATCTTTTTGTATAAATAGGAGATATCTCTCCTTCATTTGTTAGCTTGGCTTTTTAATTCTTTAGCTTAGAATTTAGAGTTGGTAGCCTGGAGCTTATAGTTCTTCTTTGATGGCTTTGGAAAGCTTCAAAGAGCTTTGTTGTACTTTGTAATTTTGAATAATTTGAATAAAGCTTTAACGTTCTCAACATGGAAGGAAATGTGAAGTAGATGTCATGGAGCATATTAGAATGTAAGGTAGAGTAGATTTTTCTTTGTAGTTTTGCTTTGATTTCATTCAAGTATGTCATTTGATTGCTTTCAAGTTTGATATATTAGAGTTTCCATTCATGCAATTTTAATTCATGCAAGTGTGTTCAACCGGTTGATTGTAGATTAGTTTTTTTCTTTACATGTTCTTGTATTTTCTCATTAGTTTTTGCTCGAGATTTTTAATATAGTTTTTGCATCAAGTGGTGATATGAGACTTGCTTCCTCTGCTGAACTTTAGTTTTTAATTCCAGTTGTTATGCTTTTATTTTAGTGATATTTGTTTACTGCTTTTAGATAGTTTAGATATCAGTTCTTCATGCTACATAATGTTATCTCCGGTGCCTTTAGCTTAACCCTGTTTTAGAAGTTAATTGGCGAGCTATCGGATTGTAGGTAAAGTAATTTGATTTTACTTTCATTAGTTTGCAAGTATACATTTTAGATATTAGTTCTTTATGCTACATGACGTTATCTCTGGTGCCTTTAGCTTAACCCCGTTTTAGAAGTTAAGTGGTGAGCTATCGGATTGTAGGTGAAGTAATTTGATTTTGCTTTCATTAGTTTGCAAGTAGACAGTTTAGATATCAGTTATTTATGCTACATGATGTTATCTCCGGTGCCTTTAGCTTAACCCCGTTTTAGAAGTTAATTGGAAAGCTATCAGATTGTAGGTGAAGTAATTGATTTTGCTTTCATTAATCTGCAAGTAGATAGTTAAATGTCATTCTTTCATGCCGTATGACGTTATTTCTAGTGTCTTTAGCCTAACCCCATTTTAGAAGTTAATTGATGAAATATTGGAATTATGGGTGAAATCAATGACTAGTTTCCAGCTTCTTTATTTTTGGTTTTGAGTGCAGTAGTTTAGGTTTTATTTCTGTAATTAGATGGACAACAGAGACAATAACCTCATGTTCAATATTTCATCTTTTTCTTGATTTAAGTAGCTACATGTTTACACTTTTGTTGAAGTTCTGATTTTATAAATAGCATGTTTTGAAATCTTTGAAGTGCTAAGTTTGGAAATTACCATAAGAAGCATAAACCTTGTCTTCAATTCTACATCCATACTTGATCTTTAAAAGTATTCTTAAAACCTTAGACTACGATTTCCATTTGCATTAAACACTTTAGGAGACCAAAAAGAACAAAACCCCAAAACAACATAAACTATAAAACAACGAAGTAAGAAAAAAGGTTAACTAAGCACATATGGTGCACCACATTTCATTAGTTTATGATACCCGGATTGATAATTTATGTAGAGAAATTTAAGACGTTAAATTGACTAGACAAATATCTCATTCAAAATAACCAACATTGACCATTCCTAAAAAATTCATTTTTTCTGGACCATTAGTTGTTGAAGAGGAACAACAAATTTTTATTGCTTGATTTGTGGAGATTCCTTGAATTTTGACTTGATTCCTTTATTTGGAAAGTACTAATACTTTTTAAAATATTTTTTCACTTGGAGAGAATTTTATTTTTCATTCATTTTAATTCTATGGCTAATTTCCAGCTAATTATTTTCCAAAATTAAAAATTATGAATTTAGAGGGGTGTAGACATATTTTTCCGCCATAAAAGTGTGTCTAGGTAGAAATTTGAGGTGTTGAGGTCTAACTTTGATTACTCATACCCCCTACAACTTCTATAGACAACACGTTTTACATTTTACATCAAATATTACATGAAAATCTCGTTTAGCGGGGGAATTTTAACAATTAAAAATTGACCCCAAACACAAACAACTTTTGTGAAACTTTAGAAGTGATCTACGATGGAATTTTAAATTGAATATACACATTAGGACTCATCAAATAATTTACCATCAAACCTCACTCTAGCTTTGGGGGATATGTGGGAGAAAAACTTAACCAATTATTTAGTGTTGTGAAACACAAATAATTAGCTAAGGAAAAGCAACTCCATAGAGTGACAACTCTTTAGCAAAAATCTTAATAGATGTGTTACATGTGTAGGTTTTAACCCCATACAAAAATTACTTGCATGCGAATTATTAAACATAAAAAATAAAAAAATTGCAAGAACATAACACATAAAACACATATACACAGAGATTTTCCCCTGGATCCCAAAACCGGGACTACCAGCTTGCTTTTTAATTATGTTCCTTTCAATGTTATAATACATATTTATACATGCTGAAGCATCCAATACCATGGACCAAAAAACCATCGCATCCAAAAACATGTGCGAAAATCATGCATAAAACCATAGGTGGGTCCACCCATCCTAGCATAGGGTCCAAAACTAGAATTTTCTGGGGCGCTGCCCCAGACCCCATAAAGTGGGGTTACAGGTACGCCTCAAACCCCCTGTGAACCCCCCCCCCCACTACACAATCGGTGCAACCTTCCCCCCCCCCCCCAACCCCCTGGTTAACTACGTGGGCTAGTCGTGGAAAGAATATAACAGAACCCAACAACATGGATTTATATTAATTGATCCAAACTTAAACATGAACACAAAAAATTACAGATATAACCATAAATATAAAGATGCAAAAAAAATAACACTTCATTTCATTAATATCAAATATTGAAATATGCTTACAAACATAAAGGAAATAAAAATAGCTTAGACGATGGTAGCTAATCCCTGAGGAGAGATGTGGTGGCTACATGCCTTTGAACTATGTTACAATGAGGCTCGAAGGCCTATTTATTATTGAGAAACAACTTAAAACCATAAACATCTAAAGACCTAACCCTAGGAGATGGAGTGCCAAAACTATGGGCCTCGTTTGGGTAAATTGGTACATCAACTTCCCAGGTCGTAACTTTGGAATATGATCTTCGTTTGATGCACACAATACCTCGTTAGAAATATCTATTTGTGGAATACAAATTTCAAATGAAAACATCAATTAAACACTCTCATTTTCCCATCTTTCCCAAGAAACATCATTTAGGGCCTCAAAACGTTTCTGGAAGTTCATGACCCGAAAAACTGCCAAAAATAGTAAAATGTGCTACAATTAAGGAAAATGGAAAACTGAAAGAGATAGTGGTGGGAGTCCAAGTGGAATAGGTGGATGGCCATTGTTATCACTTGGATTAGTCCTCCCTCATTAGGAAGCAATGGTTCCCATTGCGTTGAGTGCCTCCATGAGATGGGGAAACTTCTGCTAAACTTGGTCCTTGGTGAACCACTTGCCTTGGTGCAGGAGTTGGCCAGCTTTGACAATCTGATATAGTTGAATCTTCTTCTAGCGATTTTTCTTGTTCTGTGTGTCCATGATATGATCAGTTGTGGCCTATTCCATGCAGTTTGGGGTTTTCTCTATTGGTGTGAGTTGTTTTGCAATGTTGGATGTGTCCAACAACGGTTGGAAGTATGGCCGAAGATGGTCTACAATGAACACTGGGTGTAGACCAAGGAAAGGTGGAATGTTGAGCTCAAAGGCATTGTCCCCTACAGCTTTGGTGATTGTGTATGGCCCATATCAGAGTGGGAAAAGCTTGCGGTGGGGTCCAATGAGGCGCTCCTTCTCCAAATGTAGCAAAACTTTGTTGCCCACCTGGAACTTGTGCAGCATTCAATGCTGATCATGGCGCTATTTGTACTTAGCATTGACTTTGTCCAATATATCATAGACCTACTGGCGGATGTGTTGAATGTGTTGAATGAAGTTGTTAGCCCTGTCGGCTTTAGACTGGATGTGAGCCGAATCTGCCTCAGTGGCTGCAAATGGTATGGACACATCAATGGGACATAATGGCTAAAATCCCAAACCTACCTGAAAGGGGTTATGGCCTGTTGAGCTATGGAGAGCTCTGTTGTAGCTATGCTAGACATAGGGGAGGATTTCATCCCATCTGCATGGATTATTTGAGTTGTACATGTGCAAAATGTGTACAATCATCTTGTTGATGACCTCTGTTTGGCCATCAGCTTGGGGGTGGAAAGCCATGGACTTAGTAAGATTGGTATCCAACATCGACCAAAGACTTGACCAAAATGCACTTAGGAATCTGTTGTCCTGATCTAAGATAATGGATTGTGGGATTCCAAAGTGTACTGACACTCGCTCAAAGAAGAGCTTAATAGTGGCCTCTGCTGTGATACTCTTTTTGGAGGCCGTCATAATGGCCATCCTAGAGAATTTGTCGATGACCATGAAAACACAGTCATTTCCGTGCTTAGTGGAAGGAAGGCCCGACATGTAATCCATGGAGATGGATTCCCAAGGTCGACCAGGAGTAGGTAGAGGAGTATATAGGTCTTGCTTCTTGATGGTTGGTTTGGAAATGAGACAGCCAGTGTAGGATCGAATGTACTTCCCAACATCCTGAAAAAGGTTCAGCCAATAAAAATACTTCTGTAGTATTGTCACTATTTTCTCTACTCCAAAATGTCTAGAGACCTGACTGTAGTGCGCCTCCAAAATCATCTTGGCATGCTTGCTTGAGGGAACAAAAATGTGCCCCAAGTGGCATAATAGTGCATCTGGGAGGGAAAAATTTGGAAATTTCTTACCTTCCAGGAGTGTATGGTATGTGTCGTCGAATTTTGGATCACTCTTGTAAAGATGCGACCACCCCGAAGTCTCGTGCCCACAGGAGTCGAGCAAAATGATTAGTGCCATGACTGGTGGTCAGTTGAGGCAATCTACAACATTATTGGTGCTTCCATTCTTGTACTTAATGTTCAAATGGAATTGTTGAAAGTATGTGGACCATTTTTGATGGAGATCATTCTATAACTTCCCTTGTGTCTGTATGAACTGTTGGCATCAGTGGTCTGTGTGGATGACGATTTCCTTCCCCAGAATGTAATGCTTCCATTAACGACAAACCTGCAGAATGGAATACATTTCTTTGTCATAGGTAGGATACTTTCGAACTATGTCTGAAAGTTTCTCATTGTGGTAAGCCACTAGATGCCCCTACTAAGTAAGAATTGCACCAATAACTTAGTCAGAGGCATCTGCATCAATCTCTAATGGTTTCTGCAAGACGTTAATGTGAGCACTAGTGCAGGCGATGCTTCAAGTTGGAAAATTCCTTATGTTAGGTTTTAGACCAAAATAAATTTTCGTTTGGTCCGCCCTTGGTGACTTGACTTAAAGGCCAAGTGATATGAGAGAACCCCAACACAAACCTGGGGTATAAATTGGCAAGACCGAGAAAGCTGCTGAGCTCTATTAGAGTGGTTGGGGCTGGACAATCCCGAATGACTTGTATCTTGGCTGGGTCCACATATAAACCTTTCTCATCAATTATGTACTCTAGATACTGAACCTGGGTCATGCCAAAAGTACAATGCTCCAAATTGGCACACAATTTGTGTTTTTGCAGGGTTTGGAGGACCTATCAAATATGGTGGAGATGCTCCTCCCATCTCTGGCCGAAGATCAAGATTTCATCTATATACACCACCATGAATGCATTGGTGAAGGGTCACAAGATGTCATCCATCAATCTCATGAAGGTTGTGAGGGCATTCATCAACCCAGAAGGCATGACCAACCATTTGAAAATGCACTCCTTGGATTTAAAGGCAGTCTTCCACACATCGAAGGGTTCGATAAGCACCTAGTGTTAACCAGACTTTAAATTGATATTTTTGGAATATTTTTCCCCCTTGAGTTGGTGTAGCAGGTCATCAATCCATTGGATTAGGTATCTATTCCATACAATGATATTGTTCAATGTCTGATAGTAAATGCAAAGTCTCTAGGTCCCATCCTTCTTCTATACCAATACAATCAAGCTCCCACAGGGTGATGAGCTTGGCTTGATGGGCCCTTTCTGCAACAACTCCTGAATCTGACTCTTTATCTCATCATTCTCCAGAACATAGCGTCAATAGATTGGTCCATTGGGTAGTGACACGCCCGAAATCAGATTGATGGAGTGCTTGACCTAATAGTGCAGAGGTACCCCCATAGGTGAGGAGAAAATGTCCTTGAACTCCTCCACGACCTTGTCCATCTGTTGTTGTTGTGTAGAGGATCCTTGTATGGAATCCATGGCCACAATCTTCTTCGTTCCTTGAGGGAAAATTATAAGGAAAATAAATTTCCAGGTTTGTGAAATGATCTTACTGCATTGCTTTGTAGTGATCAAAGAGATGACAATAGACGGGGCTACCTCCGGTATCCTGTACAACTTGTTGCCCAAAGTAATAATCACAGAGCGAGTTTGAGACTCATAGACAACACACTGCTTCCACAAGTATGGTTTTCCTAATAACACATCACAAAATTCAAGAGGGGCAACATCACATAGTATCTCATCCGCAGGGAAAATTTTAAGAACCCCCCCAAATTTACATGTATAATAAATGGGCGAATCTCCATGGTATATAGGAAAAATGGAAGGCGATTTTATCAATAATATGATATGTATATATAATTTTTTGGCGAATCTCTCACCAAGCATGGCAAATATTTTACTCAATTATAAAATCTTGTGTTTATTGAATACACAAATGAAATCATTGCATTTCTTTAAAATATCTTTTGAAATAAAAATTACCGAAATTACATATCGATAACCTAGTGGGTGTAGGATAAAGTTCACCCGTGCGATTCACAGAAAGCATGAGAAAAAACCTAATACTATATATAAAACCAAGAAAAATTCAAATTCATCACTTCTAGGGACCTCGTAACCACCGTGCTAATACACAAGTATGTTCCTGTTTGCAATTAGAAAAATTACCCAAATTACAATCTGTTTACTCCACTTCTAGGCACCTCGTAACCACCCTGCCAATACACAAGTATGTTCTCGTTTGCAATTAGAAAAATTACCGAAATTGCAATCTGTTTACTCCAGCATACATTGGAAAGTTATAGAAGGATGACTAGTGCAATCAATCCATTCCTTTTAGCCCTGGATTCATTTCAGTTTAAAACAGAAGTATACAAATATACTTGTCCAATGTCTATGCTTTAACCATTCACATTAAGATGTTTTTACAATATAATTTCCTAAGTCTATTTAATATCTTCATTATCATAAAAACCAACCTATATCCATCTTAACTCCACATCTACCACTCTTAGGGGGATGAAATCTATTTATCCCTCTGAGCACTTGGTAGATCCAGAATTAAGATGGATCTAAGATAGAATTTCCCCTTTAAATAGTCTATGCTCACATGAATACCATGGGTCAATACCATGGGTTATCATAAACCTGGAGCTTAAAAATTACTATTAGTAATTTATAAAAATTAATAAAATCAATAGTTGATTTTTATTTTATTTTTATTTTAACCAAGCTAAAATGTTTAACATACATTAAATTACAACATCCATTTTTACTCTTGATCGGATCAAATATTTTTTCACTCTATGCTAGTTTGCATATCACGATATTTGATACCTCTCGGGGGTTAGTAGATCCAAAGTAAAGATGGATCTATGCTGGTTTAGTTCCCCCATTTAAATAGGCTACGTTCCAAGTGAATACCATGGGTCAATACCATGTGCCATTTTGGTGAATACCATGGGTCAATACCATGTGCCATTTTTGTTTTTATTAATACTAATATTAGGGTTAATAATGTTTTTTTGCATGGTATTAATAACAATATAGTCCATGGTATTTGTCCCATAGTATAAATATAAGGTGACTTATGGAGTAAATATAAAAAAATGTTTTATTTGTTTACCATACCTCTCGTTTATTTATATTTTTATTAATTTACCATACCATTCATAAATACAAGGTGACTTATGGAGTAAATATAAAAAAATGTTTTATTTGTTTACCATACCTCTCGCTTATTTATATTTTTATTAATTTACCATACCTCTTTTACAAATATGGTATTTGGCCCATAGGATTCACTTAAATAAAACCTCTTTCTTGAGCCTTCATAAATAGAACAAGGGTTATGGACTAAATATAAAAAGAGGTTTTATTTATTTACCATGCGTCTAATTTATTTATATTTTTATTTATTTACCATACCTCCACTTTACTTATATTTTTATTTGTTTACACCCTTGCATGTATATAAGGTGACTTATGGAGTAAATATAAAAAATTCTTTATTTATTTACCATACCTCTCATTTATTTATATTTTATTAATTTACCATACCTCTTTTATAAATATGGTATTTGGGCCTTTGGCCAATAGGATTCACTTAAATAAAACCTATTCTTGAAAATGGGTGAATGGATTCACTTAAATAAAACCTATTCTTGAAAATGGGCGAATGGAAGGTTGTAACTCCTAATTTCAAGGGCTAAATTTACCTTTTCTACCCTCTCCCTTAAAATAAGGTGGGCTATTTGAGGTGATTTGTAAAAATGTACTATGATACAAAATATTCGCCCACTAAAATTTAAAACCCATTAATTTCACCAAAGGGCGAACATTTGCCCCTAAAATCACCCCTACTCATCCGTGAAGGGCTTCATGATGTAGGGAAGGCGACACTATTGGCTGACGCGAAGATTTCATCCTTAATGGAACCACTCTATGGTGTATGACTATGGATGTGTTGTAGTCAGTAGGCCCAACCACTTCACGACCTTTGGTGAAATGAGGTTCTTTTGGCTCCCACTTTCGACAATTAATTGCAGCAGAGAACCCTTCACCCAGATCTGCGAGTAGAAGAGGTGTTCCCCCTCCTTTGGATCTTCAAGCTCATTCTTTTGGATCTTGGTTGTGGCCATGGTGGCACTAGGATCTGCATCAATGATATGCTTCCCTTTTTCATTCCCCCTATTGGGCTTTGACTCGGAGTCAGAACATGCATCTGATTCAGGAGGCTTCATCTCAGCCACCGGTGACCACTTGGCTCAACACTCAATCATGTTGTGAGCGGAGCTCTTATGGAACTCACACCATTTTCCTATGTCCTTATTTGTCTTCGTGATGTTGTTCTTTTCTTGCGGCTTCAGTGGGTTTTCCGAAGTCGCCCCTCCTTGGATTTTTCCTTTTCTCTATGGTTTGGGGGCGCCTTTCCCTTGCTTCAGATTCACAAATCCAAAGTCTCGCTTATTCTGTTTAAACTTCTTCTCAATCTTGACAGCGTATCGATATGCCTTGTCGAGTGAAGAGATGTCCAGGAAGTCCATCTCATCCTGGATGTACCTTTGTAGGCAGTCGCAAGACTTGAGTACCCAATGTTGCTCATAATCCTTGATACCCAACTTCGTGTGAAGGGTATGAAAAACATTAGTAAACTCTCGCACGCCTTGATCCCTTCCTTGTGGCAGCATGGTCCACTTTATGTATTTATCCTCATAACTCTCAACAGGGTAATACTGATCCTTTATGGCATCCTGGAATGAATTCCAAGTGGGTGTGACTAAAAATAGTTAGGGTGTACTTTCATCCTTATTCTCACAATAGGTTTCCTACCAGTCCTTGACGTGCGGGGTGACTTTGAGAAGCGATCTTAGGTCCCTATAATACTAGTGATTACCCCATTACTATTGTATTTGTATCCCTTATTAATATTGTTGTGCCCCTATTGTCCCCATAATGTTATTTCTATGCCCCATAGAATCCCTCTATTGTTATTTTTGTGCCTTTATATTATTATTGTTAGATCGGCTGGGTTATATTGTGACTCCTTAGACTCCTATATATAGAAAGGAGGTTTTTTCATTTGAATGATCAAAGAATCATTCATTTGTGTAATGTAAAGGAGGTTGCCCCCTCGAAGAGGCTAAATTCTAAGGCGTTGATCTATCTTTTCTATTTTTTTGTGAGCTAGTTTCATAACATTTGGTATCAGAGCTTTGGATTCTAGGGTTTCGCTGCTCCAAATAGGCCATCGTGGAATTTTCGCTATAACTTTTTTTTTACGATGTTTCAGAAGCGAAAAAAAAACCCATTTGAGTTGAAATCACATTGAACCTTCGGTCCGAATTTCAGAGCTTTTTGCGGAGATATGATCTGAGGAAGTTGGTATTTTTGCAGACTCTTGAATTACATTCCAAAAAGATGACTTGGGGAAAATCGTCATAACTTTCTCTTTGAGCATCGGATTGAAGTTTCGTAAGAAGGTACAAAAATAGGATGGACTGTACTTTCTTGTATATATTTTTCAGAGCCAAACGTCGAAATAAGGACACGTGGCATGTCGTACAAGTTCGCTCTACTGAACTAGTCTATAATCAGGTCACTGTGGGAGATTTGGCATAACTCTTCCTTGGAGAATCCAATTTGGATCAGACTAGTGACATTGGAAAGAGGACACAGAGGGATACTTCAAGTCGCAAATTCAGAACTAGATGATCTGAAATTACAGAGATACATCAGAGACAATATCGAGCTCCTACAAAGTGAAAAAAGGTGTGTAGATTTTATTAAATTTTTGCTTAAGCTTGGTTTGAAAAATTATTTCGAAGGAATTCAAAGGGCATAGTAGAGCATTATTATCGGTAATTGATGCCCCGAGGAAAGAAAATGAAAACACCTAGTAAGGAACCTGAAAGCTCTAGCATGACTCATGAAGAAGAGGAAGAAATGCTACATGATATATCAAAATTACAAGACCAAGTGCAACAAATGTCACTCTCACAAAATCTAATAGAAGCTAAGATAAATGGCGTGGAATCTAAGATAAAGAGTGTGGAAGCTAAGATGGACGATTTGAAGATAGATTTGAAGACATATTTGAAGAGAGACATGGTAGATTTGAAGACAAATTTGAAGACAGGCATGGTAGATTTGAACACAGATTTGACAAATTTTCTACAAGAAATACTTACTAATGGTGAAAGGGTAGTAAAGGAAACTCATGATGCGAACAAAAGGAATGTTAATCATGATTTCATAGACTCTAATGTGGGATCAAAGACCCACCATATTCCAAAAATCGATATGAGTAAGTTTGATGGCAAGGATCCCGCAACATGGATATTACAGATGGAGCAATTTTTCAATCTCAATAATGTGCAAAACACACAAAAGGTATGTATTGCAACTTTATATTTGGAACCAAATCAATTTGTATGGAATCAATGGCTTTTCTCTCGTAAACAAATTATCACTTGGGCAATTTTTATGGAAGAATTGACAACACATTATGAGGATACAAAAAGCAACACTTTTTTTAGCCAATTGATAAGTTTCAAACAAAAGGGTTCAATAATGGAGCACATTGAGGGGTTCCAAAAATTGAACATAAGGGTAAAAAATATTCTAGAGGAGCATAGGACTGATGTGTTCATAAGGACTTTAAAGGACAATATCCAACATGATGTTCGCCTTTGGGAACCTGATTCATTAGAGAAGGCATTTAGGTTAGCAAGAAAAATGGAAAGCAAAATTATGGCAACTAGAAAGCATACCACTCACAACTATAAGGATGGAAGTGTTGTTGCCCCTAGTCTTCCACAACCTATAAGGTTGATACCACAACAATTGGAAGAAAAAAGAGCAAAAGGGTTTTGTTACGATTATGATAGCAAATACACTAAAGGTCATAAGTGTGCTGAGAAGAAATTATTCTACATAGGTTGTGAAGAGGAAGAAGAAAATGAGCAAGAAAGGTCAAAAGAAGAGGATATACTCCAGGAACAAAGCCTGGATAAATAAGAAATGAATCTGACCATATCTTGTAATGCATTGGTGGGAATTACCACTCCTCAAACCATCAAGATAGAAGGACAAATCAAGAAGAAAAAGGTAATAATGTTGATTGATTCAGGAAGTACCCACAATTTTGTTCATTGTAAGGTAGCAAAAGAATGGAATTGCTTCCTATATCTAGCACCTGAGTGTTAAGTGATGATTGCAAATGGAGGAACAATAAATTGCTCTGGAAAGTGCCATAATATCAGGCTATCCATGGGAGAATATGTATTGACTAGCCCAATGCTTTCCATTCCAATGGGAGGTGTTGATGTTGTACTAGGAGTCCAATGGCTACAATCCTTGGGTACAATGGCTTTTAATTTTCAAGAACTTTTCATGAAATTTTTTGCGGAAGGAAAGGAAGTTTAATTAAAGGGTATTGCATGGAAACCGGGACAGATAATCAGCTCTAACGGTATGACAAAGCTTCTAAAAAAGGAACAAAGAGGTGTAATTTCACAATTATGTTCACTAGATGTTTCCACATCGAAATCATCTATTTCTCCAGATCTCCAAAAATTCTTGGACAATATTTCCAAGGTATTTGAGACTCCCAAAGGTCTCCCACCTATTCGTGATCATGATCATGCTATTCATCTAATTCCAGGAAGTGTTCCTCCAAACATCAAACCGTACAGATATCCCTATGCCCAAAAGAGTGAAATTGAATGTATGGTTGTAGAAATGCTAGAGGCTGGTATAATTCAACCTAGTCAAAGTTCTTTCTCTGCTCCAGTAGTATTGGTACATAAGAAGGATGGATCATGGCGCATGTGTCCGGATTATAGGGAGCTCAACAAGATCACTATTAAAGATAAGTTTCCCATTCCTGTCATTGATGAATTACTGGATGAATTGCATGGATCAATTTACTTCACCAAGTTGGATCTTCGTTCAGGATATCATCAAATCAGAATGAAGACTGAAGACATTCCAAAAACAACATTTAGAACTCATGAGGGTCATTATGAATTTTTGGTCATGCCTTTTGGCCTTACCAATGCACCTTCTACATTTCAAGGTTTGATGAATTCCATTTTCAAACCCTTCCTTAGAAAATTTGTGTTAGTATTTTTTGATGAGATACTAATCTACAACAAGTCTTGGAAGGATCATGTTGAACATGTTGACAGGATGCTACAACTATTGGAGGAGAAACAATTATATGCAAAAAGATCCAATTGTTTCTTTGGAGTACAAGAGGTGGAATATCTGGGCATATTGTATTCCATGAAGGAGTTAAGGTAGACCCTAGCAAAATTAAAGCCATTAAGGAATGGAAAATCCCCACATCCATAAAGCATCTGCGAGGATTTCTCGGGTTGACAGGGTATTATCACAAGTTTGTTAAGAATTATGGGAGAATAGCAGCACCTCTAACAACATTATTGAAGAAAGATGCATTTTCATGGACTCCAGAAGCAACAAAGTCCTTCGAATATCTTAAAGAGGAAATGTGCCAAGCATCGATCTTAGCTACATCGGACTTCACAAAAACCTTTATTGTGGAATGTGATGCTTCAGGAAATGGAATTGGTGCTGTTTTAATGCAATATGAAAGACCCATTGCTTTTGAAAGTCGTCCAATCAAGGGAAAGTTTTTACACAAAGATATTTATGAGAAGGAAATGTTGGCAATACTACATGCTCTTAAGAAATGGCGACTCTACCTAATGGGAAGACACTTCAAGGTAAAAACAGATCTTGATAGCCTTAAATACTTTTTAGAACAAAGATTATCCTCTGAAGAGCAACAAAAGTAGGTCACAAAGATGTTGGGTTATGACTTTGAAATCATCTTAAAAAAGGGAAGCAAAATGTGGTGGCAAATGCACTCTCATTAAAGGATGAGGATGTGGAAGCATTGTTGTGCGCCATTTCTATTATCTAACCAGATTGGATAAACGAAGCAAGGGAGGAATGGAAGAATGATGAAGAAGTGTGATCACTTATTCAAAAGTTACAAAAAGATTCCAGTACATTTGATACATTTAACTGGAAAAACAATTCGTTATGGTACAAAGATTTCTTATACCTCTGTAAGAATTCCCAACTCAAACAAAAGATTCTTATGGAATTGCGCACTTATCCCTTAAGAGGGCACTCAAGATTTTTAAAAACTTACCACAAGGTTAAGAAGGAATTTTTTTAGGATGTCCTTAAATCAGATATTCAAAATTTTGTGGCAGAATGTTTGGTTTGCCAACAAAATAAAGTTGAAACAATTAAGATCCCGGGTCTATTACAACCTTTATCCATTCCAAGCCAACATTGGGGGAAGGTTTCAATGGATTTTATCATAGGTTTACCCAAGTCTGAGGGAAAGAGTGTCATCATGGTGGTAGTTGACAGACTTACCAAGTATGCACACTTTTGTGCATTATCACATACATTTAAATCCAGTATAGTTTCTACTGCATTTATGGAAACAATTCAAAAGCTACATGGAAACCCAAAGATTATTGTAAGTGACAGATCCCATTTTCACTAGAAATTTTTGGACAGAATTATTTACATGTCTCAGTACTCAGTTAGCTCATAGCTCATCTTATCATCCTCAATCCGATGAGCAAACTGAGATAGTAATGAAATGTTTGGAAGGATATCTTCTTTGCTTTGTATCTAATAAACAGACATAATGGTTCAAATGGTTGCCTCTGGCTGAATGGCAGTATAATACTTCCTTCCATACAGCAACAAAAATGACCCCATTTATGGCACTTTATGGATATCAGCCGCCATCCATCACATCATATTTAAGAGAAAATTGTAAGGTTCAAGTAGTGGAACATCACATCGAGCATCAAAAACAAGTCCTCCAACTCTTAAAGGATAACCTCGTATTGACACAAAATATAATGAAAGAACAGGCAAATCAACATCGCAGTGAAAGAAGTTTTGATGTAGGTGATTGGGTATTCCTACGGCTATAACCATATAAAAAAATGTACCTCAAGCAAGCTAAGAAGGATAATAAATTATCACCAAAGTATTATGGTCCATAGAAGGTGTTGCAAAAGATTAGTACTATGGCGGAATAGGTCTCAGTTTTGAAAGAAAGAAAGAGGAGATCCTGAAGAGTCCAACCATGCTGACGGATTCGCTGAAGATGGCAAACGCAGCAATCTCCTCCAGCCGTGGGAGTGGACTCAACGGCAATACAGTCGTTGGCGGTGGCGAGGCAGGGTCGTTTACAGCCATAGCTCTCTACAGGAGCGGCCTCAAGAACGTGACGCGGGATCTTTCTGAATCCCTTCAAGCAGCCGGTATGTTTTTGTTTCTTTGGCCAAACGACAGGAAAATATTTGACGCCCTCGGCAAAGCAGATTTGCTTGCAGGGCAAAACATATTTAAGGAGGATCTGTCGGTGCAGTCCGAGAAGCCGCACGAGACCAGAGATCCGGGATCAGCTTGCGTTTCTGGGTCTAGATCCCATCTCGGGGACGGAAAACCTTTAAGTTTTGGCTTGATCTATGCAAGATTCGACAGCCTGTCGTCCATTCGACTTATCTCCCTGGTGACGCCTCTTGCATGCAAGGATTGGGGTCTGCATGTAGTAGATCTGCCCCACCGCATACCTGTATGGACCATCCTATGCAGCCACAGGCTAGATCTACCTGATTTGAGCAAGCCACAAGTTTACCCAGAACCCAGGCAGCGGAAAGATGGGAAAATGCATAGATTGAGAAAACCCAGGCAGCAGATAGGGGACAAGATACATAGATCGAGCAGAGTTTTTACAGACATCGACATGCAAATGGAAAAATGCCTCGCAAAGTGGTCAAATCTGGAAGAATCTTCACAAACAGAGCACCGGCGGATCAGCAGCGTCAATGGCTCAGGCGGATCAGGAACCCAACTGAAACCCAGATCTCAGGTAACAAAAACACGCTTTCAGATTTTCATTAAAACTACAGAGGGGAAATCTTGTTTAGTGTGGGTTCATGCAGAAAACACCATCATGCAGCTGAAACAGCAAATCCGAACTTTGACCGGATGTCCAATCCAGTTTCAACATCTGGTCAGGGGTAGGTGGTCCCTCCAGGAAAATAGAACCTTGGAAAGTTATGAGATCGGTCCCGAATCAACCATTGTTCTAAACCTAAGGCTGAGAGGCGGGGCTCTGCCCCAGGGACAGTAAAGCTCCACAGGAAGGGACAAGGGGAAAGCTCCTCAGCATCAACCCAAGGGAGGCCCCTCCTACAAAAACATACTTCAGGGCAACAAAGATCCAGGGTCCTCTCCAGATCAAGGCAGATATATACCAAGACCATACATAGTAGATCAGCAAGGACAAACCCCAACCCTTAACTATGATTCGACGGGACTTGATGAGTTCGTAAAGTCCTATGAAACGCAGGCCCTAATATGCCGCTTTAACAGCTTCTGGCCAAAACCGATGGATCTATTTCATTGGATCTTCACCACTTGGACCATGGAATGTGATATACATTTATGCTCCAAGGGTTTCCTCATAGTCAGATTTTCATCCTCGGAAGTCAGAGACATAATCATTAGAGATGGGCCTTGGTTTTGGGGAACATCGGGGCTGTTCATCACACCATGGCTCCCAGATTTTGATCCAAACAATATGACTGTATCCAAAGTGCCGGTTTGGGTCCGCCTTTATAACCTTCCCCTTCACTTTTTGAGTGAGCAATTACTGGAAGGAATTGGGAACAGCATAGGAAAATATATCAAAACAGATCTGGAGAGGATTGATGAAAGGGTATACACTTTCGCACGCATTTGTGTGGAAGTAGATCTAAGCAAAGGGCTGCCAGATAACATAAGGCTGATCTACAAACAACAAAATTGGCTGCAAGCACTAGACTATGAAAATACTGCTTTCAGATGCAGGCTATGCAGGCAGACAGGGCATCTACAAAGCACATGTCCAGAAGCCAAGAAAGTAAACAGTAAAAAGAAGCAGAAAGGGAAGCAGAGGAAAGGATGGCAATTCCCTCCACCTAACTCAGATGATGAAGAATCAGAAGCAGAAGAGGAAGACACCCCCGCAGAGAATGCAGAAGTATCCCAAGAAATGGAGACTCAGAAGGAAAATACATCAGATAACAAGACTTCACGGCTCTACCCAATTCAGGCAGAGAAGGCAAGTGAGGATCAAAGCATGGGAGGGATCAAAAGGCATCATCACTCAGATACTTCAGACTCAGACAAGGAAAGAGTCTCACAGAAAGCAGAAACACAGTTAGTCATAGCCTCGATCGAGCCCACTCAAGGAGAGTGGCGCAAAGTCGAAAAGAAAAAGGGGAGAAAAACTTGAAGCGTGAGTTTTTACTCACTGCCGGGAATCATTTTTTGCCTCTTTTTCTCATCTCTCTCTTCTCCTTTCTCATTCTTTCTCTTTTTGCACGTTATCTTGCTAACGTTGCATGAGGTGCGTAAGCACTTGAGCCCAAAAGGGCAGCTTATGGAAATGCTTAAATGCATCTGCTAGTGTAACTTTTCATTTTTTAAATAAAAGGTTACCAGTTTTTTCTCCGGAAAAAAAAAGATTAGTACTATGGCATACAAATTGGAGATTCCTGTAGCTTCTCGAGTGCACCCGGTTTTCCATGTTTCAAGTTTAAAGAAGGTTATAGGCGACAAGCTCCCAGTTCAAACAATATTGCCAGAACTTGACGAGGAAGGAAAAATTATATTGGAACCAGAAGCAGTCACAAAAACAAGAATTCGACAGCTACGAAATCGATCAATTTCGGAGTATCTCATCAAGTGGAAGTACTTATCCGCCGAAGATTCCACATGGGAGGATGAGAATTTCATACAGAAGCATCCAGAACTACTCAAGCATTGAGGACAACACTTTTTTGAAGGAGAGGGGCATGTTAGGTCCCTATAATACTAGTGCTTATCCCATTACTATTGTATTTGTATCCCTTATTAATATTATTGTGCCCCTATTGTCCCCATATTGTTATTATTGTGCCCCATATAATCCCTCTATTGTTATTTTTGTGCCTTTATATTATTATTGTTAGGTCGGCTGGGTTATATTGTGACTCCTTAGAATCCTATATATATAAAGGAGGTTTTGTCATTTGAATGATCAAAGAATCATTCATTTGTGTAATGTAAAGGAGGTTTCTCCCTCGAAGAGGCTGAATTCTAAGGTGTTGATCTATCTTTTCTATCTTTTTGTGAGCTGGTTTCATAACAAGTGAAAAAGTAATATTTTCCCGGCTGGAAAAATCATGAACATAAAAATATCCTTCTAGTAGATTTAACCATTTATCTATGACATCCACATCTATCTGACCTTAAAAAATGGGGATGTCAAAGTTAACTTGTACCTTAAAGGGTGTGGCACTTCCAGAGTAGCTACTGGAAGAAGATGCATCGCCTTTCGGTAGCCATTGAAGGATCTGGGCAAAGTTGTCCATCATCGTGTTCCTATGTCGCTTGAGGGCTTCTTCAAGAAATATTTTTAAAGGATCTCATATCGCCTCATATTTCTTCACTTCCTCCATGGGAGGATGTTGGGAATTGCGAGGCTGGTCTTGCAAAGGTTCGACCAGTTTGAACCCTAACTCCTTATATCCCAACTTCGTTGGGGACATGCAAACAAAAATAGAGAAAGAGCAGACCGCTCTAATACCACTGATCTGAAATTAAACATGAACACGAAAAATTACAGATATAACCATAAATACAGAGATGCAACATAAATAACACTTCATTTCATTAATATCAAATACTGAAATATGCTTACAAACAGAAAGGAAATAAAACTAGTTCGGGCGATGGTAGCTTATCTCTAAGGAGAGATGTGGTGGATACATGCCTCTGAACTATGTTGCAATGAGGCTCGAAGGCATATTTATTATTGAGAAACAATGGAAAACCCTAAACATCCAAAAGCATAACCCTAGGAGATGAAGTGTCAAAATAATGGGCCCTGTTTGGGTAAATTGGTACATCAACTTGCGAGGGTTGTAACTTGGCATTACATCTTTGTTTGACACGCACAATACCTTGTTAGAAAGATTTATCCGAGGAATATAACTTTCAAATGTGAACACCTATTAAACAAAAATGTTTGCCTAGTTTTCCAAAAAAATGTCATTTAGGGCCTCAAAACAATTCTAGAAGTTCAGGACCCAAAAAACTTCCAAAAATAGTAAATTGTGCTACAATTAAGGAAAGTGGAAAAATGAAAGAGACAGTGGTGGGGGTCCAAGTGGAATACATGGGTAGCCACCAATATCCACCTCGATCATTCATCATACTAGAATCATTTTACATCATCCCCACATGGCTGTAGGATTTGGATTACAACATGATGACTAGAAGTTGTAAGATGATGATGAAGTTATTAAATTCTGACCTTTTGACCCTCATGGAAAACTCTGAAATGTGCTATGGAATGGATTCTTTGACACTTTATGTAGTTTACACTTGAGTGGTCAACATGGACAACTCTATTGATCCTTTGAAGGGTTTTGGTTTTGTTACATTTCATTTGGATTATGGGGAATCATACATCTTCATGATGTTATGTATGTACTGGGATTAAAGAAGAACCTTGTATCTATATCTACCTTATAAGACAAAGGGATGAGAGTTTCCTCCATAAGAGGAAAGGTCTTCACTTTCCCTATGGAATCTCACATGAGGGATGTATTCACTTTGGAATCTAGAATTGAAGGACTCTATAGAGTCAATGGAAGACCGATGCGAGCATTAGTGCATGATAACAATCATTAATGTAAGCTATGGCACCGAAGATTTGCTCATATTCACTATCAATCCCTAACTAAAGTGAGGAGCATGGTTTCTATAATGCTCGAGGTTCAATCAAATCATGATGGGGTTTGTGTGGGATGTTCAAGTGGAAAGAAGTCAAAAAATGGTGGAGAATTCACATCAAATGAGTTTGTTGAATTTTGTGAGAATGATGAGATTAAGAGGGAGACCATTGTACCTTACAACCCTCAACAAAATAGAGTGGCTAAATAAAGAACAGGACCATCATGGAAGCTACTTGAGCCATGCTGCATGACCAAAAGTTGCCAAAGTTTCTGTGGGTGAAGTTGCAAACATTGTGGTCTATGTTCAAAACAAGACCCCTCATATAGCCTTGGGTGACAAGACCACCAAAGAAATGTTCACAGGTGTGAAGCCTAATGTTGGACATCTGAAGATCTTTGGTCACCCTATGTACTTTCATGTGTTGAAGGACAAGAGGAATAAGCTGGAAGCCGTTGGAAAGAAAGGTGCATTTGTTGGATATTGTGAAAATTCTAAAACTCTTAGAATATATGTGCCTGGTCAAAGGAATATTGAGTTTAGCAGGGATGTGACTTTTGATGAAGATGTTGCCCTTGGAAAAGCAAGGAACAATCCTCCTCCTCCTCCTATTGAGAAGAAGGATGATGACATGGACCTACTAGAAGGTCTTTCTGTGCCTGAACTTGAGATAGATGTTGTTGATGATCCCATGGATCCCATGGACCCCTTGGATCCTCCTCCATATCATCCCCCTTCCAGGATGTAATTGTTATCACGAAAAAATGTTCACCTAGCTATTTCTAACTAGGTGGATCAAAATACACCATGTAGATTTAATTTTACCATAGTAAAATCACTTTCACTGTGGAAAATAATTTAGTAAACCACTTTTATTAAATTATTTTCTGATTTAAATAAAAAACCCATGAGAATAATTAGATAAATCATTATTTATTTAATTTTCTCTAGGAATAATTATTCCTTGTCACATTTGACTAAAAACCTTAGGAATAATTAAATAAATCACTATTTATTTAATATTCCTGATTTCTGTTATTGGAATAATTGTTAAATCACTATTTAATAATTATTTCAATTTCACACCATTCTTAATTTTCGTGAAATAATTAATAAATAATTTTATTTGCTAATTATTTCTAAATAAAGATATTTAACCATTTTAAATATCTTTTCCCTCTCAATAAATATAATAAAGTATTCCAAGCGATTATATCTTGATTTGGTTAATATTATTTTATTATTCTCCATTTTCGAGATTAACTCAATACCTTGCTATAAATAGGAGGGTTTTCCATTCATTCTTCACCATGATCATAATCATCGTCACCATTATCGTCTTTTTTCTTTCGAGCTCCCATTTGAGTTCTCCACATTTTGTCTAGGTTTTTCACATATTGAGAGAGAAGATTATTTTCTGAAGCATCAAGGACATCAAAGGACCATTTCATGGAGGGGGATTTACATACCCTTTTGTAGATCTCCTTCACCAGGTGTTTTTAATAAATAATTTATTCAATTAAAGTCTTTCCATTTGGGTTATTGCATTGACTATTTTTATTGTTGCTTTCTATTCTGGATCATCCATACTTTTGTTGCAAGTTTTCCACTTTTTTTGTAGATCTAAATCGCAAGCAACCATTCAACTTGTTGTTAGGGTCACTTGTCACCTAGTGACTTAAGTGAAGTATTTTTGGTACACCTTCCAAGAAATTTCACACTAACAAATGACAACTCCACCGGTGTAATAAAAATGTTCTTGGGTGATGGAAGTTTCAGAAAATTTCAAGGTTTTCTACAACTATTTATAGTCTCTCAATTTCTATTTATAGTATTAAGCCCTTTTTTGTCAAATTTTCAGATTTTGGTGGTTTTCTGGTTCTTTCCGCAGGTCATAGGTACCAGTCGAGTAGGAGATAGAAAAATCTGTGCGAGATCTGTCGGCCGAGAGTACCAAGAGGAAAACACACTTTTTAGCCCCTGATCTACGTTCCAGAGCACACTATTTGGCCCAAAAACTGCATTTTCCGTTGTTCTCGTCCAGTACCTGCGTTTTGGATTTTTTCTGGAACTTTTATTATTTTTATTATTTTTTCAAAATTGCGGAGAGTGCTGTCTGCAGGATGGTTTGGGTACTTCACCTCTATTTTCAGTCTCCATTAGGCCTAGATCCACTTATTTTGTCTTTTTGAGGAAGGAAAATGCCCCCTAGGGTTTAGAGTACACCTCCCCATTGCTTGGAAGAGATTTTCCGAGTGAGGAGTCTAGGGTTTTCAACATTTTCAACCATTGATTTTCATATTTTGATCCATTAATTTTTAGCTCTTTTGGATAGGTTTCTTTTACCTTTTCTCCTTTTATAGTTTGGGGTTGCCTTTTACCCCTTAGAATCCCCTTGAGAATCCTAGATCTTAGAGCTTCATACCTATCCTTTGCAACATTTTTCACCTCTGATTTTTGTTGTTTGTCTGAACCATTTATAGTAGATTAGTACCTCTAGATCTAAGTCCCTTGAGATTAGATCATTTAGGTCCATTTTGTGTGTATTTTAGTATCTTTTTTGGCCTCTCTTGCTTAGCTGCTTAGTAGCATTTGTGGGTGGGGTTTTGTGTGCTTGATTGGCTATTTATTTTCTGTCATTTTCAGATTTATTTACAGTATTTCAACATTTTATTTTCAGCAGCACATGGCATCATAAAACATGCTCAATCAACTCATCCACTTGACACATTATTTTAACACACTCACACCCTAAGCAAACGTGAGCATGGTTAACACTACCAAGCCAAGACTTGAAACAATACACCTTAGTAACTCAACACACATAGATTAAATCCACTTGGGCGCCAAGGCCAAACAATCTTTGTAGTGTAGGTGTAGGATCGGTGGTATAGGATTCCAATAACACCCATCGATCGCTTTCATTGAGACATAGAAGTTGAAATATTAGGGAGCTTAAAATCCTTCACCATCCCACGGTCCAAAGCCGGAGTGCATCAAAAACCCAATTCAGAGGGGGTTAGGCTAGTTCATCTTGTGAGCAGTTATACTTGGGGCTACCCAACCCGTGGTAGTGTGGTGGCTAACTACCAAGAAGCTCAAGACTCGATCACCCTTGTGGGATGAAGTTAACCATAGTGACCAATATTTGGAAAACACCATATATGACTGGTTGTGGGAAGCAGTTGGTTCTCTACCCTACCTTTCTCTGGACAGCTATGCTTGCAGGGATCAGATTACATCAAGTAAGAAGTTCTTTGGAAGACCATTTGAAATAATAGATCTAGCATTTTTGAGGATTTATATCACCTATAGGGTAGAGGTATTTTTCTTTGATAGGATGTGTTTTCTTGTATTAGAGTAACATCATTAAAATAGTTAGTTTACACTTGGCACCACTGCACTAGGTGTTTGCTTGTTGTTTGTTGCTCTTTTATTCCTTTCGTCACCTTTTAGTTCTTAGATCGTTATGTCTTGACATCATTACACCCCCTAGCCGTTTTTCATGTCGAATTCAATGTCTTCACCCTTAGCTCCCGTTAGGACATATTACTCCTCCTCATCAAGTTAGAGTTCATCCTCCTAGTCCTCCATCGAGTCATCATTTTGATTCAGATTCTATTGATTCATCCAGTTCCTCCTTTGATTCTACATCTTCTTAACCCTGTACCACCACCATGTCAAGCACCAATGCAGGTGCGGGAAACCAGGATGGTAACCTAGGTACCAACCAGGGTACCCCCACCGGTGTGGTCACTCCTACTCCCTTGCTTCCTTTTATGTTTGGTTTGAGTCTCCCTGATTTCAACTAGCTTATCAATGATCCTCTTCTCCATGATCCCACCTAGCCAGCTATGCCTACTATGCTCCCTTCAGACATCCAAAAGTTTGAAGGTAATCCTGGAGAAGATCCAACTAACCATGTTTTCTTATTCCACATGTGGTGCTCATCAAATTCCATTATTGAAGACTCTATTTGTCTTCGTCTGATCCAATGCATGCTCACTAGAGCTACTACTAAGTGGTATGTCGATCAACCTAGAGCCACTCATTCCAATTTTGCGACTCTTGCCACATATTTTCTTTCATATTTTCAGTTACCTCTTCGTTATGACACCAGTACCAAACTTTTTAATTCTTTCTATCAAACTTCTGCCACCCGCCTTTTTGACCATGTGTAGGGCTCTTGAATTTGAAGACCGAGTCTATATGGATTGGTTCTTTAGATAGTTGTTGGATCCCATTGCTAAAGATGTCGTGTCACACTTCCCCCAGTCTAAGGAATATGCACTCCAAGTAGCCTTAAAATTTGATCTGATCTATGCCCAGTTAGGTTATGTTTACACTGTAATCCCTGATCTGCCCCGGCCTAATGCTGTTAATGCACTGGGGGAATCTCATGCCATAGATGGCATAGTTGGAACCATTTCACACCCTCAACCACATGCTCCACCTTAGATCAGTTATGGTCCACCTTAGGGAGGGATGAGTTTCACTTATAATTATCCCTCCTTTAATCCTCCACAAGTCAACTCTTATCTAGGTCCCAACATGCCATATGCATATCCCCATCCACATCAACAAATTCTAGGGCCAGCTATTGCACTGCATGTTTATCCCAATGTTTCCCCATCTCCTTATTATCAGTATGCATCCCCTAGCACTCCAGCCCTTCCGACACCAGCACCCCACCCTCCCATGCCTGCTCCCCATCTACCACAACAACCACCTCCTCCACACGGTCAAGTGTATACTCAACATACCATACCCAATTCCCCTAACCCCAAGAAAAGGAATAAGGGGAAGGGTAATCAAAACTAGTAGTCTCAAGGTAATTAAGGAAACCAAGGTCCTCCACCCAATGCCCCTTAGGGTCCTCCATCTAATCTCGCAACCTAGCAATAGGGCGGTCAACTTAAGAAAAACAACTGTCTTTTTATGAACAAACCTTGTCCTTGTTGTGGTGTAGATGGTCATTATAGCCATGAGTGTCCTCTTTTATCTCAGATGCGTCATGTATGGGAAGCTCAAGAAAATTATCGAGGATCACAGTCCACCACTCCTCCTGCCCCACCTGCTTCATCTGAACCAGTCGTGCTTACCAATCCATTCCCTCACCAAGGATGCATAGCTACCCAACCTACACAAGGTCGGACAACTAAACCAACTCCACCATCTAGTCACCATGATTTTTAGATTCTTATGATGAATTATGATAAGGTTAACAACAAGAAAGTCAACCTTCAAACTCGATCGTGCCCATATGACAATCCATTCGCTAAGTCTGCGACTGAGTCCCAACCCAAAATTTCCACCAAGCCTCTATCGCCACCCAATGGTACCTTACATATACCTAAGCCTAATGTAGAGGTTATTCCCAAGATTGCCAAAGGTCCATTATGTCGAAATGATGCTTCTGCCAAATCCGCCCATACATATAACATAATAGATGTCTTGGCGCAGTCTCCTTCTATCATGTCAACGTTGGAAGTCCTCTATATGTGCCCATCCCAATGGAAATATCTACCACCCGCTTTGGGTGCCATGGATCCCCAAGATGATCAGATGATTGTCTTTCATGTTGACAAGTTAGAAAATCCTTCCCTACCTTCATCTGTTGCATTTCAAATACCAATCTCCGTTAGAAATGCCATTTTTCAGTGGTTTATCACTGACAAAGGCACCTCCACCTGTGTGATGGCTTCCAGTGTTTGGAAGAAACTTGGTTCCCCTGACCTATCCCAATCCACCATCACTCTTCATGCATGGGATGGTCATCCTTCACAACCCCTTGGCTTATATCGCAACTGCATAGTCACAATTGTTGAAAAGACTCTCTATATTGACATTGAAGTCATTGATGCTCCCTTAGACTATACCATCCTTTTCAGTCATAGTTATACTTATGCCATGTCAGCTGTCGCATTTGTGGTTTACCATAAGATGTGATTTCCCCATAATGGAAGGATTGTCACCATTGATTAGTTGACGTACTGTGACCCCAAAGCCCAAACTTCACCTCAGTCTAACATTTCTTTCGTGGCTGACAATACAACTATTTCGTCCTCCACAAATGTCTCTCCAAGAGTCTATAAAGACTCCACTTTTCTTGGTGCTTATTATGGTCCACCACCTACTTCTTCTGATCCTATCTCATCCAGTGTTTGCATGTTCCAAGCATCATGGGCTTCCCACAAACGATACGCTATGCCTTCACAACAGTATACACCCGCCGCAACCTATTGTTCCTAACTCAACCCAGCCTTATGTTACTACTCCTCAAGGATCATTTCCTTCTACTGGTGTCTCTCTTACTCCGTTCCTACCAGGAACCTTTCCCCCAAGTCTTAATGATCTCAGCGTAGTTCCTCCAGGCCATTATCCTTCTATTCAGATATCGTTCTTATTTCCACCTCCTGGAGTTTATTCTACACCTATTATGGCTACATTGAGTTTACCCAACATTACCTTGGGGATCCCAGAGTGGTACATTGATCCTCCCACAAGCACTCCATCCAATCAACTTAAACCTTACACTGCTTTGACCCCGATCCAAACTATTGTTCCTACCCCTACCTTTGCTTCACTTCCACAATAACATCAACATGAGCCTACTCCTATTGCAAAAGAATTTGGCGAGGGGGGAAAGCCCAGAAAAAGGGAACTAAAGATAAGGCACCCCCAACAACTCCAGCTCCTCCTAATCCATCAAAGCCTATTCCTCCATGTGCTTTGTGTGATGTCATCGGTCATACCACCAATAATTGTCCTAAAATCCCTCATGTCAAGGATGTGGTCATGGATACCTTCCATAATTATAACATTCCTGAGGTCCATGTCATCTTACTTGAGTCAGCAAAGAAGAAAAAATATTTACGCACAAATCACCCATGTGCTTTGTGTGATAATTATGGCCACTATTCTCATCGTTGTCCTCATCTCAAATATTTTCGTGATACACTTCCAGTGCTTCGTGAATTAGAGACTGCTCATAGTGAATCCACATCTCTACCTATAGATTATGGTCCCACTCCTACACTAGAACAGGAGGTCTCTCAAACACCCATTGTGATCCCTCCCCCTGATGTCGAGATGACGGATAATACCTCTCATATTCTCTACCTATCATCATTGATGAGATAAATGCCTTGGAACTCTCCTGATGTCTTCTATTGTGATTCTATTTAACCTTCTTCGACGAACACCGCGCTCTCAACATCGGTAGATATTCCATCTACTTGCTATATGTCTCCCAACCTTGATGATGCATATGTGAACCTTGTATCTCCTGAAGGTGCTTCAGGTAGCTCTTCTCCATCATGTGGTCCTTATCCCTCCAATATGCCCATCTTCCAGTCTAATGAAGACATCATGGAAGCTATAATCACCCCTAATTATCCTTGGGATGATATGCATCGTCATGCGTATTTCCTTCTGCAACAAACCCATGACCAATATGATGTGGAGTCCAAAGACTTCATCCATGATGAGGTAAATTGGTTCAATAACCCATTACTTCAAACCCATGAATTTGAACCATATCCACCTTGTGGCCATTACATTTCCACTCAATGTTTGGGTAAGAGGGTATTCATTTTCGAGATTCTAAGAGAATAAATTCTCCCCAACCCTTCTAGTGCATCTGGTAATGTTGACTTTAGTCCCATTATTCTTTCCCATTTAAAAGAGCCTCTAGAGTCTCATATGACTTCAGATCAATCTGGGGATGATCCACTTACTCATCCCTCCATCTTATCTCAACAACCCAGTCTCTTAGACATTGTTGTTGTTCAACCACCATGTTTTCTATGTGAGCATCAGTTCATTATATCTGAAGCCACCCTTTGGTTTAGTGATATCATGTATGCAAACCCATAAATTCAGTCCATTTGATTCATATTTGCAGTGCCAAATGAGATTGGTAATCCACCATTTCCTTTCTCTAACTGTATCTATCCACTCTTCCCATAAGAAGACATCCATAACATAAACAAATGGCAAAGCACATCATAAAAATGTGTTTGGAGTCCACTACTCTAAATACATCTGGTATGCCTGTAGCCTGCTACATCCATCCATACAAAACTTGGGGACACATATTCCCCTACATTTCCTCATTATCCTTTGGAGGATCTTGTGCCAGTTGGGCCGAGATGCTTGAATCCCTTATTCAAGCACTTGGAACATAATGGCGCTCCACAAACTCCTCCTACTAGGGGGCATCATTCCCACCTTTGCATACCAGATCAGTCCCCTCCATCAAATATGATGGGGGCAAGTATGCCATGCTTGGGGGGCATTATGGTTCCCCCCTTAGCCACATTCTCACTTGATCAACATAAGTCTCAGCCTAGAACCCACCAATCTAGGTTTGGTCGATTATCCTTCCATTATTTGTATAGTTTATCCTATTGGTCTCTCTGACGAGCCATATACACATTGCATATTGTAGATGATTGATACCATATCTTCAAATATTCTACTCTATGTGATGCCACACTTACCACTCGGTCCCCATGTTTAACTTGGTGGGAAGAATGATCCTCGACATTCTCTAGTAATTCATTCTTGTATTCCTTTCTTACCTTGATTCTTCACCAGGAAACACCCTTCTTCGAAGAAGCATTAAGGGCATTTTTAGACAAGGCCACTTACCTGAAAGTCACAGATCCTGATTCTGATGATCGATTTGTCTGCTACGATCTACACAAGGTTTAAGGCCTTCTCCTCCTATCCAAATTATCCACAAATCACTATGCAAATGAATTGGATTTGGGGGCCAAAATCCCTTTTATAGGAAAAACCTTCAACACCATTGAAAATATCTCACCGAGTTCTCTAATGGGTCTCTTTTTGTGTTTGGTAATTTGACACTTCACTCAGAAGCCATTTTTTCCATTAGGTCTCACTTTGCCATTTATTAAAACCAAATTTCTTCATTTGAGCCACCCGTACTCTGGTACCACTTTACCTTTGCACTAGTTGCCTCACGTCTTGATTTTCTGCATGAGTAACCATCTTTTACTCATGTTTTCATGGTCCCCTTCAAGCCTCCCCCACGTGGCAGCATCATCGAGTCACCCTTGTTCAGAGCATCAAAGATGAGTCACCCTTGTATTTATGGATTCTGTTCCGAGTCCCCTCGTGTCCTGTTATAATTTTCATACGTAATTATGTCACATCCATCCCATTTTACTCATATTTGGCCTCCAACACTATTGCTTTCTGTTTGTCAAACCCTCGTTTGAGTCATTGACCATCCCCTCAGGAATCGAGTCAGTCGCTGCTAGGTCAACCATACTTGTTATGCTCTGACAAGAGAAGTCGTTAGTCCGCCACCCATCTTCTTTCCTTCCATCATCATCCCTGGTGAAGATTCGATGATCCAAAAGTTTTTCCCTGTGATTCCTAGGTGTGTGTGAGATGTTCCAGACCTCATGAGTGGGTGGCCCTTTAGGTAGACCCCCACATGCCCAGATAACCACAAATGTTGATTGAGCCTCAAATGTCGTTCAGTGGATTTGATGGGTTCGGTTTCTGCCACTTGCAATGCCCACATCATGCATGTCTCCTTCAAATGATCCATTCAGATCTTCAGAACCCTTTCCTATCCAGTAGGGCTTCTTTGGTTACTACCCCCGCTCACCATGTCATCTTGAGGGGCATTATGTCTCATGTACATAGATGTTATTGTATACAATCCTGACCTATGTTTTTCCCAGGCAAATTATGTATTAGGGATCCATTGTATTATTTTCTAGCCCATTGGTGCCACTATATCATGTATCATGTACTTTGTAGCTCAGTCCCACATTGTTGGGCTCATCATTATTATTTGTATGCAGTTATATTGATGGTATGGGTATGCCTCCCCTGCCTCATTTGAGATCATGTACTCCCACACAAAGGGAGACTTCTATCAGTTTAGTAGGTCTCGCCCCCTCCATTATTTGTTCGTCCTTGACTTGCTTCAATTCTTTCTCTCTCTCTTTGACTCCCCTTTTGGTGTCTCGTGGAAGTGTAACCTACAACGTATTTCAATCATACAATTTTCTCCTAACACTCATACATGTGGGGGCAATTTGTTATCACCAAGAAATGATCACCTAGCCATTTCTAACTAGGTAGATCGAAATACACCATGTAGATTTAATTTTAACATAGTAAAATCACTTTCACTATGGAAAATAATTTAATAAACCACTTTTATTAAATTATTTTCTGATTTAAATAAAAAAACCATGAGAATAATTAGATAAATAATTATTTATTAAATCTTATCTAGGAATAATGATTAAATAATTATTCCTTGTCACATTTGACTAAACCCCTTAAGAATAATTAAATAAATGATTATTTATTTAATATTCATTATTTCTATTGCCCACGGGGCTTTGGATTGATGGTGAATGGGTGCACTTTTAAGGCACTCCTTGCGATAGGTCACTAGTTCAAATCCCCCGTGGGTGCTTACCTACCAAAAAAAAATAAAAAATATTCCTTATTTCTGTTATTGGAATAATTGTTAAATCAATATTTAATAATTATTTCAATTTCACACCCTTCTTAATTCTCGCGAAATAATTAATAAATCATTTTATTTGTTAATTATTCTAAATAAAGATATTTAACCATTTTAAATATCTTTTCCGTCACCAATAAATATAATAAAGTATTCCAAGCAGTTAGATCTTGATTTGGTTAATATTATTTTATTATTCTCCATTTTCGAGATTAACTCAATACTTTGTTATAAATAGGAGGGTTTTTCATTCATTCTTCACCATGATCATAGTCATCATCACCATTATCATTTTTATTTTGAGCTCCCATTTGGGTTCTCCACATTTTATCTGGTTTTTTCACATATTGATAGTGAAGATCATTTTCTGAAGCCTCAAGGACATCAAAGGACCCAACCAACGAAGGGGGATTTATAGACCATTTTGTAGATTTTCTTCACTAGGTGTTTCTAATAAAGAATTTATTCAATTAAAGTCTTTCCATTTGGGTTATTACATTGGATATTTTTATTGTTGCTTTCTATTTTGGATCGTCCATACTTTTGTTGCATATTTTCCATTTTTATTGTAGATCTTAATCGTAAGCAGCCATTCAACTTGTTGTTAGAGTCACTTGTCACTTAGTGACTTAAGTGAAGAATTTTTGGTACACCTTCCAATAAATTTCACACTAACAATAACCACCCCCTCCCACATTTACCCAGTTCCACTAGCATGCTGGGATAAGTATGAGACGAAGAGATACTATGACATGACCTAACCTCCTAGCTTCATTAATGAAGTGGAGTTGATAAACTGAAACATTACTGCCATTCCTTAGGAGCTACATAACCCCTAGGAGCTAAAAAACCACTCTAGGCACCCAAATCCTGATCTAGATAGTTATTTCATTGACCTAGACTGCTAGTCACAGGAATAACATTGCATCCATGAGATTGTAGGCCCCCAGTCACATGCATAAGCCTGCAAGGTAGGGATTGCAGTCCCAATTTCCTTGTTCTCAACATGTGAACCCAAAATCTGAGCCACTTTTTCAAGGCTAGTCTCCAGTCCACTACAAAAAACTTGATGAGACTTTCTAAAACAATAAATGAAGCAAGGAAAATCCTCTAGCACAAAACTTGATTATGGACTTGACCTAACTAGGCCTAGCCATAATAGTCATTTCGTCAAACACATTGTGAACATGTAATCTACAGGTCATAAATGCATATATTAATATAGGGGTCTCATACTTATATGAAAATACTCAAGAAGGTTTGATGCCTTCTCACAATAGCTGCAATAACATCTATTGGCTTATGCATTCACTAACTATTCATTTACTAATCAAAACATGTTATGAGACATAACTAATATATGTCATAAAATGATGTTTATAACCAACATATAACTAGAATAATAACAATGATATAACAAAAATCAAATCCACATAATAATAAGTACAAATACATGAAAATACAAGAGGAAAATATCTCTTGTTAACATATGAAAAATTCAACCAAGTCAGTGACTTCCATGTACCACCCTACCATAGATTGGGTTGAACCAAATCTCTCTGTCATCCAATCACCCCCGTGCCATATTTCAAGTGTGAATATGGGATTTCATGGAATAGACCAACCATAACTATAATAGGGATTCTAGAGGCCAAACCACCACAACCCTCAACCAGTGATTCCAACTCATGGTTGGACATCACTAACACCAACCAGATTGGTCTCTAACCAAGCTGTCTAGGGATCTAGAGTGTTTGTTCCAACTCGAATCCAGGACTAGTAACTCAACCCATAACTACCGCAGGGCTCCAGAGGATTTGTCCAACCAAGGCTTCTAGGACTAGTAACTCAACCCAACCTGTTTCAGGGCTTCTAGAGCGTTTGTCCAACCAGGGCTCCAGAAACTAGTAACTCAACCCACAACAATAAGGAACATGAGCAATAATTAGAACAATCAAGTGGGAAACCCACAACACCATTGCTATCTAGGAAAGGGAAAGGATGGGAAAAACCACTATCAATCCAAGTAATCTTCCATTCCAATGACAAATCATAACCAAATAACCACATGCATATACCATGCATGTCAAAACTAGTAAGGAAATCATACATGCAACTCGATACCTACAAATAAATCCCGCTATAACTGCTGATCCAATTGTTCCCTTGTGCTTTCCTGCTTCCCTTTGCCTTCTTTCTCCAAATCCAAGTGAATACTAGAGTGCTCCAACCATGCTCCAAGAATGATCTAAGTGCGAAAGAGTATGAGAGAGAGGGAATAGAAGAGAGATCCACCTAAAAACTATCAAAAAAAGGTGATGAACTGATCTTCAAAAGCCTTTTATCATTGAGGTCTTCATTTTCCTCTTGCAAATATGTGACTCTTCACCTTCCTTTTCTCCTATTTCCCTTTTTTTCATAAATAAAATGCCAATTATTGCTACTTTACCTTTTCTAATTTCCATAGCCATTTATTAACTGAAAGTGATACCTACTAGGATGCTTTTCCCACCATTCAACTTGGAATACATGTCCCATGACCTTGGTCTTATAATTTTTATACATGGAAAATAAACCATGGGATGTTACAAATCTCTCCCCCTTGGGGGAACATTGTCCTCGGTGTTCTATGACACCTATGACCAACGAACCACTGAAAACAAAACATACTGCCTATAGAACTTTATAACCCAACTCATTGCAATATTTATGATGACCACTGTTGAAAACATGACAATCATGCCATTTACTAGAGCTTTATAACACAACACATTAAGATATTTACAATAATAACCATACATAAATATGTACATATACCAAAACTCCTTTTTCTCAACTAGAAAATAATGAAGGATATGTAGCCCACATCAACCACAAGGGAATTCAAGGGCTCACACCTCCACCCTCAAAGTAATACTAGAATTCACCTCCTTCCCAAGAAGTCCAAAATCCACTACCAAAGTCAAAGTCTGCATCCAATTTCCAACACTACAATCCTTAGGCTACTTGTCCTCTCAGTGAACAATTACCAACTCATTGTTCCAGGGAATTCTCCCAATGTGCTTCTAATTCCATCTAAAATGCTATTGAAAAAAAAAAATCCATCCCTCACCTTCCCTTCTCTGCTACACAGTCCCTCGAGCAATCTGGTCACCCCCTTCCATGCAGTCAAACACCTTCCAATTTCCGCTGACATCCCCTTCTCTGCTACACTGTCCCTTGGGCGATCCATCCCTTGGCAAGTTTTCCTCACATTAGAAGGTCTAAAAACTAAGCCATATCCCCACCTTAAAACCATCATATCGTTCATAGCATGCTCATGGAAATGAATGGACACTATTGGGTACCAATGTCCTACAATGGGCTTGCTCTCGAATGCTTTACCAACATACTACTTCCTGCTCCAATTGTTTTTGTTGTTGTTGCTAATTCTTGTAGGCAGTTCCAAATACCCAACTTGGGAATTTCCATTTCCTATAGAAAGCACATAATTTCCATCGGATTCAAAAAAAATTGAAACAGATTCAAATCACACCTCATTGGCATATCATCAATAAGGTACACCTGTAATTCTATTTACTTCTTGTCACAAAAAGTCAAACTAGTTGTTTGATCAAATTATCATGTATAACCATATCGCATCCGATTAGCTCAAAACTCAACCATCATAAATCGAAATCATGAATGGCATGCAATGATCATAAACTAGAATCATAGATCACATGTAACCATCAAAATTAGAATCATATGCATAGTTGAAACTAAAATAAAATATTGATACTTATCCTTCAAATGTTTCTTTTCTTCTGACTTTGTTCTTTGTCCTTTCCATACACACATCATATCTATTTCCACACCCAAAATGCACTTATTTCCTTCTCCTCTCTTCAATCACATACACATACACACAATGTGCATCACAATACATACACACACACATGACATAAAACTACACGCAATACATACACCTGGTGTACAACACAACACATACACCTACACCCTGTGTACAACATAATACATACTCCTGCACTCGGTGTATAACACAACACATACTCCTATACCCAGTGTACAACACAACACATATACGTACACAGATTACAACACAACAAATACATATGTGATGATACAATAACCACACAAAACATAACACCTTATGCAACACAACATGTACCACATGTACACAATACCGTAAAACATGTACACAACACCACCTATACATGACACCACCTACACAATGTGCACACAACACCACATGTACACAACACCACCTGCATAACATGTACATAACACCACATGTACACAACACCACCTACACAACATGTACAAAGCACCACATTTACACAACGCCACATGTACAACATGTACATAACACCACCTACACAACACCACATGTACATAACGCTACTTGCACGACATGTACACAAAACCACCTACACAGTGTGTATAAAACATCACATCCATGCATCACCACATGAACCACATGTACACAACACTACATGCTCACAAGACCACATGTACAACATTCACACAACACCATATGTACATAAGACTGCATATACACTATTTATACTACACCATGTGTACACAACACCACATTTACAACATGTACACTTCACCATATGTACAAAACACCACATATGCAACATGCACACTGCACCATATGTGCATAGCACCGCATATGCAACATGCACACAACACCATCTATACATAAAACCACATATACGACATGTACACACATATACAACAATAATACCGCACATCTAGAGACCACACTGACTCTACCAATCAAACTTGCTTCTAGTGTCTTTCCACTATTCATGCTTGTCCCAGCATGCCACATATTACACTGCTTTCATTCCACTGATGTATCCCTCTACATTACCTGACATAGCATAAACACAGACATAGTATAAACACACAATATCAATTCATATACACATGATACTCACCTCTTAGATTCGTCAGGGATACTCTTCCCATGATCTGAATGGAAAATGGAATCCACTCATGGTATTCATCCACCCATGGAATTTACCCATGGTATTGTAAGTGGAATCCACCCATGGTATTCATCCACCCATGTATTTATCCACCCATAGAATTTACCCTTGGTATTGTAAGTGGCAACCACCTATGGTATTCATTCACCCATGGTATTTTCCCATGGTATTGTAAGTGACATCTACCCATGGTATTCATTCACCCATGGTATTTACCCACCCATGGAACTTACCTATGGTATTGTAACAAAAAAAGACTATAAGTAACAAGTCACATTTTGTAAAAGGACATATTGTCCACTGCAATGTAGCTTTTACAATTATTATTTATTTTAATAAACATTTTCTTTTTTATTTTGTTTACTACGTGTTCTCATATTTCTGTATCATTTCAATTTTTTATATCTTGGGGGCCTCCCCCCCCCCCACACAAAAGATCCATATTAGAAGCATATTTTAGTTTCAAAATTTGCAACAATCATTAGCAAACTTCATGTAATTTTTAAGGCCTCTACAGATCATTATAGAAGGTTCAAAATAGCTCATTTGAAATTATTTTCTATTAGCTCAAATGGGCTTTTACAAAATTTGATTTCATTTACCGGTTTGAGGGATATGAGGAGTTGAAGTTACAGACGTCTGGAACATTGCACAACCATGCATACCATGAGTTTCTAGAATCATTTTCTCACTCCACAAATCATTAAATTTCAAGTGCCTTATATCAATGGAAATATCTCTTCAATACCTCAAATGGGTCTTTGATGAAATTTGATTTCATCACATGTAGCAGAAGTTATCAACAAAGTTGTAGCAAGAGGTCTATAATGTGAAAGAAGCCTTTACAATATCTCATTGGATAAGAGAATCTACCACACCCATGGCCAATTTTGTACAATTCTGCAACACATTTATAGTTCAAGTATATCTTTGGTGTGGCCTTATTCTGTACCCCACCCAAAATCCATGACTTTGTATATCTGGAGTAACATTCAGAGAAGGTTCATTTTGGAGACGTGCCCTCCCACCCCGCTTTAGTAGGCACCTACTTCACATTCATTAGTTTCAGCATAGTAGCATATGACTTGGGTTCTTTGGATATGTTCCTTCCCACCCCAGGCTATGTAGGAACTTGCTACTTCATCAACAATCAACATCAAGGTTATGGGTCAATCACACAAAACCTTTGTCATCGAAGTCCATTTGCTAGGATGCCCATTGTTAGTATCATGGTTGGTCACAAGCATTACATGGTATCTCTATCCTCAAATATTCATTTTTCATGGTTATGGTTCATCCACAAACCCACACTTCATTGAAGTCCATTTTTTAGTCCGCACACGATTAGTATCATAGTTGGTCAGAAGCATTACAGGGCATCTCCATCCTCGGGTCTTCATTCATCATGGTTATGGGTTAACCACACAAAACCCTTCTCTTCAGTGGCTCTTCATATTCAACAAAGGATTTTCAGGAGGGAACTTCACACAATGGGGACCATTTCTTCTTAAGGAGGTAGAAATGATCTGAATGGAAAATGGCATCTACCCATGGTATTCATCCACCCATGGAATTTACCCATGATATTGTAAGTGACATCCACCCATTCCTCATTAAACCATGAACCTCTTCATGCCATTCACCTGCATAAGAAATCATTCCTCCATAAGAATGATCCCTAATGACCTGTCAGACAATGACACACATACACACACACACACAGATATATATATGTAAACACTAGCATAAAACAATCATGACCCCTTACGACCTGTCAAACATGACATACATACATACATGTATACATATATAAACATCAACATAATCATGATCACAACATAATTACTAGATATCATAAGCTCAAGGTTAAGAGAACTCCCTTTATCCATGCACTACATGCATGACATTGAGAGCAACAGTCCCCAACATAGCCAAGGTATTTGACGTCTCAAATCCATTCCTATTACCTTTCCTATTACCTTTCTCATAATTGTCCTACCACCATCCATTTACACCAATGGACCCAACCAATCCAACTGGTTGTCATATTCTTGCATTCAGCTACCCTTTACTCATTCACCAGGCTTCATCGAGATCATACATTACCTATTGGGTTTTGTCCAGCTCCTTCCAAGCTCCATTAACTTTCCTCTTTCCCCAACCAATTCAAAAGACCCTTAAAACATAAAAAGAAAGAACAAGAAAAAAACAAGAAAAAACCATGGAAAACCAATAGCAATACGACACCACAACCAAAGTGGAATGAACATGCACCAGACATAAACAAAACTGCAAATCAAGCACAAACAAATAAAAAATCACCGAAAGTACAAGACTCTCAAAACACACCAAGACTCAATCCCCATGGGTTCTCAATGCTTCCAATGGAAATCTCAACCTGAGCCTTCTTCAATATTTCATGGCAGTCTCTTTTTCCATGAAATTCCTTGTATCATACTGCCATAAACCACAACTTTCAATGCATAAATAAACGTAACAATGTATCGGCTACCTTACCTTGTTGTGCCAAGCATTATGCCTTGCAACTGAACACATACATATATCATCTCTCTCAAGGGCCTCCAATTCCTTGAAGAATCCAGCCATAACTGAAAACCAGTTGTCATACCTGTCAAATACATATTCATGAATATAACATAGATCCACGTAATGTCAGACACAAATCAAGGTTAAGAAGACTTCATTTACCAGTTTGAGGGATATGAGCAGTTGAAGTTACACACGTCTAGAACATTGCACGACTCCGCATACCATGAGTTTCTGGAATCATTTTCTCACTCCACAGATCATTAAATTTCAAGTGCCTTATATCAATGGAAATATCTCTTCAATAGCTCAAATGGGTCTTTGATGAAATTTGATTTCATCACCTGTAGCAGAAGTTATCAACAAAGTTGTAGAAAGATGTCTATAATGTGAAAGAAGCCTTTACAATATCTCATTGGATAAGAGAATCTACAACACCCATGGCCACTTTTGTACAATTTTGCAACACATTTATAGTTCAAGTATATCTCTGGTGTGGCCTTGTTCTATACCCCACCCAAAATCCATGACTTTGTATATCTAGAGTAACATCCAGAGAAGGTTCCTTTTGGATACGTGCCCTCCCACCCCGCTTTAGTAGGCACCTACTTCACATTCATTAGTTTCATCATAGTAGCATATGACTTGGGTTCTTTGGATATGTTCCTTCCCACCCTAAGCTATGTAAGAACCTGCTACTTCATCAACAATCAACATCAAGGTTATGGGTCAACCGCACAAAACCCTTGTCATCAAAGTCCATTTGATAGGCTTCACACTGTTAGTATCATGGTTGGTCACAAGCATTACATGGTATCTCTATCCTTAAATCTTAATTTTTCATGGTTATGGGTCATCCACAAACCCACACTTCATTGAAGTCCATTTTTTAGTCCACACACTATTAGTATCACAATTGGTCACAAGCATTATAGGGCATCTCCATCCTCGAGTCTTTGTTCATCATGGTTATGGGTTAACCACACAAAACCCTTCTCTTCAGTGGCTCTTCATATTCAACAAAGGATTTTCAAGAGGTAACTTCACGTAATGGGGACTTATTAAGGAGGTAGAAATGATCTGAATGGAAAATGGCATATACCCATGGTATTCATCCACCGGTGGTATTGTAAGTGACATCCACCGATTCCTCATAAAACCATGAACCTCTTTATTCCATTCACCTACATAAGAAATCAGTCCTCCACAAGAATGATCCTTAATGACCTGTCAGACAATGACACACACACACACACACATATATATATATGTAAACACTAGCATAAAACAATCTTGACCCCTGACGACCCTGTCAGACACGACATACATACATACATGTATACATATATAAACATCAACATAATCATGATCACAACATAATTACTAGATATCATAAGGTCAAGGTTAAGAGAACTCCCTTTATCCATGCACTACATGCATGACATTGAGAAGAACATTCCCCAACATAGCCAAGGCATCCGACATCTCAAATCCATTCACTTTACCTTTCCTATTACCTTTCTCATAATTGTCCTGCCACCATCCATTTACACCAATGGACCCAACCAATCCAACAGGCTGCCATATTCTTTCCTTCAACTACCCTTTACTCATGCACCAGGCTTCATCGAGATCTTACATTACCTATTGGGTTTTGTCTAGTTCTTCCCGAGCTCCATTAACTTTCCTCTTTCCCCAACCAATCCACAAGACCCTTAAAACATAAAAGGAAAGAACAAGAAGAAAACAAGAGAAAACCATGGAAAACCAATAGTAATACGACTCGACAACCAAATTGGCATGACCATGCACCAGACATAAACAAAATTACAAATCAAGCACAAACAAATAAAAAATCACCGAAAGTACAAGACTCTCAAAACACACCATGACTCAATCCCCATGGGTTCTCAATGCTTCCAATGGAAATCTCAACTTGAGCCTTTTTTAATATTTCATGGTAGTCTCTTTTTCCATGATATTCCTTGTACCATATTGCCATAAACCACAACTTTCAATGCATAAATAAACATAACAATGTACCAACTACCTTACCTTGTTGTGCCAAGCACGATGCTTGCAACTGAACACATACATATATCATCTCTCAAGGGACTTCAATACCTTGATGAATCCAGCCATAACTGAAAACCAGTTGTCATACCTGTCAAATACATATTCGTGAATATAACACAGATCCACATCATGTCAGACACAAATCAAGGTTAAGAAGACTTCCTATATGCAAATCACTCATTCGTTTAGAATTGTGGTTTCCAAACATAGCCAAAGAAATTCTTACCCAATTCCTTTCTTTTACCTTTTACCTTGCCGCAATTGAGGCTTTATTATGTACTATCACATCACCCAACTATTGATCATATAAACAAATTAACTGTTACCTTGTCATGCTAATACCAAGCATGTTTCCTTGCAACTGTTCACACGAGTTAGTCACATGTTAAAAAAATCAAGACATCGTATCTATTAATTTGAAATTAGCCTTTACCAAGACTCACAACCATGTCATAATCAACTCATAGTCATTAGTCATAATACTATAACTAGCACCCACTTACACTCAAATACACATAAACTATCTCAAAACATAATGTGTTAGTACAAACATCTTAAAATAAGATCATTCCTTCATGAAATCTTATAGACATATACTCATATCATTCAATTAATCAAAAATTCAAACAACTTGTAAACATACCATGTTAGATAAACTATATATATGAGATAATCAAACTCATACCTCAATGTATCTTGAGGGAGGTTAGTGTGTTTTTATAACTTAGTCTAGGTTAGCATGACACAATATCACAAATATATTGACTCATACCTGAATCTCATAACCTTAACCATCTGAAGACGCCGATCTAGATTAGCATGATACATAATAACATCGAGACCTTATTTGAAATGACCATAATCATGATATATATGATCGCAATACATATAATAACAAGTTACCACCATGCATGACTATCCGATGCACGTGCATACGAACACACTAATTAACTATTATCTATCATGCATATAACCACAACAAAAATAGAATGATAGGCATGTATATATAACCATAATGCATATAACAACCATTAACCATCATACCTACATGCCAAACATACAACTTGTATGACGATCTGCTCTTACCCCAAGGTCTAGTGCTGCAACCTTTCCTTGATAATTTGCTTCTCCTGCTCTATCTCAGCTAACACATTAGCATCATAACATGCCAACAACATCATGATAACATAAAATGCAATAATGACTATCATAACTCATGCATAACAATCACATGGACAACTAGCATGCATGCATGGCAAGGACATTCTGCCCATCCAGTGCAAGTGTTTGAACTTGGGAGCTTTGATACCACTCTGTGGTATCAAATATTACCCAAATAGAGCACAACTAGCTCTAATACAATTATGTAACCCCCCTCACACATTTACCTAGTTTCACTACCATGCCCAGGTAAGTATGAGAGGAAGAGATACTATGATATGACCCATCCTCCTAGCTTCATTAAGGAATTGGAGTCGACAAACTGAAACTTTACTGACCTTACTTAGGAACTACAAGACCCCTAGGAGCTAAACAACCACTCTAGGTGCCCAAATCTTGAGCTGGATAGTTATTTTACTAAACTAGACTACCAATCACAGACATAACACTACATCCATGAGACTGTAGGCCCCTAGTCGCATCCATAATCCTACAAGGTAGTGACTGCAGTCCCGATTTCCCAATTCTGAGCATGCGAGCCTAAAATCTAAGCCACTTTTTCATGGCTAGTCTCCAGTCCACTACCCAAAACTTGATGATACTTTTAAAAACAACAAATGACACAAGGGAAAATACTCTAAGACAAAAAATGATCAACGAATTGATCTAACTAGGCCTAACCATAATAGTCATTTCATCAAACACATTGTGAACATGTAATCTACAAGTCATAAAGGAATATTTGAACACAAGGGTCTCATACTTATCTAGAAATCATCAAGAAGGTCTAATGACATCTCATAATTTTTGTAGATACATCTATTGGCTCATGCATTCATCAACCATTCATTTACCAATCAAAACATGTTAAGAACCATAACAAGTATCTATCATGAAACCATGCTTATAACCAACATATAACAAAATAATAATAATGATAGAACAACCATCAAAGCCACATAATAATAAGTATAAATACTCATGAAAATACAAGAGGAAAAGAGCTCTTATTAACATATGCAAAATCCAACCAAGTCGGGGACTTCCACGTAGCATTCGACCATAGATTGGGTTGAACCAAATATCTCTTTCAACCAATCACCCCCATGCTACATTTCAAGTATGAATGTGGGATCTCATGGAATAAACTAGACATAACCAAACCATGGCTTCCAGAGGCCAAGCCACCTCAACCCTTAACCAGTGACTCTACCTCATGGTCGTACATCACTAACACCAACTAGATCAGTGTCTAATGAAGCTGTCCAGGGCTCTAGAGCATTTATTCCAACCTGGCTCCAGGACTAGTAACTCAACCCACAAATGCCACAGGGCTCTAGAGCATTTGTCCAACCAAATATCTAGGACTAGTAACTCAACCTAGTAAGGGCTCTAGAACATTTATCTAACCAAGGCTTCCAGGACTATTAAATCAACCCAAGCTATTCTAGGGCTTCTAAAGCATTTGTCCAACTAAGGATCTAGGAACTAGTAACTCAACTCACAACCATAAGAAACATGAGCACCAATCAGAATAATCACGTGGGAAGCCCACAACAGCATGGCTATCCAGGAAATAGCAAGGCTTGGAAAAACCACTATCAATCTAGGAAATCCTCCATGCCAGTGATAGATCATAACCAAATAACCACATGCATATATCGTGCATGCAAAAAATAGCATGGAATTCATACATGCAACTCAATACCTAAAAAGAAATACCATTGTAGCTGTTGATCCAATTCTTCCCTTATGCTTTCCTACTTTCCTTTGTCTTATTTATCCAAATCCAAGTGAATACTAGAGTGCTCCAAGCATGCTCCAAGAATGCTCTAAGTGTGCAAGAGTATGATATAGAGAGTGAATAGAAGAGAACTCCACCCAAAAAATGTCCAAAAAAGACCATGAACTGATCTTGATAAGCCTTTTTATCATTGAGGCCTCTAGTTTCTTCATTTTCCTTCAATTTCCTCCTCATGAAAATCTATGACTCTTCACCTTCCTTTTTTCCTATTTCCCTTTATTTTCATAAATAAAATGCCAATTATTGCAACTTTTCCTTTGTCAATTTCCATAGCCATTTATTAACTAAAAGTGACACCCACAAGGATGTTTTTCCCACCATTCATCTTGGAATACGTGTCCCATGACATTGGTCTTATATATTTTTTTTTACATTGAAAATCAACTAGGGGCTTTTACACATGAAGATACCAATTTGGCTTCATGATAAATTATAGGATGCTGAAAGACATGTTTTTTTGCGAAGGCAAATACCCTCTGTGGATAGAGGCAATCCCTCTAGCAACAAAATAAACAAACTAACATACAATTTCCTAGCTTATGTTTGAAAAATGCAAAAGGAAGGAGAAACCTACCTCATTTTGATGCTAATTGCTTGATCCTTAGAGGTGGCTTTGAATCTTTCACTCCAGGACTCGCTCCTTAGTTTTTCTTCACATCCAAGTCCCTGCAAGGAAGATCAAAGTACTATGAAAGATACGAGAGAATATATGGCATACATCAGACATAAAATACTTAACATATCAAGGAACATTAAGCTAATAGCATAAACATTTACACAATTATGGAAAGTGAACATCATATGTATGTATTAATAAGATAAAAAGGGAAGCATACAACCTATGCCTTGATGTTGGAGACCTCCTTTTTGTGGATTTCCATGTCCAAGAAAAGACTCTTCAAGCACTCCTTCTCCAAGCTATAATGGGTAGCATGTAAGCATAATCTTAGCATAGGATGTAATAATCAATGACCAACCATTTGGGAATGGAAAGGAGAGGGAGTTAGGGATCCAAAAAAGAGAGAGGAAGGTTCACATCTCAAGGGGAAAGCCCATGATTATAAGATAAAGAGACCCAAATGAGAGAGCTCAACCATATCAACAACAACCAATATCCATCTCGTTGTTCTTGAAGGTTCTAGTGAGTGAAGCTTCTCCTCCAGTTTCGGAAAATTGCTAGAAGAGGTTCAATGCGAGTTTTCCTATGAAAACCCATGCTGGCAGTGCAAGTGTATAACTAAGAAACTTGCCATCAGCATGGGAAGGCAGTGGAGAAAAATGCACTGATGCCAAAAATTACATTTTTAGGCAACATTTTCCAAAATGGACTCAAGGAAGTTTTCCTTTGATTCTTCAGGTAGGCTTTGGTCTGTATATCATGATGGATATGTTGCACAATAGTCAATGTTTTAGCACTTCGAGATATGGTACGAGAAGTGAATAGGAGGTATGAAAAAAATAGTGTGTAACAGATTCCCCCTAAATCATGAAGGCAGAACAGGGAGTGATGGCTGAGATTATTTACAAGTTAGTGCAAGGATGAGAACAACACTATTAGGAGACATGAAAATCAAGAATATACATATTTGACATCTATGATGATCAATCCTAATGATACTAGAATAGGCATCTAATAATACATGAATCTATGGTATGGACACAACCATAAGTATAAAAGGGATCATGAATATGGACCCACAGTATGGTCACAATCATTCGTCCAAAGGAAACATGTGTACAATCATGAATGACTTAGAACTCCACGCAACTTGGATTTCGTCAGATAAAATCCAGGGTCTTGCGCTCCTCTCGACCTGATCAATGTACAAATTCTAACATGTGAATAAATGTGTTGAAGTCAAACATGATAGAAAACCATCTGATTACTGGTCAATGATGTAAACCGTTAACAGGAACAAGAGAAACTACCAATAATGACAATGTCTCTCAAGGTACAATTATCACAATCCATGACTGTGAATAGTGAAAGTGAAGTCAAACACTCGTAGAATCATCCGATCGAAGATCAATGATGTAAAACTATCATCAAATGCGAAAAAATTTCCATTGAGGCATGCATGCTCTAAGGTACTGGAAGGGAGTTTCTAGATCATCTTCCCAGATGATGAGCTAAATTCGACAGGAAGTTATCCATCGAAGGAGGGCCATAATGAATCCCACATCATTGACACGAAACAAAAGGATGTATTAGAGTAGATAAGTGTGATCTATGACTACAACAAAAATTCAGACATTGTATAGGTAGTAAAGATTGCAGATAGGACTTCTCTTGAACATATCGACTACATGACTACATAGTTTGGCAGCATTTGACTCAACATAGGATCAGAGGTCATGATGATGAAATGGTATGATCAGATGAGAGGAAAAATGGATTCCCCAAACCCAGGAAGGCAAGTGACCAAGTGAGGATGTCCCAAAACTGACACAAGTAACATATGAGTGTCATGTTCAAGACAGAATACAAGAGATGACCACTTTCACTTTTTTCCCCACCATTTCTGGCGAGTACCCCATATATTTTTTATCGCAAGCTTGAAGGGGATAGCATATGCTTGCCATATAAGTTCACCATTCGGATGAATCCATCCTAGTAAGTTTTACGAGCCCTAGGAAGGAGAAACTCAGTCTCTTCATGGTGACAAGTCCCATGTCATTTATGTTTTACGATTTCGTTGAAGGTGAAACTCGAGACCTTTTTCATGTTTAGAGAGTTTGAAAAAGAACCGAAAATAAAACTCCAAAGGTCCCTTTTCGTAAATTGTCGAACCTATTAGCCATGTTCGACTAAGGTATTCCTTTTTCGTACAATAGTCTATCTATGTTTGGAAAAGGGTTAAACTTATACTAAGTAGATGCCATTTCATTTACTTTAACAAGTTCGAAATGAAAAGTACTCGAAAATCTTTTCATTTTTCGAGAGTCAGAAAAGAGCTTAAAGATGAATCCTCCTAGAGGAACGAGTGGTATAAAGGATATCAACTAGTTCCGGCGATGATGGAACTACTCAAAACATGTAAAGGTCAAGCGGCTAGCTAATAAAACCACTTGTCATAGATGTTCCCCAGGCAAGGGTAAAACAACCAAGTGAAAGCATATGATCGGCCAAAGAGATGGTGACGATGGAATGAAAAAACCAAGGCTCATCTAGAAAAAATAGGCTGATAAAATGACAATCACGAGAGGTAAAGTGGGAATGGTTTCATTTTTACACAAGCTTGAAACATGGGAAACTATGCTTGAGTATACTTGAAGATGGTTTCATTTTTTCACAAGCTTGAAACATGAGAAAAACTATTCTTGGATTTGATTTCATTTTTACACAAGCTTGAAACAAAGATAAACTATGCTTGAGATAAGTTTGCATGCCCCCAACATAATGACTCAATTCGAGGTACATGTCCCCCAAAGCTTCATTTCATTCACCTAAGTAGACTATTGGTTACTAACATGTGGATGTAATGAAGGTTTACTTACAATATTAAATGAAATATTTGACTGTGATTTTACAAGATCTAATCAAAGACTCGAATTGGAAGGGGATTTGTTTCATTTTTTAATGAGCTTGACACAGGAAAAGAACCATGCTCATGAAACCTTGCTTTATTTTTTAGTGAGCTTGATGCAAGTAAAGGAACTCTTCTTTGACACCTATTTCATTTTTTAACAATGTTGACATAGTAAAAGAACTATCCCCATATCCCTTGTTTCATTTTTTAAGGAGCTTGACACAAGACAAGGAACTTTGATCATGGGAACTTATTTCATTTTTTAATGAGGTTGACATAGTAAAATAACTATCCTCATGGGAACCTATTTCATTTTTTAATGAGGTTGACATAGTAAAAGAAATATCCTCATGTTCCTTGCTTCATTTTTTAATGAGCTTGACACAAGATAAGGAACTCTACTCCAAGCTCTTGATCATAGACCAAAAGAGGCCATGGCTTCCAAGAGGTTCTCATCATATGGGAGAACAACACTCTAGAAGGGATACAGGTCCAGGGGTGCAAATGAAAAATCGGGATCCAATGCCTCTAGCACATGATGTACTACATCACCTACTAGATCATTAGTAGATGTGGTCAATGAACATGTGGCCATGTAATTAACATGTGGCAGGGGTGATACACTTGCACATAATAACCATTTAGGGATGATGGTTGATGGGGAGTTGATTCAGGACCAATGAATGTAAGATGATTAATGATCATGATGCTTCCTTCATGTGGGAAACACATCACTCAAAAGAGGGAAGAAATAGGAACTCCCATTACATAAACATAGTCACAACCAAGGAGTAGATTAAAATCCAACAAGCCTTGGACAACCACCACGTCTATATAGACAATCTTTCCTCCCAAAGTAATATGAAAATTAGGAAGGATCCTTAATGGTTTACTAGTTCCTCTATTAAAATCTAATAGATTCTGGGTGACGGGGACAAGTTGAGGAGAACTTAAAGCTTTCCAAGAAGTTGAGGACAAAATGCTAACAAATGCGCCCTCATCTATGACTGTGCTAGGTAAGACCATATTGTAAGCCTGTATTGCAATGTGGAAAGGCACATAACAGCGAAGACGATATCCTACTAGTTGATTCGAATCAATGGAAGTACTAAACTACTCGGAGTGGGTGTCGTAGGAACATGAGAGCTTCCCTCTAAAGTTATGGGAATAGGAGAACTGCTCTCATGCACCTTGGGAATGGGAAGATTTCCCTCTAGCTCATTAAAAACTTAAGAAACTAGAAGAACCTAAGTAGTACGAGGTTAAATTTCTACTAGAAAGGTATGATTAACTGAAGGTGGAGTCAAGTCTACCATTTTCTCAACCAATGGTTGGTCGAGAATGGACTCACGAGACTCACTTTCACAGAGAAAAGGGTTAATCAAAGATGGATTTTGATTAATCATTTAATCAACTAGCGAAGGATCAAGGGAAAGATTCCAGTAACCAACCGGAAGACAAGGCTAGGGAGCTGTAAGGTTTTCCAACTCTTTGGAAGCCTCATCTAGAAGAGGACAAAGGGGAATGGGATGATTACCTTCACACAACTTATAGGGAAATTTGACTTTTCCTTTTTTCCCATGGACCTTATTATTACTAGTTGAAGGTTTATCACCAGCATGATCACCAGAGGCTGATGCAAAGTTTTATGTGAACCTGTGGACCACACTTCTAAGACCTTTGGAATACGAGGACAATTTTGAAGAAGGTGGTCATCGTTACCTAACATGAAAGGGAATTTTACTTTTCGAGGCTAGTTGGAATATTTTTTTGCATTAGTTGCATCCATAGCAATGGCTGCTTGGTTTCCCCCTTGCTTATTTTTCTTCTTCTTCTTCGTCCTCTTCTTCTTCTTCTTAGCTTCCTGGCTACTAGAATCTAGACTTTCACCAGGTGAAGAGGAAGAATGGGGTGAAGAAATAGGTGAAGAAGGTGAGGGGTCAACTTTAGGATCAACATGAGGTTGATGTTGTTCAGGTGGAGGAGAACTTGGTTGAAAAGCAGTTTGGACACTTGGAATCACTGAGGTCGAAATGGTCAATCCAGGAAGGGACAACGTTGCCATATAGGGAGAACCAATATTTCTAAAAGAAGAAAAAGAACTAGGATTCTTGTCATAGGGGTTTCCTTGACTGGTAGACTTAGGAAATGTTGCCATTAATATCAACCTAAGATCTACTAAGGAGTATTTCCACAGGAACAATGTTATTTCGTGGCTAATTAATTTATTTTAGAAATTAACAAAACAAAATTAAAAAAGGGGTAAGCTATGCGAGAGAGTTTACCAAGTATCTTTGAACCGTTATATACACCTTATCTGAAACCTAGGACTTAACTTACAACACCAATCTCCCCGAATGCTATGTTCAATGTATCACATTTACACGGTGGCTGACTCAATTACTTGTGGCTAAAGGATAGAAACCTAGTTGGGTCTCCCAATCTATACTTGATAGTATAGGGAGCACAAGTCCATGTTAGTGCTATGTAATGCATAACCGTTTGGTGAGAGCATTCTGATATAATTACCATACTAGAGTTCCTCTGATATGCCCTAGAGTACTGGAGAACCTCCAATATACTTCTCTACTGGAATGAGATTTCACCCCTGGGATACAATCAAGGCAGTTAACAGAAACTGATAGGTTTATAGACGTCGAAACATGTCTCTAGCATAGACATATAAATGTTTGCATTAAGTTCCAAATGATGCTTAGGTTAATTCAATAAATTTTAATGTTGTTCTTGAATTATGTTTCAATTTTGGGCTCAAAAAATGTTACCTGAATCCTAGAATGCAACCATGTGAGGAAAGGAAACTTTTCACTTCAATGAATGCTATACTAGCAAGGGAAGAGAGTTCAATCAATCAATGTAGCAAACAAGAGAATGCATAAAAGAACATGCCTTCCACTAGCTTTCACTTTCGCTTTCAAAATGCAATACCCAAGAGAAAAACTAAATTTCACTTTCTCTAATGAATATGTAATCTATTGAAAGAAAAATGACCTTTACTTCATTAAGACGCACTTTACTTATATGATGTTCTCTTTGATTTTCAGATGTTCACATGCAACTAAGCTTTACTTAAAGCAAAAATGAAGATTTTGATCCAAAATACTCCTAATGCAGACAAGGCATCAATCAAAGTAACACCAAATTCAAAAGCACTAAATGAAAATTTCTTTCACTTTCCTTTTCAAATAGATAAGAAAATATACTCATTTCAGTTTACAAACCAAACAATGTAATCTATGTTTGATAAATGACAAATATGGATTTCAAATGCAAGATGACTTAATATACATGAAAAACAACTTTGCACAAGACAAAACAAAATCAATGTAAATCAATGTTTCAAGTGATTTTACCAGATGAATAGACCTAATCATTCGACAAACCAAAAACCCAAAGACACTCAAAAGCAGAAAGTGACAATCAAATGACCTATAAACCCTAAAATCAATCCAATTGCACTCAAACACTTGAAAGTTCAAAGGAGTAATAATTTGCTAATAAAATGAGGTAATCAATCAAAACATCAACAAAATCCAATCATGCAGGACAAAATAATACCTAAGGGGCTCAGACACATTGGAATTTGACAGAGAAACCTTATATTTTTCCCTTTCTCAGGGGTCAACGTGGATGTTAAGGCCAAATTGGAATTGAATAGGGGATCAACGTGACTATTTTAATAAAAAACGCACTGGTGGCATGACTGTCAGATCAAAAAGCGCGTTGGGAAAGAAATGAGGCAAAAAACAAAAATAATTTCTCAAACGCATCTAGACTGAGAACTCTAAGATAGGAACTAGTGATTGTGCAGACCTTTGCCAACCCAAACTAACTGAGAACACGATGGTCGGACAAATTTATCAAGATATCAATTGAGAAAGGAGGATGAACAAGCTATAGCTTCCCCATTGGAGTCACCATTTTGTTGTGAAGGAAAATCCCCTCTACAGAAAGAGGTGATCCCTCTAGCCCAATGAGTGGGTCTTGCAACAAACTAAACAAACTAACATACACTTTCCTAGCTTATGTTTGACAAATCCAAAAGGAAGAAGAAACCTACCTCGTTCTGATGCTAATCACTCGATCCTTAGAGGTGGTTTTGAATCTTTTGCTCCAGGCCTCGCTCCTTAGTTTTTATTCACATCTGTGTACCTACAAGGAAGATCAAAGTACTATGTAATATACGAGAGCATATATGGCATACATCAAACATAAACTACTTAACAAATCAAGGAAAATTAAGCTGATAACATAAACATTTACACAATTATGGAAAGTAAACATCATATGTATGTTTTAATAAGCTAAAAAGGGAAGCATACAACCTTTGACTTGATGTTGGAGACCTCCTTTTGGTGGATTTCCAAGTCCAAGAAAAGATTCTTCAAACACTCCTTCTCCAAGCTAGAATGGAGCATAATCTCAACATAGGGATGTAACAATCAATGACCAAACATTTGAAGGGAGTGAATTTATCTGAAGGGAGAGGGAGTTAGGGATCCACAAAAGAGGGAGGAAGGTCCACACCTCAAGGGGAAAGCCCGTGATGATAAGATCAAGAGGCCCAAATTAGAGAACTTGACCGTATCGACAACAACCAATATCTAGCTCGCTATTCCCGAAGGTTCTAGTGAGCGAAGCTTCTCCTCTAATTTGGGAAAACCTACCAGAAGAGGTTCAACATGGGTTTTCCTGTGAAAACTTGCGCTAGCAATGCGAGTGTATAAGTGCGAAACTTGCCATCAGCACGGGCATGCAATGGAGCAAAATGTACTAATGCCAAAAATTAGGTTTTTAGGAATCCTTTTGTAGAATGGAGTCAGGGTAGTTTTCCTTTGATTCCTCAGGGAGGCTTTGGTCTATATATCATGATGGATATGTTGCACAGTAGTCAATTTTTTTGCACTTCGGGATATGGTACGGGAAGTGAACAAGAGGTATTAGAAAATACTATGTAACAATGTTGTTGCCAGAGGAGCCTTTAAAGAAGGTAAGAAGCCATGCCAATACTAAGATTATGTTATGGTTATGAGCACCATCATAGAGATTGAGCCTCCCACCTTTGAAGAAGCAAAAAAAGAGCAGGTTTAAAAAGATGATATGGCCGAAGAATATGAGTCTATTGTGAAGAATGATGTGTGGGAGGTGGTTGAAAGACCTAAAGGGAAGTCTATTGTGACTTTTAAATGGATGCAAAAGATCAAGCATGGAGTGGATGGAAACATTGATAAATATAAGGCAAGGTTCGTGGCTAGAGGTTTCTCCTAGAAAGAGGGAGAATATTATGATGAAATCTTTGCACTAATTTCCTACTATACTACTATTCAATCTATTATTTTCCTTGCTTCTAGTGAAGGATGGACTCTTCACCAAATTGAAATGGAGACTACATTTTTTCATGACATACTCTAGGAAGAAGTCCATGTTGAGCAACCACAGGGATTTGAAGTGCATGATAGGAAGACTCACATGTGCAGGTTGAAGAAGACACTCTATGGATTGAAGCAAACCCCTAGGGTTTGGTATACCCACATTGATAACTACCTAATGAAGGTTGGATTCATGAGAAGAAATTCCAACCTGAACCTCTACTTCAAAGTTGTACAAGGTATGCCCTTGAATTTGGTTCTATATGTTGATAATTTTTTATTGATAAGGTAGTGAGCCTTTGATACTCAAGTGCAAGAGGGAGTTGGCCTCTAAATTTGAAATGAAATACCTTGGGTTGATGCACTACTTCCTGGGCTTAGAGATGTGGTAGAGGCCTAGTGATATTTTCCTTTCACAAGGGAGATATGTTGTGAAACTTCTGGAAAGATAAGGAATATTAGAATGCAAGTCCATGACCACACCAATGGATTTGAACTTCAAGAAGCTATTTGGAGAAGCTGTTGGACTGGAAAACAAATCCCTTTAAGTATCGATAGTTGATTTGGGGCACTAACATTCCTTGTGAACACTCAAATAGACATATGTTTTTTAGTTAATATTGTTAACTCAATTTATGACTAAGACCCTACATGCACATTGGGTCATTGGTAAACATGTGCTAATATATTTACAAGGGATGATTAATATTGGTCTAAGATATACTGCCGGATATGTGAGACTTCATGGTTACACTGATGTTGACTGGTCTAGAAATGTTAGTGACATAAAGAGCACATCATTGTAGTTTTTAACCCCGTAAAAAAATTACCTGAATACAAATTCTAAAAAACAAAAAATAAATAATGGCGAGAGCATAAAACATAAAACAGATATATACAAATATTTTCCCTTGGATCCAAAACTGAGGCTACCAGATTGATTTTTCAATATATTCCTTTCAATGTTACATATATATATATATATATATATATATATATATATATATATATATATATATATATATATATATATATATATATATATATATATATATATATATATATATATATATATATATATATATATATATGTGTGTGTGTGTGTGTGTGTGTGTGTGTGTGTGTGTCGAAGCATGCATAAACCCCAATCCATTAACTCTGGATTAGAACATAACCGTAGTTCCCTTGTCTGGATCTACAAAATACCATGGATAAAAAATCATCATGCCTAAAACCATGTGCGAAATCCATGCACAAAACCATAGCTAGGTCCGCACACCTAATATAACGTCCAAAAAAAATTTCCCTGGGTATTGCCCCGAACCCTATGTAGAGGGGCTACCACCCCTTGCAAATCCCCCGATAGGGTGGGTTTCAGCCCCCCTATGACACCCCTGTTGCCCCTAGTGCAACGTAGAGGGCGAGTGGAAGCCCCCCTTGTAACCCTCCCATGTGTGGGGTAGTCGTGGAAAGAATATAACTCACACTCAACATTCTCCCTCTTATTGTTTCCTTTCCATAGGGGACCACATAAGAGCTTAGTCATTGGTCCAACCCTACAATGCCTATTGCTTCTCTACACCAAGAGAACTTCTCAGTGGTCATAGACTTTGTCAATGCATCTGCAGTATTCTTCAAAGTGTCCACCTATACCAAAAACACCTTTTTGTCCTCAACCATATCCCTCACAAAGTGATACTAAACATCAATGTGCTTTGTCTTTGAATGATAACCAGAGTTCTTTTCCAATAAAATTTCACTTTGGATGTCATAGTCTATCCTTATAAATTGTTGTACTAAACCCATACTTGAACTCAATATCTGCAACCAAACTGCTTCCTTGCTTGCATGATTGGCAACCATGTATTCTACCTCCGTAGTTGAAAGGGACACTACAGACTGCCTCTTACTCATCCAACTAACTGTACCTCCAAATAGGTTAAACACATACCCACTTGTAGATATTCTCTAATCCAAATCTCCAGCCTAGTCTACATCAACAAATCCATGGATGTCCAAAATTCTATCCAATCATGTTCTTCCTTGGTAGCACAAACCATAATCATTGGTGCCACACAAATACCTGAAAACCTGCTTCATTGTTGTCTAATGCTCCTTCCCTGGTTTTGACATAATCTTGCTCAATAATCCCACTGCATGTGAAATATCTGGTCTAGTATAAACAATTACATACATCAAGCTACTGACTGCACTTGCGTATGGAACACGGGATGTCCTCTTCCTCTTCTTGTGTCTTGGGATACTGTTCAACGGATAACTTTACACTGACAGGAATAGGAACCTTCACCACTTTACTATCCTACATATTAAACCTATGCAATATTGTCTCGACATACTTCCTCTAGTTTAACCAGAGCTTCCTTTTTTCTCGATCTCATTTAATTTCTATGCTTAAAATATAGTTTGTAGCACCAAGATCTTTCATGTCGAATTTGGAGGACAATTGGGTCTTCAATTCCTGGATAATTTCTTTGTTATTTCCAATTAACAACATATCATCCACATACAAGACCAAATAAATAACATGGTCACCAATTAATTTAAAATACACACAGTGATTTGCTTTTCTTATAATGAATCGAAGTACCCATATATATGTATCAAATTTCTGATACCACATCCTTGTGGACTCTTGTAATCCATATAAATACTTTTTTAACCTACATACCAGTTCTTTCTTACCCTTCAACGCAACGCTTTCAGGTTGCTTCATGTAGATCTCTTCTTCCAGATCCCCATGAATAAATGTTGTCTTCACATCTATCTGTTCTACCTCAAAATCAAAAGCAACAACAATAGATAAAATTAATCTAATAGAAGCTACCTTGGCAACAGGAGACACCAAAATCAATTCCTGACACTTGGGAATAACCTTTTACTACCAACCGAGCTTTTTATTTCTCCACCTTTCCTTCTACATTCATCTTCTTCTTAAACACCCATTTGCTTCCAATGGGTTTTTTTCCAGCCAACAACTCCACCAGATTCAAAGCCTCATTTTTGTGCGAAGATTCCATTTCATCAACCATGGCCTCTTTCTAGAGTTTTCCATCCTCTGAATCTACCACTTCCCAGATAGTTTTGGGATCATCATAAGTAATAGATAAAGAAAAATTTGATCATAAAACAATTGTACTATACCTTTCTAGTTGCCTTCTTTCTCAAACAGATCTTCTCATAGCTGGAGTTTGAGACTCTTCATCTTTTGATTCCTCTTCTATTGTAGATTCTGATTCCCCGTCCTTTAGCTCAAACTCTATATTCTCATGTTCCTTTGGTAGAAATTCATGTTTAATAACATCTTTCACCTCTCTATACCACATCGCAGTTGTACACAACCTTCCTTGTTTCTGGGTTCCAAAGCTTATAACCTTTTAAACCACCCTTATACCAAATAAAGATGCACATTTCATATTTACTATCCAACTTGGTCCTTTTCTCCTTTGGGACATGTACATATGCATCACTTCCAAATACCATCAGATGTGAAAGAGAGGGTTTCTTACTAGTCCATATGTCATGTGGAGTCTTATCCTCCAACGCTGATGAAGGTGATCTGTTGACCATGTAACATGCAGTATTCACTACCTCTACCCATAATTTATGTCCTAACCCGGCACCATTGAGTATGTTTCTTGCCTTTTCCATCAACGTCCTATTCATTCTTTCTGCAAGTCCATTTATATGAGGTATGTATGGAGTAGTCTTTTGTCATACTATTCCACACTTCTTAAAAAACTCTTAAAAATCCTTCTTTCAAAAATCTCCATCGTTATCTGTCCTCAACACCTTTATCTTCTTCTTTGTCTGGTTTTCCACCAAAGCCTTAAATTCTTTAAACCTGTCAAAGACTTAAGATTTTTTCCTGAGGAAATATATCCATGTATTCCTTGAGAAGTCATCTGTAAATGATACATAGTACATAGACTTACCCAGTGATGGAACATACATAGGTCCAAACACATCACTGTGCATAAGCTCTAATATATGTTTTGCCCTCTTAACACCAAAGGGGAAACTCACCCAATTTTGCTTCCCATATACACAATTTTCACAGAGATCAAAATCCAAAGTGAAATTAGACATACCTTCTACCATACCATTACCATGAAGTATTCAAAGGCCCTTCTCTCCAATATGTCCAAGCCTTTGATGCCATAGCATGGTCTTTTCTCCAGAGACCACTAAATTTTCTGCTCCACTTTCAGGAACCACAAAAATGTTGCACCCATCAATAATGATGGTACCCTGAAGCTTGTAAAGTATTACAATCCAAACTCCTCACCTCAATATTAGTGCTCCCCGAACCATGTTGCATGTATCTTTCTCGAACACTATTTTTACACCTATATCATCCAACTCGCTTAGACAAATCAGATTTCTAGCCAATGTAGGAATATGCAAAACATTCGGAAGTGTTCTAATCCTTCCACCTTGCAACTTCAATTTGACTTTCTGTGACCAATGACTATAGCCTTCCTGTCATCCCCTAAGAAGACATCACCACCATCATATTTATCATACTCGCAGAACCACTCCCTATGGGGAGTGAAGTGAAAGGATGCACATGAGTCAATCAACCATGCCTCATGATCTACATGTGTACATGAAGAAGAAGCGAAGTACACATCCCCACCTTCATCTAAGGGGGTTTTTGCCTCTGCAAAAGGATCATCATCATATCCCTTTCCTTTCTTAGGAGCTTTAGGTTTACAACCCATTTTGAAGTGCCCTTCCTTTCCACATTTCCAGCACACCTTTACAAGTTTTCCTGGAGATTTAGATCTCCCTCTAGATTTAGATATCCCACTTGAGGACTTAGTTTTGTTTCTGTTTTGGGACCATCCTCGTATAGACAAGGCATCACCATTATAGCCCTCCATATTTTTCCATCTCATCTCCTCTGACAGTAAGGATGAGACTGTTTCATCAAAATGCAGGGCAGTTTCATTGCTACATGTTGCAACAACCAGAATATCCCACGAAGCTGGTTGAGAACACAAAAAACTAATGCACTTATCTTCATTTGAAATTTTAATATCAACAGATAATAATTGTCTTACCACAGTATTAAAGGCGTTCAGATTCTATGTCACCAAGTCTCCATCTTTCATCCTCAAGTTATACAAATTTTTCCATAGGAACAATTTATTCACCAAAGACTTAGATTGGTACAAAGTCCCTAACTTGTCCCACAAAGCCTTCGCCGAAGCTTCCCCTGATGCGTTCAACAATACTAAATCTAAGACACACAATTGTATTGTGCTCTTTGCCTTCTGATCCAACTTTGCCCAATCCTCAACTGACATTGTTGTTGTTTTAGTACCTAGATCTACCACGATCCACTGATCTTTATCCACCAGGAGTCCTCCATCTTGAGTTTCCACAACTCAAAACTTTGACCATTAAATCTCTCGATCTCTATCTTTCCACTGCTCGCCATCTTCTTTCACCACAAGAGTCGATCCCGTAGATATCCCATTGAACAGGGCCTACCATAGCCTAAGCAAAATCCCTCAATAGCAAAGGCGTCCCCTTGAAGCTGAAACAACTCTGATACCAAATGTCGGTTTTAACCCCATACAAAAATTACTTACATATGAATTCTAAAAAACAGAAAATAAACAATGGCGAGAGAATTAATGAGCCCCAAAAATGGATAACTTATTGGGCTCATTTTGCCTATTATTCTCCATTAATCCACCATTATTCATAGTTTATGCATGCTTTTGAGTATACTTATGTTAATTGAATGAATGAGGGTAGTCACTTGACCATGAAGTCTAATACGTGCTTATTGCAGATTTTTGGACATCTTTGGACCAAGGTCAAGCACTTATGAGCCAATTGACAGCCAAATATGAGGGAACAAGGCCGAGGATTTGTAGGAAGGGTGTCTCCTGCACTAAATGGTCCCTTCCTCGAGTTCTCCACCATCAGCTCGGAGTTCAGCAGCCCACTGAAGATGATCCCCAAGGGCAGCCGAGCAGCTTTTGTGAAGTGGCTGATTACTTGCAGTTTTGAGCAGCCAAGCCCCTTGAGTTAAGGAGGGTTGTTGGAGGTCCTCATGGTGATAAGTAGGAAGGCTTTCAACCTTCGTATTTTAGCTCTTGAACAGTTTTATTTTCACACTTTAGTGTTGCCCTGCCTTTCAGCTCATTTTGAGCTTTTGCTGTAAACATTTTTGTGACATGGTTATTTTTTGAGTAATGGAGATCAATTTCACTTTGCATCAGCTTTGAGCTTCTTTTAGGAGGTTGTAGCTCTTGGGGTTGGGCCCAACCCAAGTGCCAGTACCTCCTTTTGTGTACTTTTATATGTTTTTGCTGCATTCCTAGAATAGTTTTCGCTACTTAGATTAACATATTGCTTTTTTATTTAGGTTGCTTTTCATGCTTCAGGTTGTTTTTATAGTTTGGTAAAGAAAAAGACCTGCAAAAAGGCCACCAAGCAATCCTTGATCTCATCTCTCCCTCCTTGGGACCATGAGTTGAGACCAAGGCATACTTGCTGCCACAAAAACACTGTTTTGCCTTTCCATGCAATCGCAAGTGTTAGATTTTTAGTTAGGGAAGTTGATACCAGTTGTGATGACATGCTTAGATCTATTCTTGCTTGGTTTTCATAGTTTTCTTACATGATTTTCTGCTAATAAACTTCTGTCCCCCATGATTTCTGGTTTATAGGTTAGAATAGGTTAAAATAGATAGATCTCTAATGTTTTTAGTCTTTCTTTGATTAGTTTGGAGAAATAGTGTGCATATCGCCTGTAATCCATCCCTTCCTATCCTTCCTTCCTCACACCACCTGCTCCAACCCTAGATTCTGAATTCCTTCCCTTCATTTGCCACACTTTGCCAGTTTTACCTCATTTCTTCATTTTTGTGCAACATTGCTCCCTCCATCCTTGAAAAAATCCAACCGTCTTCATCACTCCCTAGCCTCATTTACCAGGTCCTAGACCTCTTCATAGCCTCATCCAACCTCCATTTCCACTTTCCCACCAGTTTTCCTCCATCAACCATCAAAAATCCTCTCTCAACTCTTCCTGTAAAACATCTTGTAGAACATCCTGTAGAACCCCTGCAGACTTCCTGTAGAAGATCACGTGGGCAGTTTCTCAACATCTGATCGCTGTGAAACTCTCTGGAAGGGTGCTAGGTACCCCTTCGGCCCTCTTCTTACCTTCCCAACCTCCTGCAAGTTCCCACTCCATTTCTTTTCGCCAATCAACCTATGCATAGTCAAAAATAGTTAAAGCACATGCATTATAATTCTGCAAAATTACTCAAAAATACAAAAAGATGTTTTTTCTAGATTTTACTTCAGAAGTAGCTTAGACACATGCATTTTACCTTTCCAAGAGTCAATGGCATCCATTTCAGCAGCTTTCATCTCTTTTCTTACACTAGTAGGGTTAGTCGGTAAAACTAGGGTTTGCATTTCCTTTCAGCTTTTAGTTTCTTTCTGCAATTAGATTAGCCTCCTTAGAGTTAGCTTTCATCCATCATAGTTAAAAGCTTCTTTTGAGAGCTCATAGAAGTTGGCTTAAGCTCCTAGCAGACTTGTGCTAGCTAATCAAGTGACAGCCTGCGGCAAGAGCTAGTACTTGTGCATATAGCACCGTCGCTTCTAAGTGTGTTACGAACTACCGGGTTGATAAAAGTAAAGAAGGGAGTCCCAGGAGTTGCAGCATTATTGCTGCAATACTAGAGCCCACCATCTTTTTGGCGCCATTTCTGGGGAAGCGTCAGAGTGTTTGTGATTGTTGCTTTTATTCTATTTTCTACTACAACCTTCTGCTCAGTAGTTTATTTCAGCAAGCGTAAAGTAGTTGTTTCATTTCCATTCTGCAATTTCATTTCAGCAAAAGTAGATTAGACATTTCCTGCTTTCTTAAACTAGCATTTCAATTCTGCAAGCATAGATTAGCATTTCCATTCTGCAATTTCAATTCTGCAAGCGTAAATTAGCATTTCAATTCAGCAATTTCAATTCTGCAAGCGTAGCTTAGCATTTCCTTTCTGCAATTTCATTTCAGCAGCATAGATTAGTCCTTTCCTGCTTTCATTTCAATTCTGCATTTTCATTTTAGCAAGATATATTTTAGTTAGTTGCAGTTCAATCCATTTTAGTTTTGCAGGTACAAGCAGAAAAAGCAAAAATCAACCAAAAATATTTCATTTTCATGCCTCGTAGGAACAGAGACCATACAGGAAAATTCTTACCCAACACCCCCACCACATCACTAAGTCACCCTTCTCTTTTCTTCAGTGGTAGTGATCCAAAAGAACCTATAGGTGAACCTCCAGAGATATACAAAGATCCTATAACAGCAGAAGAGCAAGAAAACATTCCTCTTGAGACCATGGCTGAACACAGGAATGGTATAGGGAATGGGGAGGGAATAGAAGGTTCATTTCCCATCTGAGAGACAAATGGGGACACAAAAATAAAAAACATAAGTCCCTCAGCCTTACCTCACTTCCATGGATTGACTACTGAAGACCTTGATACCTTCTTGTTTGAGTTTGCTATCCTTTGTCGAACTTATGACTATGCAGAAGACAAGCAAAAGTTGAAACTCTTTCCCTCTACCCACAAGGATGCAGCACTATGCTGGTTCATGGGGTTACTTGGAAACAATATCAAAACTTGGGCTCAAATGCAGCAAGCCTTTAACAACAAATACCGGGACTACTATAGGTCAAAGGAAATGAAGGGAGAAATCTTTCGAATGACCATGGGAAGTGATGAGTCTCTGGAAGACTATGAAGAAAGGTTCCAACTTAGTTATAAAAGGGTCAGGTGCACACTTGACCCCAAACCTCTGAAGCTGGTTATGCTGGGAGGAGTCCCTGAAGACCTTCTAGATACCCTCCATTTGCTAGTTGGAGGAGACATCTACCAAATACCTTATGAGGACATAAATACTATGTTTAGAAACCATTCTAGGGCAACCCGGAAAAGAAGTAGGGGGAATCCACTTTCATCTAGTGCAACCTTCTCCAAACCTGAGTTTACAAATCAGATGGAAGACCTTAAAAGTGATGTGAGACAGACCATTTCCATGCAACTGGATACTTTCTGAATCCAACAAAAGAAAGAGGAGGCTGAGAGGGCTTTGGCCATCTTTTGTCCCAGATGCAAAAGGAAGAATCCTAAGAATGAGTGTCCATTGCACTCAGTAGAGGTATGTTTCGTTTGTGAGGAAGACCACCCTACAATCCAGTGCCCAACCTTACCTGGACTTAAAGCTATGTATCAAGGGGCTGAAGGAGCCACTAAACCACTATACTTCCTCAACCAAAGGAGGCCACATGGATCCAGACCTTCCCAGCAGGGGATGCAAGGGACATCCCAACCATATTGCAACCCCAACCGATCCACTCACATACCTTCTTGGGGTCCCCCCTCTCATCCTTCCTAGTCCGCACCCCCTCCTTGGTCATATCCACCTCAATACCATACTCAACCTGCTGCTCATTCGTTTCATTCTCATGTTCAGCCACAACCTCAGTGGAATGCACCACAATAGGGGTGGAGGCCCTAGTACAACTCTCCTCCCACCATTTTGCCTCCACCACCTACTCAACCACAACCATTACCTCCTACTCCTTTGAGACAACCCCAGATGCCTACTCAACCAAACCCAAAACCCAATAACAGACAAGCCCAGTAGGTATATACTGGAGAGACAACATGCCCTACCTACGCTATGGAGATTTAGGAGATCAACCTTCGATTTGGGAAGGTCCTCCCAGATAGCCAACCTCCTCCTAAGGAGGATGAAGCAGAGGAACAGGAAAGTGAACCCAAATCTATTCCACCCTTTCCTAAGAGATTAACTGGAAACATGCAACCAAACCCAGAAGAGACTGAACTTCTAGGAGAACTTAAATAGTTGTGTGTAAAAATACCATTTCTCCAGGCCATCAAAGATGTACCAATCTACAACAAATTGATCAAAGAGAAGTGTTTCAGGCACCCAGGTAGGCACAAGAGAGATGCCCCAACTATCAATATCATAGGACAACTATCCGACCTAATGTTGGGACAAGTAATCTGTCCAAAATATTTGGACCCTGGGAGTCATGTAGTGGATGTCCACATCAATGGCACCATTATCCCCCACACCCTGATTGATCTAGGGGCTACCATTATTGTGATGACCAGGGACACTATGCTCAAACTTAACCTTCAGGGTTCCCTAAGAAATACCTCGACAATACTGCAGTTAGCAGATCGCTCCACTGTGACTCCCGAAGGGATTGTGGAAGATGTCCTAGTCTCTATTGATTCTCGGGAGTACCCTACAAACTTTTTGGTCCTTCAGCCAAAGGAAAAACTCACTGGATACCCCCTCATTTTGGGAAGGCCTTGGTTAGCTACTGCAGATGCTTACATCAGTTGTTGAGCTGGGAGCATGACCATTAAGAATGGGCCAATGTCCAAACAACTAGTCCTATATCCTCCTACCCAACCTTTGCTCGAACATGACTTACCACACTAGTTGGAGGAGGAAGATGAGGATGAAGTCTACTCTGCACCTGTGTGCACTGTGGAGGCCACCAGGGGGAGTCCTCAAACTAAGGATGACCTTATTGAGAATTTAATCCAAAATCCACCTCCCAGTGTGCTGCCATTAGAAGAGTTGGTAGGAGACACCCAAGCCAGTGCTTTAGGGCATCTATGTGTGGCTGATCTGAACTCTTCCTGAGTTAAGAATGTGGAATTTGGCCCTGAAAGAACCTTGAAGATCAATTCGTCCCTATCTCCCTCTCAAGAGAAGTAGCTGTGTATCTTGTTGAACCACCATTTGGATGCTTTTGCTGGCAGGGAAGAAGTTCTTTTCTTTCCTAGATGGGCTGGCAGGGAAGAAGTTCTTTTCTTTCCTAGATGGGTTTACTGGGTATAATCAGATCCAAATCAGCCCGAAAGACCAAGATAAGACCACTTTCACTTGTCCATGGGGTACCTTTGCCTACCGGGTCCTTCCCGTCGGGTTATGCAACGCTCTTACCACTTTCCAGAGAGCAGTACTGAGCATATTCGTTGAGTTCGTTCATTATTCGGTGGAAATCTATATTGATGACTTTACCCCTTATGGGTCCAACTTCCAAGAAGCATTGACTAACCTGGGAAAAGTTTTAACCAAGTGTATTGAGATGAACCTGTCCCTCAGTCCTGAGAAATGTGAGTTCCTGATGACTGAAGGGACCGTGCTAGGTCATACAATCTCTCAGCAAGGCTTATAGGTGGATCCCAACAAGATTGCTATCATCCAAAGGGTTCCACCTCCTCAAAAGGTAAGGGATGTTTGGAGTTTTTTAGGCTTAGTGGGATATTATAGAAGGTTCGTTAAAGATTTCAGTAAGCTAGCCTCTCCATTGTTTGGTCTTCTGGGGAAAGATGTTGAGTTTATGTGGACTGACAATTGTCAAGAGGCTCTGGATGTGTTGAAGGATAAGCTGGTAACTGCCCCAATCTTGAGAGGTCCAAACTGGACCCTACCTTTCCACATTCACACAGATGCCTTGAACAAAGCCATAGGAGCAACGTTAGGACAAGTTGAAGAAAAGATACCATATGCCATATATTTCGTCAGTAAAAACCTGTCCAATCCAGAATTAAACTATACTGTAACCGAGAAAGAGCTCCTAGTTGTAGTCCATTCCCTAAACAAGTTCATAGACTACATCACTGGTTATCAGACATTCGTACACACTGATCATGCTACAATTAGGTATTTGATGAATAAACCTGATGTAAATGCTCGTATCATTCGATGGTTACTTTTATTACAGCAATTTGATTTTACCATTGTTAACAAGCCAGGTAAGGAAAATGTTGTTGCTAATTTTCTGTCTAGACTAGATTTGCCTGCAGGAGAAGAAGGGGTGGTGGATGATCAACTGCTAGATGAACACCTGTTTGCTATTTCAGTACTCTCGCCATGGTTTGCTGATATATCAAATTACTTGGTTTCAGCACAATTCCCACCACACCTATCCTCAAAAGAGAAGAGCAAGATCATGAGGAAAAGCGCCCCATTCACTTGGATTGGGGGCAACCTGTTCAAACTTGGCCTAGATCAGCTTTTGAAGCGTTGTGTCAGGGAGGAGGAAGTTTTTGACATCCTCCTGACCTGTCATGATGGACCCTGTGGAGGCCACTTTGCAGAAAAAAGAACCGCTTTCAAAATTCTATAGGCAGGCTACTATTGGCCCACTCTTCATCAAGATGTCAGAAGATACATCAGCCAATGTGACCGATGTCAAAGGATGGGGAAACCGATTCCAAGGAATGAAATGCCCCTCCAACCTTAGGTGACTTACGAGCCATTTGAGAAGTGGGGCATGGACTTCGTAGATCCTATCAACCCTCCTTCAAGACACAAGTCTTACATCATTGTGTGCACAGACTACCTGATAAAGTGGGCAGAAACAAAGGCAATCAAGGCAGCAACAGAAGAAAAAGTGGTTGAGTTTTTGAGGGAAAATATCTTCTATAAATTTGGCTACCCAAGAGAATTAGTCATAGATCAAGGAAGCCAATTTACCTCTAAATTGATTGAAGACCTGCTTTCTCATCACAAGATTAAGCACAAAACTTCCACCCCTTATCATCCACAAGCAAATGGGCAGGTGGAAGTCACTAATAGGGCTTTGGAAGAAATCTTGACTAAAGTGGTGAGCAATACGAGAAAGGATTGGGTAGATCGCTTGATTGAGGCCACCTGGACCTACAACACTACCTGGAAAACTACAACAGGTTTCACACCTTATGAGCTGGTCTAAAGGAAGAAGGCTTTGCTGTCCATAAAATTTGAATACAACATATTGAGGTTGTCAGCTCAGGTAGACCTAGATCTCAGCCATGCACAATAGGAAAGACTACTTTAGCTGAATGGACTAGATGAACAAAGAATGCAGGCCCTCCTCCACTCAGAGGTTGTCCAACTTCAAAGAAAAATATGGCATGACCGGCACCTTAAAGAGAACCAATTTCAGCCAGGAGATTGGGCACTATTATGATTCAAGATACAAGGATTTCAAAGGAAGTTGAGGACAAGATGGCTGGGACCATATACAGTGGAGAAATGTAATGAAAATGGTTCAGTCCTTATCAGGAACATTGATGAAGAAGCCATCTCCATGCTCATCAATGGGCATCGTTTGAAGATCTACATGAAGCCCCTTTCTAAGCAGGAAATCATTAAAACTCTGGATAAATCAGTGCTGGTAGTGGAGCAGGTCCCTATCTCCACCCCATCCACATTCTGAGCACCAAAAAAAGAGAGAGAGAAAAACAGAAAAAGAATAAAAAGATCCTTGGGGGAAAACCTCTTAGAGGCGCTTGGGGCAGACAGTGAGGGTGAAAACCTCCTGGAGGTGCCCCAGTTGTCTCTTAAAAAAAAACACAGAAAAATCAACTTGACTTCTATTTAAAAATTTGCAGGTTGCAGGAAGGACATTGCAGGTTAGGAGGATCACACAAAACAAGGACAGAGGTCGGCACCAGGCTACAAGCATCCCTCACAAACAATTCCTCCATGACCACTCCCCTTTCCTAAGATTTGATCTCATTCGGGCCAAGATTTCACCTTCTACAGGAAGTTCTGTGTCTTCTACAGGAAGATCCTGTAGAACCCACAGACAAGAAAAATTGATCTCAGAAGAGAATCCGAAGGTTGGGAATCTGCCTATGAGACCTGCCAACACCCCTGTTTCCGTCCATCACCATATGTCACCCTTTTTCATCTCTTTACACCTCTGTTGCACTCATCCTATTATTTGTTCCTGCACAGTCACAAAAAAAAAACCTGTTTTCTTCATACTGCCAGCAAGAACTTCTAGTGACAAATCAAGCAGTAGTGTCTTGCTCACCATACCTATCAATATCCATCTGGACGCCTCATCAGCCGAACCCCTCCTCAGCAGTATATCCCTGCTCATTCTAGCATTGCATTCCAGGAGGAGAAACATCTATAGGACATCCTACAGGAATCCTGTAGCAGCTGATCCCTCTGGAAGACATACTCTAAAGACACGGATAGCCAAAAACGACAAAAGAGACATGCAAAGGGCTCTCCTTGAACGTGGAAATATCAGCAGCAACCGAAGCTAAGCAAAACCCGTGCATGCAACATCAGCGAATGAAGGAATGGGTTCCAAAACCCGTGCATGAAGCAACAACAAACGAAGGAGTGGTTCCAAAACCCGAAGTCTGCATAACGCGGCCGTGACCACACAGGTAAGTGCCTAAACTCATTCGTCAATTGCATAAATTATATTTTAAAAGATGCATGCCTATGGGAGTGGTTCGGATTGAGTGGAATCGATGGCCACTCAACTAGCCACCCTCGGCTAGTTACATATCCTCGCAAGATCCAAATGAGCCCCGTTACATTCAAAATTGCCAACGAAATGTGCAGCCAGCACGTGTGGAGTGTCCATTCCGTGAGAAATCGTTGGGACTGGTAGTGGTGGCGGTGGATAATGGCAGAAAGGAGGTGATGGTGGTCAGAAACACGTAGATAAATTATGGCTGTGACGTTGGATCAACGGTCTGGTTGAGCCACCTCATCCCCTCACCACGAATCATGTTGTAGTTAAAAGATGCCCAGCTGAAACTTACACCACCTTCTGTTCATCTTGCACTTGCAATGTCCTCGACTGGAGTACGCGTCCTCCGCTTCCAAAAACTGTTAACTAGTCGTCCTCCACCGGTTTTCCTACTTGGTTTCGAAAATCTCCCACATATCGGGCTCGCTCAGCAGCACAGTGAAATTCTACAGGAACCGGGGGCCTTCTACAGGAAGGGTTCTATAGGAAAACCTGCACAGCTTTACAGAGCAAGAGAACCTAGGATTTTTTGTCGAATTTGGAGCTCCAAATGAGGTAGGCACAAAAAACTCCTCTATGCATGATGTTTTTGTGCAATGTGGTGAATTGAACAGCATCAGATTGGAAAATCAGAGAAAAAATATGCTTGTGTATTGGAATTGAAATGTTTGCCTGCGTATTGCACTGAGTTTCCCAGTTTTCTGCATCAAAATTCTCCTCCAAGTTTCCTTTTTGAATTCTCCTGTAGGGAAGATATATGCAGCCGTGGGGGCCAGCCTGTGTGTGTAAAAAAATTTGAATTTGCATATCTGTCTGTGTGCTAAGAAGAAAACTTGATCCTTGTGTTTTGTCTGTAAAAACCAAATTCATCTTTTCATAAGCAGACAGTCGAGTTCTGGGTGAGAGTAGTCTTAAAACCAAAGAATTGTTGCTAGTTGATATTGGACACTCGAGAAATTCCTTCTTGGGTTCAGGGGAAACCATAAAAGGCATTTCCTTTTCTGATTAAAGCATAAAAAGAGCACTCTCACCATGCCAGGAGGATTCATAAGGAAAGAACCATCAGACTCTGGCAAAATGCACGAGCATCCTAAGGTGGTGGACCTTTTCACTCGAGCAAATTGGATATCCTTCTTTGACAAAATTCACGGTCATGATGAGGAGATAACTGGGGAGTTTTTAATGTCCCTGAGACCACAGTCAAAAACACATGCCACAGTTAGTTTTAGGGGTTTGACCCTAGAACTCACCCCTGAGTTCATCAGTGCAGTTACTGGTCTACCATTGGGGCTCCCTTGGAGCAAAGAAGAGAGATCACTGGACCAAATTGCTAAGAAGTCATTCCTTCTGCCCACAAAGCATCCTATAGAAGACAAAAACGGGGTTAGAAGAACCAGCTTGCCTCCTCTCTGGAGTGAAGTTAGTTTCCAAATTATGAATTACATCACATGTGAAGGAAGCTTTAACATCATCTATGGATATCATTTCAGGTTGTTGTGTGAACTAAGGCATGGGATTGATTTGCCTCCAGCTAACAAACTGAGCATTCCCTATTTTCTTCTTCAGTCACTAATTGAATGTGGTACAAAATTAAATGAAGGGATCCCAGATCAGTTGGCCCATCATGGGCTCATCAAACTATTGGTGGAAGATGCTTTGCACACCTACACTGTCCCCATATCTTGGGAGACCTTCCGAAACATGTCCAGGGATGACAATATCAGAATTCTGGCCGAAGACATCACCTCATCCAACAGTGAGGGGGGAGAACACACTGAGGAAGGTGACAAAACCAATGGTGAAGGAACACAGGACATTCAAGCACAAAAAGAACAGAAGGAAAAAGGGGAAATGGGCCAGCTTACAGAGCCTAAAACAGGGGAAGACAAAACAACAAAAATACCACGGGAAAAGAGGATGTAGAGTAGAACAGAGAAGGCCGAAAAAGCCAAAATGAAGGCTGCCATAGCCAAAGCAGGCACACAAAAACAAAAGGAAAAGACACACCTTGAAATCTCAGCAACACAAACAGAAATAGTTGACACAGGAATTTCTACAAGAACCAGGGAAAAAGAACAGCAAGAGGAGAAATCACCTGAGATATTGGCAAGGGAGGCAAAAGTTGTGCTTGCTACCTTAAGCACACCTCCACAAAAAAAGGGGAAAAGAAAGAGGCAAACCTCCATGTACTTTAAAGCAAGGAGGAGCAAACGAATAAAAGAGGGCAAACCCCAGCCATAGTCAAAAGAGCCAATTGTCATTCAGGACACAACAACTAAACCAAAAGAAGATTCTCCTTCAAAGATGTCTATCACCCATGAATGAGGAAGCCCAAAAACCTCCACTTAGAGAGAGAGACTTAGGATGATGGACTCAAAGACATCTCTACAGGAAGCCAAGACGTCTCTACAGGAAACTCTGGCTAAGTTAAAAGAGACTGATAAATTGGAGGAAAAGATAGCCAAATCATCACAGGGAGAGGGAAAGACCGAGGAGATACTGGAACCAAGCCCTCAGCCTAGCTTGGGCTCATACTACAACCTGTTAGAGGGTGGGAAAATCATCCCACAGAAATTTGTTGTGCCACTCTTCCTTGCATTAGAACAAGAGAGGATCAGAACACACACATGGATGAAAATTGCCAAATCTAAGGGAATTGAGGACATAGGCCACATGGAGGAGAAGTTAAAAGAGTTAAGAGGAGAACTGGCCATGGTCAGGAATGTAGAAAGATGCAAAAGAGCCCATTTGTAGGAGGAGAATGAGCTGCTAAGAAAACAGTTGCAGCTACATGGAAGTCATAAGGAAGATAGGCCCTCCATTGTGGGAGAACAGCAGCAGCAAGAAGGGCCTCCGGCAGACAAGGAAGCATCTAATGAACAATAGAAAGGGGACAAGCTGCAGGCTGAGGTTGAGGTGCTAACAAAACTGCTACAAGAAAAGGAGTCACAGGTAGCAGAGGAAATACAGTCCCTAAAGCAACAGGTGCAAGAGAAAGAGGCCCAACTGGCCTGCATGGCCAGCTGGGCAATAGAAGCCTTACAATGTAGGCAACCTGCTAAGTCATATGCCTTATATCTTAAAGATCAATGGTTGCAATTCCAAATTAACACCTTGGCCCAAAGGGGCACCATTCCATTTCAGAATTACCATCAATTCATGGCTTTGTGTGACAACAGCTCAGCAGAAGATAAGGCCAAGTTATCAGAATTCTATTTACACAATTTGGCCCTTCCAAACATGAATCTGTGGGACCCCAATGCTTCATTGGGACATGTGCAACTCATGGCCATGGCCTCTTGGTTAAACCATGAGGAAAAGAGGGTAGAAGAAATTCGGAATGTTATGGACAGGGAGCTACGAGAGCCACTCATGGTCAGAATAGAACTAGAAGATCCCTTAGCTTTAGTGTATGCCCATCAGCAACTTGCTAACAACCCCCAGGTTCACCCAGATTAGATTGAGAAACAATCTCAGGCCATTGCTCACTTTGAGGACATGGAAAGACTATTGGGGGATAACTACATTCATTCTTGCGCAAGGAGATCGAACACACTGTCCCACAGTCTGAAAATAAGAGAATACCACACCACAACAAGGATGAGGGAGGCCTTGGCAAGAGTACCACTCTATAAACAGTCAATGCAAAATCTGCAGGGCAACTGGATCAGCCTAAAGTTCAGTCCTCCCTTGCTTTTAGGACTTCTAGAAGGAGTCAAAGAAGAAGAGGAGCACCGTCAGTGGGAGGAATTATAGAGAAAAGCAGGGTTCCATGACCGAGAAGAAGACATCACCTCGGAAGCCTGGGATGTGAGAGAGGCAGTCAAAGCAATCAAAGATGATGAGCTGGATTAGTTGCTCAGAGGATGAGCAACCCATTTAGCAGGGGGGTGATGATGAGCCCCAAAAATGGGTAACTTATTGGGCTCATTTTACCTATTATTCTCCATTAATCCACCATTCTTCATAGTTTATGCATGCTTTTGAGTATATTTATGTTAATTGAATGAATGAGGGTAGTCACTTGACCATGAAGTCTAATAAGTGCTTATTGTAGATTTTTGGACATCTTTTGGACCTAGGTCAAGCATTTATGAGCCAGTTGACAGCCAAATACGAGGGAACAAGGCTGAGGATTTGTAGGAAGGGTGTCTCCTACACTAAATGGCCCCTTACTCGAGTTCTCCACCATCAGCTCGGAGTTTAGCAGCCCACTGAAGATGATCCCCAAGGGCAGCCAAGCAGCTTTTGTGAAGTAGCTGATTACTTGCAGTTTTGAGCAGCCAAGCCCCTTGAGTTAAGGAGGGCTGTTGGAGGTCCTCGTGGTGATAATTAGGAAGGCTTCTAGCCTTTGTAGTTTAGCTCTTGAACAGTTGTATTTTTGCACTTTAGTGCTACTCTGCCTTTCAGCTCATTTTTGAGCTTTTGCTGTAAACATTTTTGTGACATAGTTATTTTTCAAGTAATGGAGATCAGTTTCACTTTGCATCAGCTCTGAGCTTCTTTTAGGAGGCTGTAGCTCTCAGGGTTGGGCCCAACCCAAGTGCCAGTACCTCCTTTTGTGTACTTTTATATGTTTTTGCTGCATTCCTAGAATAGTTTCTGCTACTTAGATTAACATATTGCTTTGTTATTTAGGTTGCTTTTGATGATTGAAATAGATTTTCATGCTTCAGGTTGTTTTGATAGTTTGGTAAAGGAAAAGACCTGCAAAAAGGCCACCAAGCAATCCTTGATCTCATCTCTCCCTCCTTGGGACCATGAGCTGAGACCAAGGCATACTTGCTGCCACAAAAACATTGTTTTGCCTTTCCATGCAATTGCAAGTGTTAGATTTTTAGTTAGGAAAGTTGATACCAGTTGTGATGACATGCTTAGATCTATTCTTGCTCGATTTTCATAGTTGTCTTACATGATTTTTTTCCAATAAACTTCTGTCCATCATGATTTCTGGTTTTTAGGTCAAAATAGGTTAAAGTAGATAGATCTCTGATGTTTTTAGTATTTCTTTGATTGGTTTGGAGAAATAGTGTGCAGATCACCTATAAGCCATCCCTGATTATCCTTCCTTCCTCACACCACCTGCTCCAACCCCAGATTCCAGATTCCTTCCCTTCATTTTCCACACTTTGCCAGTTTGACCTAATTTCTTCATTTTTGTGCAACATTGCTCCCTCCATCCTTGAACAAATCCAACCATCTTCATCGCTCCCTAGCCTCATTTACCAGGTCCTAGACCTCTTCACAGCCTCATCCAACCTCCATTTCCACTTTCCCACTGGTTTTCCTCCATCAACCCTCAAAAATCCTCTCTCGGCTCTTCCTGTAGAACATCCTATAGAAGATCGCGTGGGCAGTTTCTCGAGATCTGATCACTGTGAAACTCTCTATAAGGGTGCTAGGGACCCCTTAGGCCCTCTTCTCACCTTCCCAACCTCCTGCAATTTCCCATTCCATTTCCTTTCGCCAATCAACCTCTGCACAGTCAAAAACAGTTAAAGCACATGCATAATAATTTTGCAAAATTACTCAAAAATACAAAAAGATGTTTCTTCCAGATTTTACTTCAGAAGTAGCTTAGACACATGCATTTTACCTTTCCAAGAGTCAATGGCATCCATTTCAGTAGCTTTCATCTCTTTTCTTGCACCAGTAGGGTTAGTCGGTAAAATTAGGGTTTGCTAGGGTTTGCATTTCCTTTCAGCTTTTAGTTTCTTTCTGCAATTAGATTAGCCTCCTTAGAGTTAGCTTTCATCCATCACAGTTAAAAGCTTCTTCTGAGAGCTCATAGAAGTTGTCTTAAGCTCCTAGCGGACTTGTGCCAGCTAATCAAGTGACAGCCTGCGGCAAGAGCTAGTACTTGTGCATATAGCACCGTCGCTTCCAAGTTTGTTACGAACTACCGGGTTGATAAAAGTAAAGAAGGGAGTCCCAGGAGTTGCAGCATTATTGCTGCAATACTGGAGCCCACAAAGAATAAAACATAAAACAAATATACACAAATATTTTCCCTTGGATACAAAAATCGGGACTACTATATTGTTTTTTCATCATATTCCTTTCAATGTTACAATACATATATATACGTGCCAAAGCATCCGTAAACCCCAATTCATTAACCCTGGATTTGAACATCACAGTAGTTCCCTTGACCGGATGTACAAAATACCATGGAAATAAAACCATCATGCCCAAAACCATGAGCAAAATCCATGCACAAAACCATATGTAGGTCCACTCACCTAATATAGGGTCCAACAAAAATTTCTCAGGGCGTTGTGCCCCAGCAATGTACAACAGGGACTGTTTCTCCCCTGTGACCCCCCCACACATGGGGTAGTCGTGGAAAGAATATAACACACACCAAACAATCATGGTGCCTTTTTAGTTTGGGTTTTACCATGATATCTTGGATGATAAGGAAGAAAACGTCCATTTCTTTAAGAATGACTAAGGTAGAATAAATTACTACTAGCATGGCTAGCTGTGAGGCAGTATGGTTGAGGAAACTCTTTGGAGAGTGTAGGAATTTACAGGGTAAGTTCCTCAGACATAACACTAAAGGACACTGCTCACAAACTGATCACAGATCAATACATCAGTATTCTTGACGTGGTTAAAACCCTCAAAGAGGGAAAAAATCCATGGCCTGAGATAGTGCAACCACTTCGGGCATTTTATTAATAAAAGAATGAAAATTTGCATAAGCTTCTCTCATGAATGGTTACCCTACAAATGACCCTCCATGCTCTTTAAATAGATATCATGGACCAATCTAGTGTTAAGCCACGGATCAAGTGTTGGTAATACCAAGGAGAGAATGAACCATCGGATCACTACATATCGTGACTGTCATATTGTAAGTTACAAAAGTACATAGTAAAGAAACACTCTTTACCTAACTCTACACCAGACCAAGTTATACTTAACTATTTCCTATGTGTTGGTATATCCTAACATCCCCCCTTAAGAACAAATTGGAGTAGGATTGGAGGATGTACAAATATGACACAATAAGAGAAGGAAGGAGGCATTAGAGCCTATCCCCCCTTAGTGACAAGTTCCTGAACTCCAACCATAAATAGAATTTTAGTAAACTTCACCTCTGTGAGAGCCTTTGTAAAGATGTCTGCAATTTGATCATCGGTTGAACAATACTTCACTTCAAGAACATGGGCATGAATGAGCTTTTTGATGAAGTGCATGTGTATTTCAATGTGTTTGATGCGTTGATGTTGGACTAGATCTTTGCAGAGTCGAATGGCACTTTGATTATCACACCAAAGTGTAGTCGGATGCTACTGCTGAAAGCCAAACTATGACAGGATCTGACAAAGCCACAAGGCTTCCTTACTAGCTTCTACAGCGCCACGATACTCTGCTTCTACTTAAGAAAGAGAAATGGCACTTTGTCTCTTGCAAGCCCATGTAATAGGCATAGAACCAAGAGTGAAGACATAACTTGCAGTAGACTTTCAATCATTAGGGTCACCAGCCCAATCGGGATCAGTGAAACCAACCAATATAGGAGATGCTTTTGCATTGTAATGAATCCCAAACTGAACTGTACCTCGAACATAATGAAGTATTCTTTTATCTACTTTCCAATGACTTTCATGTGGGCTTTTCATAAACCGAGCAATAAGGCCAACAACAAAGGAAAGGTCAGGATGAGTATGGGTCAGATACAAAATTTTTCCTACAAGCTGACGGTATAAGGTAGCACCAACTTCAGGGGACGTACAAGTGACTGAAATTTTGGCTTCAAACTGAAAGGGAGAAGGGGCTAGCTTATAGTCTTCCATGTGAAAGTGGCGTAGAAGATCATAGACATACTTGGACTGGGAAAGGGAAATACCTTCCTTAGATTGCCAAGACTTGAAGACCAAGAAAATAATGCAAGTGTCCTAAGTCTATCATTTCAAACTTCTTTTTAAGGTTGGACTTCACATGGTTTATAAGGTTGGAATCACTACTAGTAAGGATAAGATCATCAACATAAAGAACAAGAATGATAAGATACTTACCCACTTTCTTGGTGTAGACAGTAATGTCAGAATGACACCTAGAAAATCCAGTATCTAAAAGAAAGTTATCCATTTTGGCATACCAAGCCTGAGGGGCTTGCTTGAGACCATAAATGGATTTCTTAAGCTGACATACAAGGTTGGAGTTTGGTTGTATAAAGCCAGTACGTTGTTCCATATAGATTTCTTGATGCAAGTCCCCATGCAAAAAGTGTAGGAATTTACATGGTAAGTTCCTCGGGAAAAACAACAAAGGACACCACTCACAAACAGATCACAGATCAATACACCAATATTCTTGACGTGGTTAAAACCATCAAAGAGGGAAATAGTCCATGGCCTGAGCCAACACGGCCACTGCAGGAAATTTATTAATAAAAGAAGAGGCTCTATCGAACTGAGAATAAGAATGGGATCCAATTGGAAGTGAATCATGTGTTCCATGAAAAGTCCAAGAATAATGATATCAGGTATCACTACATTCAAGATATGGTGTAGAGAGGAGCCATAAGAATCCATCAAATTTCAAATGAAGAACATATAGAAAATATTCTTACCAAGGCTTTGCTAAAAGGGAAGTTCTTGGTCTTCAAAGAGCAACATGGACTGATGGATGTGACCCTCTCTTGTAAGGGTCACAACTAATCAAGGACATTGAGCTATGCTCTTTTCTCCCTGTGTGATCTCTCAGGGTCAGGAATTGAGCCATAATAACTCCTGGGGTTGAGGGATATTTGAACAATAGGATGTGAAATCCTTGTCATTTGTGGCAAGTTGGGATATCCTACCTATTATCATTATAGGGTGTATGTGATCCTTGTGATTTATGACAAGTTGGGCTATCCTCCCCTACCATCATAAGTGATCCATGATTAATATGCTCCATCCTCCTATGCCATATCTCCACCTGATCTCATAGCCTGTTGTTGCTAACTAGTGCCTTGGGTGTGTCTAACTTCAACCTATATAATTGGTCACTCCTCACCCCAACTGCTATAGGTGACCTCTAATCCTTGTGCTTCAATAACACCTTCACCCCTCTAAAGAGAACATCATACCCTTTGTCTTGAACGACATATATGGAGATTAAGTTCATCCCAAATCCTGACACATGCACCACATCATGAATAGGTATTTTCTTAGTCATAAAAGTGGTAAAATAAATTTAATTAATTAAGGATGTTAAAGATTACTCTAGAGACTTCTATTGATGAAGTCTAATTGATCTTAACCCTTGATGGAGATTAAATTGTGTTTTTTTTTATTTCTCAATGAGAGATTATACTGGTAGCTCGAAGGGATGGAGAGAAACACATCAAGCATCAATGTGAGCAAGGAAGATCGAGCTACCTAGTTCGCAAATTCAGCGTTACAATTTACTAGAGAGAAAAATTATTTTACCTATATTTACCATGAGAGATAATAACCAACAACAAAACACATAAACAATACACACAATATTTAATCGGGAAAAACCCCAACTCTGGGGAAAACCCACCCTAATGAAATTGCATTTGCCTTGGCTAAAACCCTGGTCAACCCAGCCAAGTGAACCTTCCCCACTCACCTCCTTGGCCTGTATTACAATGAAGTCTTTCTGGCCTTTTATAGGCTCCATTACATGAAATACCATGGGAAATAACAATTGGTATACAATAGCATGTGCCCCAAAACCATCTCTATTTATCCTAGTCAACCTTGAATCTAAACCCAAGTTAATTTTACCAAACAATTCCCCCCTTAAACTTGACTTGGGGTTCCTTGACTAAATCCAACCAAAATTGCTAAGTGAGACAACCCTGCTCACTCTAGCCCTTACCCCCCTCAAATTTTATAATAGGGTATATGTTAACCCGACATCACCCCTATCACCTAGGTATAACCCAGACTATACCGGTGATTAACCAGGGGTACGCATGCCTTACCAGGTCTTACAACACTATGCCCATTTACCTGCAATACTTAACTCCATTATAATAATTAATATATATATTTTTTTAATCCCTTGTTGATATCTTAACATATTCTCTCTCACTTTACACACTTCGTGCCTAACACTCTCCTCTCCTTAGCGTTCCCTTTATGGCTTTTTCATCCTCGACATGAATTTTATGCATACAAGTACAAACCCACAAAGGATTGGCACCATGCCATTTGTTGATCCCACCAGTGACCATTCCTTTAATCAGTCATCAAATATAGTTTTCAAGACAATCATATCATTAAAACGATGTACATATTTAAGTAGGCATGCAAACTGCAGCCCTAAAAAATTCCAGAGAACTACAAGGCCCACGTATAGCCTTGGCATGTCATAGTTCTCCTCCACTTCGGCCTCCTCTTGAACACTGACATGTAGAGACACCATCTCTGCCACAACTATTATCCTTCACCGAGCTCTTCTCACCATTGCTTCACATCAAATTCTCATTGATAGGATAGACAAGATGAAATATCCCAATTGGAGTCCTTTCCCGATCTATAATGAAATCATGTTGGACCATCCTCGAGCAAAATCCAGGCACATAGCGAATCCACTCATCCAAGGCCCTCCGTAACCCCATCCACACAACAATCATTTTCAATCGAGCCAACTCTCTATTAGAGCTAACCCACAACCCCTGTGGCACTCTAAATCAACCTTTCTCCCATTGATATCAATTTGCAGTTGCTCCACATAGTCAGTAACCTCCATCTAGTTATCCCCTTGTGGAGCCCTACGATGTTGTGCCACTCCACCAAAAAGTGTACTCGACAACACATGCAACACTCCCAGATCGACCTTGCTCTGAAGACACGTCCTTCATTCCTCTTTGGATCCTCCATGTCATGCGTGTGATTCCTATGGAAACAATTTGAATAATCCTAGTGGATATGCCCTCTGTTATTCTGAGTTTAACAACCATTATCGATGGTATGCCTGGGCCTACCTGCATGCCTCCAAAGTGGTCCCAGGGCTGCGATCTTTGAGCTCATATTATGCTACCATGCCTCCAACACTTTGAGCAGAGAATCCGACTATGCCATTTGAATCTGACCAACATCAACATTCCTTTGTTCTATATCTATAATTTGCACTAGGTCCACCTTTGTATGTTTTAGGCTAACTCTCAGACATAGATCTATAATTTTCTCACACCTAGTCTAGGTATTTCCACACCCAAATTATGTCCTAGTCTGTTCTCAGTTTCAAATGCTCCAAGCACAATACCCCCTGCTCATATCAAGGAGTTATTTATTCAAACTTGACTTCTTTGACCCTTCAAAACTAGTCATGCCAATGACTAGAACCAAGATCCCTTTCTTTATATTTATGTGGCATGAATACCTCATACATTTTTTGCAATCATGTCCACCCTAGTGTGGTGTGCTGGAAACCTTCTTGTCTCAACAAGAGAATAAGGTATCATGAAGAAATACACGATCAAGATAACAACAACCACCGTCTAGAAGAATGATTTTGTTACAGATCCCTTCTATCGATCGCTCCCTCATCTAGAATAGATATTCTTCTCTTCCAAATTGAAATAGACCGTTGAAATCGAGGGATCAACAAGGATGATCCACTACATGAATTCATAACACTTGCAACAAAATTTCACTTTTTCATATGCACACACTGGTTCAGCAACAACATTCTCAACTTTGTTGGCACAATAGATATAATCATATATAGCCTAGTCCAACTTCTTCTTCCAGATCGATAACCCTTGGAAATAGAAGTGTTCCTCTAAAGCCAAAATGGATATGATACAAAATTTTGGCTTTAACCCTGTGCAAAAATTACCTGCAAACGATTTCTTCAAACAGAAAAATAAACAACGAAGAGAAAAAAAATACAAATATACACAAATATTTTCCCCTGGATCCCAAAATCGAGACTACCATATTGATTTTTCATTATGTTCCTTTTCAATGTTACAAAACATATATATAAATACCGAAGCATTCATAAAGCCCAATACATTAACCCTATATTATAACATAACCATAGTTCCCTTGATTGGATCTACAAAATACCATGGGAAAAAAACCATCATGCCCAAAACCATGTGTAAAACCCATCCATAAAACCATGGGCAGGTTTGCCCACCATCTTTGGGTCTCCCCCCCATTCTTATGTCTACTCCTACTTCTAGTTGTGGAAAAAATATAACACATACCCAACATTCTCCCACTTGTTGTTTTCTTTCCGCATAGGGGGTCACAATAGAGCTTTGTCATTGGTCCAAGCCTGTAACACCCATTGTTTCTCTAGACCAATAAAACTTCTCAGTGCTCACAAACTTTGTCAATGCACCTATAACATTCTTCAAAGTGTCCACCTTTACTGACAACACTTTTTTTTCCTCAACCATATCCCTCACAAAGTGATACTGAAAATTAATGTGCTTTGTCTTTGAATGATAAGCAGGGTTCTTAGCCAAGAAAATTTCACTTTGGCTGTCAAAGTCTATCCTTATAGCTCGCTACACCAACCCCATATTTGAAGACAATATTTGCAACCAAACTTTTTCCTTTCTTGCATGAGTGGCAACCATGTATTCAACCTTTGTAGTTGAAAGTGGCACTACAAACTACCTCTTACTCGTCCAACTAAATGATCCTCCAAATAGGTTAAAAACATACCCACTTATAGATCATCTTTGATCCGGATCTCCAGCCCTGTTTGCATCAACAAAGCCACAAATGTCCAAACGTTTTCCAAGATCCTAGTCTTCCTTGGTAGCATAGACCAGGTAGCATAGACCATAATCACTAGTGCCACACAAATACCTGGAAACCCGCTTCACTGATGTCCAATGCTTCTTCCCTAGTTTTGACATGAACCTGCTCAATACTACCACTGCATGTGCGATGTATGGTCTAGTAAAAACCATTTCATACATCAGGTTACCAACTACACTGGCATATGGAACACATGACATGTACTCTTCATCTTCTTGTGTCTTAGGACACTATTTAGCATATAACTTTACACCTAAAGGAATAGGAACCTTCACCGGTTTACTATCATGCATATTAAAGCTCTTCTATATTGTCTCAACATACTTCCTTTGGTTTAACCAGAGCTTCCTCTTTGCCTGATCTCTTTTAATTTCCATGCCCAAAATATAGTTTGCAATGCCAATATCCTTCATATCGAATTTGAAGGACAATTGGGTCTTCAAATCCTGGGTAATTTCTGTGTCATTTCTAATCAACAACATATCATCCTCATACAAGAACAAATAAATAACATGGTCACCAATTAATTTAAAATACACACAATGACCTACTTTGCTTATGGTGAAGCCATGTCCCTGTATATATGTATCAAATTTCAGATACCACATCCTTGGTGATTGTTTTAACCTATACAAATACTTTTTAAAATGCATACCAGTTCTTTCTTACCCTTCATCGCAAAGCCTTCATGTTGCTTCATGGAGATATCTCCTTCCAGATCCCTGTGAAGAAATGCAATATCATGGGTACAAAATATTGTATGCCCCAAAACCATCACTATTTATCTTGGTCAACCTTGACTCTAAACCCAAGTCAATTTTACCTAGCATTTAGTGAGGGTGCAGTTCGAGCCTAAGGGAGAGAATCAAAGAGAGGGAACAACAGATATGATTTTCCAGTGCCAGAGAGGTAAAAAAATGGAGGTCGTAATTCATCTACAGGGAGGTCATATAAACAATGTGAATTTCCTGAATCCTAGTGTGAGTAACTAGAAGAGTCATAGATCAATAGTTAGAGGCTGAATCTAGTTCCAAAAGGTGGAGTGAGTGGTTTCAGTGACAGAGGGAGGTAGGACGACTCAATTTGAGCCAATTTTTAGGTGGTGTTAGTTATTCAGAGTCAACAATGCGATTTCTAGGCTGTAGTGCGAGTAGCCAGTGAGGAGTTCGAGCTGGCCAGAGGAGACCAAGTTTATTAGTAGAGGAGATATGGGATCTCTAGATTATTTTTCTAGTGTATTTATGGAGGATTTCTATTTGGGCATCCAGATTATAATATCTCTCAAATTGTTGCAAAATAAAATAAACCCTCATTTGCTGCACCATTTTTCCCTTCGGGGTTTTCCCAGGGATGTTTAATCTAAAATAACTGTGTCAAACTTTTATGTGTGTGCATATGTTTCTCAGTTCCTGAATTTATTTTCTGAAACATATTTTTGTTGTGAAAAATGCATCAGTGATTTATTCATTATTTGTCATAAACAAATAAATTTCTAATAAGTTAAAATATTAAACTCTAGTTTGGTGCATTCAAGGAAATTTCACATGGGATATCTTGGTCATACAACATAGCTCTCACTACCTTCAAAATCAGTCGATTCTTCCTCTAAGAAACCCCATTCTATTGCAGGTTGTAAGGAACCATCCACTCCCTCTTGATTCCTGCTCTGGTATAGAACTCTTGGAATTGCTTGCTGGTATATTCCCCTCTGTTATTTGATTGAAGAGTCCTGATATTTCTGTTTGTCGCATTCTCCACTAGAGCCTTAAACTCTTGAAAGCGACTGAAGACCTCATCCTTAGTCCTCAAAAAATAGATCCAGGTCTTCCTAGAGAGATTATTGATAAAAGTACAAAAATACTCATACCCTTAGAGATATTTCATAGACACCAACCCACATATGCCTGAGTGTACAAGGTCTAAAATACCCTGCGATCTACTATCACTCCTTGGAAAGCATTCCTTGGAAGAATTCCCCAATGCACATTCTTTGCATACATCATCATGCTTTGTGTATCCTGAGAGCTCCATGATAAATATGGTTGATCATCCTATGGCAGAGCTCCCCTTGATCTCATGGTCTGCTGCTTCTAGATAGTGCCTTGGGCATGTCTAACTTCAACCTGTATAATTGATCACTCCTCACCCCAACTGCTATAGGTGACCTCTAATCCTTTTGCTTCAACAACACCTTTGTCCATTTAAAGAGAACATCATACCCTTTGTACTGAAGGACATATATGGAGATGAAGTTCATCCCCAAGCTTGGCAAATGCAACACATCATGGATAGATATTTGCTTGCCATTATCCTTCTCAAATAGAACAATCCATCATGTTATAAGAGTGAACTTAGAATTGTTCCCTATCTGAATCTGGAACCTTATGTCCCACTCCTTGTAACTGAATAAGTACTCTCTAACTCCTGTCATATGACATGATGTTCCATTGTTTATGTACCATACACCCTGTGAATTCAAACTAGTCAAGAAAACGATCAATGCGAACTCTTGCTCCATCCTGTTAGACATATCATCTGCATCTATTAAATATACAACTTACTTCTTTCCCTTATTTTTCCTCAATACACAATTGCTGACATAATGGCCAAATTCGTGACATCCACAACACTTAACCTTTGATAGGTACTTCTTCTTGCTCTTCTCTCCCTTTGCACCTTGTCATTTACTTGGACCTTTCCTTTATTTTACTTTTCCTGCTAAGACAACATTCTTCTACTCCTTCTCAACCTTTGGAACCTTGCCACTGCTGGTGGTACCCTCGACTAAGTTGAGCCTAAGCTCCTCCCTAGTGAAGTCACTCCATAGCCGATCCCAATCTGGAAGTTTGTCTCATCGAGAAATCAATTGAATAAACATTCACCAATCCTTGGAGAACTTATTGAGTTCTATACACACTATCTCATCATCACTGGGTTTCTCCCCAACTGCAACTAGTTCATCTCTGATAGATCGAACTCTGGTGACATAGTTGGTTATGTCTTCTCCCTTATTTTGCTTGATGGTCCTCAATTTCTCCTTGAGGATCAATTACTATTCTCTGATGGATCCTGGTACAGCTTGATGATGGCATCCCATATCTCCTTCATTTTACCCTTCTCTGCGACGTGTCGAATGATATGATATCTCACTCCATCGTGAATCATCCTCTTCTCTTTGGCATTATCCCTCATGTATTCATGAAATTGGATGGGATCCAATAAATCGTATAGCAAACTCCTTTATACCATACTCATCTAATAGAAACAACATCTTGTCCTTACAACTCCAAATTTAGAGGCTCCATCCAACCTATCCTGATCTCTTTATCCTGCTTTGACCATCTCTTGAAAACTACGAACTCAAATAAATTGGAGATATAAATTGAAGAACTCACACTGGGTATAGTTGAATTGGGTATAAAACCTCATGTGATTTCCCTTCACGTGCCTACACAGATCTAGCCTCTGCCCTCATATCCACTATGATACCATGTGAAATTTTGAATATTGTTGCAATTTTTGGTTATTATTCTCCTATCTTTTCAAATTATTTGTCAACTGCCATTACTTTGCAACAAATACTGAATAAAACACAACTAAAACTTCATGAAAAATAAATATAGGAACTAAGAAATATATGCACACAAACACAAATATAGAACACCAATATTTTTAGACAAATGTCCTTAAAAAACCCCAAAGGGAAAACCAATCTATAGATGAGGGTCTTATTATTAAAATTCTTCAGCAAAAATATTACAACTACTTGCCTGACACTGGTAAAGATCTGGAAAAAATATTTCATCACTTCTACAAGAATCGTTAGACCTACTGGAAGTTATTCCACCACCAAAATCCATTTGTCTCCCCTCTTAAGCTGATTTTGGCTCACACGTGCAGCCCTAGCTAAGAAACTTGGCCCTCCTGGAAACTTGCACTTGCTGGGAAATTAAATACGACCTCCACTGGAAAATATCTATCTCTCATGGAAAATAAATTCTCATATGCAAATCAATATTTCCTCTATAAATTTACATGCTTTAGAATTTCTCCTCATTGAGCAATTCACATTTCCAAACTGGGTTATTCGCACCCCCTGCTAGAGAAACTCACACCACTCGAAAATAAACCTCTCACTACAGAAAGTCAAATCTCCAAATTTCCCCGGAAACCTCTGTAATAATCTCACTGACAATCTCAGTTGAAATCCCTGCTACGGATGTACCAATTTTGCCTCTACGCCCTTGATCTCACTATGAATCTGTGTCTCAATGTACTCTCCAAATTCCCATCAATTTACTCTTATAATATCTTTTTGATGAATCAACAACAATGATATAATCACAATTGATGGCTAAGATCATCTTGACTCCATCAAGTGACTTTCCCAGATGTCTCTAGAGAAAAATTGATTTACTCCAATTAATACTGATTAATTAAGCTATTTCCCTAAATTAGACTTAGGAAAAGTTAATTAATTGCTTAATTAAATCTAATCAAGGCCTTTTCTCATGAAAAAAATTCTAGCTATTGGATAAAATGTGTTCCTTAGCCTCATAGACACAATCTGAGACTAGAAAGCCTATATGATCTAGACAAACTAACACTCCCTCTTAGTGAGGAAGGTGTTTTGCATAACACCCAACTTGTCTCTGAAGAAGATGAACCTTTCCTTCCCCAAACCCTTCGTTAAAACATCTTCAACCTACTGATCTATAGGTATATACCATAGTTGGACTATCCTGCAATGCACAATCCTTGATGAAATGGTACTTGAGTTCTATATGCTTGGACCTGTTAGCGCTTGAATTTGGCCTCAGGCTGAAAAAGACAAAATCCAAGGCAACATCAAACCACTTAGACTCGTAGCTAGCCCTACAGGGCAGGAGAGGGCTCTCTCCGGGTCTATCTCGGCAAAAGGTCTTCAAAGGGCAGAGATGACCAATAAAGAACACTGATTTTAGGCTAGTAAACTAATTGAGAAGGTTTGATTTGAGATTTTTAGGATTTTGGTGGAAAATCGGGGAAAGGCAATTTTGGGTGCGGGGATTGGACACAGTTTTCGCAGGGGGCTCTTTGGGGCAAGATAGGAGACTGTATTGATGCCTTTGAAAGAGTTGGATGGATGAGAATGACTGGTGAGGAGCTAATGAGAGCAAGCAATCACCTTGAATTCCCCTTAAACAGATGAAAACATTGATATTAAGCAAACTTAAAAGCAGAGCATGGCAATCATGAATTCTACTTTAACACTTCATTTGCCTAATTTGCAGAAGGAAAAGTAAGAAGATGATTCACATAAAAAACTTACAAGTACAAAGAGAAACACACCATCAATACATGTAACCACAGGAATCCCAAAAAGGACTACAAAACCGTGGTCTTTCTTCCTTTGCCAAAATTGCAGAGATACAATGAGTAATACAATAGAAGCTTTCTCCCTCAAGAGTCCAACCATGAAAATGACCAAGAAAGTACATAATATAGGAAATCTAACATCTTTCCTTGCCTCTAGGGGTCGAGCTCACTATCCTAGGAGCTGTTTCAACCAATTCCAAACTGAGCACTAAAATCTAGGCAGTCAAAACAACTTGCCTCTATAAGCTAGGAAACCAATTCATTCATTAAATTTTTTCCTATTTCATGAATGAATCTTCTAGAAGAGATAAATAAGTGTCAAAGTATCATAAAATTACATCATTTACATCAAGGAGGATCAAAATCCACTCCAAAAAGTCAAACCTAGTCAAAACTTCGTTTTGCTGAGCTGTAGGTGCATTTCTGTGAAAATAGCCTGATGCATAGCGCCCTGAATCTCAACGCGTAGCGCGCCTTTGGGCCTACTTTTGAGGCACTTCCCGGAATCCAAATGAGGCAAACGTAGGCTTGTTGGAAGGGTCTAGATGTATACTTTCCAACCCAAGTATAATTTCTCAATTTTGTGTCCATTTTCCCCTCCAAAATTTCAATCTCCCAAGACTGCTCCCTGTGTGTCCAAAAAGTGGCAGAAAGTCATTTTTTGCTTTTTTTTGACCTTCTAGAGGCTCAAAACTTGATGGAATCTCTTGGAAATTGCTGAGAAAGTGTATTTTTGCATGACAAATCCAAAAATGCTGAGTTTTCATGAAATGTAGTTTCCCATCTTCAAGGTAGCGCGCGGCGCGCTACGCGTTGGGGAAGAAAACCTGTTTTTTGCCCAAAAAATTCACAAATGACCAAAAATGCTCAAAATTTTTTAAATTTGTGCAGAAGGTAAGTCATTTAGCACCATGCTCCTTCAAGGAAGTCTTAGCCAAGATGCGGAGGGTGTCGGGCGTTTTTCTTCGTTTTAGTGCCTTGGCCAACCGTCCTTTGAGCACCTTCATTTTTGCCTTACATATATGCATTCGAGCCCAATAATGGTTTTTCATATTCTGGAGCATGTCCTTATCTTTGTTAGCCTTGGCCAGCAACCTCTCCAAATGAGCATTGACCCGGAGAATCATAGCCTTTCGCTCAATGGGTACCAAATCACTGGGTCTCTTACGAGCCAAGTTGCGGTCTTCTTGGATCCTCCGCAACTCATCGAGAGTGTGCTCATCCTCTGATTGCTTGTTGCGCTGCTCTAAATATGTGATTGTCCATTGTGCCCTCTCTAATTTTTCTTGCAACAAGCGATTTTCAGCCTCCCATTGCTGAATGATCTCCTTAAGCTCCGAGCTAGGAGAACGGGTGTCAAGATCAATGATGTCAATATCTGGATCACCTGACAATCCCTCCTCAATCATGGGCTGCTTGCCCCTCTCTGATACCTTTGCTACTGTCGGAAACGAGGCCCCTTCCACCTGGTGTGGATATAACACTCGTGGTGCTGATGAAGAAGGCGAGACCCCTTCCACCTGATGTGGAGAAAATACTCGCCGAGCTGATGCAAATAAGGCCCTGTGACCTCTCTGATATGTGACCAATGGAGGGGAGCTGACATGTCCGGGCTCAGGGATGTCATACTGCTGTGAAGGTCCTCCCTCCTCATGAACAGCCTCAGGGGGTGGTGGCGCTGTGAAGAAATCTCGAGAGATGAAATCCTCCCATGGAATACCCTGCTGGGCCAACTGAAGCATGACCACAATCTTGATCAAAGCATAATGGTAGATGCTCCTGTGTTGCTGTGCTGGGCTCTTTCTCTGCACCAAGGGCACCATCCTCTCAATATTCTGGCACATGAAGAAAGGAATGTTCATCATCCGTACCCGTGTGAAATGCATCAACAAGCGGATATGATACGAATACAAACGTGAAAATCTGCCCTCACAGGTGAAATAGTGAATGATGAGCCTCATCAAGGGCGCATAATCATCCCTCAAGAATCTAAAAGGAAACACACCAGTTAGGTGCCTCACATATATAGGTTTAATGTAGGGCTCATACTGGAATCTGTCCAACAGCGGGCGCTTGTTCCACTCTTCTCCAACATTGGGTATCCCTGTTGCTTGAGCAACAACCTCAGGTGACAATGTAAAATCCACCCTTGCAAGATTCACATGCCCGTTGTGCAAATGCAAAACAAACAAGCGGACCAATTCCCTGTGGTGTTGAATTTGGGAAATTCTCTCGCAATATCCATAGCATGATTGATGTCGGAAACATGTGACTGCAAGTGGACAAGCTTGCAAATAGGCCAAAGAGGTGGGCTCCTTTCTCACATGTTGGCCACCCTTACCACCCCTGTGAGGCCTCCTTGGCACCTCAACCTCCGGTGTTGACTCACGGTCATCACTTTGCTCATAATCTGTTTCGGTTTCTGACATGGTTTCAAGAGCAAAATAGCTGAAATGTACTGCTGCTTCTGCACAAATGACCTGTTGTTTTGACTGTTTGAATGCTGCTCCAAGGGGACAAAAAACACAATGGAGATGTTAGGGAGGGGGAATTTTGAGGGGATTTAGGTAAAATATATATAAAATGGAATTTATGGAAGGAATTATGACACATACATCATCACATAATCATAATTTGTAGGGGTTTGATAGGAGGTAGGATTTAGGGAGATTTTATTGAATTTTAGGGATAGGGGTAGGGTTTTAGGGCTTTTGATATTTTTGTTAGGGAAATTGTGTGAAAGTGACAAGGGAAGTGATAATGGGAATGTGGGGAAATGAGGGAGTGAAAAAGATGACCTTGGGCAGCGAACTCAAAACCCTAGCTTCACTTGCAATTTGAAATTTTTAAACATAATATATATGAATTTCATGCTTCACACTTGATGGCATTTGACACATTTTCCATGCTCATTTTTCTTTAGCAAGCAAAAAACATTGATGATTTGAGGCCTACCTGTAAAACTTAAGAGATTTGAGGTCGTTTTGAAGCTTGTTGGCAATTTGTTGTAGGTGAAACCCAACGCGTAGCGCGCGGGCCCTGACGCGTAGCGCGCGCCCAACGCGTAGCGCCCGACCAATTCTTCCACTGCAGAGTGTGCCCTGACACGTAGCGCGCGCCCAACGCGTAGCGCGTGGGCTCTGATGCGTAGCGCGCAGGCTCTGTTTCTCAATTCGCCCAGTTTCACACTAAATCTCCTTTCACACTTGCTCTTGGAGTCTTGGAGGCAAATTAATGACAAAATGAAGAGAGAGGGGCTTTTATAAGCTTGATTTAAATTTATTTCCCTTCAAACTCACTTTATAATGTTTATAAAATGACACTTTTTGAGACTAATTGTTGCTCACTTGTGGTTTCCTTTTTGACATGAAATTGGTTGAAATGATGCTTTTTCTTGCAAATTTTTGCAGGGATAGCTTCTGAAGAGTATTGGCAAAGGAGACCAAGGCTGCATGCCAACTTCTAGAGAGTTTGAATTTTTTACACATTTTTACAAAAAATGAGAAAATGACCTTGCCTTCAAAAACATGGTTTTTGAACTCAAGGTAAAAATTAGCTGTACAATATGAAATCATTTGAAGTGATGCTTTGCTGGACATCCCTCTGGCCTGCTGGGCATTTATTGACCTCAAAAGACAAAATTGGACTAAACCCTAGACCTAGGACCTTGATTTCAAGACAAGACCAATGACCCTGTAAGGAATTTATTGACTGAAACAAACTTGATCCAGCAATGCCAAAGGGGAATAAATGACACAAGCCCCTCCATCAGGGTTATGGCATGCCTAATGGAATGCAATAAGATGACACTGATGAGACACCTACTTATGCAAATGCAAAGAGCTTTGATCGCTGATGGAGGGCTACTAGACCGACTCTAACATTGGCTCCAATGGGGATGGTAGCTCCTTGGAGGTGCCAAGAACCTTAGACCTCTGGGAGAGCAGACCAGTGCCCTTTGTCCATTTCTATGGAGTCCATTATTTCGGCAAACGACACATGACTTTGACTTATTTATTGACTGAAACCTGACTCATAAATGACTCACGACTGACTTAACGAAAACAAGAACTTACAAAGCTTATTGAAGGCCAGTAGTCCATCAAGATTTGAAATCATGATGACAACCACCTGTGTTTCTTACAAGACAATATACCATCAAACTATATCAAAATGCCAATGCAACCAATCAAGCAGATGCCTTCTTGATTGATTCTCCTGATCAGATCTTATGATCAACAATAGATACTGGTAACTGGGTATCCAAAAACATAGCTGACCATGATCTCCTTCATCACTGAATACTGCAATAATCACCTTCACTGTTGACTGCAACAGGTCTGCCATTGGATCTTGAAAAACATGAAGATTTGCCACTACCACCTCCTGCTGAAAGATCAAGGTGTCCTTTGTTTCAAATTCTGATCTGCTTTCATCATGTGCTTCAGTAAAAGTATGCTCATGGGCTTCAAAAAACTCTGAACAGGTAGATGAGCAGATCTCCTCTTGTAAAAACATTTCAGCACATGAAACATATGAAGAATCTGAAAGGTAATCCTGTATGCTCTGATCTTCTGTTGTCTGACAATATGGTAGGTCATCTTCAAAGGATATGACATCCGGATTATCATCTTTGTGAGGGAAAACATTATCTATTTGCTGATCTTGATTCTGCTGCAAAATGTCCTGATCATCTTGATGGGAATTCTCTAAGTTTTCTTTATGTTGCTGAAATGGATTCTCATACAGAGCCTCCATGATCTCAACATCCATAAAATTATCATCTTCATAATATTTCTCAAGGCTTTCAATAAAACTATAAGCATGCTTGCAACAGTCATGAACCAAATTTAATGATGGATAAGATGCTTGATATCTTTCAATGAACAAGGCATGAAAATCCTTTAAACAATAAATACAAGCAGGCGGAAAACTTTCATACCAAGATTGGGCTTTACCTTCCAGAGTGGCCATGAATATCTTCATCAAGCAATCTTCAGGAAAATCAACCTTCAACTTGCGAATATGCATGTGAAATCTAACCAGATGTAGAGCAGCGTCCTTCCTACCATCATCTTTAAATGTAGGCAAATTCCTTGACCAATCTACCTTCGGAATTTTATTTGGAAAACCAGGGATGTGGTCTCGGCTCATGGGAGCGTATCTTCTTGCAACCTGATCCATTTTGAAAAGCTCAAAGCTACTAATCTTCCTGCAGTGAAGTCACCATGAAGCATTGATTGCTGGATTCTTCATGAAAGGAGTCGCCAGGTGAATGATTTCAGCCTTGCCAGTGTCTGATCGTTGTCCACCATCAACAATCAGATCTGAACTTGATACATGTACTGGGGTAATTAAGAAGTTAAATGTCATGTTTACAAGCTAGACCGGAGATTGACTGAAGCAGCGTTTATCTACTACCGCTAATGCAAAGCAAAAGCGTTTCGAAGGCTACCTAGCATAACTTCAGGCTCCGTATGTAGCTTATAAAACAAATGACATCAACAAGAAAACCATTTTTTCTCCCCAGTATGGTCGCCAGTATGTTAGCGCTTGAATTTGGCCTCAGGCTGAAAAAGACAAAATCCAAGGCAACATCAAACCACTTAGCCTCGTAGCTAGCCCTACGGGGCAGGAGAGGGCTCTCTCCGGGTCTATCTCGGCAAAAGGTCTTCAAAGGGCAGAGATGACCAATAAAGAACACTGATTTTAGGCTAGTAAACTGATTGAGAAGGTTTGATTTGAGATTTTTAGGATTTTGGTGGAAAATCGGGGAAAGGCAATTTTGGGTGCAGGGATTGGACACAGTTTTCGCAGGGGGCTCTTTGGGGAAAGATAGGAGACTGTATTGATGCCTTTGAAAGAGTTGGATGGATGAGAATGACTGGTGAGGAGCTAAGGAGAGAAAGCAATCACCTTGAATTCCCCTTAAACAGATGAAAACATTGATATTAAGCAAACTTAAAAGCAGAGCATGGCAATCATGAATTCTACTTTAACACTTCATTTGCCTAATTTGCAGAAGGAAAAGTAAGAAGATGATTCACATAACAAACTTACAAGTACAAAGAGAAACACACCATCAATGCATTTAACCACAGGAATCCCAAAAAGGACTGCAAAACCGTGGTCTTTCTTCCTTTGCCAAAATGGCAGAGATACAATGAGTAATACAATAGAAGCTTTCTCCCTCAAGAGTCCAACCATGAAAATGACCAAGAAAGTACATAATATAGGAAATCTAACATCTTTCCTTGCCTCTAGGGGTCTAGCTCACTATCCTAGGAGCTGTTTCAACCAATTCCAAACTGAGCACTAAAATCTAGGCAGTCAAAACAACTTGCCTCTATAAGCTAGGAAACCAATTCATTCATTAAATTTTTGCCTATTTCATGAATGAATCTTCTAGAAGAGATAAATAAGTGTCAAAGTATCATAAAATTACATCATTTACATCAAGGAGGATCAAAATCCACTCCAAAAAGTCAAACCTAGTCAAAACTGCGTTTTGCTGAGCTGTAGGTGCATTTCTGTGAAAATAGCCTGATGCGTAGCGCCCTGAATCTCAACGCGTAGCGCACCTTTGGGCCTGCTTTTGAGGCACTTCCCGGCATCCAAATGAGGCAAAAGTAGGCTTGTTGGAAAGGTATGGATGTCTACTTTCCACCCCAAGTGTAATTTATCAATTTGGTGTCCATTTGCCCCTCCAAAATTGCAATCGTCCAAGACGGCTCCCTGTGTGTCCAAAAAGTGGCAGAAAGTCATTTTTTGCTTGTTTTTTGACCTTCTAGAGGCTCAAAACTTGATGGAATCTCTTGGAAATTGTTGAGAAAGTGTATTTTTACATGAAAAATCCAAAAATGCTGAGTTTTCATGAAATGGAGTTGCCCATCTTCAGGGTAGCGCGCGACGCGCTACGCGTTGGGGAAGAAACCTTGTTTTTTGCCCAAAAAATTCACAAATGACCAAAAATGCTCAAAATTTTTTGAAATTTGTGCAGAAGGTAAGTCATTTAGCACCATGCTCCTTCAAGGAAGCCTCAACCAAGATGCAGAGGGGATCGGGCCTTTTTCTTCGTTTTAGTGCCTTGGCCAACCGTCCTTTGACCACCTTCATTTTTGCCTTACATACGTGCATTCGAGCCCAATAATGTTTTTTCATGTTCTGGAGCATGTCCTTATCCTTGTTAGCCTTGGCCAACAACCTCTCCAAATGAGCATTGACCCGGAGAAGCATAGCCTCTCGCTCAATGGGTACCAAATCACTGGGTCTCTTACGAGCCAAGTTGCGGTCTTCATGGATCCTCTGCAACTCATCGAGAGTGTGCTCATCCTCTAATTGCTTGTTGCGCTGCTCTAAATATGTGATTGTCCATTGTGCCCTCTCTAATTTTTCTTGCAACAAGCAATTTTCAGCCTCCTGTTGCTGAATGATCTCCTTAAGCTCCGAGCTAGGAGAACGGGTGTCAAGATCAATGATGTCAATATCTGGATCACCTGACAATCCCTCCTCAATCATGGGCTGCTTGCCCCTCTCTGATACCTGTGTTGCTGTCGGAAACGAGGCCCCTTCCACCTGGTGTGGAGATAACACTCGCGGTGCTGATGAAGAAGGCGAGACCCCTTCCACCTGATGTGGAGAAAATACTCGCCGAGCTGATGCAAATAAGGCCCTGTGACGTCTCTGATATGTGACCAATGGAGGGGAGCTGACATTTCTGGGCTCAGGGATGTCATACTGCTGTGAAGGTCCTCCCTCCTCATGAACAACCTCAGGGGGTGGTGGCGCTGTGAAGAAATCTCGAGAGATGAAATCCTCCCATGGAATACCCTGCTGGGCCAACTGATGCATGACCACAATCTTGATCAAAGCATAATGGTAGATGCTTCTGTGTTGTTGTGCTGGGCTCTTTCTCTGCACCAAGGGCACCATCCTCTCAATATTCTGGCACATGAAGAAAGGAATGTTCATCATCCGTACCCGTGTGAAATGCATCAAAAAGCGGATATGATACGAATACAAATGTGAAAATCTGCCCTCACAGGTGAAATAGCAAATGATGAGCCTCATCAAGGGCGCATACAGATCCCTCAAGAATCTGAAAGGAAACACACCAGTTAGGTGCCTCACATATACAGGTTTATTGTAGGGCTCATACTGGAATCTGTCCAATAGCTGGCGCTTGTTCCACTCTTCTCCAACATTGGGTATCCCTGTTGCTTGAGCAACAATCTCAGGTGACAATGTAAAATCCACCCCTGCAAGATTCACATGCCCGTTGTGCAAATGCAAAACAAACAAGCGGACCAATTCCCTGTGGTGTTGAATTTGGGAAATTCTCTCGCAATATCCATAGCATGATTGATGACGGAAACATGTGACTGCAAGTGGACAAGCTTGCAAATAGGCCAAAGAGGTGGGATCCTTTCTCACATGCTGACCACCCTTACCACCCCTGTGAGGCCTCCTTGGCACCTCAACCTCCGGTGTTGACTCACGGTCATCACTTTGCTCATAATCTGTTTCGGTTTCTGACATGGTTTCAAGAGCAAAATGGCTGAAATGTACTGCTGCTTCTGCACAAATGACCTGTTGTTTTGATTGTTTGAATGCTGCTCCAAGGGGACAAAAAACACAAGGGAGATGTTAGGGAGGGGAATTTTGAGGGGATTTAGGGAAAATATATAAAAAAGGGAATTTAGGGAAGGAATTATGACACATACATCATCACATAATCATAATTTGTAGGGGTTTGATAGGAGGTAGGATTTAGGGAGATTTTATTGAATTTTAGGGATAGGGGTAGGGTTTTAGGGCTTTTGATATTTTTGTTAGGGAAATTGTGTGAAAGTGACAAGGGAAGTGATAATGGGAATGTGGGGAAATGAGGGAGTGAAAAAGATGACCTTGGGCAGCGAACTCAAAACCCTAGCTTCACTTGCAATTTGAAATTTTTAAACATAATATATATGAATTTCATGCTTCACACTTGATGGCATTTGACACATTTTCCATGCTCATTTTTCTTTAGCAAGCAAAAAACATTGATGATTTGAGGCCTACCTGTAAAACTTAAGAGATTTGAGGTCGTTTTGAAGCTTGTTGGCAATTTGTTGTAGGTGAAACCCAACGCGTAGCGCGCGGGCCCTAACGCGTAGCGCCCGACCAATTCTTCCACTGCATAGTGTGCCTTGACATGTAGCGCGCGCCCAACGCGTAGCGCGCGGGCTCTATTTCTCAATTCGCCCAGTTTCACACTAAATCGCCTTTCACACTTTCTCTTGGAGTCTTGGAGGCAAATGAATGACAAAATGAAGAGAGAGGGGATTTTATAAGCTTGATTTAAATTTATTTCCCTTCAAACTCACTTATAATGTTTATAAAATGACACTTTTTGAAACTAATTGCTGCTGACTTGTGGTTTCCTTTTTGACATGAAATTGGTTGAAATGATGCTTTTTCTTGCAAATTTTTGCAGGGATAGCTTCTGAAGAGTCTTGGCAAAGGAGGCTAAGGCTGCATGCCAACTTCTGGAGAGTTTGAATTTTTTACACATTTTTACAAAAAATGAGAAAATGACCTTGCCTTCAAAAACAGAGTTTTTGAACTCAAGGTAAAAATTAGCTGTACAATATGAAATCATTTGAAGTGATGCTTTGCTAGACATCCCTCTAGCCTGCTGGGCAATTATTAACCTCAAAAGACATGACCTCAAAAGACAAAATTGGAATAAACCCTAGACCTAGGACCTTGATTTCAAGACAAGACCAATGACCCTGTAAGGAATTTATTGACTGAAACAAACTTGATCCAGCAATGCCAAGAGGGGAATAAATGACACAAGCCCCTCTATCAGGGTTATGGCATGCCTAATGGAATGCAATAAGATGACACTGATGAGACACCTACTTATGCAAATGCAAAGAGCTTTGATCGCTGATGGAGGGCTACTAGACCGACTCTAACAGGACCTATAGTGAAACACTAGATTCTTAGATAGCCTCATGAAACTCTGATTGTCGCAGTGTATCATTTTAGTCTCTACCTTATGAACAAATAAGGCTACCAACAACTTTCGAAGCCATATGGCCTTGCATGTAGTCATGCTTATTGTTATGTACTCTGCCTCAACTAAACTTAGTGCCACGGACTTCTGGTTCCTCCTGTACTAGGAAAAAAAGGAATCCTAAGTGAGTGAATCCAATGTCTGTGCGTGTATGGGGGGAGAAAAATGATGCCATCCTATAAATTCATGAAATTCTTAAGGTAGAAAGACATCTTCAGGCCCAAGCCCATTAGGGGGAAGTCCAAGTGACTTGTATGTACAATCTGTATATATACTCACTAATGGACTAATTCAATACCTATCTGAGTGACATCAAATGGATCAATGCAACGAGGGAGAATATGAAGGGGAGAAGAAACTTTGGGGAGATAGTCAGTGTCTAGAGAAGTAGGGAAACATGTAATAACTAACCTTGCTAGAATTACTAGAGGATATATAAAACACGGTACTAATTAACAACTAGTAAATGAACAAAGAAGAAAAGGGGAGTTACCTCACATGAAATACCTTTTCCATGTGGAAAATATAACCCTCCAAATGGATATATTTTGCTAATATTTCCCATGTAGGATACTTGAAATCCACATCCAAATTTGAAAGCACAAAATAATAGACAAAAGATAAGACTTTAAACCAACACCAATTTTCCTTGATGCTAGATATTTAAGAAAAGTGTTCTCAAATATTCCAATCAAGAACAAGAAATGCTATGAGGGGGAGACTCCTATATATAGAAGAGTCTTAACGATCCTGTTATTACAATAATATTTTTCTTCTTAGATCTAGCATAGGATATCATAAAAAAATAAAAATAAAAAAAATATATTATCCTCAATCTAACTATAACAAAAGGTCAACAATATATTAAAAAATGAGGTTATGCCACATGTAAAAGCATCTCCAAAGAGAGATGGGAATCCCACCAAAAATAGGAGGAATATGGGTCAAAGGGATCCAATATTCCCCCTCAAGGAAACATAAACACCTCAATCACATCCTCAAAGCAATATCAATCAATGAAATGAGAAAAATAGGATAAAAGGTCGTCTAGGCTAAATGTGTGGCACGTGTAAGCTCCCAAAGGTAGAAAACTCTCCAAAAATAGCATCAAACAGTTGTGTGAGTCCTCAAAGGTGAAACTACCTTCAAACCCCATGCTAAAAACTTCCCTTATGTCAAGTAAGGTCCAAACCACTAACATGGCCAAGGAAAAAATCCAATGGTCCAAGAATAAGCTCTCCAAGGTAGATAACTCATCAAAATATGTGACACATTCCTCCGCATATGATAGATATGGTGGATCACTCAATGAAGGATGACGTGATATGATATGAAAAGTCCTCATGCATGAAAAATTGTCTCAAAAGGTTCAAGGCATTACAAAGAGGGACCCTCCAAGATCCAAGTACATAAAAATATGTAGAGGACCCTCTTGAGCTAGTTTTACATGATCAAGTAACAAACACAAGTCATGAGACTAAAAAAGTGCTAGATAGTTTGCCAAGTGTGACAATACATAAATGGATCCATGCTTGGGATAAAAGGGAAGTGTTCTTTCTAGGTATGATAACCTTTACAATACATTAGCACAAATTTTACATAAAGGTAAAAAGAAAAAGAAAAAAAAGAACTAGTGGTTCGTTAAGTCATGTGTCCTAACAGATCCACTCCAAGACTATTGTGCGCCCACCTCAACCATAAATTACATCTAAGATATGGTTAGTAAAAGCCATAAAGGTCAGACTAGCCTCAACATAATGACTTAGAGGATAGGCCATGACAAACCAAAAGCATCATTAGAAACCATCTAGATAAAAAAAAGCACATTATATAGACCAGTAAGCATGGAATAGTAATAATACATAAGATACATGGTCAAAAATTTTAACTCATCATGAAAAATAATACAATCCTCTTGATGGCACAACTAATCACAAAATCCTAGGCTCAAACATTATCTAAGATCATGCATGATATTAGCTTAGATGTTGGGACAAATCTTGCAAAAAAAATGTGGTACCCCTAACGTGAAATTGAGGGTTCATAGGAGGTTAGATAGAGGTGCTCTACTTATCTTTATCTTGTAGGAGATTTGATCATATTTGAAAGATGTCCTAGACACTTTGGCCATGATGTTGACTTAAGGGATATTGGAGTTAGGTAGGTGGTTTAAGATCCAAAATGTTATGTTCCTTTATATTAACAAGTGGTCAATAATCCTTGGAATTTCAACATGCTATGATAGCATGGGTGTTAGTTCCTTTTCAAGCAACAAATGTTGTTTTAGATATTGCAACAAGTACAAATTTACAAGTTTCAAGTTCGGTGGATTTGTACAGGGTGTCGACAATTGTTGGTGAAATCACTTTCCTCACAGAGAGGGAGTGTTAGATTTTGAGGTTACTCTAAAAGTGTTTAGACCATGTTGGGGGTGCTTCATGAGATTTCAGGTACATGGTATATATCATCCCTTGGATGGTCCGTGATGGAATTTCAAGTGAGAGATGGTCCGTGATGGACTTTCATACTAGAGATGGCTTACTTGATTGTTGCTTGACCTTTTTTTTTCCCCGGGGAAAATCACAATTTTCCATTAATTTAGAAAATTACATGTAGTAGATTCCTGTATGGCATATGCTGTAAGGTTGGCCGTAGCCATCAAAAAATATAAGTCTATACAAAATTACCACGCAGGGTGTTGGCTTGAGGGGGCCTGACCAAGGTTCAACGTTAAATAGCCAAACAAATCCCTACACTACTGGCCCTTTCAGCATCAGCCCACTGAGCGCAGACCGAAGTCTCACCTGAAGCAGTATGGGGGGGTGTTGGAACCAAGTTTCTGCACCCTGAGATGGTTGTGTTGTTGTTTTGTTCCTTCTATCCCTGCCTTCGTGCAGGTTGTTTCTTTCTAGGGCTTTCAAGATGAGCCCTCTATTCTGTTCTTCCATACCACCGCGAAAGGGTACGATCAACCTTCATACAGCCCTAACCTGCTGCTCAGGTAGTTTCATGCTGCCATGGTAGCGTGCCATGCAGATTCCCTAATTAGTCTAAGTGATTTTCTTATCTCATCAAATACTTAAAGTTAACACCGTGTAAGCAAATATTCGTGAATGCGTTCAATTATTCATATAAGCATAATAAAGGAAATTCATACATAAAATATCCAAACACATCAACAGAACAAAGACACAGAAATTGCATAATATCTCCTTTTATTAATATCTTCCAAGTGTTACAACTTATGTCCGCCCTACACACATGGCTGTAGGGGTCCGCGCACTCAACTGTGGACTTCTACCCTAGGCCTCTGCGCACTCAGCTGCAGAGCCTCTACCTATGCTACGACCCAAGACTTAGACTTCTTGCTCCAAAGCTGTGACTTGATTAAATCATCTGCCATTGTCTATCTCCTTAAACTACTTAGAGCTTAGCTCTTTTTATACAATCCCATAGTTCGCGAACCATGGGTAGGTCTCTTACAATCATCTTTACTTTACAAAACTAAGCACAGACTACCCTTTTTGACCCATCATACCTTCACGCTCCGCAACCACAAAATGTGAAGTCTTTACAATTATATTACAAAAATTGACTTAAACATGGGCTTTTAGCCCCAAAACTGCCCTTGGGGGATCTCACTCCCAACACAGGGTATACTGTAACTGTTCATAGAAAAAAAAATACAATGTATAAACCAAGTTCTGATAGTAATCACTGCTATATACTGCAAAAATTAGGGCCTATCGGCCTACTGGTAGAATTGATCTATATAAGGCTGATGATAATAATGGTAATGATTAGCTCCCTGCTACTCCTGTATTATCCAAAATCCCATGGGTTGGACTGTGATCGCCTTGGAAGCTGTTCAACAACCATATTACATTAAATGTAAATATGTTGACAAGAGATATAAGTGAATTGTGCTTTTAAGAGCATGACATCATCAAAAATGTTTCTAAGAGAGTGCATATGACATGCGGATGAGTTATTGAACCAGTTTATGCTTATTTTAGAGTCTCCAAATATATGAATATGTATGCATCCATGTGCAAGAGCAAAATGGAGGAGATGTCTAAGAGAGATCAATTCAAAATAATTGTTTGTACCAATCCCCAAGCCCATCTGGATTCGAAAGTAACGATTTTCAGATTTATGCAATAAAATACACCCCCCCCCCCCCAAACATCCTTGTTATTGAGAAGCACCATCAAAATATGCCCAAGAGAGATTATGGTCAATGAGTTCAAGTGTCACAACACGACGAATAGATGTAGGATCATCTTCTGGGATGTCATGATATGCATTAATAATTTCAGAAATAGATGATGGCCGGCGAGCCACTTTGTCTCTAAATATGAGGTTGTCTCTATTTAGCCAGATGGTCCAGCATATTATCAGAGGAAGGTAGTGAATTTTTTGGTTCAAGGACCCCTCCCTCCACCGATTCTAAGCCTCCAAAGCATTTTTCCCTTTCCATCTGATGGAAATGGACAATGTTGATAGAAATTGTTCCCATATGTAGATCATCGTAGGGCAATGGAGAAAGTGGTGGTCATTTGTTTCCTTTACTTGATGACAAAGTACACACCAAGTGGGGCTAAAGAAGGATCGTTTCATCAAATTACCCTCGGTTGGTGTCTTATTCATTAAGATGTTCCAAATAAACAATTTGGTTCATGGAGGAGATTTAAGCTTCCATAAAGTATGCCACCAATCCATAAGTGCAGGAGGCATATGGGTAGCATTGATGATGGGATAACCATCTTTGGGAGTGTATGCACCATGCCCAACAAGGTCCCAAATAAGTTCATTGACCCCCTCCTTAATGCGAACATGTGATTCTGACAGTGCAGTGATATATCATTCCCAAGCTTGTTGCCATTGTATAGGTATATCCAGTTGATCAGTTGATTTCCATGCTTGAGTGAAAATGGAGGTGTTCTCTGGATCAACAATGTTGGCGATCATGAGGATATATCTGTTCTTGAGAAAATGAGTGAGGTCAGGAGGAAGTCGATACATGTTGCCACATCCAGTCCAAGGGTCTATGCCAATATGCACAGATGAGCCATCTCTAATTCACTAAGTAAGTCCATTTCTGATAATGGGCAGAGTATGTAAGACAACTCGCCAAATTATAGATATACTTAATCTTTGCCATGTAGGAAGACGGATCCAATCCATAAGCTGGTAAGACCAAATATATTTATAGTATACCACCTCAGTCCAAAGACCGTGGGAGGTAAGAATAAGCCAACCCATCTTTGCAGCAAGTTCATGAGTGAAAGAGGGGAGGTCTTTTAAGCCCCATGCTCCCCATTTCTTTGGAATTGCAATGTGTATCCATCTCACCCAATAAAATGGTTTCCCTTTCTTGTGTCCATTCCAAAGGAATCTGTAGTAGAGCTTTTGTATCTAAGAAAGAATTCCTTCGGGAATCCATGCCAAAGACATCCAATACACCGGGGTAGCCTCCAAGACCAATTTAATAAGAACTAATCAACTTGCTCTGGATAAGAACCTGTGATTCCAGTTGTGTAGTCTCTTTTCAACCTTGGCCACAAGCCATATCCAGTCCGCCATTTTGTAACAGTGGGGTTTGATTCAGAACCCAAGATATTTGAACCCATCATCCAAACTAAGGCTCTGAAAGGGAAATTTTTGTAGTGCAATCTGAGCTTCCTGTGGAGTATAGGCTGAGAGAGTGATAGTGGATTTCAATTTATTAGGTTCCATACCAGTGGTTGATGAGAAAAGAAACAAGATTTCATAGAATATAGTGGTGTCCTAAATGCCTCCATTGAGAAATATAAGCATGTCATCAACAAAAAAGAGGTGGGTAAGAATTCACTGGTCAGTAATTTTGAGACCTTGCAATCGCCCCTCTCTTTTAGCTAGGGATAATAATCTACTAAGTCTTTCCATGAAAGGAGGAAGAGGAGTGTGGAAAGAGGGAAGCATTGTCTGAGACCTCGTTCTGCATGAAAAAAATTGGAGGCAGAACCATTGATGAGGAAACTGAAAGAGACGGTAGTGATGCAACATATAATCCATTTGATGAAGGGGAGAGGGAAGCCTAAATGGGTTAGGAGAATTCTTAAGTAAAGCCAGCTAACCTGATAAAATTCTTTGGAAGATCAATTTTGAGAAGACTCCTTTAAGTTGCTTAATCTCGATGGAATGGAGGACCTCCTGTGCAATGCCTATAGCCTCATGAATTTGTCGGTTATGCAAGAATGAAAATTGTTCTAGCGAAATATGATTTGATAAAATAGGCTTAAGGCGATTAGCTACAATGTTATAGAGGCAGTTGCAGAGAGATATAGGTCTGAAATAATTGAATGAGAGTGGAGATTCCACTTCGGGAATGAGTGCGATGAAGGTAGAGTTGATAGACTCGTACATGCACCCACATAGTCTACAATCCTCCACCACCTTAAGGAGATCCTATCCAATGGCATCAAAAAAGGCTAAGTAAAATTCAACAGGCCAACCATCTGGTACCGAGCTTTCATATTTTTTGAACCATTTAAGTGTACTTTCCAATTCTCTCATAGTATCAGGATTTGTGAGCTCCTCTGCCTCATGTAGGTCAACAAAATGAGGGAAGAGCCCAGTAATTCGAACAATTTCGGTAAGTGTAGCTCCAGGGGGGGCCTTGAATAGTTTCTGAAAATGTGAATTTCCCAAGTATGCTAATTGATGAAAGGTTTTGGCGAAGTGGCCATCCTCAGTTGGCATGTTCCACATAGTGTTGTTGGCTCTTCTCCCCTTTGCATAATGGTGAAAAAAATTGGTATTATCATATCCAGCCTGTAACCAAATTGCCTGACTCCTAAGGCATCAAGTTTCCTCCTGATCATTGAGTATTTTGGATGTCTGAGTCTCCAAATCAATGAGTATTGTTTTTGCCTCTTCAGATGTAAACCCTCATCCCTGATCATCCAAGAGATCTGCCATCTTGGTCTCAATTATACTGACAGTCTGATCATCCCGATCTCACTTATCCTTAACCCATTTGATAGACAAGCTCTTTATATTAAGTAGATTGTGACAGAAAAATTCTGCAATGGATCTCCCCGTAGCAGGTGGGTGGGTAAACCATAATTAATTAACTAAATCAATGTAATTAGGGTCCTTCAGCCAAGTAGAAATGAATTTAAAAGGTGCCCTAGGCTTCTGGAATGGGACCCAACAACTCCAAGAAAATAGGTGAGTGATCAGATATGCCACCAGATCCCAACCACTGTCTATAATTAGACAGTGATCTTACCAAATGTTCCTTGATGAGGAAGCGATCCAAATGCCTGGCTAGAGCTACATCCCCAATTCTTCTGTTGCGCCAGGTAGGTTGATATTTATTCATGGGTATATCAATCAAGTGGTGTTTCTCCAGAAGGTGTTCCATAGTGTCAAATAAAGGATCCAAATGAGAATTACTTCCCCATGATTCCCCATATCCAATAGAGAAATTCAAGTTCCCACCCAGAATAAGATTTTTGAAGTTGGCTAAAGATGAGTTGAGGAGATGGTGCCAAAACTCAGCTCTATTATGACAGGGGGAATATACATTGATAATTCTGAAGTCCATGCCTAGTTCCGAGGAGAAAATATCCATACCAATGAAGACAAACCCCCCCAAGAAGCATTGATTTTGACAGTACATGGATTAATGCCCAGGGAAATGCCCCCAGATCTACCAATGGCATCAAGTGCATGGAAAGCCCAACCCAATTTCAAAGATTGCAGGACAGGGATAACCTATTGAACTAAACCAAGGGTTTCTTGTAGGCAAATGATATCGATAGGCTCATAGTCTAAGAGTCTTCTGAGGGCTAGTTTTTTGGGAAGGCTAGCCAGCCCTCTACAATTAAAGGAGATCCACTTCATGGGGGGGACCAAGGAAGGGTGTTCGATGCTCTAACAACTATGTCAAGTGTGGATTGTCTCCCATGAGCCACTTCCACCCCAGCCTGCATGATAGGTTGTGAAATGAAAGAGTGTCGTGTTATCAGGAAATCTAGTGTCCACTCAGAGCTGCTAGTCCCACTAAGACTGGTAGCTGTCATAGAAACAAACAAACTAAAACTACTTTCGTTTTCCTTTATGAGAAGTAGATAAGAGGGGAATGAAGGACACCAACCTCAGTCTTGCACTTGGTTCCTTGCTCGGTTCCTCTCATTTCTGACAGATCCTTGCCACTTCTCCTTTGTCTACCCAGCTTTAAAGAGCACCTATGGAATCAAAGCAACATAATACTATCGAAGAATAGATATCTACAATCATAAACAATATAGGACCAGATATATATTGACCACACAAATGCATATATCATCAAGCATACAAGAATGTGGAGGAAAACTTGAATAGCTTTATTAATATCAAGAATAGCAAAGAGGATTACAACCAATTGTTCTGACCCAGAGTCATCCTCTAGCATGAAAGCCCTTCTTTCACCTCATGAAAAGCTTAGATCACCAAACACTATGATGTTCCACCAAGAAACCAACAACACTTCCTTACAAGATACAAAATTCCAGCCTTCGGATCTTCGGGATGAGGGATCCATATATAGATGATTGCAGGGGGGTGAGTCAGCTTCTAGGATTTTGATTAGTGTCCTCTCTCTGATAGTTCTTGATTCCACTTGGAGATTGATGATCTATTACTCATCCCTGGGCAAATTCAGAGAGGCAAGTGTCAAAGGAGAAGTTTCTCGAAGATTCCATGACGATCCACCTTGCAAACTGTCTCTGCCATTTGTCCACTCTCGCCCATCGCACCCTACAGAAGGGATTTTCAGTATGCATCGTACCCTTTTCACTGGGCAGGTGAGATGCATCGCACCCTCTACACTGGGCAGTCTGTATGGTCCAGCTTTGACCAGTTCTGAGTAGTTTTCTATGGAGAACTTCTGGGAGATGATGTAATCAGCTGACCTTGTTATTTTAGGGTGTGAAGAAACACTTTTAGGGACTTAGGAGCCCTTGGTTTATGGACATGTTTGATTGGGGTTGCAATGCCCAAAAATGTCTATAACAGTTGCCCCCTAAAGCATGAGGTCGTTAATCTTTTGATGTCGGGTGAAATGCTTTGTCATGAGGATCCGAAGTTTTTTTGAGCTGGAAGGCAACCTGTAATAAGATACAATACAATATATTATCTTCATAATATTTTTCATGATCTAGCTGAGGCAGGCATTCCCATGGTCAGCTTTATAAATTCATTTTCATGTATGTAAGATAGACAACCGTCTGTGTGGCAGACTGATGATTCTGATAGAGTCATCATCCTTTGGTTCGGATGATCATCTGTGTAGCAACAATGTACATTTGATGTTTTTATTTTCCTAAATATATCGCAGCCCGGATGGATGAAACTAGATCCAGGGTCTTCAAACTCGTTCAATCTTCACTTGGAGTACAAGTCGATCCATGTGAAAGATGTTCTGGAGTCAAAAATGGAAAGACATCTCCTGATTACTAGCGAATGAGACACAGGTGAATTCACTGAGCGAATTCTCTTGAACATACCGGCGACACTGACATGGATTGGTAGCGTTAACCCCAAATATGGATGGTGCGGTGGACCAATGGTGATATAACCGGTGAACGGAACAACCCAACCCGACTCGGATGCGGAGTGAAAGTGTCATGTTCAAGAGCGACTAGCTACCAATAAAGTTTCTTCAAGTTTTCTTCCCAAATTTTTCCCAATCATTACTGACCAGTACCTCTTTATTTTTATCAAGCTTGAGGATGATAACATATGCTTGTTCTATAATTTTCCCTTCGAGCAAACCCATCGCTATGTTTTAACGAGCCTAGCGACAGTGAAACTCGTTCTTGTCTGTATGGACAAGTTTGTCGATATTCGGTTTTAACGAGTTTAACGACAAAGATAACTCGATCCTTTTCAATTTTAGAGAGTCTGAAAGGGACGTAAAGGAAACTCCAATAATCCTTTTTCGCCATATAATCCCTCAAGTCCGAAAAAGTATAAAATAATACGAAAGGGATGAATTTTTGGTAATTTTAATGAGCCGAAAAAAACAAGCGCTCGATCTTTTTGTGTAATAATCCCTCAGGTCCAAAAATATTAAAATCTAGAGGAGGGATAGCGCTTCCGGTAGCTTTAACGAGCTAGAGAGGCCAATTGCTCGAAAATATTTTCATATTTTACGAGTCAGATGAAAAGAGCTTAAAGGAAACTCGTTTTTTGAGGAACGAGTGATAATTTCAGGTAGTAGCTAATTCCAGTTAAGGTTTGGAATTTTCCAATCACGGCAGTGTCACAAGGATGGCTAACATGATCACTCTTCGTAGTTGTTCCTCAAAAGGGGTAAACAATCCAATGGAGGTGAATGATCGGCTAAAACAAAGTGGAGGTGATGGTAAGAACACGACCAGGGCTCAAAAGCTGATGATAATGCATTCATAATGGTTATTTACCAGAGATTGGTTCATTTTTTAATGAGCTTAAACTCTGGGGGAAACATTTGCTCATTTCTTAGGTTTAATTTTTAACGAGCTTAAACTTTGCATAAAAATTGCTCGTGGCGGGTTTATTTTTAAACGAGCTTGAACCCTGCGGTAACACTGCTCATGGCGGGTTTATTTTTTAACGAGCTTGAACCCTACGGTAACACTGCTCGTGATAAGTTTGCATGCCCCCGGCATAATAACACAAATCGAGGTGCATGCCCCCCAAGCTTCATTGCATTCAACACAGTGGTTGGAATGAAGGTTTACCTTCGAGATCTTTGCAAGACTCAATTTGTATTTTACGAGATCGTAATCAAAGACTCGATTTTGAAAGGGAGTTGTTTCACTTTTTAATGAGGTTGACACAAGAAAAGAACTATCCTTATAATCCACCGTATTTACAGTATTTGATAGAAAATCAAAAACTGAAGGATGATTAAGGTTGATGGAATAATCTTCGTGGTAATTTGGAAGATGGGAACAATGGTGGTAATCTTCCCATGGTGCCTCTCCTATCATCTTTGATTGATTTATTCCTTCGTCTGTAGAATGTACATGCGACCAAGAATCTAAAGAGGTGCCATATTCCTTAGACCTATCTATCCAAACACTAAATGAGCATTGATTTGGGTTTGCCCCCAAGCCAAGAAAATTGATTGCTACAATATTTCTATTAGGGCGATGATCCATGCTGACAAAATGTTCAGGAATCTTCTGAATCTAGAAGATATCATGTTGCAGGTTCCCATCGTGGCCACTTCCAACAGATTGTTTGGAGGCAGTAGGGCAAAAGTACCCATCAATGTAGGGTCTTTTATTAGGCCTACTCCGATATTTTGAAGCGCCTAAGAGCTTCCGTGGATCATTGGAATGCTTACCGTAACTTGTGAACTGTTGGGGAGAAATGTTTGTTGGTCGACGATTGTAATTCCTCCTTGGAAGGGAAATGCAATCTTCCTGAAGTAGGTCGACACAACGGCAGCCATAGCATATATCCAGGGCCTTCCCAGTAGGATGTTGTAATCAAGGTTTCTGTCGATAACTTCAACATCAATTTCTATTGTTTTTCCCCCCAGTTCGACTTGCAAGTTACTTAAAATCCCATATGGGGTGTATGTTCATCCATCAAATTCTTTTAATTTCATCGAAGATCACAACAAGGGTGGAGATCCTAAAGTTTTCCAGCAACTCATCAACATAATACATGTAGATGCCCCCTCATCAATAATTGTTCGTTGAAAATTTTTGTTGAGGGCTTTCACTTGAATAAGGAAAGCTAGTTGAGCTGGTAACTGGGGGTCATATCCTTTGTGATTAAAGGGCACAATATTGGAATCCGTTGGGTCAATCCCACCTATTGCCGATAATAAATCCTGCTTTTGGGAAGGGCAATTTTGCAGTGCCTCAAGTGTTGACATAGCAGATGGCGATTGGGCCAGATCCTACACTATATTATAATGTTGTGTTGCTCTGGCATGAGGAATAAATGTTGATTTGTGTACTACTCCCTTTGGCGGCTTTATCATTAGTTCAGGAATGATGGGTGGCACAACTTCAGTCGAAGTTGTTGTCGAACTACTAGGTTGATCATTGGCCTTGTTTTCCGACAGCTGTGGATTCCTGTAATCTTTATTCCTTGTCAATATCAAAGCATCATTTTGCTTCTTCGAAACCGACAACATTAGCACTTGGGACGGGGAAGCATTGTCACTAGCAACCAGATTTTTTGCTGGATTTGGAAATGGATCAGTCAATACCACCGAGTTTTTTGAATTCTTGAAGAATTTTCTAAGCTCGGCTTTATATGGACATTCTCTTGTCCAATCATCCTCATCACATATAAGGCATGGATGATTTGGTTTCCTATCTCCAGAAGGGTTTGAAGAAGACTTTTTAGGGGACAACTCCTCTTGTTTCTTCTTTTTCCCTTTCTTTTTCTTCTTACCTCCTATTTTCTTGGTTTCTTTGCCTTTGTCAATCAACACAAAATTTACTTCCGAGGTGAGAAGCTCTTCATTTTCATTTTGACCTGAAACCGTACGGGCCTTCTTCGACTTAGCCTTTACGGTTTTCGTGTTGGTCGTTCCTATCACACTGTCCCCAGCATGAGAGTCTTTGTTTGATTTAAGAGAGGGAGGAACGGAAAATTCCGGTTTAGGAGCATCTAGGATTTTATCTTAGAGCGTGCCAGACTGAGTGTAGATCAAATCTAAATATTGCGCACGAGCAATGACTTGCTCTTCAGTGACGGCTCCTCCTTTTTCCACATCTTCCATAATAGAAGGTAACAATGACTTAACAAACCATTCAGCCAACAGCTAATAAGGAACATATGTTTTTACCATTCTATGATGATGTTGCCACTCATGAATATGATCGGATATGTGAGTGGTCGTCGTTTGCTTGAAATTGGTAAGAATCTCTGTTCCCGTTTCGTACCTTATGGGTAACTGAAAATGGGTTTAAAAGGTTGTGGCTAGGGTATTGAAGTTATCAAACAAAGCTCTAGGCAATTCGATATATCATTTTGCTGCTGGACCAGTTAACGTTCGCTAAAAAAGGCGAAGCCTAATCGAATCATCATTTAGAGTGTTAGATGAACACCACAGATGAAAGGTCATCACATGATTTGACGGGTCTTCACCCGAATTTCCATTAAATTTAGGAATATCTGACGGAAGTTTATCAGGAATTGCTGGCCACCAAGGGGCGTAAGCGATTGGATCGTTTTTTATCCGATTTAGATATGGTAACTCTAAAGTTGCCACGAAGGGCAACTGTTGATTCAGGTTCGGCGAAGCATACCCAGGATAAGATGGGATTGCCTGAGCAGTGGGTCTTTGCACACCAAAATAGTGCATTTGATGTTGACCATTTTGAATATACAGCTGCCCATTACTTGCAAAGATTTGGTGCTCAAATCCTTGGTAAACTTGTTGGAATTGCGGTTGTTGATATTGCACCAGCCATGGTTGCGAGACCATGTGCTATTGTCCCATATTGGTTGTTTGACCAAGATGAGGGGTAATGGTACCCATTTGAGCCTGGTCCACTCCAGTTAAGGAGCCACTAATCGATGATTGTGGTGGCATCGCAGGGACAAGGGGCTGCTGGATTGCGACCTGTGAGACTTGAGGTTGGCATACAACAGGTAACGCTTATACTTGCGACACCATCACAATAGCCGGTGTAGTGGGGATATTTGACATAGGCATACTTTTTTGCATTAAGTATACAACTCTTGGTTGTTGAGGCAATATTGGTATCCAACCACTGGATGTAATTCTAGAATAACCTGAATTTTGTTGCGAACCCTCATATGTTTGACCTCCCGGAGGAGACAATGAAAGGGCATATTGCCCCCCATACGGCGGTAGTCTGGTGCTTAATGGAATGATTTTCCTTTGAAGACTGGACTGCCCAAATTGACATTGCGAAGGATCAATTTGCTGAGACTCAACATAAGAGATTCCAGATATTGTTCCGGACGAACAAACGAGAATATACCATACTGTCGAAATAGCCTCTGGACGGATTCCATCCAGCGATTGAGAGCTAGTCGCGACAGATGGTACGCTGGTGAACATTTTCGGAGTCGCAGTAGGAAGTTCTGCCACTGCTATGTCAGATGAAACAACCCTAGATGTAGACGGTTGTTCAGACATATCTAGTCTATCCAAAAGTTTTCCTAGCGATTCTACAGGAACTTCCAATAACGGTAGACTAATTTCTGATGAAGAAGGATATAGAGTGATCCCAACTCCAAATTGCGATGGAGTACTAGATGGTGGATCCTCCACAACCTCTTCTATAGCAATCAAACCAGGTGGAAGAGGTAGACCATCAGGTCCATAAAATATTTCCGGTGCCGAAGAAGGTATAGATTCTGTAGTGACTGATGTTTGGGGAACAACACCTTCCGAATCAACTATAGATTGAGCCGGTTCAGGTATACTAGGATCAGTTCTACTGTCCTCTAGTGGCTGCGGAACTTCTTCAGTGAAGACAGGGGTACCAGAAATGTTTGGAGTAACTAGAGTCCCCAAGGGTGTCGGAACACTTGTCCCAACCAGACTAGGGGATTTTGAGCCGGTTAAATGAGTTCGCTTTGTTCGGAATAGTTTTGATTCTGGGGACAAAGACGGCTGACTCGTAAGTCTATGCGAACGACGGGGTTTCAATTGACTTTCTTCCACAATTGCAGATTACTCGATCAGCTAAAAATAAAGGGGAAAATATTTCCAAATTAAATGAGTTTTAGACGCTTTGACACAACTTGTTTTTTCAGAGTCGAGAAAAAACAAAAGATGACTCTAGTCACCTTCGATTTTTAATGAGCCTGAAGTGACAAGTGCTCATATGGACCTTTTCCTTTAAGGAGTCTGAAAAGGAATGAAAGAGAATACTCTGGAAATCTAGACAGAGGGATTACCAAACCAATCGCAAAACTGCAGAATAGTTTTTACGGTACGGCAGTCAATCTTCCTGAATGTTGTGTTCAGTGCATTGCGATCGATAGGGCGGCAGACACAGCTTCCTATGGATAAAGGATAAAGCCTATTGTGGTCTCCCAATATATACTTGACGGTACATGGGAGCACAAGTCCATACTGGCACTTGTCGTCTCAAAGAGGAGGAATCACCCAACCAACAGTGAAAGCGACAGTTACCAGGCTTTACGACGCCAAAATATGTCTCTAGCCTAGACATCTAGATGTTGTGCGTTAGGTTCCAAAGCGCTACACTAATAGGGCAGGTAGAAAAAAAAGGGGGGGCGGCTTCATTATGAGAGGGTTCCCTTTGCCCCCCCCAAAAAAAAGATAGATTCAGTGAACCAACTCTTTTAGGTTCATTGAATTTATTTTACAGTTGATCTTTCTTAAGAAATTTGCCTTTCAGGTTCACCGCGCGATGTAGATATAATTCCTAAAATGCAATCTAAGATGATAAACAATCGTTTAATCTTATTTTTGCAATGAAAATCCTAGCTACTAAAGAAAGAGAGATGATATTCTTTCAACATAGAGCAGAGAGCACACACTAGATGCACTATCCTAAATCAAACCAACAAGCAGTCTAAATGCAAATGAACATGCATGTATTTGTTTTCAGCTTTCTTAATGTGTGAATGACAAGAAGAATGCTAAGTACAAATCTGAATTGTCTTTTTAAAGCCACAGTACTAACAAATTTCTTTTCAAAAATGAAAGGAAGAGAATGACGACCTTTTGCTATTTTGAATTGAAAACTGCTTTTGACACTTGAAAAATTACTAATTCAAATCAAATACAAGAGTAACCGTATAATCAATCGTCAAGAACAATAGAATTCTTTTCTCTAACTGAAAACGACACTTGCGACACTTTCAAATCAGAAGACAACAGTTTGATTATGCTACTTCTTTGTAAAAGAGAACTGAAAATGGCACACAATACATAAAAACATTCACAGTTCTTTGCACAATGGAGGCGGAATGATGGAAAGGAAGGGAGTTTCCACAATGGTATACTGATCACAGACAGCAAAACTCCTAAATAAAGCTAAAAAGAGTGAACACATAAACCAAAATCTGAGATCAGAAGAGGTCTTGTCTGATCAGCGCACCTGTAACACAGGGAAAGTGCAATGCAGTGCACCTACTGCACACGGGAGGTGCGATGCATCTAGATTCCCAAGAGGAGAAGGTGCGATGGTCCAGGGACAAGACTTCAACTGGGTTTTGGGTCATAGTTTGCAGCTCAGTTCAGGGATTTAGGCTGAGCAAGTGATGTACAGTAAATAGAAATCACAGGGGCTGATCTAATGAGGTTACTAGAGCCACCACTAGGGCAATTAGAAGGTTTGCAAATCGATTGTTCAGTTTATAAACAAAACCCGGAGATAGACTGAAGCAGCATTGTTCTACTTTGCATTTGCATAGCAAATGCAATTCGAAGGCTAGTTGGCTTGACTTCAGGCTCTGTCTGTAAGTTTATAAAACAAAAAAAAATAGACAAGTAAACAATCTATTCGCTCCCCAGTGGACTCGCCATTTTGTTATCGGGAAATCTAGTGTCCACTCAGAGCTACTAGTCCCACTAAGACTGGTAGCTGTCTTAGAAACAAACAAACTAAAACTACTTTCGTTTTCCTTTATGAGAAGTAGATAAGAGGGGAATGAAGGACACCGACCTCAGTCTTGCGCTTGGTTCCTTGCTCGGTTCCTCTCCTTTCTGACAGATCCTTGCCGCTTCTCCTTTGTCTACCCAGATTTAAAGAGCACCTATGGAATCAAATCAACATAATACTATCGAAGAACAGAGATCTACAATCATAAACAATATAGGACCAGATATATATTGACCACAAAAATGCATATATCATCAAGCATACAAGAATGTGGAGGAAAAATTGAATAGCTTTATTAATATCAAGAATAGCAAAGAGGATTGCGACCAATTTTTCTGACCCAGCGTCATCCTCCAGCATGAAAGCCCTTCTTTCACCTCATGAAAATCTTAGATCATCAAACACTATGATATTCCACCAAGAAACCAACAGCACTTCCTTACAAGATACAAAATTCCAGCCTCCGGATCTCTGGGATGAGGGATCCATATATAGATGATTGCAGGGGGGTGAGTCAGCTTCTAGGATTTTGATTAGTGTCCTCTCTCTGATAGTTCTTGATTCCACTTGGAGATTGATGATCTCTTACTCATCCCTAGGCGAATTCAGAGAGGCAAGTGTCAAAGGAGAAGTTTCTGGAAGATTCCATGACGATCCACCTTGCAAACTGTCTCTGCCATTTGTCCACTCTCGCCCATTGCACCCTACATAAGGGCTTTTCAGTATGCATCGCACCCTTTTCACTAGGCAGGTGAGATTCATCGCACCCTCTACACTGGGAAGTCTGTATGGTCCATCTTTGACCAGTTCTGAGCAGTTTTCTGTGGAGAACTTCTGGGAAATGATGTAATCAGATGACCTTGTTCTTTTAGGGTGTGAAGCAACACTTTTAGGGACTTAGGAGCCCTTGGTTTATGGACATGTTTGATTGGGGTTGCAGTGCCCAAAAATGTCTATAACAGTCGGCCCCTGGTTCTCTTAGATATTTTTGGAGGGGAGATCAACCCAATCCCAACATGCTCAAGAGGGTGTGACACTCAAGATTGAAGATTGTATGAATGAGAATGCCCAAAGGTGGTCGAAAGATCCATGGGAGAGGATGAGAGATCCAACCGAGGAATAGATGGTGGAGTAGTCGAGATAGATGGATGGTGAAGCTCCATTGGGCAGGTAATAGCAGTAGAAGATATGCCAGGTATGGATACATATGCAGCATGCAAGTGCTATGCAGAACAATTTAAAGAAATAGAAGATACAAAGAAGAGGGGAGGAGGAGTACCCGATGAGCGAATGGTTGCAGCTGCTACCCTGGATCTCGTCATAGACAAGGAGGGAGGATGGGGAGAGGTTGAAGTTGGCACCTAAGTCGATCCACACTCTGTTGTCATAGGGCCCTTTGACCGAGGTGTCTAGCCTTCAGTAGATGAGGGTGCAGCAGGATCATCTTCATCCGTAGCTTTGGAGGGAGAGGCGACAGAGCAAACTAGAGGGCATTATTTATAGAGGTGTCTGAATTTATGACACCTTCTACATCTGAAAGGCACCCCCTCGTAGTCTAGAATTTGTATATGCACGAATATTTTCCAATGTAATGTAATCTTCTCCTCCAAACCCTCTATGGTATCCAGGTATACCAAAATGAGAGCCATTTATTTATTGCCTGAAGTAGTGTAAGTCTTGTCGTAGTCCAAATAGGTGCCAAGCGCATTATGTTATGAAACCAGCTCACAAAAATATAGAAAATAAAGATCAACGCCTTAGAATTCAACCTCTTCGAGGGGGAAACCTCCTTTAAATTACACAAATGAACAATTCTTGGATTATACAAATGACAAAACCTCCTTTCTATATATAGGATTCTAAGGGGTCACAATATAACCAAATCCGATCTAACAATAATAATATAAGGGTACAAAAATAACAATAGTGGGCTTCTATGGGGCACAATAATAACAATATGGTGACAATAGGGACACAACAATAACAATAAGGGATACAATGACAATAGTAATGGGGGAATCACTAGTATTATAGGGACCTAACATGCCCCTCTCCTTCAAAAAAGTGTCCTCAATTCTTGAGTAGTTCTGGATGCTTTTGTATAAAATTATCATCCTCCCATGTGGAATCTTCAACGGGTAAGTTCTTCCACTTGATGAGATACTTTGAAATTGATCGATTTCATAGCTGTCGATTTCTTGTTTCTTTGACTGCTTCAGGTTCCAATATGATTTTTCCTTCCTCATCAAGTTCTGGCAATATTGTTTGAACTGGAAGCTTGTCACCTATAACCTTCTTTAAGCACAACACATGGAAAACTGGGTGCACTCGGGAAGCTGTAGGAAGCTCCAATTTGTAAGCCATAGTACCTATCTTTTGCAACACCTTGTACATACCATAATACTTTGGTGATAATTTATTGTCCTTCTTAGCTTGCTTGAGTGAAATTTTTTTATATGGTTGTAGTCGTAGGAATACCCAATCACCTACATCAAAACTTCTTTTGCTGCGATGTTGATCTTCCTGTTGTTTCATTCTATTATGTGCCAAGGTGAGGTTATCCTTTAAGAGTTGGAGGACTTGTTTTTAATGATTGATTTGATCTTCCACTGCTTGAACCTTAGAATTTTCTCTTAAATATGATGTGATGGATGGTGGATGATATCCATAAAGTGCCATAAGTGGGGTCATTTTTGTTGCCGTATGGAAGGAAGTGTTATACCACCATTCAGCTAGAGGCAACCATTTGACCCATTGTGTCTTTTTATCAGATATAAAGCAACGAAGATATCCTTCCAAACATTTGTTTACTATCTCAATTTTCCCAATAGATTGAGGATGATATGATGAGCTATGAGCTAACTGAGTACCAAGACAAGAAAATAATTTTGTCCAAAAATTTCCAGTGAAAATGGGATCTCTGTCGCTTACAATAATCTTTGGGTATCCATGTAGATTTTGAATTGTTTCCATAAATGCAATAAAAATTGTACTCGCTTTAAATGGATGAGATAATGCACAAAATTGTACATACTTGGTAAGTCTGTCAACTACCACCATGATAACACTCTTTCCTTCGGACTTGGGTAAGCATGTGATAAAATCCATTGAAACTTCCTCCCAACGTTGGCTTGGAATGGATAAACGTTGTAATAGACCTGGGATCTTAATTGTTTCAACTTTATTTTGTTGGCAAACCAAACAATCCGCCACAAACTTTTGAATATCCAATTTAAGGCCATCCCAAAAAAATTCCTTCTTAACCCTGTGGTAAGTTTTTAGAAATATTGAGTGCCCTCCTATGGGAGAGGTGTGCAATTCCCTAAGAATCTTTTGTTTGAGTTGGGAATTCTTATATAGTTATAACCGATCTTTGTATCATAACGAATCAATTTTCCAGCTAAATGTATCAGATGTACTAGGATCTTGTTGTAACTTTTGAATGAGTGCCCACACTTCTTCATTATTCTTCCATTCATCCCTTTCTTCATTTATCCAATCTGGTTGGATAATAGAAATGGCGCAAAGAAATGCTTCCACACCCTCATCCTTTCCTAAGAGTGCATCTGCCACAACATTTTGCTTCCCTTTTTTCTAGATGATTTCAAATTCATAACCCAACATCTTTGTGACCCATTTTTGCTTCTCTTTTGAAGATAATCTTTGTTCTAAAAAGTATTTAAGACTATCATGATCTTTTTTTACCTTGAAGTGTCTTCCCATTAGGTAGGGTCGCCATTTCTTAAGTGCTATAGTATTGCCAACATTTCCTTCTCATAAATAGCTTTGTGTAAATACTTTCCTTTGATTGGGAGGCTTTCGAAAGCAATGGATCTTTCTTCTTGCATTAACACAACACCAATTCCATTTCCTGAGGCATCACATTCCAAAATAAAGGTTTTTGTGAAGTCTGGTGTAGCTAAGACCGGTGCTTGGCACATTGCCTCTTTAAGATGTTCAAAGGCCTTCATTTCTTTTGGAGTCCATGAAAATGCATCTTTCTTCAATAATGTTGTTAGAGGTGCTTCTATTCTCCAAAAATTCTTAACAAACTTGCGATAAGACCTTGTCAACCGGAGAAATTCTCATAGATGCTCTATGGATGTGGGGATTTTCCATTCCTTAATGGTTTTAATTTTTCTAAGGTCTACCTTAACACCTTCATGAGATACAATATGGCCCAGATATTCCACCTCTTGTACTCCAAAGAAAAGTTTGGAGATTTTCTCATATAATTGTTTCTCCTCCAATAGTTTGAGCACCTTGTCAACATGTTGAACATGATCCTTCCAAGACTTGTTGTAGATTGGTATATCATCAAAAAATACTAACAAAAATTTTCTAAGGAAGGGTTTGAAAATGGAATTCATCAAACCTTGAAATGTAGAAGGTGCATTGGTAAGGCCAAAAGGCATGACCAAAAATTCATAATGACCCTCATGAGTTCTAAATGCTATTTTTAGAATGCCTTCAGTCTTCATTCTAATTTGATGATATCCTGAACGCAGATCCAACTTGGTGAAGTAAATTGATCCATGCAATTCCTCTAATAATTCATCAATGACGGGAATGGGAAATTTATTTTTAATAGTGAGTTTGTTGAGCTCCCTATAATCTGGACACATGCGCCATGATCCATCCTTCTTGTGAACCAGAACTACTGGAGTAGAAAAGGAACTTTGACTAGGTTGAATTATACAGCCTCTAGCATTTCTGCAACCATATGTCCAATTTCAATCTTTTGGGCATAGGGATATCTATAAGGCCTGGTGTTTGGAGGAAAACTTCCTAGAATCAAATGAATAACATGAATAGAGAGTGCGGCGAACAAAAAACTGGGCACAGAAGGGCCAGGCTTAGAACAGGCAGGCGGAAAATCAGTGTAAAATGAATATGGAATTCTGAGGGACCAAGCAACTGTTACCTCCGGAAAATCAATGTACAACAAATATGGCTTTCCGAGGGACTGAGAAATTGTTACCTCTGGAAAATTGTTAGGGCTCGTCCAGATGGGTTCATAGGGATTAGGGTCCATCGAGTAATCAACCACTTCTTCATCCATATCTGACATACAACAGACAATCTCGGGGACAGTAAAAGAGTCGTTCCGATGAAAATGGAATCAAAGGGGTAACCCAGCCAACCATGATGGTGATGATGACAATGTAAAAGAGGAGATGGCGGTGAGCATCTGTGGTTCTGCAGTCGGAGTTGATGCAAACCCTAGTTGTTCTTCCACAACAGATCAGACTGGTGCTTCATCTTTTCCATCTCTTCATTACTGTTGAAGATGTTGTTGATTATTGCTTGACCTTAGTTGGGTGCTTGCATGATATTCTTCCTAAAGGCAATGGAGATATTCAAATAGATTTAGTGACATCCTACATGATGTCCACATGTAAATGGTTGCTTGTCTGGATAATTCCCTCCTAAGGAGGAGGATAATTCTGCATCCTGGAAGAGGGAATTGGGTCCTAGATAGCATGGGGTAGCTTGGATGCTTGAATGGAGGCCCAGAGTTGGATTAGTGATGACTATGTTGCAATAGTGTTCATGTGCGAGGAGTGGACCTAATAGAGTACATGGATTAGGACGATTGTTGGAGTCATTGGAGACTTGTAGAAGGAGTGTTGAACACACCTTGTGGATCGCTCTTGCATTTTGAGCCTTTCTTGTCGACAACATCACCTTAGAGCTTGACATGTGTACCCTTGAAGTGTAGTGATCCACGTGTGAGCCTACATGTGTTATCATAGGTTGATTGCAAGGGAATTAGCCCACATATCTATTATTGGCCTCCCATACCTCTCATGTAGATAAATGAAGGAAAAATTATTTACTAATTCATACTTTATCATTCTTGTGTAGAGATGTGATCAATGGGCGCTAGCTAGTTCTCTCTCCTGGATTTTCTTTACTACTTTATATCTCTCTCTTGGGGTCACTAGGGTTTCTTAAGCTTCTTGGATCATCTTGAATATTAGGGTTAGGGATTTATCCCTTGGAGAGTTGGAGACTAAAGTTTGAAAATCAAATCCTAGGTTGTACTTTTTGAAGTGAAGATGAAGAGGAGACATTTTTCCTTGGAGGACATCCTTATGTGATGCATGGTTGTTGGATCTCCTTGGTTGAGCTAGGGATTTTATTTTTTTCCCTCATTATGTGTTGTAGGGAAAAGTATCCGATTCGGATGACCCTATCCCACTCTAAGGGTGATAGTACCTCAGCAACAACTGTAAACAAAACTACTTAAGGTTTACTTCTTTATGAAAGCAAGAGAGAATGAAGAAATGCACTAACCGTTGCCTTGCGCTTAATATTTGCTCCAATCTCTTCTCTTTGCTGCTTGCTCCTAGCTCTTTGCTCTTTTGCTGGCCCAGCTATAATGAGATCCTGCAAAATAACAGAGAAGGAAACTACAAGAAGCATGCATTCATAACTGATTCAAGGATTAGCATAAATCAAATATACAATCATCACAATACATCATTGAAACAAATGCATATAGAAGAACCTCAATAGCTTTTATTAATGAAGAAGTAAAGTTCTGAGAGAGTTACAACCATTGAAGGCCCCAATCCAGCAACACCTCCCAGCAGAAAGAATTTATCCTCTTCACCTCCTTCAAGCAATCAACCAATAGCTCTATAGTGAAACCAACAGCATATCATTACTTTGCACAAAATTCCAGCCTCCTGAGCTCATAGGAGAGAGCTCAATATATAGATGAATTGAGAAAGGATGAGTCAGCTTGCAACTGATGTGTAGCTGCCTTGTGTCCTCTCTCTCTTCAGTTGATCTTCAGTTCTTGAGTCCACTTGGAGAACCTTGCTTCCACTTGGAGAAACAGAGCCTCTGACTCATCACAAGGCGAAATCCCTGATCCAAGTGTCATTTTTGGAAGATTCCAGAGCAATGACTCAGTGTGCCACTTGTCCCATCTCGCTCAGCGCAGGTGGCCTTTGTTCCACTTGCTTTGCAACGCAGGTACACCATGGAGGAGTTGAGTTTCAGCGCAGAAGCCTAGTGGAGCACCTGCTTTGATTTCAGGATTGCTTGTTTTTGAGTGTTTTCATGTGGAGAACTGATCTGAGAGCTGTTGGTTTGCTGACCTTGTTCCTCTAGGGGTAGGAACATCATGTTTAGGGACTTTGGATCCCTTGGATTATTGACAATTCATGCCTGATGCTGCAAGGCACAAAATTGTCTATAACAGATGCCCCCTAAAGTATGAGGTCGTTTATCGGGTGAAATGCTTTATTAGGAGGATCCGAAGTTCATTCAATCTGCTGAGAAGTGTCCTGTAATAAGATACAATACAATACATTATTTTTCATTTTTCATGATCTAGCTGAGGCGGGCATTCCCATGCTCAGCTTTATAAATACATTTTGGTACATAGAACAGACGATCGTCTGATGATAGACTGATAATTCTCTGCTGAAATTATCATCCTTTGAGAAGGATGATCATCTGCTGCAATGATGTACATATCAAATGTCTTTATATCCTGAATATATATCGCAGCCCGGATGGATGAAACTAGATCCGGGGTCTTCAATCTCTTCCGATCTTCACTCGATGTACAAGTCAATCCATGTGAGAATTTCTTGAAGTCGAACATGGAAAGACATCGCTTGATTACCGGTCAATGATGTAAACCGTTAACAAGCGCGAGAGGAATCACCGATAAGGATGATGACCCTCAAGGTACGGCAGTACAATTCACATGGTGGGAATAAAGGACTTGGCGTCGACCACCATGCAAAATCTTCTGGTCGAAGGTCATTGATGTATACCTGTCGCCGGAAGTGAGAAACTTGCCATTGAGGCATGCAAGCTTCAAAGTACTGAAGGGGGTGTTCCTAGATCAACTCCTTGGATAATGAGCTGATGTCGACAAGGAGCGATCCGTCAAAGGAGGGCCTTAATGAATCCCACATCAGTGACACGGAACGGAGCTAGTGATTGTGATGAGGTGAAAACAAACTGTGATGTATGATTCAGGGTGGCGGTCATGAAATGGATGAAGGACAATGTATGGCAGTGGATGGGACTCGGTTGACTCTTTGCAGAACAACATCTCTTGAACATATAACGACACTGATGTGATGGATTGGTAGCATTACCCCAAATGTGGATGGTGTGGCGAGGACCATGGTGATGAGACCGGTGAATGAAACAACCCAACCCGATGTGATACGGAGGACAAAGTGTCATGTTCAAGAGTGACTTGCTACCATTAAAGCTGTGAGGTTCTCCCAATTTTTCCCCAGTCATTGCTGACCAGTACCTCTTTATTTTTATCAAGCTTGAGGAGGATAACATATGCTTGTTCTATAACCTGCCCTTCGGGCAAGCCCATCGCTATGTTTTAACGAGCCTAGCGATAGGGAAACTCATTCTCGTCTAAAGACAAGTTTGTCGCTATTTAATGAATTTAACGAGTCTAACGACAAGGATAACTCGGTCCTTTTCATTTTTAGAGAGTCTGAAAAGGTACATAAAGTCAACTCCAAAATTCCTTTTTCGTCATCTAATCCCTTAAGTCCGAAAAAGTATAAAACAATACAGAAGGGATGAATTTTCGATTGCTTTAACGAGCCGAACAAAACAAGCGCTCGATCTTTTTGTGCAATAATCCCTCAGGTCCAAAAAGATTAAAATCTAGAGGAGGGATAGCTCTTCCGGTCGTTTAACGAGCTGGAAGGCCAAAACTCGGCAAACTTTTCATATTTTACGAGTCAGTGAAAAGAGCTCAAAGAAGACTCGTCTTTTGAGGAACGAGTGATGAACAGGGTAGCAGCAGATTCCAGTTACAGGTTGGAATATTCCAATCACGGCAGTGTCACAAGGATGGCTAAGTGAAATCACTCTTCGCAGCTGTTCCTCAAAATGGGTAAACAAACATATGGAGATGAACGATTGGCCAAATGAACGGATGGAGGTGAGACTGCAAGAACACGACCAAGGGCTTTAATATGGCTGTCAAAGGTTACATTTACCAAGGTTATTTACCGGTTCATTTTTTCTGAGTGAGCTTGAACTCTAGGGGAAGATTGCTCACAACTTATGTTTATTTTTTAACGAGCATGAACTATGTGCTAAAACTGCTCGGATCTTGCGTTTATTTTTTAACGAGCATGAACTGTGTGCTAAAACTGCTCGATTAGTTTGCATGCCCCCAAGCTTCATTGCATTCAACTTGGTGGTTGGAATGAAGGTTTACCTTTGAATTTTGAAAAGGGGAGTGTTTCATTTTTTAGTGAGGTTGACACAGTAAAAGAACTATCCTCATGACTCCTTGTTTCATTTTTTAACGAGGTTGACATGAGATAAGAACCGTCCTCGGAGCCCACTGTATTTACAGTATTTCCATTAGGGCGATGATCCATGCTGACAAAATATTTAGGAATCTTCTGAATCCGTTGGATATAGAAGATTTCATATTGTAGGTTTCCACTGTGGCTACTTCCGCCAGATTACCTGCCGGCGGTAGGGCAAAAGTACCCATTAAGGCAGGGTCTTTTAGGAGACCTACTCCAATATTTTGGAGCGATTGATTACTTTCATGGATCATTGTGATGCTTCCCGTAACTTGAGAACTGTTGGGGAGAAATGTTTGTTGGTCGACGATTGTAATTTTTCCTTGAAAAGGAAATACAATCCTCCTGAAGTAGGTCGACACAACTGCAGCCATGGCATATATCCAAGGCCTTCCCAGTAGGATGTTGTAATCGAGGTTTCCGTCGATTACTTCAACATCAACTTCTACTGTTTTGCCCCCCAGTTCAACTTGCAAGTTATTTAAAATCCCGTATGGAGTGTATGATCGTCCATCAAATGCTTTTAACGTCGTTGATGATTTCGACAAGGGTGGTGAGCCTAAATTTTTCCAGCAACTCATCGACATAAGACATGTAGATGCCCCCTCATCAATAATTGTTCGATGAACAGTTTTGTTGAGGGCTTTCACTTGAATAAGGAAAGCTTGTTGAGCTGGTAATTGAGGGTCATATCCTTTATGATCAAAGGCCACAAGATTGGAATCCATTGGGCCAATCCCACCTATGGCTGATAATAAAGCTTGCTCTTGGGAGGTGCATTTTTGCGCTACCTCAAGTGTCGACATAGCGGATGACGATTGGGTCAGGTCCTTTATTATATTTTAATCCTGTGTTATTTTTTCATGAGGATTAAACGTCGGTTTGTGTACTACTCCCTTTGGCGACTTTATCATTGGCTCAGGAACGATGGGTGGCACAACTTCGGTCAAAGTTGTTGTTGAACTACTAGGTCGTTCATTAACCTTGTTGTTCGACAGCTTTGGATTCCCGTAATCTTTATTCCTTGTCAAAGCATTATTCTGTTGCTTTGAGGTAGACAACATAAGCACTTGGGATCCGGAAGCATTTTGATTAGCAACCAGATTTTGACCTGGATTAGGAAACAGATCAGTCAATACTGCTGGGGTTTTTGAACTCTTGAAGAGTTTCTTAACTTCAGCTATATGTGGACAATATTTCATCCAATGATTCTCATCGCATATATGACACCCTGCCAGGGGTTTCCTTTTTCTCCCTGTCTTTTTCTTCTTGCCCCCTGGTTGCTTCAGTTGTTTGCCCTTGTCGGTCGACATGGCATTTACTTCTGAGGCAAGAAGTTTTTCATTTGCATTTTGACTATAAATTTTGTGCTCGCCAATCACGCCCTCGCCGGCGTGAGAGTCATTGTTTGATTTAGGAGGAGGAGGAATTGAGAATTCCGGTCTAGGGGCATCAGGTATTTTGTCGTAGAGCGTGCCAGACTGAGTATAAACCAAGTCTAGATATTGCGCACGAGCTATAACTTGCTCTTCTGTTACAACCCCCCCCCTTGGCCACATCTTCCGTTATGGCCGGAAGTAATGACTTTATAAACCATTCAGCTAATAGCTGATCGGGAACATATGTTTTTACCATCCTACGACGACGTCGCCATTCATGTATATGATCATATGAGTGGCCGTTGTCTGTTTGAAGTTGGTAAGGAGTTCTGTTCCCGTTTCATACCTTATCGGTAATTGAAAATGGGTTAAAAAGGTTGTAGCTAAGGCACTGAAGTTGTCGAACGAAGCTCTAGGCAATTCAATGTACCATTTTGCCGCTGGACCCGTTAACGTCCTCTGAAAAAGGCGAAGTCTTATCGAATCATCATTCAGGGTGTTTGATGAACACCATAGATGGAATGTCATCACATGATTCGACGGGTCTTCACCTGGATTCCATTAAATTTAGGAATGTCTGATGGAAGTTTGTGTGGAATCGCTGGCCACCAAGGGGCATAAGCAATTGGATCATTCGTCAGCCTGTTTAGATCTGGTAATTCTAGAGTTGCTACAAAGGGCAACTGTTGATTCAGGTTAGGCGAAGCATACCCAGGATAAGATGGAATCGCCTGAGCAGTGGGTCTTTGCATACCAGCATAATGTTGGCAACTTTGACAAGGTTGATGGGCATAACCATTATAGTATGGTTGCCCATTACTTACAAAGACTTGTTGCTCAGGTCCTTGATATGATTGCTGGAATTGCGGTTGTTGAGTTCGAACCAACTCTGGTTGTTGGACCATTTGCTGATGCCCAATACTAGATGATTGACCAAGATGAGGAGTCACAGTACTTGTTTGATCCTGAGTCGCTCCAGATAAGGAGGCACTGACCTGAGGTTGCGATTGTGATGTCGAGACAAGAGGCTGTTGTATGGAAACCTGAGAAACTTGGGGTTGACATACAGTAGGCAGCGCTTGTACTTGCGACGCAATCACCATACCAGGTATAGTGGCAACATTCGACACAGGGTGGACTGGTTGCATTGAATATGCAACTCTTGGTTGTTGAGGCAGTATTGGTACCCATCCGCTGGATGTATTTCCAGTTTGACCTGAATTTTGTTGTAAACTCCCATATGGTTGTTCTCCAGGGGGGAACAAAGAAAAGGCATACTGTCCTCCATATGGTGACAATCCAGTTCTTAAAGGGCAGATTGGCCTTTGAAGATACGTTGGATTGATTTGTTGAGTTTCAACATAAGAAATACCAGATGATAATCCAGACGAAGAAATAGGAACTAACCATGTCATCGTCCCTGATGGGACTCCGGCTTGTTGTTGATAACTTGCCGGGACAGATGGTATACCATCGAACATTGTTGGGATAGCAGCAGGAGGCTCTGCCATTGCCGTGTCGGATGACACAGTCCTGGATGTCGACGGTTGTTCAGACATATCTTGTCTATCCAAGAGATTTTCTCGCGACTCCATAAGAACTTACACTTGTGGTAGACTAACTTCGAAGATCAACGAGGGAAAGGTGATGATTATTCCGCTTAAAATAAATTTATTAACGACGCTTTAGACACAACTTGCTTTTTCATTTTTTAAGAGTCGAGAAAAAGCTAAAGATGACTCTAGTCTCCTTCGATGTATTAACGAGCCCGAAGTGACAAATGATCGGTTGGACTTTTTCAGTTATAGAGTTTGAAAAAGGCCAAAAGAAACTGCTCTGGAGATCTAGGCAGAGGGTGTGCCAAACCTTTCGCAAAACCACAGAATACGTTTTACGGTACGGGTGGTCAATCTTCGTGAATGCTGTGTTCACTGCATTGCGATCAGTAGGGCGGCCGACACGGCTTCCTAAGGATAAAAGATATATGCCTATAGGGGTCTCCCAATATATACTCGACGGTACGTGGGAGCACAAGTCCGTATTAGTGCCACCGACTCTCAGGAGGAATCACCCACCTTCTTCGAGATCGACAGTCACTATGTTTAACGACGCCGGAACACGTCTCTAGCTTAGACCTCTATGTGTTTGTGTTATGTTTCAAAGCGTTGTTAGGTTCATTCAGTATATTTTAAGTTGATCTTTTTAAAGTTTGCCTTTCAAGGTTCACCACGAGATGTATATGACAAATTCCTAAATGCAGCCTAAGATGAGAAGCAAGCTTTTTCAAATCTTTTTGACTGATGAAAATCTTAACTACTGAGGGAAAAGAAAGACATATCTTTTCACACAGATCATACAGCACAAACTAATGCACTTTCTCCTAAATCACATGAAAACTTTTTCAAATGCAAAATGCACAATGCATGTATTTTCTTTTCCCTTTCTTAATGTTGATGTATTACAAAAAGAAAGTTGTTATATAACTTTGATTTCGATTTCAAGCGAAAGTAAACAAGCTTGTCCAAAATCAAAAGACACCTTAAGATTTACTTGTTTAATCACTGGAAATACATGAAATCAAACCATAATGACGAAAGTAAAAAGACTAATCAGCTATGGACAGCAAACAAGCTAACTCTTTAGACCAGCAAAATGCCTAACACAGGTTCAGATCTAAGAGGCCAAAGCAAGACTATTTCACTTTCGTTATGGGAAATTGTAAATGATGTAAGAAATACAAAAGAACAAGTACAATTTCGTTATATAACAGAGGCGGAATGATGGCAAGTAAGGTTGGTTTCAGAACAGGTACAAGACTGGTAACTGGCTGCAAAATCTATAGTGAAAACAGGCAAGAAAAAGGGAGGAAACCCCAAATGCACAAGGCAAAATTGGGCCAATGCAGGTGCTGCACAGCCAGTCTGGCTCTCAGCACAGGTAGCCCCTTCGGGACCTGCGTTGCAAAGCAGGTAGCCCGTGTACTACCTGCTTTGGAAAACGAAAGTTGCGTTTTCTCAGTTTCCGGATCACAATTTTCTCAAAAATGCACAGTTTTTGCTCAAATCAGAAGCAATCAGTCAAGCACACACTAAGGGATGACAAGGAAGGTGAAAAGATATCACTAAGAGCTTACAAGGATCCTTGTAGATCAGCTCTTCAAATCATGAACATGCTCAGAAATGAGCTAGAGTAGCTGCCCTCTACTTCGCTTTTGATATAGTCAAAAGCTTTTCGATTTGGTACTCTTTTGTTCAGGAAATGAATAGCAAAATACTACAAACAATCAAACAGATACGATCCCCAGTATGGTCGCCAGTTTGTTGTAGGGAAAAGTATCCGATTCGGATGACCCTATCCCACTCTAAGGGTGATAGTACCTCAGCAACAACTGTAAACAAAACTACTTAAGGTTTACTTCTTTATGAAAGCAAGAGAGAATGAAGAAATGCACTAACCATTGCCTTGCGCTTAATATTTGCTCCAATCTCTTCTCTTTGCTGCTTGCTCCTAGATCTTTGCTCTTTTGCTGGCCCAGCTATAATGAGATCCTGCAAAATAACAGAGAAGGAAACTACAAGAAGCATGCATTCATAACTGATTCAAGGATTAGCATAAATCAAATATACAATCATCACAATACATCATTGAAACAAATGCATATAGAAGAACCTCAATAGCTTTTATTAATGAAGAAGTAAAGTTCTGAGAGAGTTACAACCATTGAAGGCCCCAATCCAGCAACACCTCCCAGCAGAAAGAATTTCTCCTCTTCACCTCCTTCAAGCAATCACCCAATAGCTCTATAGTGAAACCAACAGCATATCATTACTTTGCACAAAATTCCAGCCTCCTGAGCTCATAGGAGAGAGCTCAATATATAGATGAATTGAGAAAGGATGAGTCAGCTTGCAACTGATGTGTAGCTTCCTTGTGTCCTCTCTCTCTTCAGTTGATCTTCAGTTCTTGAGTCCACTTGGAGAACCTTGCTTCCACTTGGAGAAACAGAGCCTCTGACTCATCACAAGGCGAAATCCCTGATCCAAGTGTCATTTTTGGAAGATTCCAGAGCAATGACTCAGTGTGCCACTTGTCCCATCTCGCTCAGCGCAGGTGGCCTTTATTCCACTTGCTTTGCAACGCAGGTACACCATGGAGGAGTTGAGTTTCAGCGCAGAAGCCTAGTGGAGCACCTGCTTTGATTTCAGGATTGCTTGCTTTTGAGTGTTTTCAGGTGGAGAACTGATCTGAGAGCTGTTGGTTTGCTGACCTTGTTCCTCTAGGGGTAGGAACATCATGTTTAGGGACTTTGGATCCCTTGGATTATTGACAATTCATGCCTGATGCTGCAAGGCACAAAATTGTCTATAACATTATGGTTTTGGATATCTAGAGGATTGCACTAGCCTTATGAGGAGGCTATGGTATGTACACAGACTTCATATTTATGCATATTAATGAAGCTTTTAGCAACCAAATACTTGCATAAATTTCATACTTGATTTTTCAGCCATATAAATTCTTGACGGTTTGTAATTTCCAACACTATATATGTTTCATATTTGAAATAAGTTAAGGTTTAATGTGTTAAGTGATTTGAAATTGTAATTGTAGAATTAAGGGTATATTTGTTTCTTTATTTGTGGTTGTCGTAAGTGGTTTTCAAATTTGTGATATGCATGATAAGATTCCCCTAGAGGGATAAAATCTATTCGATCACCTTAGTATATTAATTCTTGAATTTCCAAGTGAAATAGGGTTGTTAAGGATTGAAATATTGTCCATTGTAGTTGTTTCTCTACTTATATTTCATCACAGATTTGTTACCCACCACTTGTGGGTGACTCCTAGAGGAGAAATTTTCTCCTATATTTGTCTTCAACCAACAACCAACAACCCCTTGCAACCACCTGATAGATATGTGTTGATGGTACTGGACCCGCCAACATGTCAGGGGATCTCCCCGGTAAGAAGTCCCAATTAGACCTCAAACCGTTTGGTGTAGGAGTCCCAGTAATGGGTCATACGTTAATGCCTTGACCATGATTTTTCACATAGGCAAGTAAGATGTCTCTGTTGGTAGCAAGGGTGTGACATATGCACCAAGCCAAGGAAGGTGCATAAGAGGTTCTAACACACGGGCTTTGAGATGAGTGCGCCCCGTGGAAACCTGTGATAACACAGAGTTAAGAAGGGAATACACGAGAAAAGATGCATCACAACATGGAAGGAAAGTTAGCTAGCAATCCAAAGTGATGGTTAAACCAATAACACATTTCAGAAAGATTCATACATACATACATAAAAATAGCTATACATGCATGCGTAAGCAAACAAATACATATATCATTTAGAGTAAATAGATAGCGTAAATGCAATACAACATATGCATGAAACATGTTGGCTCTTGTTATATTAAGAAGTGTAAGTTCCAGTCATACAATACATCCATGTACAACCACTAGTTCTGACAGTGGAATGTTACAACCACAACCACCTACTCCTCCAAAGATATGTATTAGCTATGCGTAGTGGAGAAGCCAAGAGTCGTTACAATATTGTCCAAGATTTCTCTAAGATACTCCTATCGAAAGCTTGGCTAACAAAAAGCCTTTACAATGAGTTATGAGGGACTATTTATAGCAAATGGGTGGGGTGACCCTTGACATTCCCCTTTGTGACAGTTCATCTACCCTAATGACTCTTCATCTACTCTATGAATGTTACATCCAACTATCAACACTTGAACTTACACTTGACAAGATGTTACATTACAATTCACATGTACCAATGTGAGACAAAATGGCTTGAGCAAGCCTTGCTAGATATGACTATGGCTCGGATAACTATTGGAAGACCAACTCTTCGACATCTTCATTGTGATTGATAATAGTGAACTGATGCCAAGACCTGTAGTCCACGATGGTGTCCTTGTGCTCCAAGGTGACATCTTTCAGGAACCTGACTCTTGCCTCCATAGCATCCGGGTACACTGCTCGGGCTCCTCTGTCCAATGCATTTGAAAGCATGCACGTCATTGTCTTCAATATGGCTAGACCAGCAACATACTTGTGCATGATGTCTACACTAATGAGCAAGTCTAGGCTAGTGGCAATGCACATCAACTTGTCAAAGTACAAGTCAAGCTCTAGTTAGACTTGTGCCTTTGTCTTTGCTTGGGTGAGAGTCCCAATAGATGAGATCACATGTGCGTGCACCACAACATCCATACTCTTGAATACACGTGCATGGGAAGCCTATAGACTAGTGATGAGTAGTGGGAGCTCTTCGTAGTTCCTGATCTAACTCTGAATGCGTGCCTTCAGCTTGACTGCTTTGGGCTTCATCATCTTAGGCAAGTGAAGTGGGGCTCCCTTATATCTCATCATCCATGTTTGCATGTAATCAACAACAACATGCATGTTTGACAAGATACATGCTCTTCTAGCACATCGTTGTTGCCATCCATTGAGATGGATGAATGCCTTATGCATGGTGCCAAACTTAGAATACAATGCTCGCATAACTGTTTCAAGGGACAATACTTCATCTAGTATTGCCTTCTTCAGCTCATCTCGAGCAGACGCTATCATGAACTCCCCTCCTTGCTTGGTCATCTGTAGTTCCTTAGCCATTCACTCATTCTCAGCTACCAGAAAGCGAACACTTGAGCTAGTGGCTTCAGCATATGCTCTAGTGGCATTGGCCAAGGCTATTGAATGTTTGTGCATGTCAAACATGATCAATCATTCCTCATACTATGCAAGAGATGTATGATCTTCTAGAGTTGACACTCTGCGAGATTGCACAACTCTATGTTGAGACTCGTCGAATAAGATGTTGTACATCTCTCCTTCCGGTTGATCTCCAAGGATCTTAGTGTCTCCTTGGTCACTTGAGACTTTCTCATCTTCTAGATGCGGTTAAGTTGGTGGGTCAACCTCTTGGTGGTGAGGCATGAGGTTGATGTCCTACTCTAATTCCTACTGCTCCATATCTGCATCCATTCGTTCAAGCGCTCGCTTTATCTCCTGAGCGAAGTCCTTCTCCTACAATGGTTCACCCTGTTGGCCTGATTCCAGCTATTCTGATGAGTCCACTACTTGTACGGGTGTTGTTTCATCTATTTGCACATGTTGCGCCCCCTGTTGTACCTATTGGTATTGCGCTTCCCTCTCCTATTTGTGTAGCTCTTGTTCCTTTCAGAGTTTCTCCTTAAACTCATGCAACTCCTTCTATGTTTCCTCCATTCTTCATTTCTCCCTCTGCCTTTGTGTGATTCACTTATCGTGTTGTTGCCTCTTCACCTCTATAGCCATAGCTACTTTCTCTACAAGTGGATCTGCTTGGAACTTGCAACTTTTCTCTTCCTCGATGCGATAGACAATATTATCCTTTCCCTTGTCGCGCACTGGTATGTTCACCTCTATTGCTACTGATGCTTCTGGTGCTCTTTGGGATGTTGCTTCACGTTGCTTTGCTAACAACTCCACAGTGAAGCCGACCTATTCATTGGGTCTAGAGAAACTATAGCAATATCTCCATGGGTCCCCCTTCACCCAATGAAATACCCCGTGGATCTAGTTGAATTGTACTCTCATGCAGTGATCTTTCACAAGGCAAAGTAGGTCATATGGATTGTAACTCTAGAGGTTGAATAGATACTTCTTCATCTACTTTGATTTGACATCCACGTGCTTGAAACTTTGGATCTCATATAACCCAATGCGCAACGGAAGAGTGGGCCAAGGTTCCTTCTTCTTCTGGTGTAGTCTAGCTGAAAATCCTACCGAGATGTGATATGATACTTCTTGCATGACGAAAATATCCAAGGAAAACTTCAGTAGAACATGCGGAGTCTTCTCCGCACTGTACATTCGTATGAAGGTGCCAGATGGTGAGGCATACCAATCAGCTATGTCTATCAGTGCCTCCATTGTTTCCATTGACATGCAGGGTGGATCCTGTTCGAATATCATCTTGTAAACCAAGGTGACAAAATGATCGAAAAATCTTGTGATAACTCCTCTGAAGCTACATTCAGAAATTAAGTATTCACAATAGTCTCCGTCAGTGACCATGCCCACTTCAAGCTTGGGAACTCCTGTCGAGCATAGACTACATCCAAGATGTAGGCGAACATGTATATTTTTGCTTGCATACCTTTGGGTGGTTGTCGAGCCCTCGTTACCTATTCCTTTAGCTGATAAGACAACATACTAGACCAGTTGCATGGTTTTCCTCTCTGGCCAGTTGGTCCAACGCGATCACCCAACTCTGTGGGAAGGTTTCTGTTCTTTCTTGGCCATATAGTCAACATGCAAAGATGACCAAGTTTTGATATGCCTTCCGTAGTATCTTCGTCTTGTAGATCTGGTTGGGTTTCATCCTAAATCTAGTCGGCTCCTTTACCCAGTTCTTCAGAATGTCTCTGGACTTGGCATTGTTGCTGGGTAAGCTGAAGGGAGTCTCCATGATAGTCACGGGCTCCGACATCTGATACATCTCATCATAATCCTTTTCCCTGAAGGTTGTAATATTCATCCCGCTGACACTGCTCAAGGACATCGTCTTGGGATCAATGTGTGAGACGATCCAGTGTATCATGTCCGCGCATGGGAACACGGGGTATCTGCATGCAATCCAGTACAAGCCAGACTTGTGAATTTTCACGTATACTTGGTGGTCTTCGAGGTCTTCCCCAAATGTGCCCGCAAATGCATCATTGACCTCTTTCCATTTCACCTTGATGTCCTTATTTAGAATCAACTTGGTATCTTCATAGATTGATATACTTGTGGACACTAGCTCAATCGTTGCTCCAGTTTCACTTCCATCAGTGTCCTTTGATCCTACTCCCTTGGAGGCCATAGATCCTGAACTGTTAAGAGGCAGATGAACACCTACTAGATCTAGAGACAAAGTGACATGCATGGCAAGAAATTTGTCAGCGAAAACCAAAGAAAATTGGAGGAATGACATAACACATACCTGGGGATTGATAGGAAAAGATTGCACAATTTCTTCTGGGAGGCTGGGTGACTTGCTGTTAGAATTGCCCAAAAGGCAATCTAGGCTATCTAGGAGCATGACTGGCTACTGAAATTGCGCAATGCGTAATCCAGGCTAACTGTTGACTATTGGAATTGCGTAATGCGCAATTTCAGCTGGGAATGGCTGCAGGCTCAGTGATTTCATTGCGCAGTTTTCTAGGCCAGTAGTCACTGTCCCTTAGAGTTGCACAAAGCATGCCTGGGGAACAGCTGCTATGCAGAAATGCACATTTCCTGAGGGGAAGATAGAGCCTTCCCTCTTGGGATTCTGTAATGTTGTTTGGTGAGCTAGAGTCCGAGTTGAGGATGCCCAGACCCGCCGATGGGAAACTGAAAGAAAATATGAAAGTGAATGCATGGTGATACTGAGTGTAAGAAAAGAAAATGATTGTGCATGAAAACAATGAATGAAAGATTCAGAAAATGGAACTACATGCATGTGGGTGAAGCGAGTTGCCGAATCGGTGACCGTTTGTGCAAAACAATTTCATGCATGTGAGAGTAGTGAGATAGTAACAAAAACTAAAATGGTGCTAGTACAAGTTAGCATGCATGTAAACGACAACAAGCATTCAAAGAAATCAAGCAAAAAATACTCATAGAATCAAAAACACAAAAAGCGACATAAATGTTGTAAAAGACAAGTTGACACCACTTACCCATGAACAACTGAGCTGGATGTCGAAGAGTCCTGGATGTGTTGTGGGATGTCAGAGCTCCAAGATCGATGTGAAGAAATGAGCTTTGAAGCATCGAATAAATAAGTTTTAAGCTCATTATGTGCATGCCACAAATCTAGGAAAAAGTGACACTAGGAGGAAAGATTCTAAAACAATCTTTGCATGTAACCTCCAGTTGCTAAAAATAGCTCCCTCAAATCTAAGGATTCATTTTGCATGTTGCTTTTTCTATTCTAGGAAAAAGAAGCCCATTAATGCAATTTAATTTTCCTTGGTCCCGTGTGGAACTGATCAAACCAACTGCACATTCAAGAGCCTTCTCAACTACTAGGAGAAAATGTGCATTTCTGGAAAGGAGTTGGGTTGAGTACCTGAGAGATTTGCACAATTTCTGGGTAGAGCAGCTGATTGCTGCCCAGGATTTCACAATTCTTGTGCTCAATAGCCCTGCTAGGAGGAATTGGGCAATTTTCTACATGAATCTTGACTGGCAGAATTGCGCAATTCTGGAGCCTAGCAGGCTGTCAGACTGAATTGCACAATTTATGGAGGGAAGGCTGGTTGCCCTCCAAAATTGCACAATTTCTTGAGGGACCTACTCAGCCTGCAGGGAATGCATCATGATTTAATAGACAAGCTGCCTTTCTACAAGAAAATCACTGAAGCTTGTATACTTGACGAAGCAAGACATGTTGCTGTGAAAGGTTGGTAGGGAGGCTCCAAAACCTAAGGAAAAATTTTGGAGGGTGGTTGTAGCTGCTACAACAATATGATGTGCTACTATTCTCCACCACCTAGGACAACGATTTTGTACCCTCACTCATTTGTCATGATCATATGTTTGAAGGTGGGACATCCAAGCCCAAAGGTATGATTTTTCATTATGTAATTGGGTGTTTATGCTTGTTTTTCTTGGGCACAATTGGGCATGGATTATTGGGTGACTTGGAAGAATAAAGGGATTTGGTTGTACTCTTGTTCCCTTACTTCATCAGGGGGTTTCTTGGCCATGACGTGATTTCCAAGCCAAGAAAAAAGGGGCTCCTTATTGATCCCTCTTCTTGCTAGACTCACGCTACGTGCATTGGATACATCATTGTAGTTGACAATGATTTCTTAACTTATTGGATTGGTTCCATAACCATGTCTTTCCATGTATTCATTCCCCATGGAATGTCTAATTTGATTAAATTTGATATTATTTTTCTAGTTCAATGGGTCTTTTCCACCATTATTGGCTTGAACTGTGACCCATGAAGCTTATCAACCTTTGTGGCCCTCTATCTTCTTAATGTATTAGAGCCATATCTAAGAAACACATCAAAAGACCTACCATGTCCTTTAGTCTCTCCCTCCTTTCCTATTTTAATGAGAAGAAGGATAATATCTATACCAACCCTTTAGAAGAAGGAAAAACCCAAGTTTCTAGATATTAATGAAAAAATACAAGTGTTGAAATATTAAAGGAAATTTGATTGATTGTGAAGGGAACTTTGGAAATGTGAAAGACATGAAGGAGAGGGTTGGTTTTGAATGTGGTTTACCAGGAAAAATATTTGGGCTAAAAATGGTGATGGTAGGATCAACAAGGTGATAATATTGAGTCCTTGTATAGAATGATTCCTCCCTGTGAGGTGCTATAATTTAGGCTATTTGGGTAAGTAGGTTAGTGCCTTAATCCATTGGGCCATGAGATAAAAATATTTTTTAATAGTTAGAGTGAAAAATTGGACCTAAAAAATAAAATACAAAGACACACACACACACACACACACACAGATATATAATGTATGTATGTATGGGAAAGAAAAGCACATAACTAAAAAAATAGAAGAAATATTATTATACAAGATGGAACTTTGAGAGGCCAAATTTTTGTCTTGCACCTAGGATTGCATGAAGTGTTTTAGGTGCCTAACATTGATAGGACAATCAAACTGATGAAAATAGCAACAAGAAATGTTAAAAATAACATTTAGAAATTCTAATTTAATTTTTCCTTGAATCAAATTGGGGCATTAAATTGTAATTCTATTCTCATAGCAGCTTGTAATAGTTAATCAAGTTAAATTGACTTAATTGGCTTAGGAAATTCGAGCTGAAAGTCTATCTAGATTCATGTAGAGTGATCCATATATTTTAGGGCCGCAGGTTGATTTCTTTTGAGTTGTAACTAGGTAACTTGGTCTAACAGAGTTATAGCCAGTTAAACTAGTTCTAACTATTGGAGGAACTAGTAGTGGAGTAGTGCACTGGTTCATCACCAATACCACACTGGTTAACTAAAGATTCACTCATAAATAACTCATGCATGTTAGTTCAGAGGAAGACCTAGTTGAGATTAGAGTTTGGGGACAATGTGCTATCAATTGTATAATTTTCCGAGTTGTGAAGATGGTTCTTGAAATAAGTTGAGGGCCTATGTTTGGATTGCGCAATTATGGATAGCGGATTTCCCAATTAAATACAAGCTAATTTTCTGGGGAATTGTGCAAGGAAGTAGGGCCTTGGAAGGCTAGGAAATTGGCTAAGTATTGGCCAAAGGTAGCTAGTCAAGTAGAGGATAGGAAATACTTTTGTAGGTTGAGCTCAAGGTTGAGCAGAACATATTGTATTCATCCAAGGCTTGCCTAGGAAGCAGAGAGATAGATTGTACGTGTGCAGGAATTGTTTGGTTTGAACAAGCATTGTATTTTCTTCTCATATCTTCTCTTTAATGCAATATAGATATTTGGGGTTTTTAAGTTACTTTCCCGAAAGAAATATTGTGTTATGTGCGATTGATATTCTTCCTTTTCTGCTTATTGTTTTCATCAATCAAATTTGGTTTTCACTGAAGAGTAGAGTAGATAATTGTCTTGTGTTTTAGAATATCACATAAGCTATTGAATCTATTGTAAAAATCTACATGGTATCAGAACTAAAGGCAGTATATAAGAGGAGGATAATTCAAGTTTTTGTGTAGGTGAAAATCGAATTTGCAAGTTCATACTTTAGAGTCAACAATATGTCATTCTACGATTTGCGACTTGAGTATTCCCTGGAGGGTAGCTCAATTTACATAGCTTGGAAGGACAGGATGGAGGTAGTGTTGGAAGACCATGGCCTCAAGGAATTCATAGATCATGACATTCTTAAGCCTCCAACATTTGATGCTAAAGCTCTCACTGAATGGATAAAGTGTATGGAAAAAGCAAGAAGGATTACCCTGGAAGGAGTTTGAGATCAGATTGTCTCGAGTCTCCATGGTAAGGACACTCCATACTTAATGTGAAAGGCATTGACATACTTGTTTCAAAATAGAAGTGACCATAGGAAGTTGGCAATGAAGGACAAACTCAAAAAGATCAAGATGGAGAAGGGCGACTCAATTCCAAAGTACTTGACCAAGTTCACCCATTATCGGGATGATCTTGGAAGTGTCAAGATTACTGTTTCTGAAGATGATATGGTGAGCCTAACTCTTCTAGGACTTCCTAAGAGCTGGCATAGTTACTGAGACTCTGTTAATGGGATGGAGAAGCTACCAAATTGGGAGTGGCTGTGGTTGGATTTGGTACAAGAAGAGATTCGGCAGAACACTAGAGATGGGACCTCTTCGAAAGAAGTGGAAGAGGACTTTGCACTAGTCAGCAAAGAAAAGAAAGCCAAGGTAAAGAAGTCCCAAGGCAAGGAGGGTGACAAGAAGAAGGACTTGTCGAAAGTTAATTGTTTTCACTATCACAAGTATGGGCACTCTGCCATGAATTTCCCACAGAAGAAAGTAGGCAAGAAGGAGCATGCAGTTGTAGCATCAGGTGAAACTTTAGCTTCACAATTCAAACTTGATTTCACTCTCATTGCATGCATAGACAACACTGTAATGGGAAGCATGTGGTATCTAGATAGTGGTGCCTCGTTCCCTATGACGGGGAATACAGATCTCTTCAATGATTTTGAGGAGAAAGACCTCAATAAGAACATAGTGTTTGGAGATGATGGGAGGTATAGTGCTACCGGGATCGATATAATTACCTTTCAAAGGGATTTTGGCTCCCCTCTTAGAATCACATATGTGATGTATGTTCCAGGGCTAAAGAAGAATATTGTTTCTGTCGCGGTATTGGAAGACCGTGGCTATGATGTGATTTTTAGTAAGGGAAATATCTTCCTTAGACACATTACCATGAGACATGTGAAAAAGATTGGTGTGCGATTCAAGAACCTGTATGCTCTTGAGGTCGAATAAGCATGCAAAGTCTTGATGAGAAAGGAAAAGGTTAGAGACTTGGTGGTTGAGAGGGAGCATGAATTACCTCTCAACATGTAGCCCCAGAAGAAGCAACCTCAGAAAGTTGTGGAACAACCACAACTATATAAGCATAGAGGAGAATGAGTGGATACATCCACTCAAGAAAAGACCTCCAGTAGGGGGAAATTTCGAGCCAAGTGGGTAGATGGAGCACATCCAACCATACCTCCAGGTGATAGGTGGGGCGATGTGAAGTATTAGTCCCAAGAGTGAAAAACTTTGGGCAAGGTCCATAGAGATGTTTTGTCTCATGGATCATTACCTTGCTATGGGAGCCCACAATACACAGTAGTAGGATGGATCAATGGCGACTGATGCAGTCAGATATTAGAGTGACAGAGTCAGAGGCTAGAAATAGTTAGATATTGGAGAGCACAGAGTAGAGTTGACAATAGTGCATATGGCACAAAGGCAGAGTCAACATATGCAAAAAGTTTTTGTCAACAAAGGCAGAGCTAGTAGCAGTCAGAGACTTTGGTGATCGATGCATCATACTGATTCAGTTTGGATGCTTTTTCAGTTTCAGAAGTTGCAGCAACAACAACACTAGAGAGAAGTGTTGCATGTAGAACATTCCAAAGGTACCAGATTAGGATAGAGTTGAATTCCTTTCTTGTTGAGAGGGAGTGTTAAAAATAACAACAAGAAATGTTAAAAATAGCATCTAGAAATTCTAATTTAATTTGTCCTTGAACTAAATTGTAATTATATTCTCATAACAACTTGTAATAGTTAATTAAGTTAAATTGACTTAATTGACTTGGAAAATTCGAGTTGGAAGTATATATAGAGTCATGTAGAGTGACCCCTAAATTTTAGGGGCCCAAATTGATTTCTTTTGAGTTGTAATTACATAAATCAATCTAACTAAGTTATAGTTAGTTAAACTAGTTCTAACTGTTGGAGGAACTAGTAGAGGCCTAGTAGTGGAGTAGTGCACCAGTGCATCACTAGTACCACACCAGTTAACTGAAGATTCACTCATAAATAACTCATGCATGTCAGTTCAGAGGAATACCTAGTTCAGATTAGAGTCTAGGGATAGTGTACTATAAGTTGTATAATTTTCCGAGTTGTACAGATGGTGCATGCAATTAGTTGAGGGCCTGTGTTTGGAGTGCATGGTTATGGTGAGTGGATTTCCCAATTAAATACAGGATAATTCTCTCAGAAATTGCACAAGGAAGTAGTGGCTTGGAAGGCTAGGAATTTGGCTAAGTATGGGCCAAAGGCAACCATTCAAGTAGAGGATAGGAAATAATTTTGTAGGTTGAGATCAAGGTTGAGCAAAGCATATTGTATTCATCCAAGGCTTACCTAGGAAGTAGAGAGATAGATTGTACTTGTGTAGGACTTGTTCAGGTTGAACAAGAATTGTATTTTCTTCTAAGATCTCCTGGTTAATGTAATATAGATAGTTAGGGTTTTTAGCAGTTGCTTTCCCCAGAGAAATATTGTGTTATGTGTGATTGATATTATTCCTTTTCTGCTTTTTTTTTTCATGGATCAAATTTGGTTTCCACTGAAGAGTAGAGTAGATTATTGTCTTGTGTTTTAGCATATCACATAAGTTGTTGAATCTATAGTAAAAATCTACACAAAACACTATCTCTCCAAGTTACTCAAATGGAAAGAGTTGGGAGTTTGGGTGTATATTTCCTTTATGACATGCGTGTCTAGCCATAAGTTGATGAATTTCCCATGTTAGGGTCTTCATGTCTTTTATCCCTAAGGATAATGAGATCCCCTTTCACAATACTCTTGGGCCTAATCTTTTTGTTAAAGGTATTCACCATCTCATCCTAATATTCTTTAATTATATTATACACCTAGGTTGTTTAATATTAAACTTCAACTAGCTAATTTTTCCTTCTCTTGATCTTATTAGTATCAAACATGATATCTTATAGTAATTTATTTACCTGAGGCTCTATTTTGGAAGGTACGACTACCTCTATGCCATAGACCAGTTGGAAAGGAGATTTCACTATAGCACCCTTGGCTGATCTTGTCTACCCATAAGGCATATTTGAGTTGGGAGTCCCATGACCTTTTGTTGTCTAAAATGGTCTTCTTGATGATATTCAGGAGGTTCTTATTTAAAAACTTAGTTTGTTCATCTCCATAGCGATATTATGTGGATGAATGACTCATGATGATATTGTATTTTTGGAAAAAATCTACCACCCCTATTGAGGAGAATGACTTTCACTATCACTAATTATTTTCTTTAAGTAGTTGAACATATACAAGAAGTTTTATTCAATTAATATAACAACAACCTAGTTAGTAATGTGTCTTAAGGGGTGAATTCTAGATATTTGGTGAAATAATAAATGTCTATGAGGATCCATTTATGTTGGCCACATAATGGAGAATGTATCTCACTTCTGAAATCAAAACCCCATTGTTACAAAGGGACTTCCCCTTGCACTAACATTAGTACTAAAGTAGGGATTTTCTATCTTCCAACAAAAAAAATTGCCATTGATGTTACACCCTAACAAATGTATGGACATTATGTTATAAGGTATGCCAAAACTATTCAAACCTTAATATCTTGAGAGCCATATTTCTTGCTACAAAATGGACTTCACAGATCCCCTGATCAATGTCTTTTATAAACAAATTTGCCTCTTTTTCTAACATACATCCAAGTAGTAGTCCATCTAATTTTATACAATGTAGTTGAACCCCAACATTATAGTGCTTATCTACTCTAAGTATTAGATATATCATTCAGGTATTTTTCATTCCCTTTAGGAAAAGTCCATTGTCCAACATATATGATTTGTCTTGATACCATGGGGATTATCGATAGAAAGCCTTAATATATGATCCACCCTTTATTTCTTGGTCTCTTGTATCCTAAAATTCTATTGTATTTATGCCCATTACTTGTAGGTTAACCTCAACCATAAGTTTTTTTAGCCCTTGGCCTTTAATTAACTTGGTGGGTTTCATCACCATGTCATATTATTGAACTTTTGTGATATAATTACCCCGTGTTCCATATACTTATCATTGGAAAGCTATGTCCTTAATTGAAATATTTTGGATATAAGCAACTATTTAGGATTGTAGTAGATATTCTATCAATGATTTTAAGCCTATTACCATAGTGTAGGTTTGTTGTTCCATGATGTTTTACTTTATCTCTACATATATTAGGACTTTGTTAAAAAAGAAATGGTTTTTTCACGTCCCTTGTCATTATTTTGTAGGTGGACTATAACAATAATGTGTTCATAAGCAATGGGGAAATCATGAAGTCTTTCTCATAACTAAGGCTCATCAACATAAGGGTTTCTCTTAAGGCTTTCTTTATTAATGAGAAAGAATATTAGTTGGATCATCCCATTTACTCTCACTATCATTTGTTTAGTGTTCCAATCATTTGCTTAGTGAGCTCAAGAAAATTGAGTATGAATCCTAGGAGAAAAATTATCTTCCCAAAAAATGATTGGCGAGCTTTATTGTGTCTAAATAGAGATGGTTATTTCTTCTACCCACAAGATTAATTTAAACCCCTTACGCAATTACTATATGTACCAATTACTTGCCTTTTTTCACCCCAAAAAATATTTCTTAGGGTTGAGGAATATGCCAATTTTTATGAAGCTCTCAAAAACCTACCTCAGATTTTCCAAATTATCACTCTCTTTTTTAATAGATAGTCAAGTCATTAAGATATATTAGAATGAAAATTTCCTATTAACAAATGCATGATCCATAACCCTCTAAAAAGTATTTTTAGCATTTATCAATGCAAAAGACATCCTCACATATGCGTATGTGCCACACAAAGTGGGGAAACTAGTCTTTACTATCTACTACAAGTCTATTATGTCCTGATTGTATTTTGAAAGACTGTCTAGCATGTATATTATATTTAGATCTAAATTCCTTGTATAGAATTTGATGCATCTTTCACAAGGGGTAACTATCATCTAGGGAAGATCTGTTCAAATTTCTTAAGCCTATGTAAAGCATTATATCTCCTTTTTTTTTTCTTCCGAAAAGGACCATGTTTGCAACCATTTTCAAATGTCTAACTCGAATAATTATTTTGGCATCATAGAGGTTTTATTTTTATTTTTTAACCAAGGGATATCACATGGGGTTTAGTTGTTTCTACTTCCACCGGAAAGGTTTGATGTTTTCTTTCAAAGGAATCTAATGCTGGAATATGGTAGGGTCATAAGTTTTAATATATTCATAAGTTTAATAGTTGAATGTACTTATCCTTTTATTTAATAGACACAATATTTGATATTTTAATGAATTTTGAATCCTCTAATGTGCTCAAATTGTATTCATTCACCTATTATGGTTTTTGTTTCATGGAGGATTTAAAAGGTATATTGTTTAAGTCGAAAAGTATCTCTAGAGGAACCAACCCCCATGGGATGAAATTTGTCTTAAGTTGTATAAAAATCTATCCTTTAAAGATTTTAGGCCATGATAAGTTTGTCGATTGATCATTTTCCAACTCAGTCTCATCTTTTCCCTTGTTTGAATGTATGTTCAAATTCAAATATTCATTGCTTAAGATTATAATTTTTTTTTAATTTATTCCTCATATTAAAACTCTTGCCATTTTTTTATGTTATTATGGTTGGAAACCTTATGCATGAATTGAATGGAATAAAAAATTTGATTCGAATCACGTGGTTTGAAATTTATAGCTCAATGGGTTAGGAAATTAGCTCCCTAATTATCTTCCCTAAGCACAACCATGATATCGACAACCTTAGATGGATTGTTCAACATATCTTAGACTATGTGCTTATACTACCTCAACCTTGGATGCTTAGATTGGTATTTCTTTCAACTTGATTCACAATCAAATAAGAATATCCAAATATCTAAAGCTTTTACCACCCACATCTTCCTAGTTGTTTCTAATCTTGTCATTAATGCTTCACACTTTGTCAAATTGTTGGTACATTCAAATTCTAGCTTGAAGCCATGTATGAAGTATCTTCCCTGAGGTGGGATCAACAAAACACTTGTCTCATTTCGTATTTTACTATAACAACCATCATTATATAAGGTCCATAATTCAAATGGTTGGAACTTTATACTTCACACCTAAAGTTGTATAATAAATATCAACATGGGGTTCATAGATGAGTATGAAATTCTTGAAATTGTCTATGGTGTAAGAAGGGAATGGTGGGATTTTCCTAGTTATTGATCACATAAGTCAATTTTTACTTCCTTTATAGGCAATGGGTTTCTTCATTTTAGACAAGAATGGTGGCATAAGATAATTGAAATTGGATTTTTCTACCTACAAAAGTGACTCGGTGCCTAAAAACAAAGTTCCATAGGTGAAAGACATCCACAATCACTACATCCATCATGATCAAAAAACTTTTTGGGAATTTGCACCATTAATACCACCTAATATTTAATCATTCCTAAGCATTGAACCCTCATATAAGCAAAAGAGTACAAATCTTTGTAGGTTCTAGTGATTTCTAGGCCTAATCTTTCCATGATTGCTAAGGGAATCAAGGAATCAAAGGCCCGTAAATCATACAAAAAATTATGAAGATGAAGGTATTGTAATTATAATGTGATGTAGAAGGAAGGGATTAGATAATCATTTTCATTGAGTAAGTTTATCAACACCATCTTAGGGGCATCATCTTATATATTGATTTGATTTTCTTGTAAGGAGACCTCACAAAACGACACCATCACATTGAGTCATGGGGTATCATTTCGATTATGTGTTAACTAAGTATTGGAAAATTAACCTTAAGCCTAAAAATTTGACCCAAAAAATGCAGACACCTCCTTTTTATGAATTAATACTATATTACTCCAAAAAGAGACATGGAATTTTTTATGTTACTAAGTTCATATCTGATATTGAAAATAGGAAGATAAGAGGAGTTACTTCTATATGCTTCATAGCATTTAGTGATTTAGATAGGAAGGTGTTATTTGTGGTGCATGGTTCTTCCCTCCATTTCCAAGAATTAGGGGACCTTTAGATTACTCAACTACATCATGTTCTTCTCTAATGGGAAAAACTAGAATACAAAAGTCGGATGCTATGGGAATTTTTTCTTGAACATTTAGGAAACTCATGTTCCTCTCTTCTAGAATTATTAGTGTAACACTCCTAATGATAACCCCTATTTTTGTAATGATTTTAATTATAAAATAATTTCTTTATTTTCTAGTGTCTGGTGTTCACCTCCTTGACTTGGCGCATTTGTGTTGGGTGCAATTCACAAAGAGTGCTAGATGGTGATTCGTTCAGTAGGTCACATAAATATTTATGTATTTCCACATTGGTTTGGAAGGTCTTCACCTCTCCACTTGGCATGATGATCCTTTGGCACTAGGCGCACTAACGTGGTGGGTGCCATTATGGTTTATGGGTGTTATAGTAGACCACGTGGGCTATTTGGCAACGCTACATGGTAGGGTACAATGATGTGGCAAGGTTTTTGAGAAAATATTTAAGAGGGCCTAACTTCCAATATAGAATTCATATTGAGATAGATATTATATCTCCAAAAGGCTCTTGGCAAGCAAAACATGATGGTGGATTTTGTTCTGAGTGTCAAGGAAGTTGGAAAAAGGGGGTTTTGTGACCCCATTTTATAATAGACCTTGGAGATTGGGTTAATATTTATGTAACACCTGCCAATACCCAAGAATAAACCAAGGGGGGTGGGAGGGTGTGTTACAAAGTGGTATCAGAGGATGGTTTAACAGTGGACCTAAAGAGGCTCACATGCACACACCCAAGATGAATATTTAATCTACTAGCTTCCTTAGTGTTTACATATTTATGTTAATTTCAAGTTACAATTGATATAATGTTTGGTTTGATAGGATTTTTAATTGGTTATTTTATCTTTAAATCAACACACTAACTGAGATTTGATGTTTCGGATGGTTTCACATCAACATGCTCATTTCAAATAAGCCAAGGTGATGGGTATTTATGTTTATTTGGATTTTTCGTTGGCCAGAAATATATGTGTGTAAAAACACATAAGAAAACATCACTCGACATCAAGATAGAAAAACTATGAGTAGTATGATGGAACAGTATAGCACAGATAGATCCCAGTATGATCAAGAAGAAGATTTAGTTGGGAAAAGGAAAGAAGAAGGATCTCTTGATTGGATGGACACCCTTAGAATCCTAAGAGATGAATTGAGAAGCTACAAAGTAGATAATGAAAAAATTGTTAGAGTACAAGAAAGGAAATCAATGGTAAATGCTATGTTATTAAATATATTATCTGTCTTGTAAAGGTAGAAACAATAGGAGCTTTATGCCAACTACCTAGATAGGCACAAGTCCTAACCTAACCCATAAGAGTTCCAAAGGAAAAGGTTAGATACCAATAGGGAAGGAAGAAGAAAATAAAGGAAAAGACATAGACATGCAGATGAAGGCATAGTTCTACTCAACAATCTGGAAAGATTGTCAAGCATCTCTGACCAGTCATCAGATATTGTAGTCAAGAAATACCATTATTAGAGGAGAAGCAACAAGAGTTAAATGCCATAGGAAATCAAAAAATCAAACCCTCATACCTTTGATGGAGAGGTAAAGAAGGATAAAGAGGTGAAGGCTTGACTATTGGGGATGAAGAAGTACTTTATGGTGCATGACTACTCTGAGAACATGAAGGCCAAAGTAGTTACTTTTTAGTTTGAAAGGAAAAGTTGATATATAGTGGGAAGATTTGAATAATGTTAAATACATTAGGGAGAAAGAGACACCATGGAGAAAGTTCAAGAAATAATTTTGGGAGAAGTACCTAATTGAAACGTACTATGAAAACAAGGCCAAAGAATTGTATGAGCACAAATTGGGGCAATTGACATCTGATGAGAACATAAGAAAATTCTTAGATTTGTTGAGGTATGTGCCTTACATCAAGGATGAGGAGGAAAATATCTAGAGTTATCTCCGTGGATTACCACAAGCTTACATGGACATAATAGAGTCTTATGAGCCAAAAAACTTAGAGGACACCATTTAAAATATGAGATACTGCTATGAACAATCCAACATAAGATTGAAGTATAAACATATTGGAAGAAGAAAGATAAGGGAAAATTCAAAGGAAAAGGTCTGAAGTCCTGTTGAGGGCCCTAAAATCGGGTCAACAACAAGGGGGATACCCACCCGGTCCGGAACCTGGTTGGTGGCTCCTTGCCCGTTTGGTGTAGCGGGTCCGACTGGGGATAATGGGACCAGCTTCCCAATCTAAAGGATGTGTGTGTGTGTAGATTTTGATGATGCTAATCTAGAGGTAATTTTAAGCTAATTTAATTCTAAACTCTAAACTGACTATATGCTACTGTAATCTAACAAAAACAACACATCTAATCTATACTAACCCGGGGTAGAATTCTTCTATTATGCGATCTAAAAAGATTTCATACAATAACTCGTAATAAAGATCATTCAGCTATCATAAGAATATAAATCAATTAAGATAAACCATTCTGCATAAGAAGTTAGGCAAAACAGTTGTGAACAGCATATCGCATAATAAGTTATTCATATGTCAAGCACAAATAAATGACTCCACCGTACAAAAGTGCCAAATGGTAACCCACACATTCATACATTAACATATAAACAACTCAGCTGTATATCACTCTAAGAATATGAGCAGAAATTAATCAAGAGATAAAAGTACCATTTATGACTGATTTCACTCACAAACTTCAAGCAATAATGATTTATCTCTACTTACTTCTAACATCTACTAAGAGTACAGAAGTGCAACATCAGTAGCAGACATTAAAATGCAAACATAAATAAATCTCAATCCATCCATTCATCAAAAACCCCCTCCGAGGGTGCAAAAGTGCATGTTCTGAGGACAAGTTTTTTGACAAATTTCCGAACCCTTCTCCAAATGCCATGAGAAGGGTTAAATACTACTAACTAACTAATCTTAATTACACAAATTTAGGAAACGACTTCAAATGACCGCCCTTTTACTAAAACAAATTTATTTCTAAAAATTGAATCTAATTTCTAACAGTTTCTACATATGCTCCTTAGTACTGTAAGCAATGCAAGGTTTGCCTGGAAAGAGTCGGCTGGTTGTCTTTTTCTTTTGTTCGAGCGATAAAAGTAGAAATAACAAAAGCTGGCACCTCTTTCTGACAAACTAGAAGATATTTTCGAAAATCTTCCTCTGGCTGGGTGTATTTGCTGTGTGTATACTTAGTATAAGCCAGATTTCTTTCAAACTGATTTTGCTTTTGCTATTTCGGTTTCCGGCCGTGCGAATGACTCAATGAGTTAGGGATTTCATTGCCTGAACAATCTTCCGTATTGAAAATTGCTTCCGTTCTTTGTTCCAGGCTTTTCTGGAGCGTCCTCCCTCTTTAGCGTCTTTCTTTTTGCTTTACCCAGTCTGAGCTTCAGGATCTTTTGCAAACATGCTGCTTTTGTGCGCCTTTGACTCTGAGTCTTGGATAGTCTATTTTCATCAGTGTCTGTTGAGTGATACTCTGGAATCCGCGGCCCTGCTGCATGCGGCATCCATTTGCGAAGGCATCTCCTCTCTGTTCTTCTAGTATTGGCGCTTTCCCCTTTTCCTTAGATGTTTCCTGCATATAGATTTATATTAGTTGCTGCCTTACAATTTACGCAAAGGAAAGGAGAAATGACGAAAAGATTGACATGAAAGCTTTAAGTTCTAATGAATGCATAATCATGACACTCATAATGACTTGACTCTTCGAAAAACGCAACACGATCATCCTTGGATACTCAGGCGTGCAATCATTAATTTACCTTAAGGTGCGCGCTCAATTTTGGGGTTACAGATCATGCCGAGGAAACTTTGCGATGAGTGGTTTCTGCGATTCACATCGCAGCAATTAATAGTCTCATTCATCGCAGATCACAGATCGCAAGATCGCAGTTTGTAAGATCGCAAATCGCAAGATCGCATTTTTCATTTGATCGCTGTGTACTGTTTATGCGACATTGCGATATGCGGCATCGCATATCGGCCGTCGGCGATTCCTTAGGTTTCCTTTTAAGGGCGATTTCAAAATATACGATGCGATGAATTTCGCATCGCTTCTTTGCAGCTTATTTATGCGCATAGGAAAACGCTTCACTCTCTCTTTGCGATGCGATATAGCTTTTAGGGAGTTAAATACAAAAATTTTGATAAAAAATTTTGATAAAAAATGTTTTTGGGATTTTTGTTAAGGGTCCCCCTTTGCTTGATGTTATTGCTAATACCAAACAAAGAGGGGGGTTGTTGGTGACCACAACAATGGTGATTCACTGTGAAGAACCAGTTATCTCTGCTTTTTTATTGAAATTTCCACTTCCGAAACAGAAAAATTTTCATATGTCTAAATTTTGTTATGGACAGATAGAGTAGATTACCCCTTATCCTGTCAATGATACTTCGTCTCAACCTTTCTTTTATTCTAATTGTCTGCTTCCATAGGCTTAGTTCTTGCATTCACACCAGACATTACTCGGTCCTTTTTTAAAGATAAAATAAGGTCTTCTCTGCGTACTGGCTTTAAAATATGCTCATTTGTCGTAGGTAGAGCCTCTGCTGCCCGCAAGCGTCCATAGCCTCGACAGGGTTACCATGTTATCCAACAATGATCCTTTTTCCTATTTGAGGTTATTTACAACATTTCAGAGAAAAATCCTTTTTGACACTTTTTCCTTTTTTTTTTATTCTCTAAAGAACAATGTCTTGGTTTGGTGGCCAAATTATGACACAGTCATTCACTTGATTTACACTTTTGCTGAACAAGCTGGCTCGTGATGAGACCCCTTGTCTTTTGATTGCAACAATCTTGAGTCGTTGCCCTGTTTTGATAGACAGTATTGGCAAAGTCAGCAAGTTATAATATCTGTGATCATGATAAGCCGGCTTGTGATGAGACCTCTTATTCTTTGAGATATAGTGTTTTCTCAGATTGTTTCTCTGAATTTTGCGGTTTCCTTTAGCAGGGAGGAAGTCATTGTTTTTCCTTAAGAAAGCTCTGGACGACAATAACAGAGTTTGAAAACAACAGCTTTACAGAGAATATTTATTTTATTATTGATGACACCTTTCATTGTGCTGACATAAAACATTTTTTTACAAAAGGTTGCTTTCATCAAAGTTTTTCGAGAGGTTGAAACTAATATCATATTCAGGCTAAAGTTAACTCTATTTTTCAATAATAAAAATCAGATTTTTCGAAAAGTTTTGCTATTTGTACAAGTGAAATCAAAATCTGATAGAGAGTTGGTGTGCTCTTTCATGAATCCTTTTTGATGATCATTTACAACCGGTTTTATTTACAAGAAAGAGAAAAACAAAATAATAATAAAAAAAAACTAAAACTATCCTACAAAAATAGAAGAATGATCTTCTATGGAAAATACATTTTAAGAATCTGTCCATTCACAGGCAAAGAATCTCTTCTACCTGCCAAATCCTGCAACACAAACGTCGATGGGCCTATGACTTCTACAATCTGAAAAGGACCAAGCCACAGCTTCTGAAATTTCGTATGCTTGCCCTTTTCTTCATGAGCCTTATCCCATTTCAAAACTAAATCTCCCATCTGAAAGCTTTTTCTGGTCATTATGCTTGAGTCAAAAGAGGATTTTATTAGCGCTTGGTGGTGAGCATGGTTTTTCTTAGCTTGTTCTCGTCGTTCTTCTAGTTTGATTATCTCCATTTGTCTCAATTGTAAGGAGGAAGTAGATACTTCATCGATGTGTTGTACTAAAGACAAAGAGGGAATGACTAAGTGAGTTGGAAGAACCACTTCTTTCCCATAAACTAAATTAAAGGGAGAAGTGTCGATTGAAGCTTTCTTCGTAATTCTATCTGCACATAAAGCATTTACCAGCGCTTTGTGCCAATTCTTTTGGTTTTGGTCAACTGTTCTTTTAATAATCCTGATTAGGTTTTTGTTTGTTGATTCAGCCAACCCATTACCTTGCGGATAGTAATTGGCAGAATATTTCAGTTTGAACCATCTTTTAAGTGCAAACTCAGTCATTGTATTTCCAGAAAAGTATGATGCATTATCAAACATTAAGGCCGTTGGCAATCCAAACCTAGTGATGATAAATTGATCTATGAATTCAATAATGTTTTCAGAATTAACTGTATTGAGAGGAACTGCTTCTACCCATTTAGTAAAATAATCTGTTGCCGTGAGGATATACCTATGCTGCTTAGAAGAGTGAGGAATGATCTCACCTATTATGTCCAAGCCCCAGTGGCTGAATGGTTGCTCGATGTTAACCGGCTGTAGGCAAGGACGATTTCTTTTGTTTCCCTGCAGCAGTCTGGCAGATTTGGCATTTCCTTACGTAATTGTATGAGTCTTTGAACAGCATGGGCCAATAATATCCTGCACGTAAGATCTTATGTGCAGTAGCTTCTCCAGCATAGTGTCCACCTATTGGTCCATCGTGGAGTTCCTGCAAAACCTTTTCGGCTTCAGTTTTCTCAAGACACCTAAGAAGTAAAGAATCATAATTTCTTTTAAACAGAACATCATTTATGAGCTGGTATTGTTTAGCTTTCAATCTCAGAGCTCTTTTCTTGGTGTGGTCCAAGTGTGATGGAGCATACCCGTTCTTAAGATAATAAATGGTGTCCGCATATAATGATTCTGCGTCGTTTAGGTTTACCTCATATGTATGTACCTCTTCAGATGAGTTCTCAGGAATTTGCGATGCTCCAGCTAACATCTTGCAGAAGCCTTGACCTCTTACGATGTTTTTTGGCTTGATCTCAAGATCGTATTCTTGTAAAGCGGTAATCCAATTTGCTCTCTTTTCGCCCACATCCTTCTGTACCAACAGGTTTCTTACCGCTGGAAACGGTACTATGACTTTGGTATGGACTTTAGGTAAGAAAGGTCTGAAATATTTGATCGCTTTGAAAACAGCATATGCCTGTTTCTCCACGTCTGAATAATTGAGCTCAGTACCTTGCAAGTTCGAGCTAAATAATATGATTGGAGCTTCTGCCTTCTCTTGATTTACTTGAGTTAAAATCGCGGCATAAGATTTCTCTGAGGCAAAAGTGTATAAGATAAAAGATTCTGAAAAATTTGGGGTAGCTAAAGATGGAGCGTTGATGATAGCTTGTTTGATCAAGTTGAATGCTTCGTGCTCATCTTGACCCCATTTAAAATTTGAATTCTTTTTTATCATATTTTGTAAAGGAGAAATAATACGTGAAAAATCTGGGACAAACCTTTTCACAAAATTGATTTTTCCAAGGAAAGATTGCATGGCCTTTTTGTTATGGGGCATGGATATTTCAGAAATTTATTTGATTCTGTCAGGTTCAATGTGAATACCAGATTTCGACACTATGAATCCTAGCAATTTCCCTTCACTTAATGCGAAAAAAGATTTCTTTGGGTTAAGTGAAATCCCATACCTTAAACATCTTTGAAAGATTTGTTTCAAGTCTTTGAGATGGTCGCTTCGCTTCTTGGAGTACATTGTTATATCATCCAGGTAAATCACTACCGATTTATTGACTAAACCTTTAAACGCGATGTCCATGGCTCTTTGAAAGGTAGCACTGGCATTGATCAGACCAAATGGCATATTCCAATATGCGTATGTGCCCCATTTGGTTCGGAATGTGGTTTTCAACTAATCATCGGGATGTACCAGCACTTGATTGTATCCTGAAAATCCATCCAGGAAAGACATTAATTCTGAGCCCGCTGCTGCCTGTAGTATTTGCTCCATAGGTGGGAGGGGAAAATTGTCTTTCTGACAGGCTTTGTTGAGATTCCGGAAATCAATACAGATTCTAATATCTCCGTTTTTCTTTCTAACGGGCACCATATTGGATACCCATTTGGAATGTCTGACGAGGAAAATTATTCTGGCTCTCAACAACTTATTTAGCTCAGTCTTTATCTGATTTTCTAAGTTGGGGTGGATTTTTCTGAGCTTCTGCTGGACAGGTTTTTCATTGTCAATCATAGGGATAGTGTGTTGAATGATAGAAGTGTTGTATGTCTTCAGCTCATCGTAATTCCATGCAAAACGTTTTTGTATTGTCTCAGAAGACGGATATATGCTGATTTTTCTTCAGGGCTAGGTCGTGGCCTAGATTAACGTTTTGCGGCTTCTGATCGGTTCCTAGGTTCACTAATTCATAATTCAGAGTTGAACTGTAGAGTTTAGAATTTCCAGACCTTTTAAACCAACTTTTTAAATCATATAAATATTCTAACTTAACCACCAATTTTGGTATAGCATTATCAGTGCTATTTTGTTGAATTTGGTGATCATGATGGTCTTCGTCAATTATTTGATTTGAGTAGGATCCTTCAGAAGTGAGGAAATTTACAATGTCAGGATTGTCGTTGAATACTCTCCAGTTGGTGATGTTGTCAGGGATGGATGGTCTAAAGATTAATTCTATTGAGAACCTATCGGGACTAAAATCTTCGGAGGGAATAAGTCTAGAGGCTACGTTAGCTAACAGGTCTGCACTCGCATTTTGGAGTCTTGGGATTGACGAAATATTGAATGCTATGAAATGCTTTAAATGACTTGACAGGCAATGTATGGTGTTACGTACCTGTTTGATGACAATTTCAGAATCTCCAAAGACTTGAAGATACTTAACATTCAACCCGATTGCTTTGTATAGGCCTTGCACCAAGGCTTCGTACTCCGTTGTATTGTTTGTGCAATTGAACTCAAGTCTGCATGTAAGCATGATCTTGTTTCCATCTGGGCTAATCAGAATGCATCCTGCTCCTACTCCCTCATTAGATTTAGAGCCATCAAAATATAATTTCCAAAATAAAGATGTATTTACAGAGTTATCAAAAAAATTAAAACACTTTGAATCATCAGTTTGGGAAAAAATTTCAACTTGGGACAAAACTGAATTTTCTAAGGTGAGGTGTGAGCATTGAAATTTCCGAGGAAATAATCTACCGAGTAATTGCCTATGATACTGTTGTTGTATGCTATTGCTTCATTCTCTCCTTCCAATTCAGTCACTATGTACTTTTGGTGCAACTCTCGTTCAACCTTTATTTGGTTGGGTTTACCGTTGTAGGGTAACCACATGTGCGACCAGTCGGTTGAGAAATATCCGTGGAGTTTTTCGGACCAATCCCTGCTAAGAATTAAACCATAGAATTCAGGGATATCAGCTACTAGAATGTCGATAACCTGGCACACTTTCGGGTTAGACGACAATCTTATGGTCACCTGGTTAAGTTCACCAATCACTTCGACTTGAGATCGATCAAGTTGAACTATGCGCACTGCAGATTTTTGTGGCTGAACATTCAATTTGGCACATATTGATCTGGGTAAAATATTCGTTGAAGCACCATAATCAACCAAGCAATTGTGCACGTTATTATTGAAAATTTCATAAGTGAGAAGAAAAGGAGGAGTATGGGATCTTGATCTTCCTCCAATCAAGGCAATGTCATTCGGATCAATCTTATTAATCATGTTGGTTGGAGGTCTTCCCATGTTGTGGGAAGCTACAGCTGTAGGTAAAGATGTAGTAGGCACGGCATGTAATTCTTTCATCATTATTTTTTGTTGATGTTTCAATTTGCTCAATTCGTAAAGAGTGATATTAGCCCTAGTCTTTTTCATGTCATCGATAATGTTATACTCCATTTCATCCGACACTATTAGTGTTCTTGATGGAGGTGCTTGATCTGATTGGACTGGGCTAAATTGGGTCGCTCTAGCGGTTGTTTTCTTTGTTGCGACCTTATCTTTTGTTGCAGGGCTTGCGTCTTTTTGTTTAGGGGTAGTTTGGGGAGGATCAAGTTGATTTTTGCTTCGTGTGCTAACCGGAAATGCTTCTTGATATTCTTCTTGTGGGAGGATGAAATCCCACATTCCTTGTAGTTCCACAACTTCTTCATCATCGGTCTGCCCTTCAGTGGTATTCTCCTCTTCTTCTTCTCCTTCAGATTCGACGTTTGAGACAGCATTGGGTGGTTTCACCTCCATGGGAGGATTTCTTTTAAAAGATCTGTAGGGATTTTTTGAAGAAGTTTCTGCTACTTGTTTTCTTATGTCAATCATCTCATTGGACATGGCCTTTAACACTTTTTGTAATCCTTCCATATCGAAAGGATCTTTCGTTTTCTTCTTCTTGGTGTCTTCTTTGAAAGAGATTTTCTTAGATTTGCGTTCTTCTATTGCAGATCTCTTTTCTAGGGAAACTACGCACTTTTCTACTGCTAACGCCTCTGTCAAGTTTTCAACTAAGGTTGTCTTGTTTGCCCTATCTACGAAGATAGCCAAGTTTGATGGTAAGGCCATGATGTACCATTCACATCTTACTTCCTCGCTGGGCTGAGAAGAAGTGGGAATTTTGTTGAGGATCTTATTGAACCGTAAATTGAAATCTTTAATGGGTTCTCTAGCCTCAGCTTTAAGATTAGATAGGTCATTGATCAATGTCGCTGTTGATCTGTCATCGCCAAACTTGGTGAGGAATTGACTTTGAAAAATGTCCCAACTTGTGATGGACCCGGAAGGTAACGAAAAGTACCATGACCCGGCTGTTCCTTGCATTGTATAAGGAAAAAGCCAGACAACAGCATCCTTGTTGGTAACTCCGTTGAGATTAACAGAAAGCATGAAATTATTGATATGCTCTTCAGCTAGCATGCCTGTTTCTGGATTGAATTTAGGTAGCCATTTCTCAGGATGGGCTGGTATTGGGCTCAAGGGTGGAGGCATTAAAACCGCCCCAGGATTGTTCCATGGAGACTGGGCCATCGTTGAGCCGCTAGTTAATGAAAGTGCAGAAGATGGTCCCTGATGTTGAGAAGATGAAGATATTATGATCTTTGATGATTGAAGATGAAGGGTTGTGGAAGATGGATGAGTGATTTGGGATGAGGATGTGGGTGGTTGACTTCGCGGTGAGGGGGTTGAAATGGACGAAGTAGATGAAAGAGTCTCACGGTCAAACTCTGGTGGTGTTTTCCTTTCTCTTTTCCTAGTAGGGAGAGGGAGTTCACTTGGTTGAATACCAAATTTTTCACTCTTCAATCTGGTCAGGGGATGAGCAGGATTGTACTGTGAAGTCACGCTGCTGTGAGATTTATCAGACCTCTGAGAAAAAATAGAGAATCCCTGGAGTTTACGAATCAAAGTTTGAATTTCAGGGGGTTCAATGATGAGTTGGTCTGATATACTAGGGTAGGTAGCAGCGGTGGATACTCGAGCGACTTCTAACTCCGGGTTTAACCGTACTGGAGAAGTCGGGGGAGTTGATGAGGGTGATTTACTCTCAGAATGGTATTTAGATTTTGACTTAGTTGCCATTCATAGTTCGTGCCCTCCTTCTAGCGCCAAATATGTTGAGGGCCCTAAAATCGGGTCAACAAAAAGGGGGATACCCACCCGGTCCGGAACCTGGTTGGCGGCTCCTTGCCCGTTTGGTGTAGCGGGTCCGACTGGGGATAATGGGACCAGCTTCCCAATCAAAAGGATGTGTGTGTGTGTGTGTAGATTTTGATGATGCTAATCTAGAGGTAATTTTAAGCTAATTTAATTCTAAACTCTAAACTGACTCTATGCTACTGTAATCTAACAAAAACAACACATCTAATCTATACTAACCCGGGGTAGAATTCTTCTATTATGCGATCTAAAAAGATTTCATACAATAACTCGTAATAAAGATCATTCAGCTATCATAAGAATATAAATCAATTAAGATAAACCATTCTGCATAAGAAGTTAAGCAAAACAGTTGTGAACAGCATATCGCATAATAAGTTATTCATATGTCAAGCACAAATAAATGACTCCACCGTACAAAAGTGCCAAATGGTAACCCACACATTCATACATTAACATATAAACAACTCAGCTGTATATCACTCTAAGAATATGAGCAGAAATTAATCAAGAGATAAAAGTACCATTTATGACTGATTTCACTCACAAACTTCAAGCAATAACGATTTATCTCTACTTACTTCTAACATCTACTAAGAGTACAGAAGTGCAACATCAGTAGCAGACATTAAAATGCAAACATAAATAAATCTCGATCCATCCATTCATCAAAAACCCCCTCCGAGGGTGCAAAAGTGCATGTTCTGAGGACAAGTTTTTTGACAAATTTCCGGACCCTTCTCCAAATGCCAGAAGAAGGGTTAAATACTACTAACTAACTAATCTTAATTACACAAATTTAGGAAACGGCTTCAAATGACCGCCCTTTTACTAAAACAAATTTATTTCTAAAAATTGAATCTAATTTCTAACCGTTTATGTATCTGCTCCTTAGTGCTATAAGCAATGCAAGGTTCGCCTGGAAAGAGTCACTGGTTGTCTTTTTCTTTTGTTCGAGCGATAAAAGTAGAAATAACAAAAGCTGGCACCTCTTTCTGACAAACTAGAAGATATTTTCGAAAATCTTCCTCTGGCTGGGTGTATTTGCTGTGTGTATACTTAGTATAACCTAGATTTCTTTCAAACTGATTGCACTGTTGCTATTTTGGTTTCCGGCCATGCGAATGACTCAATGAGTTAGGGATTTCGTTGCCTGAACAATCTTCCGTATTGAAAATTGATTCCGTTCTTTGTTCCAGGCTTTTCTGGAGCGTCCTCCCTCTTTAGCATCTTTCTTTTTGCTTTACCCAGTCTGAGCTTCAGGATATTTTGCAAACATGCTGCTTTTGTGCGCCTTTGACTCTGAGTCTTGGATAGTCTATTTTCATCAGTGTCTGTTGAGTGATACTCTGGAATCCGCGGCCCTGCTGCATGCGGCATCCATTTGCGAAGGCATCTCCTCTCTGTTCTTCTAGTATTGGTGCTTTCCCCTTTTCCTTAGATGTTTCCTGCATATAGATTTATATTAGTTGCTGCCTTACAGTTTACGCAAAGGAAAGGAGAAATGACGAAAAGATTGACATGAAAGCTTTAAGTTCTAATGAATGCATAATCATGACACTCATAATGACTTGACTCTTCGAAAAACGCAACACCATCATCCTTGGATACTCAGGCGTGCAATCATTAATTTCCCTTAAGGTGCGCGCTCAATTTTGGGTTTACAGATCATGCCGAGGAAACTTTGCGATGAGTGGTTTCTGCGATTCGCATCGCAGCAATTAATAGTCTCATTCATCGCAGATCGCAAGATCGCAGTTTGTAAGATCGCAGATCGCAAATCGCAAGATCGCATTTTTCATTTGATCGATGTGTGTTGTTTATGTGACGTTGCGATATGCGACGTCGCATATCGGCCATCGGCGATTCCTTAGGTTTCCTTTTAAGGGCGCTTTCAAAATATGTGATGCGATGAATTTCGCATCGCTTCTTTGCAGCTTATTTATGCGCATAGGAAAACGCTTCACTCTCTCTTTGCGATGCGATATAGCTTTTAGGGAGTTAAATACAAAAATTTTGATAAAAAAATGTTTTTGGGATTTTTGTTAAGGGTCCCCCTTTGCTTGATGTTATTGCTAATACCAAACAAAGAGGGGGGTTGTTGGTGACCACAACAAGTCCTTAGGTTATAAGCAAGGAGGGATGATTGGGAAGTTAACTACTTATGCCAAGAATGAATATCAACGAAATCCCACAATGACCAACATAAAAAGTACCCGAAAATCAACAAAAGAAGAGACCAAAGGGTCCAAGAAGGGGCTTGTACAATGTTGGACTTATAAAGAAAATAATCTATGGAGGAATTACCCCAAGGAACATCGGGTTGACACACAGTTGTATAATGTACAAGAATAAACAACAATGGATGATGTGGCTCAAAACATACCTCGAATTTATGATGCACTAGACAATAGGCAGGAAGACCAACAAGTTGTAGTAATCTAAAATTAGGGTGTGGTCATCGATCAACTTGTTGCAATTTTAATTGACTCAAGTTTTAAGTTTAGCTATATTAGCCTAAAGATCACAAATAAATGTAAATTTACAATGAAAACTCATGAAGAATCATGGTTGGTTCAAATGTCCATGGGAACAAAAAGGCGGGTAACACATAGTGGAGTCATTCCCTGTGGAAATTAGTGGTATGACCACCACAACTACTCTCAATTTATTACCATTGGGATCATATGATGTTTTAATCGACATGGATTGGTTGGGATCCCACAAAACCAATATTGAATATTACAAAAAAACACTAGAATGCCTTAGAAATCTTTTTGAGGGTATAAAGTTGCACGAAATTTAAAGACCAATCTATCTTAGGCAAATAATTACGCATCAAGTGAAGTGATGAAACAAAAATGTTTATGTGTTGTATGCTATCGACGTGACTGAGGAATTGGAAGATAGTGTGGATCAATTTAGAAGTTACCCAATGTTAAAAAAATTTAGTGATGCATTCCTAAAAGAATTATCAGGACTACCACCCAGAAGAGACATCGCAATTTTACCATTGAGTTAATTCCAGGAAAAGTTCTAGTAGTAATGACTCCATATCACATGAGTATGCCTGAGCTTGTAGAATTGAAATTGTAGCTGAAAGATATTCTAGATAACAGATATATTTGGCCCAAGATATCATCCTAGGGATCCACAACGTTGCATGTCAGAAAGAAGGATGGTACATTATGGCTATGTATAGACTACCAGTAGCTAAACAAGGCTACAATGAAGAACACATACCCACTGCCTAGAATTGATGACCTATTTTATCAAATGAGAAGGGTTGTAGTGTTTTAAAAAATTATTTGAGGTCTCGATACCATCAGATCATGATTAAAGATGAAGACATTCACAAAACCACCTTCAGGACTTGATATGGCCACTATGAATTTGTAGTGGTGTTTTTTTGGATTACAAATTCCCAATCCACATTCATGTGCTTGATTAACAGTGTCCTTAGACCTTATTTGGACAAATTTGTATTGGTATTTGTAAATTGATAAGTTGGTATATTCAAAAACCAAAGAAGAGCATGAAGACCACTTGAGAGAAGTATTACAATTACTAAGGGAGCATAAGCAGTATGAAAAAGTAGACAAGCATGAATTTTTCCAAACCTAGGTTCACTACTTGGGGCATGTCATTTCAAAAGAAGGAATGGTTTTAGATCCATAAAATATCAAGGCTATAATGGAGTGGCCCACTCCCCGAAATGTCACAAAGGTCTAAATTTTCACGGGGTTCATTGGATATTATCAAAGGTTCATTCGAGACTTCTCAAGGACCAAGCATCCAATCACTGCTTTGCAAAGGAAAGTAGTGAAATTTTAGTGGACACTAGAATGTGCAACTATTTTGAGTAAATTAAGAAATTACTCACATGTGCACCTATTTTAAGAGTAGTAGATTCAGAAAAGGACTTTGTGGTTTGCACGGATGCTTTCAATGAAGGGCTCGATGGATTCCTATTGCACGAAGGACATGTAGTTTTCTAAGAATCAAGAAAGATAAAAGAACATGAGCTTGGGGAATTGAGATATCTATTTGACCAACCTAAGTTAAATTCCAGGTAAGCTAGGTGGTTGGCTTTGCTCAATAAATTTAATTTTGAGATAAAGTACATCAAGGGAAAAGAAAATAAGGTGGAATATGCACTTTGCAGGAGCATGTAAGAGGCTTATTTGGCAACCTTGAGTACTTTCATAGTTGACCTCAAAGGAAAGGATTAAAGACACAATGTCTCATGATGAACACTACCAACATGTAAAGAAGTGTTTGCAAAAGGAATCAGAGGGATTCATGAGAAAGAGCTACTAGCTCACCGATGATGGCATATTTCTATTCAAGAATAGAAAGTATGTGCCTCATGTAGCCATTATGAGGAAGTTCATCATGTATGAGTTTCATAAAATACCTTACTCATGTCACCTTGGTTATTAGAAGATGATAACAACAATAAATCAATTGTATTATTGGCCAGTATTGAAGAAAGAAGTTGTTGAATACATTTTCAAGTGTATGGAGGCCAACAAGTAAAGGTAGAATGTAGGCATCTAGTAAGATCATGGAAACCAATCCCAATCCTTGAGTGGAAATGGGAAGACATATCCATGGACTTCATTATAGGATTTACTAAGACAACAAAATAACATGATGCCACTATGTTGGTACTAGAAAAGCTAAGGAAACTCACTTCATACCTATCAAGTCCACTCACAAAGCTATTGATATAGGTTGGATATTTATGAAGGAAATATTTAGATTGCATGGTGTGCCTAAGAAGATTATGTCATATCAAGATGCTAAGTTCACTTTTAATTTTTGGAAGTCATTATTGGCTAGTTTTGGAACCCAATTGGATTTTAGTACTACTTATCATCCTCATACAAATGGTTAGACGGAAAGAGTGAACAAAATTTTGGAGGACATGTTGAGAATGTATGTCGTGCATCAACCAAAGAAGTGGGAATATTTCCTACCATTGGTCGATTTTGCATACAACAATGGATAACGAGTCACTAAGAATGAGTCCTTTTGAGGTAATGTATGGATGGAAATTATATACTCATATCAATTTGGATGACCTAGTAAAAATAGTAGTTCTTGGACCTAATTTGTTGAAGGAAATGGAACAGGAAGTGTTCAAGGTCAGACAAAAATTGAAGGAAACTCAGGATAAACATAAGATTTATGCATACCAACATAGGATGCATAAGGAATTCCAAGTGGGAAAGAATGTGTATCTCCACATTAGACCAAGGAGGATCCCACTGAAAGTGGGTCTCATGCCACGTTGACACCCAGATTTTGTGGACCATTTGAGATCTTGAAAAGAATGGGGCCAGAGTCCTTTAAATTGGCATTGCCACCCATAGCAAATGCACATAATATTTTTCATGTTTCTTTGCTTAAGAAATATGTACATTATGCTAATCATATTGTTCACTGGTCTATGATACATGTGGAAACTAAGGGAGATTTCCAACCAAAACCATTGTGCATCCTAGACTAGAGGTAGAATTCACTTCAGAATCAAGTAGTAGAGCAGGTCAAGGCGCAATAGAAGCACTTTGGACCCAATGAAACTAGTTGGGAGATGAAAAAAAATGAGGGTGCTATAACCATTTTGTTTGATGAATATGCAGATGTAAAAGCTATTATATAAACCTTAGTTTTTGTCCTTTTCTTTCTAGTTACACAAAACACTGAGGAATACTTTCCTTTAAGGGGGTGGGATTTGTAGCACCCCTTATGCTGACCCGTATTTTTTAATGACTGTAATTATAAAATAAATTAGACATTTGCTGGAAATAATGAAGGGGACTCACATAGATCCATGATCTAAGGGAGAGAGGTGAGTGGTGTTAGTTGGTGGAGCTCAATGCTCACCGCCAAACTATTGGTAAGGACATGAAAGAGTGTTGTAGATGCCCACGTTATCCACCCATTTCACAATGTGAAGGGGAGGGGAAGCTAATAGTCCCTTGGGGGCATGAAGATTTTGAAGCAAAAAGGAAGAATGAAAATAAAAGCAGAGACTCGAACAAGAAAACGTTTGACATACAATGTGGGAGAAGACCAAAGGGAGAAGCACACATGGAGCACTAGAGTAAGGGTGTTGCACATTAGTTTTAGTCTACTAATACTGATGGGATGTAATTCCCAATATTAATTCATGGAAATCGTTGGAATTTTGAGTCCAAGCTTGAAAGATTAGTTGGACGCTTAAATGAGGAATTGGGTGATGAGTTCTTACTAAAAAGGGATGATAAACCACTAAGTACTTGCTGAGGAATCTGATAAACCACTTAGTGCTTTCCAAGTAAGTTGATAAACCACTCAGGTTCTTACTGTAAGGCTGATATATCTCCAAGATGGGTGGAAATCCACTGGGGTGTTGCTAAAAAGGGATGATAAGCCATTGACTGCTTGTTGAGAAGCTGATAAACCATTTAGTGCCTACCAAGTAAGTTGATAATCCTCCCAGAAAGTGTGCTACAAATTCATATAGTTCTTGCCTTGAAAACACAACTAATAATCCATCTATAAAGAAACCCATGCTCTTGGAAAACTGAGCAATGCCCCAGTTGAACATGGCTAGAATCCCTAGGAAAGAAATCCCTTTGATCATGGATCTAACTTGGGGGTGGACAGCTGCAAGAAACGTTGTGGTGAAACTGGCCTATGGTTGGGTGTAGAGTTGAAGTCCCACCTTTAGTTTCCAACCATTCCTAGACATTCAGATAAGTGTCATGACTTATGCATATTTGAATGTGAATGAATACATGACTAGTTTTTTATTGGTTAAAATATGGTTTTGTGTTAACTCCTGAATCGTTATTGAAAATTATTGCATGTCCTTGATTAGAAACCTAGTAAGCATGCTCTTTTATCTAAATTGAAATACTAGCTTCATGCGGATGATATGAATGTTCTTGATTAAATATTCTATTGTGAATCACTGCATGGAGACATGCGTATAACTATTATTACTAAAAATTCAATGGTTGGCATGCTTATAGAATGAAACACTCACTGTCTTGTTTAAAATTGTATGTATATGATTATTCAAAGAATGGATTATGCCCTGGTGTAATGTGTAATACGGGTATATGTAAAGGTTTAATGAGATGCTACTATAACTAAAATTAAAAGGCAGTAATATGTCTGTGCGTAACTCGTGATCAAAATCTAATGATAGATTAACTTTGCGAGCTATTGTTATTATTATAGCCATTCATATGATATTATTAATGCATGCTGATTTGATTAAAGTTTCAATCTCATCGTGGGTATGTTTCAGGTCTTTCTTAGACCTAAGGAAAGATTAGGCAAACCCTTGGATAGTCACTTGGAATTTTCTAATTCTACATGGATCAAACTTGAAATATAGGGTTGAATATGTCATTAAAAAAAAATTGTATCTGGGCTGGATGCATAGAAATCTTAGCGAATGTATCCAGATGTTTGTTCATCCTACCGATTTTCACTTGATCACTTGTTTGGAAGCACCAGATTTAAACAGATCCAGATATGTTGACTAGTGTAAAATTGTATTTGGGGTGGGGCCCATTGTAGGAGCCTAACGATAGGGAGCCAAATGTTTTTTTAATCCATATTTTGAATGAAATCCAAAGTGGGCCTAAGGTTAGATGCATTATTGAGAGGCAGATGTATCTAGACATTCGGGACATTCGAGAGTGAGAATAAGGTGTGTAGACCTAAATGTGGGCTAGGGTTGGATTATGTGAACTGTGCAACATTATCTGGAGTAGGCCTTGAATATTGAAATAAATTGTAAAGGCCATATGTAACATGGAATCTTGGTTTTACATGAAGGAATCAACTTGGTGGGACCCAAAACCCAGGCTGGGGTGTCAAGTGCCATGTAGGATAGGAAAGGATACGTGGACTCCACGATGATGGTGACATGGAATATTGTTGATGAGGTGCCTTTGTGGTATGACACATGGTAGGTTGAATTCAATCAGTTGGGTGTCCAAAGAGTCTATTTTTGGATGACACGTAGCACTACCATAGTCACATGACGAGGTGACATCAGCCTAACGTAAGAAAGGAGTAGAGATGGAAAATGATATGGCTCTGGATGATGTAGCTACCAAGTGGCACCACAGGTCATGCCATGTTAGAGGTAACAAAATGTGAGTCGTTAATTCTACATTGTGGGACATGAAAATTCATGTTAAGTCACGTCTTTTGTGCCTTCTGTTTAGCACCTGACATCCTCCTCCTTAAATTGGCGCAGTGGTGCTTCGACGTTTTGCACGGTTGATGCAGAGTGTTAGACAATGATTTTTCTAGCATATTATGTAAATATTTATGTCTTGACATGTCGGTTTGGAAGGCTCTTCACCTCTTGACTTAGTGCAATGGCGTTGGGAATGTTCATGTGGAGGGTGTGATGCTGGTCTATGGGTGATATAGCAGACTGCATGGGCCACTTTGTAGCACCATGTGGTGGGGTACATTGACATGGCAAGGTTAATAAGAAAATATTTAAAAGGGCATAACTTCTAATTTGTAGGTCGGGTTGAGATAAAATATATTTTTCTGAAAAGATCTCGACAAGTTGAATGTGATGGTGGATTTTGTTTTGAGTTTCAAGGAAGTTGGAAAAATAGGATTTGTGATCCCATATTCATAATAGACCTTGGATAATGGGTTAATGTTCATATAACATCTTCCACTTCCTGAGAACAACCAAAGGGGGTTGGGAGGGTGTGTTACAATTAGGCTTCCTAAGAATTTATTCCCTTTAAAAATTTGGGGCTTTTAGCCTGGATCTCATCTCATAGTTCTACCTTACCTTATCTATGATATTATAAAAATTCATTTGTGGTTAGGTAGGGCACATATACATAAGCTCTAAATTATATAGGTAGATATTATCCCCTTAGGGTTCTTATTCTTATTCTTCGATCACGAGGATCCCTTCAAATCCAAGAATGGAAAGAAATCACTTACCACATTTAAATGATCATTAGGTTGGAGGAGCAAACTGAGGTTTATACGTTGATATATAGATTCTCCTCCCCATTTTTCATAGTATTCCTTGTAGTAGAGGGGGAGGAATCATCATGTTAGCCTAAGCTCTTGATGTCTATGATAAATTAGGCTCATCCACTTTGTTCTATCTTTGTAAAACATTTGGTGTCCTTTTAAATTAAAGTTATATATTGAATGGTTGATTTTATGCCCTTGAGATAGGCCTTATAAAAGCATGGGAACCTTACCCTTGATTCACTTTATAGATATTGTTAGCCATAGGTCTTAGTAGCTTGGTCACTTCTTCCACTAATAAGGTTTCTTGAGTGGCCAAAGAGGTATAGTCTCTTTTCCCTTCCTTTTGTCTTGGAAATCTCCTATTTTAATGGGAGCACATCTAGTTATGACATGTAAATCTTCTCTTTTCCCTTAGATGCAAATAATTTTTTTCCTCAAAAGCAATAGTGTAATCTAGAATTGCTATAAGTTCTAAGGGTTTAACAATTTTAGAAATTTTGTGATAGAGATTGTAGAATCTGTTAGTGATGTTAGGGGTTGTTTCATCATTATTCCTTATCAAAGTGTTGAAATTAGTGAGACAATAATTGTAATCTTTCTTGACCCCCATGTTTGAAGAATTTATCATGAAATTGGGCCTAGTTCCTTAGACTACCATTTAGAAAGTTTTTTGAATTATTACCTAGTTTCTTCCATAGAGTGTAGGTAAAAGTTTTGGAATAAAAAGCATTATCTTCCATATCTAAGTTGTCTATGCAATCCTAGAAAGTAGTAAGGTGATTTTATATAGTAATATCATTCTTCCCATTGAGTCTTGGTAGAACATTTAGGTAGTAATTGGGTAGGTTTGTAAGTTTGGTGGGTAAAACCAAGGGTTTGAGCTTAGCTGCTAACCAAGGATGAAGAGGGATCTAAATATCCATATAGGGATTGGGGTTTGTATCAAAAAATATGAGGGGAATTTCAGATGATGTTGAATATCCTAAGGGAGTAACTACATAGAGTGAGTGAATGACCCAAAAATGAGATGACGTAGGGTAAAAATATAGCTAGGATGACCTTGGATTATTCTTCTTCCTCAATAAGGATTTATAAGATAACAAGGTATTTAATTTCCCAAATTGGTAAAAAAGGTAGGCTCCCCAATATATCTATTCGTGGTAGGCTAAGAATATCGATAGGCTTAAATATCTATCCCTCAAGTATCACTTAGGTATTGGACTATAACATAGGAACATCAATGCACCCAAATACAATAATGGATAATGGAATAGTATAATATGGTTCGTTACTTGAAAATAAGCCTATAGGCCTTTGTCAAAAATATGTTTTAGACATGATACTAGAATGAATAGATGTTCTATGGAACTATGTATTATAACAATGGATTTGGAACCTAACTAATTGAGGTGAACACCTTCCCCATTAGTTCATGTTTTTTGGTGGAGTTGCATTTCAAAATAATATTTGGATCATTTTAGAGAATGCGTCACTTATCAATATTTCCTCAATGAGAAAGAAATAAAGCTCTATATATGGTAGGGGGTAATCAATCCAGTAAATATACCAATTCATAACTACCACATGCATATCATTTCTATTAATTTGTTCCCTCTCCATCTAGAAAATAAAATTATCTTGTATACTATGACTAATCCCTAGCAATAATGCTAATTCCTATGTTGACCCATAGGTTGTACCTTGTATCCAAAAAAGGGGCCAAATTCTAGGGTGTAGTGTATAGGATGCACATTCCTACACTACTCAAGGAATTCCAGCCAATTCTTGGGTTGGAGGGGGGTACCCTCGATATTTTGTAGCGTAAGATTCATTGTTTAATGCTCAAGGACAACCTATTTATCAAATGAATGTTAGACTAGATTTATAATAAAAATGGTGCATGGATCAATATTTACAATGGATTTTGAATAGGAATAATGTGTTTGGTTCTAGTTTGGAGGAAATCCAAAGGGAGGACAATAAACAAGGGGGTTTTAATTGTATTCTAGCGATAGGAATAATATTTTGAATTGTGGGCATCAAGTTCTAGTTAATCCATGCAAATAAATTAAAGAAATAAATATGGGCACAAAAGGAGGGAAAAATACTTTCCTAACAAATATTTATTAGACTAAAAGCCAATGAGCAAGCCAATGATAGAACCATTAGCTTACTCAACATTATATAAGATAAAAAAAATGAAGAAGATAAATGCAACATGACTTGCTTGAATTAATTATTAACTAGTGGCCATAAAATTGGTCCTAATAGTTCATTCAACGCAATAGTTATAGTACTGGGGACTATGTAAGTATTAGATATTAAAAAAACACCATTATAAGTTATAAAATGCACTGTGGTTTGGATTATGAAGAACACTATCTTCGAATTTGTTATTCTCATCTATGGATCCTACTTCTCAAAGAATGCTTACAATATTAATGATAATTAGGGACATAAGAAGTAGAAGGGAGATGATGCCATTTTCTATTGCAAAATTGGGATGTTCCAAGAAGATATTTTATTTCTAATGATTGTGATCAATATTCACTCTCTTCATCTACAAAAAATAAAGCTCTCAAAATGAATAATTTTCATTATAAAAGCATTAAACATTTTTTATTTATATTTCATTAGAAAAAAATGTGTTGGATATTAGATTATGAAGGTACCATATGCTTGTTAATATTGATTAGCTCTCTAATTTTGTGGGCTATTTTAACTAAAGTTTCAGTTAATTCAATATTAGTAGCCCCCACTCTCTCTTAATTCTTGAAATCAGGGGCACATTTGTGAACTTCCCATTACAAATAATTATGTTACTTAGAGAGATCCTCATCCAACTGTCTTCCTCTCATAGGGCCTCCTTTCCATCTGGAGTACGGATGTTTTCTTTCCTATGGAACTAGATGTCTTTAAATGTGTTCAAACTATAAAATTGGGTAGGAGCAATAGTTTGAATAGTTCATGAGGGACTTGGTGGAGGCACCAGAATTGATCTAGGAATTGATCATAGTGAAAGGTTAAAATATTTCACAAGGATCTCAATGGCAGTAACAATTTCGATTTGTAATTTAGTCACACCAAATATATATAAGGTGAACAAGGGGCCTAATGGGATCATTGGGCATGGTGTTAAAATTGGCCTATAAGAACACATCAAAAAATGTGTGAAGGACCCAAAAAATATTCCAATGTTATGTGGAGGTTCTCATCCACATGTCACCTTTTTATAGGACCACATGTTCCTTTTGAAATATACATGGAAAGTGGTGATATCATCCATGTGGATATTCACATCCACATGTATTCTTCTTATCATGCCACCTATCATGTCATAGTATGGACCTTTGATTTTCATTTGAAGTTTAAATCCTTTTTTTGAAATTTGAAATCAATATAGGTGAACACTTAGAAAGTGGGTAGGGATCCTGATGGATTCATCAAGTCTAATATATAAATTATCCACATCAAACACTTAAAAAATGAGTAAGGGGAATAAAAGGGGAATTAGGCCCAATTCGAAAATAGGTCATTATGGATTCCTTAAAAATTAAATAAAGAATTCTATGAAGACTCTTGGCTAACATGGAGGTTCCTATGCTAGTGTAGATTCTTGTTTATGTGACACCTTCCTATAGGGTCACATTTTCTCTTCAAACCAACATGGTAAGCACTATCATTATCCATGTAGATATTCCTATCAACATGTTTTCTCCTCACTGTGCCATCTTTTCCCTAGTAGTATGGACCTTCACTTTACCTTTAAAGTTAAAATCCTTTTGTCCAAACTCTAAAATTAGGTTATGTGGGGTCTCAATGGAGTCTTTGGACGAACCAGAAACAAACTAATCCAACACATAAATAGGTGTAAAGGGGGACCAATTTTGAAATTATGCCTAATTTGGAAAATTGAGTTAGAAACACATTTTGAAAAGGGAAGGAAAAATCCAAAATTTTAGATATTCATGAAGAATGAAACTGTTGAAAGATGAAGGAAAATGTGGTAAGTGTGAAGGGACACTTCGAAATGTGAAAGTTATAGAGGTAAGGCTTAGTTTCAAATGTGTTTGACTAGGCAAGTGTTTTGGATTCAAAACGGTGATGGTAGGTTCAATAAGGTGATATCATTTCCTTCCACTGTATAAAATCCTCATGTATAATGTGTTGCTAAAGGTGCCACTCTATTTTGTTGAGGATTAGAATAGGTTACAACCAAATGAAACCTTCTTCATCTAATTCTAAAAGGTGAGTTTGAATATGGAAATTAGATTCTATCAATTTTTTTAGGCAATTGATAAGAAAGATTGAATGAATTTTAGAGTCGCCAAGAAGTTCAAATTTGTAAGCCACTAGCCCAACATGTTTGAGGACATTATAAGGGCCATATAAATTGGGAGCATGTATCTAGTGGTGGTTATCCCTAAATTATGTCTACTTATAAGGCTCAATATAGAGGAACACCTCATCCCATTCATCAAAAGGTCATTTAAAATGATGGTGATTAGCGTATTGCTTCATTTTATTTTGATACATGAATATATTATCCTTGAGAGTGCAGAGCAAGTTGGCTCAATATATGAGTTTTTGACAAATTCATTCTAACCATGAATTTTGGGGTGACATGTTATGTTGAGATTCAATTGAGATCGTTAGAGTTGAAACAACTCTTGGAAAAAAATGCAAGTGAATATGGGGTCATGTTTTTTCATATTGGAGCACAACATACCATGGATTATAAATATAACACCAATGAATAATGGATCAGCTATAGAGGCCTTAAAGGGATGTTGTAAAGCACAAAAATTAGCATTTTTAAAAGGAGATCAACCACAACCACTATTACAAATTTATTATCAAATTTTGATAACCCCATAATGAAGTCCATGGAAATGTTAGACCGTATAGTTGGAATAATGGGTAAATGTTGTATTTCTCTTATAGGTTTCATTGTATCTCCTTTGTGTTGTTGTAAAATTCCACACTCTACCACAAATGCAAAAATTTCCTTCTTCTTTCCTTCCAAGAAAAATTAACGTTTGATACTTTAATATGTTTATGAAGCCTCAGATAACCTTATGTGGGAGAGGAATGCAATTTAGATAATTCCTATGATTTAAATGTTGATTTCCTGTTCAGATAAAGGTGCCTTTTATAGTGAATCTTTTGATTTCCAAGTGCATCCATGATATGCACAAGGTTCCATTTGAAGTTGTTGGATCATGATAGTGATATTTGGATCTATTAACCATTATTTGTGAATGCCATTAAACAATTACATCCTTATGAAGGAGAATGAAAAGGGGGAACCTTTCTATTCATACTTATGAGAGAGAGAATTACTTATGATCATTTTCACCTTTCCCTTCTTATAAATTATCTCATAGTCATATCTAAACATTTTGGTGACTCTTTTTTGTTGTTGAAGGGAATAAATTATTTTCTCTAAGAAGTATTTTAGGTTGTGATAATTAGTTTAATCTGGAAACATTTATTGAGTAGGTACATATGTCAAATATCCACAACATGAAATATAGGAATAATGTCCTTTCCATTAGTTGATTTTTCCAAGGGATGCTCATATAGTTATTTATTGGTAAAACCAAATGATCATCCATCTTGCTTGAGTATTCTCTAATGCCTTTACGTAAGACATCACATTCCAAGACAAATTCTAAGTGAGCTCAGACGGAATGAGTACTAGGGTTGTAGACATTTCATTCTTCAAGTCTTGGAAGGTGCATTCTATAGCATCATTCCATATATATATATATATATATATATAGTAAGGTGCCAAGGAGACCTACAATATTACCATAGTTACATACAAAATTTTTGTAATAACCAATGAGACCAAGGAAACCTCTTAAACCTTTAATAATTTTGGGGCAAGGCAAATGTTTCATCGCTTCAATTTTCTTTGGATGCACATGCAACCATTGTGACTAACAATAGGGCCAAAATATTCTAGTTCAAAGACATTACAAGCACAATTGGATCACCTAAGAAAAAAATGATGAGGAACAAGTAGTTGTAAGAGCTAATCCACATGGTTGACATGGGCTTGCCAAATTTTACTATTGATCAAAATGTCATAAAAAAATGCAAGGATGAAATGACACATAAGTGGTTTAAATATTTTTTTCATGAAACTCTAGAAGGCGGAAGGTGCATTACAATAACCAAAGGGCATCACTAAGAATTAGTAATGGATTTCATGGGTATGAAAAGAAAATTTAGGAATATTCACCTCCTTCATGCAAATTTGGTGATAGCTCAAGAAGAGACTGAGTTTGGGAAAGCATTGAGCAACCTTGAGCTCATTTAAATGGTCATGAATGAATGGAATGATAAAATTTTCCTTGTATGTTCATTTATTCAAAGCTCAAAAGTTATGACATATGCACCAAATGCCTTCTTTCATGAGGAGCATAATGACCTATGTAAAATAAAGGTTGGTACTAGGGCATATAATACCAATGGATAGAAACTCATAAAATATTTTTTCTATTTCATTATTTTAGGAAATGGTGATATGGGCATACATTGGGTGGGTGACAACTTAGTATGGGTAGAATAGATTTGTCATCCCCAACTTGGGAGGGTGGTTTTCCTTAGGGAGGTTCAAATATGCATTGGAGTTTGACCAATAATAACTACATGTTATAAAAAAATGAGTTGAGGAAGTGTCTCAAATGCTTAAAGGGAATGTAATTGAGCCATAATTCATGAATTCCCTCTTTCAAAAATATTTTCCATATGATGGGAGTTGACGATCTCTACATAGTAAATTATAATTCATTTGAAAGTATAGCTATGGCCATTCTACTGGAAATCCATGGTGATTTGTAACTAGTCAACATCTAAGACAATGCCATAACTACCAATTGCAATAGAAAACATGTGTATTTTTAGCGAATACACACTCATTTGAAGCCTCACATTTTCACAATGACCACTACATTACATAGAATCTCCATTAGCAATCATGATTTGGGAGTTGTTTACAACATGGATGTAGCTCTGGATTTCTTAGGATACATCTTAATGAATGAATTAATGGGTGCTACCACTCTCAATTAGTATAATGAATTTATGATATTTGATGCAACCAAACAATTTTAGGGTTTGGGGAGTGGAAATATCAAGTAAGGCATGCAAGTAAATATGTAATTCAACATCCTATAGATCAAGCAGAAAATTGTATTAAACTAATGGATGAAGGAACTTCATCATAAATGTCCTCCAAAATGGCTATAAAGAGTTTTTACTCCTTACATTTATGCCTCAAGAAATATTTCTCATCCCAGTTGTAGTATAGACATTTAAGTCGACATTCCACAATTTCAACCATATAGTTAATTTGTGAATCTTGAGACGTGGAGAGGAGAGACAAAAATTGGGTTGTGGGCTTGGGGTGAAGGGGGGGGGAGGAAAAGAAGATAATGTGGAAAGGTAACATTCACCACCTTTTGGCTTCGTGGGCTCTTTGAGAGGCTTCCAATCTAGTAGTAGTATGTTCCATTCAAAATTGTGCACATCTCTCTTCTTTTAGATCACTAATAAACAATTCCTCAAAAAAGCACTGGACATGCCTTCAGTGCAGATAGTTAGTTACTCAAAAGTGGATATGAAATATTTGATTGTGAAAAATTATTTAAGCTTGACCAAAAGTCCTAAATAATGAGTATTTACTTGAAAGTGTGCATAAAAGTTTGAGAGAAATTGTGTCCAAGCATTATTACCCCCATGTGATTTGTTATGCCATTGTCAATGCTAAGGATTCAAATATAATACACCCACTTGAAATTTATTCAAGTCATTATTGTTCCATCTATGTTACCGATCCCGTGGAGTTAGACACAGATCAAATTTACAAAGACTGTTCCACAACTTAATCCTCTAAACATGTTGGTGCTCAAATTGTGCCAATAGCTGAGGATAACCTAAGACCACATCACTGAGGATTCTAGATCCTCTCACTCTAGGTGAAAAGGGTTGACCTCCCTTCCACCACAAGGGGTGTTCTCTTTTAAAATGTAAATTAAATAATCATTGTAGAATAATGTAAATTAAATATATTTTTTAATTAAACAAATAGATAGGCCAGATTATTAAATAAATAGTATTTTAAATCAATGATGTTTTTTAGGAAATAGAGATGGTAGGCATATAACATGTGAAAAATTATTAAAAAAAAAATATTATGACTAAATGAGGTTTAAATTAATATATCATATTTCTCACAAAACATAAGGGTTAGTAAAAATTAAAAATAAAAATAAAATGAAAAGACAAAAGTTAAGAAAAAATGGTTTAAATGCATTTAATAGAAATGTTGTAGTTGAAACAATATGGCACCAAGTGCTATTATTATTCATCCTGCAACAAAACAATTAGATTATTTGATTTTTTTTTTCTAAATAGTAAATATTGGAAAAACTAAACAAATTTTACTGTGTAGGAGATTAACAATTCTGAACACCACATATTACTAGTAAAATAAAGAAATGAAAAATGAAAAATAAATTAACAATAAAAAATAAAATAGGAGGACTGGTTTTATGGTATTTAAATTAAAATAATACCTTGAATAACATGTATTGTTAGACTATTGTTCTGCAATAGATTTATTCAAATATAATTTTAAAAACTTTAAATAACAAGTATTCAATTATTTAAATCATTATTGCATGCAATATCACTAAATAATCATGTTATATCAATAACGTGCACAATGAACGAGTAAATAAAACCTCACATAAAAATAAAGCATATAAGGAAAAGAAAGAAATAGTTATTATTAAATAAAATCCTCACAGTCACAATGAACAACACCACTATAGCAAGTACATGATGATTTAAAAAAGAATAAGTCTTCATCTTCAATGCACCACCATGCTTTAATTTGTCTAAAAAAGTCCGCCCGGAAACGGTCTTGGAACAATTTTCTACCTCCTCTTTTGAATGGATGAAAGTTTGTTTTATTTTTACTTCCCGTAACTTTTAGTAAAATTACATAAATAATAATTATTATAACTAAATGAAACGTATATTTACTTATACCATTAATCTTCTATTCAAATCTTCAACCAATTAATTATTAAATTTATCATTGTAAAATTTTCGTATAAATAAAGAAACACACACATATATAAATGGATACTCACCCATTAAAAATAAAACTTTGAGTTTGAAATGAGATCCAAAATAAATATATAATAAATTCTAAATTTGCATTTCGATATAAAATTTGAATAATTTCCTTTCAATACTCTTTCACGTGAGACTCATGTCTATACATTTCCATTCACTATTAATTACATAAAAATAAAATCTCAAAAATATAACTTAAGTTTTAAATTTTTTAAGTTTTAAAATTTAATTTTAATTTTAAATATTCATTATATTTTAATGTAAACTTTAGAATTTAATTAGAAACATGATATAACATTTAAATAGGATTATATATATATGGTTTTTTTTTTTAATTAATAATATCTTTTTTTTTTATATTATATATATATATATATATATATATATATATAATCAATCAAATTTCTATTTCAATTTTATAATAATATATATATATATATATTAAAATTATTATTTAATTTGAACACATTTTAAAATCTTGGCACGTCCGTCGAGAAAAAGTGAGATATAAGCCATTTGGGCCCGATGGCTTTCACAATCACAAATGTATGTTAATGAGTTTTGAATTTCCGTTATACAGAAAGCTTCCTCATAACTTTCGTTGACCAAATTAAAAGGGAGTCTTTTTAGTATATTAAATAAATTAGTTTCAATACGCTGAAATTTAACATATTATTACGCGAGCTATGGAAGAGAGGAAGAGGTAATGGAATAAGTAAATTTGTTTTTATTAAAATTTTGTTTATTATTTTAATTTATTTATAATTAATTTATTCAATTTTTAATTATTTTAATCTATATGTTATTTAATTCATGTTAAAATTAATTTTAATTAATTATATTTTAGTTATTGATGATGATGATGGTTAACATCTATTGAGACCAAACATTGGTCTATCGGACCTAAAGAAACAAATTATTTATTTTGATTTAAGATTTTACTCTTATGCTCAAAAAGCTTGGAGAGAAACCTCCCGAGCTCACTATAATTTTGACATTGTAAAAGGCTAGGAAGGTCAGTAATGTAACAAAGATTGTGAAACTGAGATCTAATGTGGTTGTACGCGGGGCACTCTAAGAGGAAGTGGTTTTCATCCTCGATGTTCCTATTCTCACATATATGGCAGATCCTTTCCATCCATGGCGTTTTAGGAACTGCCCAACGACCTGTTTCACTATGGAGCTCATGAGAATTTGTTCTAATCTTTGCTATATTAATTTTCTTCTTTGAGCTAGTTAAAATAGAGAGATACTTTTGATCTTCTAGGGTGGGGTTGATGACCTTCTTATAATAACTTAATTTTCTTTTAGCCGCTAAATCTTTCTCACACCACATTTTTTCTTTGAACTTAGAAGTAACAATATCTTTAATGTTATTTATGTTTTGCAATGCATCATTCTCGTTGATCTCCCAATAGTTTAACCAGGCCCTTGTGTCTTTATGCCACCCCCGATTGAGCCTTAGGTGGTTTTGGTTGGAATTTAAAGCTAGCTTAGGAAGTTATGATTGTCTATGTTATTGAGTTTGTGCTTGTACAACGGAAACCTAATCATAGCTAGGCTCTCAATAGGGGAAATACCTGCTTCTATAAGGAGAATAGGATAGGGTGTATTACTTTTAATTTTCAGGTTATAAGTTATAAAACGCTTCTGGATTTGCTCAATCTTTCTCCATGATTCTCTGGAGATGCTGCAACCCCAAACCTCACAGCCATATAAGATAACAGGAGTGACTAAAGTTTCAAAGAGGAACTTCATTTTATCCCACATTACAAGGTTTGTTGTTTTACAACTATTTTCAAGACCAAAATAAGCTTTCCACCCCCCATTAATCCTTTTCTCAATGCTATGGTTCTAGTTGAGCTTGTGATGAATATCAATTCCTAGGTACTTGTAAGAATACACTTCCTCCAAGTTATTATTGTCATACATAAAATTAGCGTAAGTGTCCTTCTTAGATTTGATAATCATAACTTTTGTTTTGCCAATGTTAACAGTCATACCCATGGTAGAGCAGAAATCCTTAAGAAGCCTAAGTTGCTTATCAAGATCAGATGGGCACCTTGCCAAAAGAACAATATCGTCAGCATAGAGAAGAAGGATGACGACTATCCCAGCTAAGATCGTGCCATCACATCTGCTTCCTCTAAATAGTCTTCGAGTTTATTGATGTAAATGCCAAATAGGGTAGGGGAGAGGGGGCAACCTTGTGTAACTCCGATGTTACACTTAATATCTTTCAACCACCCCTCATTGCTCTTTAGCTTGGCAATTACATTCTTGTATAACCTTATAGCAGCAGCTCTCAACTTGAGAGGAACCTTTAGCTCTTCTAATCTATTCCAAAGGTTTTATCTAGGAACCATATCGAAAGCCTTTCTAAAGTCCACAAAGCAACAAAATAAATTGGATTTATCATTATGACATTCCTCTACAATGATCCTAAGCGTAACGAGGTGTTCTTTTGTTGAGTGATGCCTTCTGAAACCTGCTTGGCCTTTAGCCCACTTACCTTCACTTTCAAGCCATATGCTTAACTTCTTTTCCAAAATACTACCATATAACTTGGCTAAGAGAGGGATGATCATAATTGTTCGATAATTAGAGGGGTTATTTGTATCCCCACTTTTAAAAATAGGGATAATGAGGCTCTCAGTCCAAGGTTTAGGGAACCCTTGCTTGACTGCTTGATTGAAAAGCTTGCGGATGTGGGGGATGAGGACAGGACCTCCAATTTTTAAGATTTTCGCCTGGTAACCTTCAATGTCCTTAGCTTTCCCATTAGCGAGGTGATTAACCCCAAACTTAATGTCTTCTAAAGAGAAAAGTTCTTTCGTTGTGAGCAGGGTTTCAAAATTATCCATGACATTTGGAGATTCATAAAGCTTTTTAAGATAGGAATTCCAATCGTGAAGAGCAATTTTATTATTATCTTTAGTCTTCCTAGTCAGAATCTGCCTCCAAAATTTCTTAGGAGCTACCTTAGAGAGGTGTAAGAGTTTCTCCTGTCTTTGACAAATGTATTGCCTCTTTTTGCTTTTAGTTAGGGTTTTATATATTTTTATCTTGTCCATTTTAAGAGATTCATCAATAGCGCCCTTAATTGCTCTCCTCGCACTTTTACAATCTTTGTCATACCATGGATTGGTTTTGCTATTTCTTTTATTATTTGAAACTTCAATTGAGAAATTGTTAATAGAATATGAGAGGGTTGTAGTAAAATTATGATAGAGGTCTTCTATGTTGTCCATACTAGATAAAGGAAGCAAATTAGTTTTTAATTCGTTTAGAAAGAGATCATTTTTATTTCTATCAAATATTAATTTCTTTTGGCTGTAAGTATTATTTTCTGTGGGAACTCTATGCATGACAAAATTGAGAGTTATAAGTAAAGGCCTGTGATCAGAGTCAGGTTCGTGACCGTTTAAGATGTCAAAATTTATTATTTCATTGTATAATGGGATATCGGAAATAACGTAGTCTACCACGCTGCTACCAAGTCTATCGATGCAGGTCATCTTGCTGGAATTGGGCCACTTCTTTAGACCATTGCAAATTATGAGATCCTAAGCACTACAGAGCTTGACTAGCTCCGACCCAAACAAATTTTCCTCGAGGTCTTCATAGCTCCTTTTGTACCTACTAGCCAGAGTAGGGTCTTCGTCTAACCAAAGAGGATTAGGGTTGGAATGATTGCTTAGAATAATAGCTTGGTCGTTTGAAGTTTGAGCATTAAAGTCACCTATTAAAAGGATATTACTGTCATTCCTTAGGCTAGAAATATCATTCTCTAAACCATTGTAAGGGTTAGTTTTATCTAGATCCTTCTTCTTATAGAAGTTAGAATTGATGGGGGGAAAATAACATATTGTTATGTAGGACTTTTTATTATTAATGTCTCTGATCTCTATCCAACTATATTGGTTGTGAGGGTCATTTTTATAAATCCTAGCATGGGGGGAGATGTTCTTCTTAATGTAACAAGCTATTTCCCCAATGCCTCTATGGGAGGATCGCTTGTTCTAGGTATACCATAGCGTAAAGTCGTCTATGTTAGGGACCTTAGATTCTTCGTGCTCCCAAGTTTCAACAAGAAAAATAATATCAACATCATTTGAAATCCAACTTAGCTTGGGGCCTTTGTTCCATGGGAAGCCTCGATAGTTCCAAGAAAGGATCCAGAGCATGTTTAATTGCTATTTATTACTATCTTTTTGGTTTCTATCTCGAATAAAGGCTTTTCTATTTCTGATTATTGCCCATTTTCCTTCCTTTCTAGCTTCTTTTACCTTTTGAACCTCCTTTCTTAATTCTACTTGATCTTCTGGAATGAGATCTTCATTTATGAATATTCCCATTCCTTTTAGACTTGAGGTTTTACTAAGTATGTCATACTTATGATCCGTGGAGCTCACCTTTATGTGGATTAGTCTTCCTTTATTCTCGGTTAATTTCCCCAACCTTGTTGCTTCTATGAGACACATTGTTTCAATTTGTAATCTATTATGTAATTCTGTCTGGGCTAAGGCTAAAGTATCCTCATCTACTTTCTCTTTTAAACTGAGGATTATAAGGTTCAAGGCCCTTTTGTTATGTTCGTGGTCTAATTCTATTAATTTTTTCATTTCATATTTAATTGGTTTGATATCTAACTTATCTACCCCATTATTTAGGGTGAGGCGGCTATTAACTTTTTCTTCTAGTTCTTTAATCATGTCTTTCATTTTAAGACTTTCTAAAGTATCAGCATCTCCTTGTTGGGATGGTTGGTTAGTATCTTGTTTTTTTTTCTACAACCTGCAATCTAGTCTCCATTGCCTACATTTTATTCTCCAGGAGTTCTATTTTATTTTTTATTTGTTTTTGGATAGTGTTTTCAAGAGATGCAAATTTATTTTCCAGCATGGCTTCTAACTCTTTTTGTAGCTTGGCTTCTCTTTCTTCTCTACGTTTCTCTAAAGACTCTATATACTCATAAAGGCCTTGTAGAGTAACTGTGTTACGTCTGCCCTTGGTAATCTTTGGTAACTGTGGTGAAATATTCATACTTGAAATTATATGAGAAAATATGTATTCAAAAAAGAAAAAGATAAGGAATGTGTGCACCTGATATCAGCAAACCGGACTGCAGATTGCCCGTGCCCACCCCAGCCCGAAAACCGAAGAATATATGCGAAGAATATATAGAGTACGTTTTTAACTCTTTCATCGAGCCTCAAAACTCTTTCACCGAAGAATGTATGCGAAGAATATATAAAGTACGTGTTTAACTTTTTCACCGAGCCTTAGAACTCTTTCACTGAAGTATATATAGATTACGTGTTTAACTCTTTCATCAAGCCTTAAAACTCTTTCACCAAAGAATATATGCGAAGAATATATAGAGTATGTTTTTAACTCTTTCACCGAGCCTCAGAACTCTTTCACCGAAGAATATATGCGAAGAATATATAAAGTACGTGTTTAATTCTTTCACCGAGCCTCAGAACTCTTTCAACGAAGAATATATAGAGTACTCTTTCACCAAAGAATATATGCGAAGAATATATAGAGTATGTTTTTAACTCTTTCACCGAGCCTCAAAACTCTTTCACTGAAGTAATATTTATTTAATTTGTAATTATTTTAATAATAATTTTGTTTTTTTATTAGTGGTTAGTTAAGTTTTTAATTTATTATTTTATTTAATTTATTATTTTTTGATTTTTAATTTTAATTTATTATAATAATAATTGCAATTTGTAATTGTAGATATTAATTCAAACTTAAGATTTTAATCTTTTATTTAATATAATAGTGATTTTCTTATAAGTTACAATGATAATGAGAAATTTAATACAAAGTTAACATGAAAATTCAAATGAGTGATTTTAATTACGAGAATGTGAGAGAAGAAGTCATATAGTGAGAGAGGCACGAGGCGAAACTAATAAAAGGAGCCATGATGTAATTGGGTTAAATTGGCGACAAAATTTGGCTCCAACTGGGGATGATGCTCCCTTGCGGAAGATCAAGAACGTAGACCAGAAGCCTTCATATTCGACATGGTGTCGAAAAAGGAAATTGAAGAGACAAAAGTAATAAAATGAAAATCTTTTGCATCTGAAAGGCTCAGCCAATCGATAGAAAGAACGAAACAAGAATAAATGTGAGGATCCAGTATGTATAGTTTAACATGTTCAATGATTATTTACATACATAAGAGACATTTGTTTGTACATTTAGTATTTCGAGGTAGCTATTATAATGTTTAAGGCACATGATCTCAAAAACGATAAATGTATCACTTCATAAAAACATCCAACACCATAACAAGTCATACCTACATACAGTTAATGATTAAGAAATTACATAAACCATGGAGCTAATTAGGATACATAAGAGTGACTTCCATTTTAAAGTTTATTGAAACTAAGGAGGTTAGCTGTCTAGGATTTTGGTTCCCTTTTTTGTCCATAACATGAGTTTCCAAAATCAGATGTCACTCTGTTGCCAGCAAATGTCCATAGCCTCGACAAAGTCATCCACTATCCTAAGATGAGAAACTTTCTGGGTTCTTGTTTTCTCTTTGTGTTAGAGGCCCTTATTTCAAGTTATTTAGAAAATATAGCATTCACGGGATGAGATGATTACACATTGGACTTAGTCCAATACCATTGACCTTGCCCTAATGCCAGTGAGCATTCATATCTCCGGTGGAGATGTCAGCATGCCCCATTGGAAGATACCTCAACAAAAGGAGTGGGGGGATTACACACTAGATTTTAATATAATTCCACTGGCCTTGCTCCGCTACCAATGAGTCTGTAGAGTCCCGACGAAGATTCTAGCATGCCCCACCCAAGAAAACATAATTTCCTATCCCTAGGGTAGTATGGTGATAAGGAAAGGTCTCATGTATGGTTTTGATGTGACTAACTAGTTCTACCAAAATTTCAATTGAATCTTATGAAAGATGAATCTTCTAGTTATAGGCATAGCCCTTATGACTTAATGCGATCCCTTGAATTTTATGTGTAAGTAGTATGGAAGAGGAATGTGGTGAGGAATATTCAATATGAAGGCGACATCACTAAGAGATTAAGACCTAATCCCTTTAAAGATTGTTACCCCTTAAACATCATTTACAAACCAAATATTTAAATATGTATTAAAGAATCTCATTAATATAGTTCATACTAAGGACTCATATACATGTATTCCATTCTAATATGATTTCAAAAGACTCTTCAAGGTGTAAAAAAACCTTCATCTTAATTCATTGTAAAGCTACAAAGCAAAAGGTTTATTTATATACATAATTTATATACAATGTGTTTCAACAACAATATTTATCAAAGAAATCGAAAATCCAGTGTAACCAAACATAAATTTTGTCAATGAAAAACTTTTTGACACTGGGATCCACTGTTAAACAAAACTATAATATGAGAAGAAAAGAGTAAGTTTCTAAAATAACATGCTTCCTAGAAGAAGGTAGATGTATGAGCAGCATGACATAGATGTTCTTTTAAAAACTTGATTCATCCATTCGTCCACAAAGCTATGATATCCCATTTGAAATTTTAAATGATCAAAACTTTCACAAGTGAAATTTTTAAAAATTATTGCATTGGAGAGCTTTTTGTTTCTTTCCAAAACGGTGATAGAGTTAGTCCCACAACATTATTCATATTCATGATTTAAAACCGATAAAGAGTATTCTTTGAAAAAGTGTGCATGTTTCAAATCAAAACTTGTAGTACCATGTTCCAATTTCATAGCATGTTGTGAAAAAAATTGTAAATACGACACATTAACTTCATAATGCGATGCAACAACCTCAAAAACTAGATTAAAAATGTCATCATTAGAAACATGGGAAACTATATTTTCTTCATTATAAGACTTATGTTCTAGAATTTGTGAATTTGAATAATGATTATCGTGTAGGCTATTAAATCGTTATAGCTATAATAACTAGGAATAGATGAAAAGAAAGAATAGATATGTCTAATTTCATTTTCATTTATAAATTCATTTTCCTCATAGTTATCATAAACAAGTTGTGAAGATGTTGATTTAATTTAGATATCATAGCCCTCATTCTAACAAGTATTAAAAATATCTAAAGCATGTTCAAAACAAGAACTAAACTCATAATCAGATTGTAAGCATACTTCATGATTTAATTCATCATCATATCGATCATAAACAAGGGATTGGGAAAAGTCAACATGAACATCAAGTGAAGTTGAGTCAAAATAGTTAAAGATAAGTTCATTTAATAACTTCCTTATTACATCACAATATTTTAAAAAAATAGGATCAATAGATAGAAAAATATCTTTGTTTATCAGTTGTTGAGGAACTTTAGGAATATGTAACAGAATGTCTAACTGGTTAGGTGTAGAATCAAATATTTTAGATGTAACTTGTCCTTTATTATTTCCATTATTATCCTCTTCTAAACATAAAGATAAATTAAAACCACTTGGAGTTATAGAATCTGAAGATTCTTTTAAACATAAATGTGTTGTATTATATTCAGTTAAGGAAACAAAAGTTCCTTGTTCATGATCTTTAAGATTTGACAACACATCATGTTCATTAATAAATGTGATAGAAAGTGATTTTTCAAAGTTTTCAAAGTTAGATTCATTAATGTTGCCTTCTGTTTCAGATTCATAATCCATTTGGTTTTTTTCATTGTTTTCATCATATTGATTTTCAAGGTTATTATCATTATTATGTTTGCAACAATAAAAGTCAAGTAATCTTATAAGATAAATGTATCGATGATAGTCACAAAAACTTGTATGAAAATCTTTGAGAGAGGAAATTGTACCTGGAGGGAGACTTCTGTACCACTTCTAAGCGTCGCCTTCCAAGGATATCATGAATAACTTCATTAGAACATATTCATGGTGTACTCTCATCTTCAAAATGTTATCATGGAAATCTCTGAGGTGTTGTGTCTGATTATCTCTTGCATCATTTCGAAAATGAGGCAGATAAGCATCCCATATGTCTATGTCAAGTAAATCATGTGGAGAACCGACAATATTAGAAAAACTCAAAGGAGCAAAGCATGAAGAAATCCATGAAACTGCAATTGAAACAAAATCAATAATAAGATTAAACTAAGGAGTCTCCAGGTGAACAAATAAATAAGAAAGATTTACATTAAACACTATAAAGCGCATACAGTTATAAGCTTGTCCACCAATAGGTCACAATATTAACCATTAACTCAGTTACCAAAGGAAACGAAAACTATACCTTCATTCCCCGACAATAAGGCCAAAAGATGTTGGTGCTCAAATTGTCCCAGTAACTGAGAACAACCTAAGACCACATCACTGAGGATCCTAGATCCTCCCGCTCTAGGTGACAAGGGTTGGCCTCCCTTTCACCATAGGGGTATTCCCTGATAATAATGTAAATTAAATAATCGTTATAGAATAATGTAAATTAAATATATTTTCTAATTAAACAAATATATAGAGAAGATTATTAAATAAAGAGCATTTCAAATAAATAATATTTTTTAGGAAATAGAGTGGTAGGCATATAACATGTGAAAACTTATTAAAAATAAAATATCATTATGACTAAATGAGGTTTAAATTAATATATCATATTTCACACAAAACATAAAGGTTGGTAAAAATTAAAATTAAAATTAAAATTAAAAAACAGAAGTTAGGAAAAATTGGTTTAAATGCATTTAATAGAAATGTTGTAGTTGAAACAATATGACATCAAGTGCTATTATTATTCATCCTGCAACAAAACAATTAAATTATTTGATTTAATTTTTCTAAATAGTAAATATTGGAAAAACTAAACCAATTTTACTATGTAGGAGATTAACCAATCTGATCATGTCAAAACATTTCTAATCACCACATATTACCAATAAAATAAAGAAATGAAAAAATGAAAAATAAATTAACAATAAAAAATAAAATAGGAGAACTAGTTTTATGGTATTTAAATTTATGTGCAAATAAAACCCTAAATAACATGTATTGTTAGAGTTTCATTCTGCAACCAATAAATTCAAATATAATTTAAAAAACTTTAAATAACAAGTATTCAAGTATTTAAATCATTATTGCATGCAATATTATTGAATAATCATGTTATATCAATAACCTGCACAATGAACCAGTAAATAAAACCTCACCAATATATATAATAATATATATATATATATATATATATATATATAAATATAAATAAAATCACAATGAACAACACTACTATAACAAGTACATGATGACTTTAAAAAGGATAAGTTTTCATCTCCAATGCACCACCATCCTTCAATATGCCCAAAAAAATCCATCAAAAAAGGTCCTTGGAACAATCTTCTACCTCCTCTTTTGAATGGCTAGAAGTTCGTTTTATTTTTAGTTCTCATAACTTCTAATAAAATTACATAAATAATTATTATTATAACTAAATGAAACATATATTTATTTTTCCATTAATCTCTCGTTCAAATCTTCAATCAATTAATTATTAAATTTCCGATGGTAAAATTCCTGCATAAATAAAGATATATATAACGTATACTCACCCATTAGAGATAAAATTCCAAGAATACCGAAATAAATATATAATAAATTCTAGATTTCTATTTCAATATAAAATTTTAATAATTTTATTTTCAATGCTCTTTCGGTTAAACTTATGCCTACACATTCTCCATCCATAAAAATAAAATCTCAAAAATAAACTTTATATTTTAGATTTTAATTTTAATTTTAAGTGTTCATAAACTTTAAAATTTAATTAAAAATATTATCAAAATTATATAATATATATATATATATATATATATATATATATATATAAAGTTTAATAATGTTTTCAATTTCTAATAATAATACAAAACCAAAATTTAATACCTATTTTATTTTAAATAATATATATTAAAATTATATATATATATATATATATATATATAATATAATATATTTGAACCCATTATAAAATCCTGTTGGGTCCGTCGAGGAGATGTGAGAGGTACGCAATTCGGGCTTGATGGCTTTCACAATCACAAGCACAAGCGTGTGTTGATGGGTTTTGAATTTCCGTTATACACAACACTTCCTCATAATTTTCATTGAGGAAATTAAAAGGGAGCAGTTTTAGTATATTAAATAAATTAGTTTCAATACGTTGAAGTGTAACATATTATTAGGTGAGCTATGGATGAGAGGGTGAGGTAATGGAATAAGTAAATTCGTTTTTATTAAAATTTTGTTTATTATTTTAATTTATTTATAATTATTTAATATAATAATTAATTTATTTAATTTTTAATGGAGTTGTTTTTATTGTGATTTAAAAAAAATTGGTGGATTTTTCCGGTTTAATTTCTTTAAAATTCGGCAAGAATTCATTGAAATCACAAGTTTTATAGGAAACTTCTGCACAATAGAAGTGCCCTAGAGGTTTTTAATGTGTTGAATCCATATATACAATTAAAAAACTAGTTTAAATAAGACAAATCAAGATTTCATCACAACTTTTTTTTTCGGCCGGATTCAGGTACCAAAAACTCCAAAAAGTCACACTAAAGACAACTCCATTTTTAATTAGTTTAATTTACATGTTATTTAATTAATGTGAAAGTTAAATTTAATAAATTATATTTTAGTTATTATGTGAGATATTGTTTATTTAATGTTTGTTTAATTTGTAATTATTTTAACAATAATTTTATATTTTGATTATTAGTTAGTTAAGTTTATTTTTTATTTTTTTATTTTATTTTATTTTTAATTTTAATCTATTATAATAATAATTACAACTTATGATGGTAGATATTAATTCAAAATTAAGATTTTAAACATTTATTTAATATAATAATGATTTTCTTACAAGCTACATTGACAATGACAAATTTAATGCAGGGTTAACACGAAAATTTAAAGGAGCGATTTTGATAACGAGAATACGAGAGAAGAAGTCATATAGCAAGGGAGGCATGAGGCGAAACTGACAGAAGGAGCCAAAATCTAATTGGGGTCAATTTGGCGACAACAAATCACAAAAAACAAGGTGGAGTGATGCCAACTAGGAATGGATGATTCATCCCCTTCGTTTTTGTGAGGCTAGTATGATCGTTGATAACCTAAGTATTGTAAAGTGAGAATATGATTTTGCATCACTGTGAGTTTGGACATGTGGTTGGGTAGTGACTCTAGGTTGACTAGATTGTTACAAATGTCATGATGATTTTATTAAGGATAAGAGTGGTTTTGGTCTATATTGTGTTCTAACTCATCACACAAAATTTTCATAGTGTGGAATTTGTTGGAGAGATATCTTCCTTGAGTGGTACCCATAGATATGTGGGCCGACATAAAAGGGTTACAAGAGAGTGGTACTAATGGATCAACACTACATTTAGGGTCTTTTGAGATAGATGTTTGGTAGTGGCCTAGGTGGGTCTACAAAAAAAAATTCCTAGAGTGGTAGCATGATGATATACTCAAAATAAGGATTCTATTGAGATAGGTCTCAAATAAGGGAGTAGGAAGGATCTAGATTCTTTTTCTTTACTACTCTTGGTGGAAGTATAAATGATCTAGATTTGTTTTCTTTTACTACTATTTTTGGAATTATACTCCTACTTGAATATTGTTACATTGACATAATTCCAAAATTCTTAATATGGCAATATATTTAGGAATATCACAAACTAGCAATAGAGAACAATGTTTCTCAAGTCATGAAGGAAAGGGAGTGTAAGGTGGTATACACTTTTATAGACATGTAGGTTCCAAAAGTAGTACTTGGCCCAATCTCTTAGGGAATCAACTAAGTATGCTCAACTACACCCTTAGCCACACTGCCTAATTATCAAGGTATTGAGGAGTAATCTTCCCAAGTGCTATTCTTTGTGCCCTATAGTATTAGATGGTTGATCAACATATCTAAAGTTGGTTTCAGGTAACCTAGGGGACTTTTTATATACTTGAGCGCACATGGAACCAAAATTGCTTATAGAGGTTTTGTATGATGTTGTATTATAAGGGGACCAACAAGGGTTACAAGGGTGTCTAACTGGGTGAAATTTCTTGTATTTCTTTTGTGTATTCTTCCTCAACCATAGATTTACCTATACAACAACAAATCATTTTGTTATTTATAGATGTAAAAACACGTCTCTAGCTAAAAAAAATCCTTTGGTGTATTGGCTCAGGAAAGTGCTTTGATACCATGTGGTATTCCTTATTAGAAAAATAAAATATTTAGAGCATAATTAATAGATTGTAGCAAAAATTAGAGAAATGTTGACTATAATAGTAATAGGCAATTGCAAGAGAACCAAAATACCATAATTAGCAATACCTTTTTTAATGAAAACATTTTTCACTTGCCTCTTTAAGGGGGGAACCTCTATCTAACCGAAGCTCCAATTACAATATGTTTTAGAAGACATCTCATTACCTTGCTTCTACTTCTTTATATAGTTTTTATCTAACCTTCTAGAAACTTTCTAGAAGGTAGAGCCTTCTAGTAAGCCTTCTTAAAATTATTAATTTTGAACTACATCCACCACATGTGCCTTAATTAATAGAGATGGCCTCAAACAATACTAGTTCAAACACCTTTTTTATGAAGAATGTATGATTCCGCATTTCTAGAAATTGTTTAGTCTTTCTCTATTTGCACCTACAAGGGTTACTATGAGTGCTAGTATACCATCACTTATTTAGGGAGGTCTATGCATGTACAACCTATATGATTTTCTTTTCTTTTTTTACAATGATTATTCCTAAACTTCATTCCTATTAAATCCATATAATGCTAAGAAATTTGTATGGATTGTTATCTTTGTATTTAATGTTGTGACACTTATTATTGAGATGCATTGATACAATATGTAGAGGAAATAAATCACTTTTTGAATTGTTCCTTAAAATTTATTTTCTTCACTCAATTATTAAGCTTTTTCCCTAATTTACAACCACCAACTGTTAAATCATCCTGCAACTAAGAAGATACTTGCTTGTATGTGAAAGATAATATCTAATTATGGATCAACATCTTCACCCATAAGCCACTAGATCTACCTGTAGGCATGCCCTTGTACATGCAATTTTGATGCAAAATATGGGCTATAACACCCTAATGCTAATGGAATTGTAGGTTGTTGATTTTGTACAATGTTTGGAATTTGGATTATGAAAGTTATTATGGATATGTTTGGATTCTCTTAGTTTAGGTGTAATCTCTATTTTTTCATAATTTTCATTTTTGGTAACTATTCAGAAAATATAGTCTTAATAAAGTATAATATCATTGATGTAATTATAAATGGTGTCTATATTATTGTAATGATAGCGCATTAATGCTTGAGTTCACAAGGTTATGGTGGTTGTGGTTATGAAATGCTCCTAGAAGCTCATGAATTGTTTAGTGCAATTTATGCAAGAAACAAAAAATCCTCAACATGCATCATATTTTTTATCTAGACAAAGTATGTAGACCAAAGTTGTTGCTCTAATATATATAGCTATCTTGTTGATATTTACATTATAGTTGCAAAAAATGATGCAAAGATCACCTGTAGGCTAGAAATGTCTACCATGCAATTTTAACTTCTCACACATCTAAGAACATGGCACTTACATGAAATATTTTTATACCTTACTAATTTTGGCCACGGAACCCATGGCTTGCATATGCCTTCCAAGTTAATAAAAGTAAACTCCTAAAAATTTTGCACTCAAGGCTTAAAATAGGTGCTTTCTTGTTCAAATATGTAGATATTTAGTTAATTTTTCCTTAGTTCAATATTCTCAATAGAAAGAAGTATGCACTAGAGAAGGGGAAAAAGAGCAGGGGAGGGCAGGGAGGGGATGAGATTGGAAAGTGAGGGGGAGTCTCAAGAATTTACAAGTGCAAAGATGATAGCCATAAAGAAAGAGAGTATCCAAAGAAATAATTCCAAATTGAAGGGACAATATTGCCTAACCTGATTGCAATGGACCAAGAGAAACACTAAGAACTAATGTTGCATTCGAGGAAGGTGGAAACAACAAAGGAGAATGAGATTCCCATGAAACAAATTTAAAGAAGGATACTTGAAAACTTCCCATAACAATGATTTATAAATCGAGGAGACCAAGCTTACATGTTAATAATTCACTTCCTTATAGGTCTTGGTACCCTAAATGTACATTTTCTTTGTGCAAATTTCCTCCACCAACTAGTTCAAAAGGAATCGCCTACATGTGATGAGTGTTTTACATACGAGGATAGGTAGAGAATGGATACAACTATGGATTTTGAAGATCATACCCCCACATCATAATCACATTAAACTTCCACATGATATTCGCCATTAAGACAACATTAAATCTTGAGGTTTCAAGCATCAAAATAGTGTGATGTCATATGATTCATCAATCTTGCCTTCTATAATTCTTGGTGAAATGTCGGCCATGCGCTTCCTACTTGTCTCATCTCTGGAACCTCATCTAGGGGAAATGGAAAGTTAGAGTTGATAAATAAAGAAAAAAATTATTTACTAAAAATACCCAATAATTCATTCAACCATATAATATAACTTAACAATATTGAAATTTTGTTGAATATATTCTCGTGGATCCATCACACAAATTTTCTGATTATCAACGTTTCAAACCTACTAATGGGGTTCATCATCAGGATGAGAATGTTGATGAAATTCTTACTAGACTCGTGACATTTAATCAATAACATAATATTCCATGATAAATAATGAATGCATCAAGATTTTTAGCAAATCAAAATGTCTTGACTCCATATAGAGTTTTTGAATTAAGATTTGAAATAGTTCACCACTACAATCCTTCCCAAAATAAAGTCAGAGCTAAAGAGACCCTTCCCTAGAGGTTGAATCATTAATTTATAATCAAAATTACAATTTAAAAATAGTGTAAAGAAAAAATAGAAAAGTAAAAAAGATTATGTCACTATAATTCTAGTGAATTTGGTGATTCAATGTCCACATGTTCAACATCGTAAATGTCCTATTGCTTGAATAATTCATCGCATAAATGCAAGTGTTGGAACACATGCTAATCCATGGGTAGACTAATAATTTCATTCTCATACATAAAACTCTTAACATGTTTTTCTAATTTTAGAATCATTGACTCAAGTCTAGCTATTGTCTTAGCTTCACCAAAAAGAAATAAAATAAGGTATACATGTTTAGATGGATTAATGCAATAATGAATTATGGTAATTGTGAACTATTGTAATTATGGTAATTTATAGAACTCCACATCTTTAAGCATGATAATCGTTGATCATTGACTTACTTATATGATACTATAGCCCAATTTTCCCAATATTGCACTAACCTTCATATCATATCTATTCCTTTATTTATCAGAATCCTAATAGCATGATCCTCTTCGCCATGGGCTCTCTGAATTTCCTTCATGTAATTAATTTTATGTTTCACACTATCCTATCTTTTATTCCATCTCATGATATCTTTTGTTGGACATAATGTTTCCATTGACCAAAACTAGTGTCATTGATGTCAAAGGGTAAGTCAAAGGAAGAAGATTGTTGAGTATGATAGTTCGATGACTTGAAAGAACATCAAATGATGAAAAAGTGGCTTGAAGTTTATTTAGTTTTTGTTGAATATATGATGTACACATGAAGGTATAGATGGTATGGTTAGATAGTCCTCTCTGAGAAATTTCCAACATATATCACACTTGGTCAAACTCTTCCTGGATGAGAAGATATGTCATTTTGAAAGTCCACATTGAATAAAAAGGGTGAAAAGGGGAAAAACCGAAAAATATTTAAAGGTTGAACAAGTTCCAAATTATATCTCTGTTTCCTTGGGAAAACAATAGTGGTTGGTGCCCAAATTTCACAAAGTTTAATGGGTTAACATGCACACATATTTGGGCGGTTTCAATGGTCAAGAATGAACTATGGCTTAGTGAGTGGTAGATTGTTTGCAATTGCACAAACTTTAATAGAGGTTGATCCTCACACCACTTATATGTGACACACAGACATTAGGTGGACCAATCACGAAGTGCTATGTGGAAAGTGTAGGTGGACCGTATCTGGATGCCAAGTGGACCCCTCAATGCAGATATGGCATTCTGACGTGGATATATAGGTGGAAGCATAATATTTTGATCCATATTTAAACATGAACACAAAAAATGATAGATATAACCATAAATATAGAGATGTAGTAGAAACAAATCTTCATTTCATTAAAAATCAAATACTGAAATATGCTTACAAACAAAATGGAAATAAGACTAGCTCAGGCGATGGTAGCTTATCTCTGAGAAGAGATGTGGTAGCTACATGCCTCTGAACTGTGTTACAATGAGACTCAAAGGCCTATTTATTATTGAGAAACAATGGAAAATCCTAAACATCCAAAAACCTAACCTGAGGAGATGAAGCGCCAAACTATGGGCCCAGTTTGGGTAAATTGGTACATCAACTTCCCAGGTCGTAACTTTGGCATATGATCTCCACTTGACACATACAATGCCTCGTTAGAAATATCTATCCGAGGACTACAACTTTTGAATAAGCAACATTAGATTGGAATCCGTGTTGGTGCCGGTTTTCCAAAAAAACATCGTTTAGGGCCTCAAAATGGCTCCAGAAGTTCAGGACTCGAAAAACTACCAAAAATAGTAAATTGTGCTACAAATAAGGAAACTGGAAAACTAAAAGAAAAAATGGTGGGGGTCCAAGTGGAATAGGTGGGTGGCCACCAATATCCACTTGGATCATTCCTCCCCCCTTAGGAAGCAATGGTCCCCATTGCACTGAGTTCCTCCATGAGATGAGGAAACTTCTGTTGAACTTGGTCACTGGTGAGCCACTTGCCTCGTGAAGGAGTTGGCATGATTTGACAACTCAATATAGGTGGATCCTTTGTTGTTGGGTGTTCTTAATCTGCATCTCCATGATCCAATCAATTGTGGCTTATTCCATGAAATATGGATTTAACTCTGTAGGTGTAATTTGTTTTGGAATGTCTAATGTGTCTAGCAATGGTGGGAAGTATGGTCGAAGGTGGTCCACATTGAACACTAGGTGTAGGCCAAGGAATGGGGGAATGTTGAGCTCAAATGCATTGTCTCCCACAACCTTGGTAATGGTGTAAGGACCATATCAGAGTGGTCTGAGTTTCCAATAGGCTCCAGTAAGGCATTCCTTCTACAAATGCAACTAGACTTTGTCGCCCACCTGAAACTTGTGTGGCACCTGATGTTGATCATGTCATTCCTTGTACTTGGCATTTGATTTCTCCATAATGTCGTGGACCTACTGGCGGATATGTTGGATGTGCTCAATGAATTTGTTTACCTTATCAGCTTCAGACTGGACATGAGCCGAATCTACCTGAGTAACTACAAATAGTATGGCCACATCAATGGTACATAGTGGCTGGAATCCCAAGCCCACCTGAAAAGGGCTATGGCCAGTCAACTGTGGAGAGCCTAG